>OZ026596.1:7505609-7568109 GCA_964020085.1 Micromussa lordhowensis | reverse complement strand
TGTCACAAACAATGATCTCGCTCTCTGAGCCGAGCGTAAACCAAGCGTTATACTTGCGATCTATGCAGCTCTTCTGGATCGCCTGGCAGTTCTTAATCGACATATGATAGTTTGAATTGGATGAGTTCCTTCCATTCCTTAACATTTGAGAAAAATATCAGACTGCCGGTCGTGATTTTAAAACCTTGACCGGTCATTTAGCTACAGCGAATATATTTCCTTTACTCAGTCGTCTCTCGAGGCTTTTGGCATACTCCGAGAGCACTGGGATACCTTTAGATGAATGCCCCGCACTTTTATCGTTTTTTCTTTCTGGATATTCACGTAGTTGGCGAAATACGTGAGCGATAATAGAGGAGCTTCACTGAAGAAATGGCCTGTTATTGACATAAATTTGACACCCGCGGGACACCAACATGGCGGACACTGATTTGAGCAAAGCTTGTGACGTCACGTGAAACCCAAGAATATTTTCTCAGTAAAAAAATTGTATCTTCCCGTTCTTAGAATTTTCTAGACTTTTCTTATGATGATCTGTGTACTTCACTGAGATGAATGGTGAAGAAAAACCTTCTGTTGCAATTTGTGATGGGTCAAAATAATATATTGACTGGACTATAAAGCATATCTACGATGCAGCCAACCAACCTCCAAAGTGAGTGTGTCATCAATTAGTGTATAAGCTCAAGAATACTAAGTTATCCTGCTCACCACCACGGATTGATTATCGACAAACATTAATGTATTAAAATGGCTAGCTAGGAACATGTATTTCTGATGTTTCTCCTGAAATTTGTGCCTAGTTGAATTATGTAGCCCAACCGGTCTCTTGTTGTTGATCGGTTTGCGGAAGATCTTGCATTCGTGTCCTGTTTAAAGTGGTACTATGATCAAATTTTTACCCCTTGTTTTTTTGAGTGTATCACAAAGAATTCCATGAAAGAATGAAAACGCCGTTTACCGTTTCCAAATATCTGCATTAGTTCCGGAGATATTTAAGTTTGAAAAATGGGTAAAATATGCAAATGAGATGACTGATGACGTCATACACTCAACCCAATATTTTATTGAGTATATAAATAGATACAACGACAACGGCCACTAAAATGCTTCCCAGCTTCCAAAATAACCTCTCGACAACGGCCAGTTAACCAGTGACGATGTCTACAAAACCACACTTTTTTACTGGAAAAGGTCACCAAACTCTTGATCCATATACCACGCGTCGTTGGTCTAAGTTTCTGTTGAGTTTTTGTTTTATTGATATATTTTGATTGTGTTACCTATTTGTATGCTATAATAAGCATTTTTAAAAAATATAAATGTTGTACCTCCCCATAACAGCTACCTCTTTACTGCAGTCACTTTCCTCTGTCTCCAAGGCGGCCGTTGTGTAGAGGTTTGACTGTACACATTTTATCTCTCGAGAGCAAAGGCAGCATGGTAACGGTATTTCTTAAAGTATATATTCTTTCCATTGTTGAACCTTTGACTTCCAGCTTGTAACTGTAACACCTTCGGGTCGTACAGTAGTCAGTGTAACTACACAACTGGAGATTGTCAATGCAGGCCAAACATCCGGGGTAGCCATTGCGACCGCTGTGACGAAGGCATGGTGGGCTTCCCCACGTGTGTAAAGTGCGACTGCAACCCAGATGGCTCGCGGTTCTTACCTGGTTTGGCCAACAACGTATGCTACGGCTCGGCTAAGGTAAATGTGTTACGCATTGGTAATTCAAACCGACTTCTGTACGAGTTGTGTGGAGACGGGGGACAGTCTCATACACAGTCTCTAGGGGTCGTAACGCAATGCTTCTCCCCTACTAATCGGAGAGGGGTTATGCGCGGTGGATTTTAAGACGCGGTGTTTTAGCGCAGCCATGTCCCCTCTGTGTAGCTTTAGCGAAGACTCTTTGCGCCTCCAGTGTCCTTCTTCGCCCAGTTGTACGGGGAAAGGAGAACGGTTCGCGGACGAATCTCACTTACTTGATGCTGAATACATTTTCAGGGGCAATCCCTTTGGTTCTCTGATGAATGCTCGAGGAAGCCGCATCCATGTGCTTTTCTGTGATGAAAGAAAATACCTTTGTTAGAAGGATGCCACAGAATTATCGTAAACCAAGCTAGAAAACGCTTCACTTAAAATAACTTTTGAAGACTTTAAAAACTAAACTTATTTTTCATCTCGATCTAATATTTCTGGATCTGTTACCTCAGATTAGTTACTCGGTCTGGAACTATTTTAGTTCGGAAAATAACGTATTTTGTTCCACGTTCTTCATGTTCTAGTATCAATGCCTGTGTAAGCCCAATGTGGTCGGTCGAACATGTGATCGCTGCATGCACGGCTTCTACAACTTCAGCGGCAGCAATCCTTTGGGCTGTTCATCCTGCAGCTGCTCGCCACGTGGCACTGTGTCAGGAACACGCCACTGTCACGTGCAAAGTGGGCGATGCGACTGCAAGAATCACGTGATAGGTAAAAAGTGCCAGAACTGCCAAGATGGCTATCACGGAATGAGGTCTCAAGAGATCTTTGGTTGTAAAGGTGAGATGCTTATTTACCTGTCTCAACTCGCTCACTAAAAATACTGTTCGCCACAAGCTTCTTTATAATGTTTGTTCTAAGAACTTGGTGCCGTTATATCAAGACAATCTCGTTTCCTTGACACTAAAATAGAGTTGCGTCACAGTGTAATAGCGGTGTTTCATCCCTTATGGTTTACTCTTCGACTGCTAACCTGTAAATGCCCCTCTGCACCCAGGAGAGTATAAATGGTTACCGGCGAACACTCAGGGTAACCTGACGGAACGCGGGTGGGGACACCCTGCGACGGACTAGTATCCCATCCATGGGGCTTGGTCCGCTCATATAGTACTCCTGTTCGCTAAATATTACTGGAGCCAGAATAGCTAGTACGCGATGCTTTCAATTTCTGACTGTGCTATGCTCCTATGTTTCGATCTTGTTTCACAGCCTGTAAGTGCGATCCTGGTGGTTCAGTGAGCAGAAGCTGTTTTAAACATTTAGGAGACTGTCAATGCGTCTCTGGTGTCAAAGGAAGGAAATGCAACAGGTGAGAATCTTCCCCCTCCCTCCCCTCCGTCCTCCTGCTTTTTGTCTCTCTGCTGTTTGTTTCTTAGCAAAATTCTGCGTTCGGTCGTGGAGAATCTTTGCCTGTAACGTTCAAGCGCATAACCTGAAATGGCTGCCACGTATTTACAACCGAGATATTTCAGAACTTCAGCAACCTTTGACCAAGTGTGTTTAACATGAAAGTATTGGGACCAAACGGTAAAAAGAAAGAGAGAGACTCCTGCGTCATCTTCTTAGAAAAATTCCCTGAAACAGACAAATGCTGTACATACTAGATCTGAACGTGCTGATTAGCTTTCAAACCTAGCGCCAGCGTGCCAATGAAGGTTCTCGATAGGTCGTTTCATTTTAGGAGTGGTTAAGACAGAATGGATGTGGGTGCATGTTGTACAATTTGTTAATCAGCCTTTGTTTAATTTTTTTTTATGCCAACATTACTGACAACAACACTTTCCTTGCTGAATATTGAATGATGATCGACAATAGCCTCAGTGATTTCCTCATGCCCTCACGTTCAACAGAGATAATTAGACCGCCCTTTCATCACCTTTTATTTTCTCCGCAGTCTTTATGCGTCCAGAGCAATTTACTTTCCAACCTTGTATCACATCTTCGCCGAGTTAGAAGGAGCTGTTTTGACTTCTAACACTAGAACACGGGTCCCAATCGGCGCGGACGAGGATGTTTTTCCTAATTATTCGGGGATTGGATACGCAATTTTTCCAGCATATAAGGTAGTGTATTTAGTCCAAGAGAAGGTCAAGGTAAGAGAGTGAATCTCCCATTAAGGTGGCGCGGGTAACATCCGCGGAAGACCTGGGTACCATGTCTGAAAATAACTTAACAGAGAATGTTATACCTCCCTACTCAAATACCTCCCAACTCAAACCCAGAATTCTCGAGTTAAGCATTAGAAGAAGCCAAAGCAACTTTAGTATTCTCTTTATTTTATTTTAGCTGCAAAGAAAAAGACTATTATCATGTCGTTTCGGTAGGAAAGCTCAGCTTTGACTTCCGCTCATAATGCTGGCACAGTCACCGTAGGCGTCCAGCAAAAAAAAATTTCGCAGTTTTTTTTTTTCTATTTTTGAGCCAGAAGGTTTAACAAAACACTTGATGACTGGCCCCTTGGGAAACAGTGAGTTTTGTTTCCCCTCGACCCTCAATGGCCTCGGGGAAACAAAACTCACTGTTTCCCCTGGGGTCAGTCATTAATTGATTACTGCCTTGGGTATGTGGGAGATTCACTCTCTTACCTTGATCTTCTCTTGACTTAGTCCTAAAAGTTATGGCTGATCAAGCTTTGCTGATGGCAATGCTTGCTAGGAAAAAAAAAAACCTAAAACAATCAAGGGTTGGATTCGAAAGTAAGAACTAATCAAGGACTTACAGACAGACGAGCGCTTGGTTGAATGATACATGTACTCACCTCGTTATGTACATCCGCAACACTCGTTGATGAGAACAACGGACATTTTCCGTCCTGTGACGCATATGTATAGATGTTATGTAGCGTAAGCTAGGGAAGTATCGTTTGCCCTTCTGGTTTTTGTTAGTTTATGTATACCAAAGGCTTTTTGATTTCTTTTATGGCATAGTTTATTTAATTTCCAATTTGATTTGTATGTCTTTTTTTAGGATTACGGGGTTGCTGTTTACATTCCAAAGACTCGCAACTACCATGTCATTTTCCACTACGCGCTTCGAGATAACTTACGCTCTACTGCTAAAGTCCACCTTCACGCGCGAGGTAAAAACTTAAGTCGACAATTAAAAGCAAACGTTAGCAATTAAGTTGAAAATGACCTTATTTCAGTACAGTGGCCCTTTTTTAATAACATTGCTCTGTGCTAGGCTCGAAGATAACGTCCTTCAACTTCGAGGTGCAGTTCTCTCCAGCAAGTGATCAACAGTCCAAGAACCTTAAAACCACCGTGAACAGTAGAGGAGTAAACAGGGAATTCCAGTTGGAGAAGGGAGTTTGGAACGTTATTATTACGTCACACAGCTCTATGCTCCTGTTGGTAAGTTGTTCCCTTGCCAAGTGTGTTTCTATACTGGGTAACCTTTGACTGAAAGCTTAAGACGCAGAGGCTATGAAACTTCAAAACGATTGATGTAATATATCAAACACGAACGACCGTGTTTGACCGCATTTCCAAACACCGCGTAGCGGAGTATTTTTGACGAACTTAGAGGTGTTTGGAAGTGTGGTCAAGCACGGTCTTTCGTGTTTGATATATCTTCTCAAACGAAACTAAAACTGAGGAGAAAACCGAGAAACAAAATTGTTAAAATCTGTGCCCGTTAAGATCAGATATCCAGACACCATCACGGTCATGATTTCCTTTGTTTATACTTTACGGTAGCTTGCCGACAGAGGCGAAAATGGTGACAACTACGACGAGACAAGGAAAAAAATGAAAAAAATTGCGCGCCAATTTTAGCAGAGCGAGGTTTTGATCCTCGGACCTCTGGGTTTTGGGTCCAGCACGCTTCCATTGCGCCACTCTGCTGCTGACCGAGGAATTCCTGAAATATTTTTAAAACTCATTCTTTACCAGAAAGCTCTCGAAACTAAGGCTTACATATCCTTAAGTTTGTTTGCACTTGTCTAAATAACAATTGCTCAATTTTTTCAAATGTAAAGGTAAATTGACGAACGAAAATAAAGATTGAAAGACAAGAAAAACCATATTAACCCAACTAAGGATCTTGGTCCGAATTCCAAAACCTTACCTAATTCGAATCGCATTTACAAGAAATGACTGCGAGACAAAAAGCATAACAAATAAAATGTTAGCAGAGCGAGGTTTTGATCCTCGGACCTCTGGGTTATGGGCCCAGCACGCCTCCACTGCGCCACTCTGCTACTGACGGATAACATCTTGAAATATTTAACTGTACACTTGACTGCTTTCCATTGGTGTCCTTTCATTTCTTCCTTCTTGCCTGAAAATACCTAGTATTATTTTCTCTTCACAAGATTTTTCCATCCTTGTTAGCTGTTTTAAGAAGACAAGAGTAATACTTGTGGAAGAATTTATAAAAAATATTGGTTTTGCGTCAACTTTCCACATTTCACTTTCAGCGGTAAAATACAGCTCAGACGGTGTAATGCGGCTAAGATGGGCCGGGTTTAAAAATAATCATTATAAAAGTATTCAAACCATTTGATGTGGCAAAGATTTAAAATAATAGAAATAATTTTCGTGATGATATAAACTTTACCGCTCATATAATAAATGTTTCGGTAGAACGCTCTGTCGGACTCTTGACGGACTTTTAAATCGGTTTACTTGGCATAGTTTTGTCCAGGTAGTCGTGGCCGAGTGGTGAAGGCGATGGACTAGAAATCCATTGGGGTTACCCCGCGCAGGTTCGAATCCTGCCGACTACGTGGAGGAGTATTTTGATATTTATTTTTGTTTGGATTCGAATAAGAATGCCACAGGTCTCTTCACAATCGCTGGAAACATTTACCATTTACATGCATGCGCGAATCAGGATTTTTGCATCCTAAAACATAATTTTGATTACTAGATTGAGTAGTTTTTTTAAAATGACTTCGTTTCCAAACATCTTCAGTATTAAGATAGCTTTTCGATAGAAATATCACGACAGGCACACTAAAGCGTGTTTTCCTCTGGGAACTTGCGTTTTTGCGTTTTCAATCACTTAGCGGCGACTCGGTGTTGTTTCCAGTTCTAACCAGTTTTGACTAATTTTAAACGACGTATACCCTTCCTACTGATGTTAAATTTGCCTTCCAGGAAATTAGATAACAATATTCTCAAAGTAAAATTGAAAAATAAAAACTAGCAGAGCGAGGTTTTGATCTTCAGACCTCTGGGTTATGGGCCCAGCACGCTTCCACTGCGCCACTCTGCTGCTAGAAGAAAATATCTTCAAATATTTAACTATGCACTTGACTGGTTTTCACTGGTGGCTGTTCATTACATGTAATGTCCCTTCTTGCCTAAAAATGCCTTGTCATATTTTCGAGATCTGTTCGCCAGATTTTTCTATCATAGTAAGCTGTTTTAAGAAGTGAAGAGCTGCACTTGTCCGATAAGTGTCTTTAAAACAGATGGTTTTGCATCAACTTTTCGTTTCGTACAGGCTAAAGAGAGCTCAGAGACGCTCTTATGCGCTAAAGATGGGCTGGATTTGATTATAATCATTACCAGAGTATTCAAATCATTTCATGTGGCAAAGATTTCAAATAATAGAAATAATTTAGTGGATAAAATAAAATTTACCGCTCAGTGGCAATAAATGTTTCGGTAAAACTCTCTGTCGGATTCTTGACTGAGTTTTAAATCGTTTTACTTGACGTATATTTGTCCAGGTAGTCGTGGCTGAGTGGTTAAGGCGATGGACTAGAAATCCATTGGGGTTACCCCGCGCAGGTTCGAATCCTGCCGACTACGTTTGATAGTGTTTTTTATTTTTGTTTAAATTTGAATATAAGAAGGCCACAGGTCTCCTCACAATCACTGGAAAAGTTAAGCATTTACATGCATGCGTGAATCAGGATTTTTACGTCCTAAGAATTCAGAGGATAACAAAATTTTGATTACTAGATTGAGTAGTTTTTAAAAAGGACTACCTTTCAAACATCTTCAGTATTTTGGATAGGTTTTCGATAGAAATTAAACAACAGGCACACTAAAGCGTGTTTTCCTGTGGGAACTTTTGTGTTTTCAATCACTTGCCGGCGACTCGGTCTGGTTTCCAGTTCCAGTCAGTTCTGACTTATTTGCAAAAGCTTAAACCTTTCCTAGCTGATGCTACTTTTTGCTTCCAGGAAATTAACAAACAATATTCGTAGGAGTAAAATTGCAAAAATAGAATCTAGCAGAGCGAGGTTTTGATCCTCGGACCTCTGGGTTATGGGCCCAGCACGCTTCCACTGCGCCACTCTGCTGACGGATGACGTTTTGAAGTATTTAGCCTTTACTAGCTAGCCCTCCAACTTGGGGCTCACAAATCCTGGAGTTTGTTCGTTCTTGTCTAAAGAACCTTTTGCCCAGTTTTCTTAATGTGAATTTAGATTTAAGAGTGAAAATCAAGATTGAAAAAGATTGAAAGATCGAAATCTGAAGAAAAGAAAACCCATATTGTCCTAATCAAGAACCTTGGTTGGAACTTCACAAACTCACTTTTAAATAACATTTAAAAGTTATGACTGTGAAAAAAAGATAACAAATATAAATGCTAGCAGAGTGACGTCTTGATCCTCGGACCCCTGGGTTATGGGCCCAGCACGCTTCCACTGCTCTACTCTGCTGCTGACAGACAATGTCTTGAAATATTTAACAACTGATGTAGTTGACTTGTTTCCACTGGTAAATATTTATTACATGTAATGTTCTTTCTTGTCTGAAAATACCTAGTTGTTGTTTCGAGATCTGTTCACCAGATTTTTCTATCATTGTTATCTGTTTTACGAAGTGAAGAGTAGTACTTGTTCACGAATTGATAAAAACAGATGGTTTTGCATCAGCTTTTCACTTTCAAGCACAGGCAAAACAGAGCTCTGAGACAGTCTAATGCGCTAAAGATGGTCCGGGTTTAAAAATGATCATTACAAAAGTATTCAAACCATTTGATGTGGCAAAGATTTGAAATAATAGAAACGCTCGTCATGAGAACCCGGACATTAGTTGGTAGACCTCCTAAAGGAATGATGAACCACTCCGGGAATGATGGAACCTGGATCCAAGTTCTTTGGACTTCTGGATTACATTCCTCCCGGCCGCGTGAACTGTAAAACCTTATCAAGTCAGAATTTTGGGAAAAGAAATCGTTGGCTAATCAATCTAAAATAGTATCGCTGTATATTTTTACTCGTTGTTTGTATTTTGACTCGCCCTACGGGCTCGTCAAAATACTGCACAACTCGTAAAAGTATACAGCGATACTACACATCAAAACGTCTAATAAGATATATATATTCAGTAGTTATTCCATATTTGTTTTCTGTGTATCTGCAGGATTACATCGTCTTTTTACCAGAAGATTACTACAACGCTGGCCTTCTCAAAGGTGTACCCCCGGGACCCTGTATGTTACGGACCTCTAGACCAGAGCACTGTGATATGTATACGTATTATGGGCTGAAAAGCCCTTCAATCGTGACCATGGCTGGGGGCCTAGCGTACGCGCCCCCACTCAGAGGACTCGCCGACATATTCACTGATCCACGGTATAACTTAGATGAACCGCATCTGGCGGGCATGGCACTGCTGGGCAGAAATCAGGTATTGTGCTTTAGTTTATGAAACGTTTTCATGAAAATAGAACGCAGTCAGTGGTTTTAGTTCGTAGCAATAACTAGATTTCTATTTGGCCTGAACGAGCTCGGTCACGGCGTTTTGAACTATTTCGGCCACGTACAAAATTACCTTTAAATTGAAGGAAATCTGAAAGAGTGGTTTACTTAGATATAAAAATGATAAACCATAAAGACACAAGGATGGAGAAGGATGGAGGATATTAACACGATTGCAAACGACGTGCTTGCAAACTTTAGGCTAAACTTTTCAAGATGGGCTAAAAGTGACGTAGCTCGACAAATTAAATCAATCTCGTTGCGCGCTCGCCCGACCTCTTGTGATAGATACTTGCGGTATTTCTGATAGGCTTGCACTGCTGTTGGGTTCAGTATTGAATTTTGTTGGTAAGTTACTACCAACTCCAGCAGAAGAAGGATCTCTGTCGACAGTAGGATTTTGTAAGCTCGAATCTCATATGCCCAGATCCCGCTCCAAGGGCAACGCTTGGGCTCGTGAAGAGGGACTTGCGCTGGCAATGTCGTTAACAGGTCCCAACCCTTTGCCTTCGCCCAAAAGAGACCTGGAAATTGCGATATTAAAGCTTGCGGAAGGCAAAACCATGAAACGAGATTACACACACAACCAGGAGAAAACACAGTGATACTTTTCCAAATACGCAACGACAAGACCCTTTCTTAATATTTTTTATTGTCTCCGTACTAAGAACGTAGTTTACTCCATGATGTTTACGAAAAGGATTGTAAAAGAGATGGTGTTAGTGGCGTTCCAAACGACGGTTGCATGTAAGGGACGCCAGTTCAATAAAATATACTTACACAGTTTGAATTTTTTCTAGCCTACGATAGGTTTTGATATTACAGTACCGGAGTCCGGGCCATACGTTCTCATGGTAACGTACCTTCACCCAGAGAGATTCATCCAACGAGTATTTGCTACAGTGGGTTATCAGCGAGGAATGCTTGAGATTCTGCCTTGCAAATACCAGTTTGCGTGCCGTCAGTTCGCTATGGATGACAATAAGCGGCCAAAAGCCTTTGAACTTAAGGCCACGCCGGAGGTTAATGAGGTTAAGATCGAGAGTTCGGCTTCGGCGAAGATTGCTATAGTAAGTATTCGTACAATTGTGTTATAAGGTCGCAAGTTGATGAGGAGAATTATATAACGTATTGCAAAGAAAATACGCGCGCTGATTGGTTTAAAATCGTGTTTCTATTAAACATGCAATTAGCTTTCTATCGCATGATAGTTGACTAGGGCGCAGCCCGAGTCAACTATTACGCATAGAAATCAAGAGCGAATAATCTAACTGTTTTAGTATAAATCTACTAGTCGT
Source organism: Micromussa lordhowensis (assembly GCA_964020085.1). NCBI lineage: Eukaryota > Metazoa > Cnidaria > Anthozoa > Scleractinia > Lobophylliidae > Micromussa > Micromussa lordhowensis. The sequence goes on along the minus strand of OZ026596.1, from coordinate 7,557,377 downwards.
TCAAACTTTATCTAAATCCTCTTCTCAGACACTTCGAAAACAGCAAGAAGCGGTCGCCAGTTTGTTAACAACTGCACAATGCTACACTACTCACTGTCTACAACAGAATAGATAATGAGTAGCGTAGCAAATAAGAGAACGGCATTCGTGATAGAACGCTAGAAGACTTATAATAAAACTCGACAGAAACATTGTACTTGTTTTCTATTTCTTAAACATAAACTCGAAGCTTTAATCTGTCCATTTAAGATTGTCGTTATGAATAATGCTTTTTCACGAGTAACGTGACACAGCGACAGGGAATTTAGGAGCGTGACAGCACTCAGTGTGGACGACTAAATTAGGACGGTTCAGACTATGTACTTTACGCAGGACAACACTGCTATTATTCCATAGATTTGCTGACTGGATAAAAGTGATAACGATGACGGGGACTCAACGATAATGACAATGATATTAACGACAATGGTGGCAATGACAAGCAGACTAATTTATTTTATCGTTCTTATACAGAGTTCAGTCACCGTCATACCTCAAGCCAAATGGAATACACAATACGTCAAGCCCGAGCTGCTTTGTAAGATATTCAATAAATCATGTATCTCCTCGACCTATCCAATACCTGCAGACTCCATCCAGCTAGCTGCGTTTTCGCGCCGAAGTAAAGACAGGGTAGGCATTGTTTCCTGTAGAACGCAACAAGGTTGCGTGGATGGGTTTTTGAATACATTTCTTGCTAAGGGAGTGTGATAGTTTCAGATCCTACATTTTTGGAAAGCTGCGTTTTGCGAAGTAATTTTTCACTGATTCAACAGAGAGTTGAAGAGATAACCATATTGAATTAAAAAAAAAAAAAAAAAAAAAAAAAAAGACAGGGTAGGCATTGTTTCCTGTAGAACGCAACAAGGTTTCGTAGATGGGTTTTTGAATACACTTCTTGCTAAGGGAGTGTGATAGTTTCAGATCCTACATTTTTGGAAAGCTGCGTTTTGCGAAGTAATTTTTCACTGATTCAACAGAGAGTTGAAGAGATACATATTGTAGTTTCAAGCTAGACTGAATCCGGATTTCAACGCCGGTTTCTGAAACCACTGGACTCCGAAATATAATTCTTTTTAATCTGTTCTCTCCACTATTCTTTTATTTTTCCTGAAATTCAGACATGAAATCAACTGTAATAGGTTTTGAGGTAATATATCAAACACGAGAGTTCTTGTCTTACCACATTTCCTGCACCGAGAAGAGAGCTGAAAATACGACGCGCTGCAGAGTATTTTGTTATTTTGGACGAACTGCGGGGTGTTTGGAAATATCGTCAAACATTTTCTTGTATTTCCTCAATCGAGACCAAAACTAAGGAAAAAAACGGAAATAGAATCGTTAAACGCTTTCTTGTCGTTACGGTTATGACTTTTTTTGGGTGAACTTCTTGAATTACTTGTCGTGTTCTGTTTTTCTTTCAGATGTTCACACTTTTCAATGAAGTTGTCAACGCCTCGGCATCGTATTATATAATCATGCACTATCGGCAACCTCACAGTCTCTCGAAGAAAGTCGAGCAGTTATCGATTGCCGATTATGAACAGCTGAATATCTCGGTCACTTTCCATTACTGCCCGACCGATCATGGCTGTCGAGTTGTCATCGGAGAGGAGGAAAACCTGACTTTTCGGTTCAGCAAAGGAACATTAACTGCGATAATTCAACACGAAAAACGAACTCATCTGGTAAGAAAGAACGTTCAAATTTAATGTATTTCATATATTCAGTTGCATTCTCACCATCTACGGGTATATAACGAACTCACAACACGATCAGCTCCCAGTTGACTTGGCAGCAATATTGGTAGAATACTGCACCGGTATCGCTTAGGTGCTGGGTTCGGATCCCATTCTAGCCTGACTTTATTTAAGGCGTTATTTTCAACACTGCATAATTTGTGTATATAACTGCGAAAATCATTTGTGCATTGTCTTCCTTGTGCGGAAGTCGATACTCCATCCTCTCGACGTAAAGTAATTTGGGGCCTAAGCAAACCACGACGACTGTGGAATCTGGTAACTAGCAACCCAGTCTCACTGCAATACTTTTAACCTGCGGTGTGCGTTCGGCGCATGTGTAGAGAAAACAGAAAAACGTGCTCAACTGCACGAGAGACCGCCATGTTGGAACTTTGTATTCGTTTTGTACTCATTGCGTTCTATTCCGTCGGACGTTTCTGATTCTATGTTAAATACAGTCTTGTGGTTTACACAATGACGACGGCAACGAGAACGTCACCAAACAAATGGTATAAGGAGCAAATCTTTACACGTATTTATAAGTCTATGTTCATTTCTTTGCGGGTCCTCTGCAGAAAAAGAACGTGAAATGACCAAGTTCTGCGTCGTCCGAGGAGTGCTCTGTTTCTATTTAACAATTAGATTATGAGCTCGAGATTTCCATGAGGTGATGGTTGATGAGGCCGAAGGCCGAATCAACTATCACTTCATAAAATCGAGAGCGAATAATCTAATTGTTTTAGTAGAATTCTAACTGAATTCACTTCAAATAACGGTTTCTAATGATTGTTTGCCGTAGTATTGAACTTTGCGCCCTAGAAAGAGCGCTCGGACTGAATTGTCATTTGAAATTGAAGTTTTGTGCGCGCGCGCATCATTTTTTCAATAATTTCAAGATTTATAAAGTCAAGAAACCGTTAATATTTTTCTTTCAGTCTTCTTAGGAATTTACTTACCATTTGCATCAAAATGGTCCTTTAAATCTTTGTTAAAACGAAAAAAACGTAGCCATTTCGTAGACGACCTTCCGGCCACTGCACTCTAATTAACAATTAGATTATGAGCTCGAGATTTCTATCGCGTGATAGTTGACTCGGGCTGCGCCCTCGTCAACTATCGCGCGATAGAAATCGAGAGCGAATAATCTAATTGTTTTAGTGTAAATCTACTAGTCGTTCAAAACTTAATCTAAATCCTCTTCTCAACACTTCGAAAACGCCAAGAAACGGCCGTCATTTTGTTAACAAGTGCACACTGTTACGCTACTCACTATCTATCACAGAATAGATAGTGAGTAGCGTAGCCAATCAGAGGGCAGCATTCGTGATAGAACGCTAGTAGATTTATACTAATGGCTGATAGTATACGATGAGCTTAGCCGATCAGATTGCAGCATTTTTATTAGTATACTAGTAGAATTCTACTCAAGTTCGATAGAGACACGGAAACTTTTTTCTATTTCTTAGTTGTTGTGTTGTATTCCTTCTACAGTCTTATATACTCCTGGTTCCAAAGGCTTCATATTCCACAAGCCTCTTAGAACTCCAGTCCAATGGCAGAGTCGATCAATTCTTAAAAAACTGTGGTAAGGACCATTTCTATATCAATCCTACTCGCGGACGACAGTGCCGAGAGGACGTGTTTTCATTGACGATTCGTTTCAATGGAGAACCTTTGAAGTGCAACTGCAACGTCCTGGGCTCTAGATCCACTGCCTGTGATGAGTTCGGTGGACAGTGTCTTTGTCGGACAAATGTAGTCGGTAGAAAATGCGACAGATGCAAGCTCGGTCACGCTGGATTTCCACGCTGCAGGCGTGAGTATTTTCCAATCGCTTATTAGCTTATCTTAATTTTGCGAAGTCTTTCTCTAGCGCACATTGGGCATCTTTTGATTCTTGAGTAAAAAAAACAGTAAGCAACCAAAGGAATTACATCGGCATGACCTCATTAAGAATACGTCATGTTGTTTAGCAACGTGTTTAATGAAAACAGTGGCCTTCTAAATTCAGCCCTCTCTGTTCAAGATCCAAATTTCCCCGTTTTCAATCCTATGCGTTTTAGAAGTGTCTTTTCTTCTAAATGCCACGTTTTCTAAATATTAACGCCCGTCAATTAAAAACACACGTTGCTGGGAGGGTTATAAATACCTTATGGGACGTATTCTTTCTATTTATGTTGGAATCTTATCATATAATACTGCATTTGTAAGCTTTTGAGAAGTTTAAGTGTAATTTAGTCTTACCAACTCTTGTCTTGTGGCTTAAGTCACTCCGTCTACATTATCTAGAAGACTTTATTTTGTTGTTTCCTAGGCTGTGGCTGTCACGAGATAGGCTCAGTGTCTCAAACTTGTACCTCGTACGGAAAGTGTCATTGTAAGCCAGGGTTTGGAGGATACAAGTGTGATAGATGTGTATCGTCTAGTTATTATGGATTCCCAGACTGCAAGTGTAAGTAACTGCGTTAAATTTGAAAATGTGCCAGTCATTTTCACGCATTTATTCCTACCCAGACTGAAATAGACCATTTGAAAGTCCTTGTATCCGATCTTCATTGGTTCCTTGGTTGAACTAAACCCTGTCCGGATATTACAATGTGTCTGCAAAGCTAGTTGAAGCTTGTTGGAATCCCTCTCCTGAAGAGAATAGTAGCATATGTCGTCAAGCCTTGAAAAGAGACATCGTATCGTAAACAATCTCAGGCTGACAGGAAAAACTTAGATTAAAACCGTTTATTCTTGGATTGAAGTAACTTTGTTCGAAATAACAAGGCAGCTGAAAGATCGAGACAAGAAACAACTGTATTGAGAGAAAAACGTAACAAATAGCGTCATTGTTTTTTCTGTCTTTTAGTATGCGCCTGTAGCAATCTTGGATCTCTAAGCACGTTCTGTCGTTCAAGAGATGGCCAGTGCCAATGCAGGAGAAATTTCCAAGGTCAGAAATGCAATGAATGCAGGATCGGATTCTACGACTTTCCGAGTTGCAAGGCCTGCAACTGTAACCCAGCTGGGATCAAGTTACAACCGGGACAAACAAACGGCTGTGGATCTGTCAACAATGTAAGATATAACATCATCAGGAAAGTGGAAAATTCACTTAAACAAATTATTTTGTGATAATTAAACATTTTGTGGTTTCGCTATTGTAGAAGTACATTTCACCATTTCTATGATTGACCTAATGTATCAAACACGAAATACTGTGTTTGACCACATTTCCAAACAACGTGAACAAAATTAAAAATGGAATATTTTTGACGAAATTAGAGGTGTTTGGAACAGTTGGAAATGTGGTCAAACACGGTCTTGAATGTTTGATATATCATCTCGTAACAATCTGTTCTCATTGAGGCCCCCGCAAACGCAACAACCACCGATCATTTTGGTTTTGTGTTTGAGGAAATCTCGGGCAAGGAAATCACACGATTATCGTCACGCCATCGTTCTCGGGAAACTCCGCCGTCCACACGAAAAAGAAAAGCCGGCGGTTTCGTTTCCGGTTTGAAAAGCGTTTTCGAAACGCTCCATTTCCGTGAAAGATTAGTGTAAACCGTAAGCCTAACCGTAGAAATAAAGACGCGTTTTCAAAATTCTCCGGTGAAGTGTGGACTCTGCAGCCTAAGACGTCTTTTTACGCTTTGTTCTGCTTTCCTTAGACCCACTGCAGGTGCAAAGATAACGTGATAGGCGAAGACTGTGACAGCTGTAAGGCCTTTCACTTTAATCTTCAAATAAATAACCCGTTGGGTTGCCAGGCATGTGACTGCAACACCAATGGAACCCTGGGAACGATCAAGACATGCCACGAGTCGAGTGGACAGTGTTTATGCAAGAGTCACGTGACAGGCCGACAATGTGAACGGTGTCAAGAAGGCTACTACAGTTTGAAAGGCCAGAACGTGTTTGGATGTAAACGTGAGTAGGCAATGCTAAGTTTCCGAGAAAAGATTTAGGCTTTATTACCAAGGCAATCCCTGTCAAGTTGTTTTATTATAAATTGTATCTAGTCCTTATGGCAATAATGTTACCATGCGCGTTTTTCTGGAGAATGAAAATAAGTCGCTTGGGCTGTCCACGTCATTAAAATTCGCGTCACAGGATTGGGTACTTCGAGACCCTTCTGGGAAGCTGAGAGTGAACTAAAAGTAAGTAAAGAGGGATACCTTAGGAATTAGGCCTGTATGGGGGATTAAATCTCTCACGCTTCATACTCTCTTAACAGTAACTAGTAACGCTATTTGTTGGCCTAAGATCAAAATAACAGAGATCTTTAGAAATTACCTAGTTTTAAAGTTAACTAAAAGATGGTAATTAAATCAGAAACAGTTGTTTTTTACACTAACGTAGTAGTCGTGGCCGAGTGGTTAAGGCGATGGACTAGAAATCCACTGGGGTCTCCCAGCGCAGGTTCGAATCCTGCACACTACGTTGAATCGGTAGTTTTAATTGTTTTTTCGTTGAAGCTCCTCAGTCTTGAGTCATCCTCACTTCTTAATTGCAATATATATACTTCTGTGGATAAAAATAAATTGTGGCCAGTACATAGTAGTTTTCAAATAATTTGTAACACAATGTTTGTGTCACAAACTCTCTTGTTTAATTATTTTTGCAGGTTGTTCATGTAACGCTGGTGGTTCTGTAAGCCAGTCGTGTAACGCAATCACCGGAGAATGTTCATGTTTACCGGGTGTCGGCGGATCCCAGTGTGACAGGTAGGTTGACTCGAGTCTTGTCAAGAGCAATCAGTGGATGAAACGATTAGTTAGGCCTGGTTCAAACTAGTGGCGTAACGACATAATGACATAACCACATAATTGCTTGTGTCGGTAATGTGAACATCCACTTCTCAAACTCATTAACTATTCATGCAGCTCTTACCCAACCAGAGCATCATATTCTGGTCAGGTGGATGAGTTTAGAAACGCAATGAAAACCGAGTTGAAAACACGGCCGTGCTTGAAAGCTCATTCTCGTCCCCAGAGCCTACGATCCTTTTGGCCTGTGGTTGGGATCGAGAGCTCTGGCCGGACCCGATATTCTGAGCATGCGCAGAGTATTCGTTTCGCATTGTCAACCAATCAGATTTGCTGGATTTGACCGGGAAGTCCGTGATTCACGGACTTCCGGTGTTGGACCAAACCAGAGCTCTCGATCCCAACCACAGGCCAAAAGGATCGTAGGCTCTGGGGACGAGAATGTTGAAAGCTGTGTTTCAAATTATTTGAAACACGGATGCAAATTTTCTTAATCTGCATATTGATAAAGCAACAAAAACACGTGGCGATAAACAACTTTATTTAATCTCACATTTTACGAAACAAACTTTAAACCTAAATTATTCACTGCTAACGTTGGATGCAACGGAACAGTTCTTAAAGAACCCAAAACTGAAAAGGTCATTCTTTTTCTAAATTTAAATTCTCGCTCAATGGTGGCGACCTCGTGTTTTGGTTCACTTTCAGCCTTGCTGTACACTAACGACCTAAAATGGCGCTAAAGTTAGAAATTTTATCAGGCTAAATGCACGTGTTACCTCGGAATAGCGCTGGCCCAGGGCGCAGAAAAGAATCCCATTCTCTTCTGCGCCCTGCTGGCCACATACTTTTCTTCTCCTTCGCTAGTTTTAGAACTCTTCCATTTGCTTTGCGAAGCAACGTGTTCGCTCAGAACTGACAATAGCTAGGTAACGTGACCTCAGTTGTTGAATATTCAAAAATTGTCACAGCGCAGCAATTAGTTGATAGGATCATGCACATCATACACATTTTTTGGAGGATCATGCAGATTTCACGTCTCAAATATAATACTTGAAATGAGAAAACTTATTCAAATGATAATTTAAACTAATTTTCTTTGTTGGAGAAGTAATTCCAAAAACTCGTGCTTCGTGTTTCATTGGGTTTCCAAACGCTCGAAAATAATAAAACCACTCGTCCTGCGGCCTCGTGGTTTCAACTGTTTCTCGCGTTTGGAAACCCCCGATGAAACACTCGCACTCGTTTTTGAAATTGCACTTCTCAAACTCATTAATAATTCATCAAGCTAAAAATAGGAAAATCACAACCGTGAAGGAGGTTTTGATACCCGGTCTTAATTAGCATAGATTTTTGACGATTTTAACTCTTGATTTTCTCCTTAGTTTTTGCTTCGATTGAGAAGATATATCAAACACTCGAGACTGTGCCGGTTTCATCGGCTATCCAAACACCTCGAATTTCGTCAAAAATACTCCGCTGCGCGTCGTATTTTCAACTCCCTTCTCGGTGTTTGGATATTCCGATGAAACACTGTCGCTCGTGTTTGATATATTACATAAAGACATAAGGAAAAGATTCCTTTTATCGTCATGTTCATGCTGTTAAGTTGCCACTACACATGTCATTATCTCTGGATGTTTACACTGCAAACATAACGACGTCTTTCTAATGTCGTCATGTTATGTCTTTATGTCGTTATGTCGCTAGTGTGAACTAGGCCTCACCATAGCAAAGAAACGTTTGTGCTTCGTCGGCAGACATTTTTCAAACTAATTCCTAATTCATTAACTTCAAGCCAGGGAAATCATGACCTTGACAGTGGTTTAGATATATAATCTTAATTAGCAGAGAGTTTAAAGATTGTATTACTCCTGTTTCTCCTTAGTTTTAGTTTTGATTGAGAAGATATATCAAACACGAAAGACCGTGTTTGGCCACATCTCTAAACACCTAGCATTTCGTCCAAAATAACTCTCTTCTTGGTGTTCGGAAATGTGGTGAAACAGTCTTTCGTGTTTGATATGTTACTTGGCACACATGATCGGCCGGGCAAATAAACGGCGTGGCAAATTTTACATGCTTACATTGACAACGTTCTGATTGTTAGTCCTTCATCAAAGAAAGTAGAAATTAAATCCCCGATCCTTTACCTCGAAACACGTCAATGCTCTATATAGCCTGCATCGCACACGCTAGCTTCCGCGGGTTACTGGGGAAGTTCCGTCTGCGACGCAGGCTATGCCCTATATAGTGTAAATAAACAATTAAATTGAATTGAGGTTATTTTTCTGTAATATTCCTTCTGTTGTTTGGTCCTCATAGGGTTGCATCTGGTGATTACTACTACCCTACTCTTCATCAGTATAAAATCGAACTGGAAGACACGCTCGCATCTTTGAACGACCAGTCAGCTTACTTCAGATATGATGAAAGCGAGTTCCCTGGATTTTCTTGGCGAGGTTACGCAGTTTTCTCACAGGCTCAGGTAATACCACGAGGGTTACAATTTTATTTCTCCGTTTTCTCCTTAGTTTTAGTTTCGATTGAGATTCAGAGATGGTATATCAAACTCTCAAGACAGTGTTTGACCACATTTCCAAACACCTCGAAGTTCGCCCAAAATACTCCGATACGCCTCATATTTTTAATTCTCTTCTCGGTGTTTGAAAATGTGGCCAAACACGGTCTTGATTGTTAATGATAAGAAGGGCTGGTGATTGCGCTGGCAACATATCCGGGACATACGTGCTCTGTACCTTCTAGCCGTACGTCTATATATTTAAAAAAACAATAATGCACGCTCAGCTCCAAAAGCAGATAATATAGCAGCTATATTCAAAAATTAGGTGATATGCGCTAAAACATAAATCAGTTGTTAAGTCGTTATTGTTTTGTCGGCGTTTGTTTGTGATTTAGTTTTGCTTTAACTGCAGTCTTCCATATATATAATGATTGACGTTCCTCGAACAAGTAAATACGAGCTGATATTCCATTACTTGCTGGCTCGTTATGCCCCCGTGACGGCATTGGTGAAGTTTATTCCTACACTTGACTCCGGTAAGTTCTGACTGCATTACCCTTACGTTAGGGCTCTGGGTTACGAATAAACACTTACACCTCTAGGGTGTTAAAGAGGATTTCATTGAGCCGTTCATTGGCATACTAAAAATACCGTAAATATTAAGGAAGAAATTTAGACAAACACCCTCGATAAGTTCTTCATCGTAATTTCTACTTTGCATTGCTAGTATTTCTTGTGTAACAGTTTTCAATCAAGTTCTCAAATTACCACATTTTGGGGTCATGTCTCATTGATTTTGCAACCCTGAGTTTCTAGCCACCCACCCCTCTTCTTGAAAAATCCAGTACCCGCCTTTGAAGTTGTACAAGCAAAGCAGGTAAGAGCTTACACCCACGATTTAACACTATTTGTCTGTGTGATCATTGCCCTTGCAGCTACGTTCCCGTCGGGTCCTGCAACCGAGCAAACGTTAGATGTTCGATTCCGCACCACAGCCACGTGGATCTTCGCTATTGCTCAGTTCCTAGTGGTCCGAGATAACTGGGGAGACACACAGCAAGTTTTGCTGAGTCAAGGAAAGTGGAAGTTATCAATTGACGCCCCTGCTTCTGATCTGCTGTTGGTATGTAGCGTGAAATGTCACCGGTATTCCTTGTAACTTAATGTAAGCCTGGAGAAAAAATGCCACTGCGAGAATTCGACTAAAACTGAGGGAAAGATTGCTCTGGAGTCGCTGTTACTCGAAACCGAGGTTTCTTTGGTTTGCCAACGAGTGAATAATTGTTGCAGCTACGAAGTGGCTCTCCGAAAAAAAATTCCTTCGTTAAGAACCATTGTCCGTGCGCGCAGAAGGAGAAATATTTATGGAAAGAGTATTTCCGCAACAACGTTTTCCTTTGTAGGGCCCGTAATTGTGTATGTTTTACCATCACGTCTTGAAAAATTAGTCTCGATGTTTCGTCTGCGTCTTGTTATCCCTTTTCTTTTAATCCAATTTTCGACAACAATGTTAAGCATTGATGTTCTTAAAGGGAGTATAATAGCGAAGCTATCACCAGGTAGTTAGTTTTTGTAATACGGAATTAAATTCTCCCATTTAGTAGGATAAAAATGATAGTAAAACCAGTTAAAAGAATCTGTCTTTTTAATCAAAGGATTACATGGTACTTCTACCAGAAGAATACTACAGACCGCGGAACCTCGAAGTACAAGTTTCCAGTCCTTGTACATTGACAGGAGATCAAAGACATTGTGCTCACTTCGCGTACCCTAACCTCAAACAACACGGGTTTGTGACTATACAGGCTGAGGATAGTTCTGTTGTTGGTGGAATAAAAAGAACCACGAGAGTTACAGATATTCCATTTCAAGGGCTGATACTTAGTGCTTCACGAGTAAGTGGCTTGTTAAAAAAAGAATTGAATTTCTAGATATACCAGTATTGTACATGCAAGCTAATGTAGTAGTAGTAGTAAGCTTCAAAACAAATCCTTAAAAGAAATAAAATCATAGCGGAGCTCCGGCGGCCGAAGGCCGCCAAGCGGAGCCCCATACCCATATTAGGAAACTGAAGGGAACCCATGAACTGATTTTCTCATGTGTATCATGGCTAGCGGTATTGCTCGTGGGCGCGTACGCACGACGACGACGACGACGACGGCGACGGTGGTGGAGTCGCGCAACATGGCGGCCACAATTGACACGTAAACCAAAACGAGGCTTCAGTTTTCGCGGGCTTTCCTTGTAGGTTGACAGAGCACATGTACCCTTGGTTTAAAGCGTCCTTTGGACATCCATGTTGCAGTCAATTGACACCTGTCAAAACAAGGAATCCGCTGACCAGTATCACGTGACCATATCGCGGGCTCAAGTTCAGGGCTCATCGAGGTCACGTGTTTTTTTAAAGTTGACCGCTGCCCAAGTGCTGCTTTTTTTTCGATCAGATCGCGGGCTCATGTCAGGATTAACTTGCTGTAAACAGCGTAGGGTTGGTAGGAAGCCGGTTAACGCTAACCCAGGATTAAAATTTAACCGAATTATAACCTTTTCTTTTGTACAAAGTTTTTTCACTGCTTTTGTTTTGCGTATTTTGCTTTCATTAAAATTCAAAACACAAAAACAATATACAGAAAATCTCACCGCAAAGTTACAAAACTCAAATCAAAATTCTACTTTATCCTCGGCTAGTTTGATCGGGCTCTGAACAACCCGGCCCAGGAGCTACGCTTTTAGGCTGGCCTAAATCTATATATTAACTGTGATGGTGGTTTGGATATGTGATCTTAATCAGCGTAGATTTTAACAATTTTATTTAATGTTCTTCCTTTACTCTTCTTTCAGGTTCAATCGAGAAGATAAGTCAAACGCTCATGTCAGTGTTTCAACATATCTCGAAGTCGATCAAAAATGCTCCGCAAAACAGCGCCATATTTTCTACTCTCTTGTTGATGTTTGGAAATATGATGAAATACTGTCTATCGTGTTTGATATATCATTAATAGCAATTCAGATTAAGTTTAGCACATTCAGATCAATTTTAACGTTTGTTTAAGAACAGATAGCTAGCTTCTAATAATAAGTAAATAATAATAAATAAACTGCAATATTTAGAAAGGAAGCCACATCAGCCTTAGCTGATTTTCATGCGGGTCCTCTGTCCTGGCCGAATTGGAATTTGGAAAATGTTGGTTTCTGCGGAGGGAGGAAAACCGGAGAACCCGGAGAAAAACCCTCGGAGCAAGGCAAGAACCAACAACAAACTCAACCCACATATGGCACCGGGCTGGAATCGAACCTAGGCCACATTGGTGGGAGGCGAGCGCTCTCACCTCTGCGCCATCTTTCCTCCCGAAACTCTAATTTCTGTATGTTTATTCTTATAAGTGTGTCATAACTCTATTATAAGTATTGCAATCCACGTTTACTTGAATTAGCGGGTTAATTACCTTCTTTGTTAACTACCTTCTTAACTACATCATTTGGATTCGTTCCGACGAAGCTCGAAACGTGAGTTTTCGAATCTCTTTGCGGTTCATATTATTGATTCACATGATCAACTCAGTTGATAAAACAAAATTATCTTGTAATTACTACACCTTCATAGACAAGTTGTGTTTTTGGCAGTTTACCGCGGGAGTATTCCCCTCTTTAGTCGTGTCTGCGAGCACGTTCGCTCGCGTCTCGTCGCACGAGGTGATTTTTACGCTCAAGCTTGCCCCCTCAACTAACCCGGAGAAAAACGACACACTGTTCGTAGTCTATTAACTACTGTCTCTAATTGTCTTACATTTATAATTTAGAACGTGATGTCTGTGCGTCTACCGTCTAAAATACAAGGCCAGTTTGTATTGTTAGCAAGTTACTTTCACAACGCCGATGATGGAGGAATCTTAAGTGTGGTTGTCAGCACTTCCTTTGCCACACTAAAAGCTCATATGAGCATTCTCTCGTGCAGGTAAGATTCTCCGCTTTTTCAGATGTTTGTCCTTGTCTTTCACTATTTTGATCTTCCGAAAACGCTTTCGCGTTAGTTTCTAACCTACGCATCTGTGGCGCTCGAGTAAATATCACGCGCGAGGAGAATTGTCTGCGCCCCGGCGCGCGTGGTTTCTAGTTCTTGTGCAACCGCTGCAAGTCGCTGCCAATTATTACTCCCGTTCCTAACACGCGCAGTCTTGTTGAAATCAAGTTTAAACCGAAACCGGGATGATATGGCAGTTTTTCGTGAAAGAAAGCGTCTCTGACCGTCGACAAAATTTAGGTAGACATTAATTACAATGAAGTTTCAATGATGGTTAAATGAATCACGTTTTGCTTTTTGTTCCTGAATTCTCCAGATATCGTTTTGGCTGTCGTGAAGTAGCTATAGACGAGAAACACCAAGTTAGCGTGTTCACTGCAAATGAAGACGACGTTACCACCATCAGCCTGACAACAACATTAACCATTGCTTTGGTGAGCTTCATGTCCACATTTGTAGGCCTCGTCCACTGCACCGGAGGAGGAAAACTCGGTCAGGGATATCACATGAATTTCGTGACGCCATCGTTTTTTTCCAAAAGCTCCGTTTTCAAAGTGTTTTCCGCCCACAGTAAAACGAACTTCCTCCGAATTGAAGAGCGTTTTCGAAAAGCTCCGTTTTCGTAACGGATTAGTGTGGACGTTAGGCCTAACCGCAAAAATAAAGCTGCGTTTTCAAAATTTTCCGGCGTAGTGGGGACGCTGCCTTAATTCTTATTTTTAGTTGTAAAGTATTTGCCAGATTGATTTATTAGTTCGTATAGTATGATCGTCCGGGTGAGTGTAGTTCTGAGAAGAACTGTTGTTGGTGACTGACGTTTCGACAACCTGAGCGGAAGTCATCTTCAGATGTCGATGAGTAAAATACATGAATATTTAATGTTTCCTTTATTAGGACTTTATCACTGCTGTTCCCCACTCCAAATGGAAGGAGCAATTTTTGATACCAGCCCAACAGTGCATTAGTAACGGCTTCTCGTGCATTCAGTCAGCTTACCCCACTCCTACTGATGCAGTCAGGATCGAGGCTGAAGATCGGTTTAAAGGTGGCGATAGGGTTCCTTATTACATTATGGACCGCAGAGCGAGCTTGAAGCATTTGAAAGTAGGAGAGGTAAATAGACCATTTTACAATTTATAGCACCTCGGTTAGTCAACTTTTCACTCTGGTTAGGCTTGTTTTAACTCAGATTAGCCTACTGTTCACTCTGGTTAGCCAAACTAGCGCCCCGGTTTGCCTACAGAGCGCTCCGGTTAGCCGTTCCTGCAATTAACGCCATGTCCATTTTACAGTTGTTTCCTGGCTGACCTGGCCTTTGAATGGCAGCGAGGCTGGAGGTGACCCTGTTTCGATAAAGACCTTACTGCTTTTGTTGTGTAAATCAAGTTGTTCTTATTCTAACTACTTTGCATTTAATGAGAAAAGTAGAGAGGTTTGTATCAAAGCAAGGTGACCTTCAGCATTGCTTAGATTCATGGGCCAGGTTACTGAGCACACAACTGTAAAATGTCCTGTTCTAAGATAAGATCAAGACGAGTAAATATCATTGGAGAATTTTTTATCTTTCCTGAGAGGCTTTTCAATGCCGAATTTGTTTCTTTTTTCAGAAAACTGTCCACGTCACTGGAAGCGCGGGCACTGGGCGCTACTACGTCATAGTTCATTTCTACCAGCCGAACTTCCTCTCCTTCCTTGGCAAAGTTGTTGTCAGCGGACAGAACGCCGCGTCTACCCTGCTGACATTCCGCTACTGCCCCCACGTGTCCGGCTGCAGAGCCGTAGGAACGTCACAGTACAGGGAGGGTATGAGCGAATCTATCTACATTGGACGACAGAAGAATATTCTCGTCAGCATTGCCATTCCAGAGGATAAGGGCGTTTGGATCGTAAGTGTATTTTTTGGGTACCGGCGAATCAATGCTCGGGTTACCCTGCCATGGACTAGAATCCCATCCAGAGGGAGTAGAAATACTTCTAGTCGCTTCACGCTACAGAAACCGGGATAAGCTCCGGCCTGAGAGCCCCATGGCTCTTATGCAGATTTTAGCTTACCCACCTAAGAGAGGATATAACGGTTGCCCAGCTTCCTTTCAAAACCATAATTTTTTCGGCTTAATAATGGCAAACGTGTAGCTGTAAACGAGATTGTCTAATCGGCGTGGGTTGGTAGGTCGTGGGTCGTGGGTCGTGGGTCGTGGGTCCCCCATGTGTGGTCGTGGGTCCCCCTTATAGACACGTCATGTATGCATAATTTTACGCTGTTTCCGATGCCCTCTCCCAACAGCGGTTTTGTCCGCGAGAGCAGCAGCAGTGGATTTCCTTCCTGCAAACAGACGACGATGGACTCGATTACAATTAACTGGTTTCCCATGTACATTGACTTTCAACAACAATTCTAATTTAAGAATATCCAACTCACCGGCGTATCCGCCATGACGAAGGCTTCTGGCAAACACGTGCATTTCAGCTATTTTTAACCAATCATACTTGAGCATTCCCACGCTACCAAACGAACAACCGCGCGGTCGCTACAAGGCGGATGCATGTCGGCTGATCCTTAGCTTTCGTGAAATCAATATTAATAAAATAAGTCAGGACCAAACATGAAGACAAAAATCCCATGACATGTTTGCTGGAAAATGACTCAAAAATTCGGTTACAGTCATGACACAACTTTTTCGTGTTTTCCAAAAGTTGATCAGTTGTTCTTTTCTTTTACTTGAAATGCCGACAAAAAGCCGTAGATCGTTATATCGAAGTTGTTATTCCATTAACGTGAGTTCTGGAAAACAAACAAGCAAGTTCAACATACTTTTCTATATTAATTAATGCAATCATTCTCGCGCACGCCAATGTTAAACGTATACTTTCGAACACTTTCGTTAAAGTTTACCAAAATTATTCGCCAGACCAGAAGGAAAAATGTTTATAGTTAATGGGAGACAGTTTTCCTTTGTTCAACGTTTCATAAAACTGAGGAGTTCGGGGAAATTAATTCGTGAGCGGGCAATTGCAAATTTGGACCGAGCACTGAGGGAGCTAATATACTTTTTTTTTATCTTCAAGCAAACACGACCCACGACCCACCACCCACGACCCACCACCCACCACCCACCACCCACGACCCACCACCCACGACCCACCACCCACGACCAACCACCCACGACCCACCACCCACGACCCACCACCCACGACCCACGAAACACCCACCCACGACCCACCCACCCACGCGCCGCCTGACCCGCTGTAAACAACACGAATTACATTTTGACGCGACGCGAGATAGTGTTTGGACGGAAAACTCATGTCAGATGAAGTTTACAAAATCAAAGTTGTTAAACATTCCCTGAAACTTGTAAACAATCCATATTTCGCCGAATGGCGGTTCGCCCTAACGCGAGCGTGAAATCTAGTGAGACCAAAAGGTTAACCCGGAGAGCGTGTTCACTCAGGCTTCGCGTACAAGATTTTAACTTTTAGACTTCAATTCACTGTCATTTGTTTTTCCTTTCAGGATTATGTGCTATTAGTCCCCATCTCATCATTTTCGCCATCTCTTCTGGAAGTAAAACCAATCGACGTAACTCAAGATTTTATCCAGGATTGTGGACAGTACACATTTTTCCTGAAAGACTCGTCTTCGCAATTCTGTCTTCAATCGGCGTTTACCATCACAACACGATTTAACAGTGGCGCAGTAAAATGCAACTGCGATGGACTAGGATCTACTAAAACTAGCTGTCAATCATTCGGTGGACAATGTGTTTGCAGACCTAATGTGATTGGTCGAGCATGTGACAGATGTAAAAGTGGTTACAATGCGTTCCCCTACTGTAGAAAACTAGCAAGTTGATAAAAATGGAGAGAACTCACGACCTCATTTTCTGACGATGTCAATTGTACCTTTCTTGGCTTCCATTATCTACAAAAGACGGCTCTTTGCGTTGTAACGTTTGTCATTTATCACATTTGTAATTTAATATATCAAGCTATACGAAACAAAGAAAGAAGAAATCAGTGTTCGACCAAGTCAACTAAATATTTCCTGGCATCTGCTGTAAAAACGTTCTTGAATTAAAATGGTTAAAAGTTCAACACGTTGAAGAATTTGGGCGAATATCCTCTTCCTTAGCATATACCCTTTTGGAGTTAATAAAAAAGAATACGTTTTCGATCTTGCGATCATCTTCAGAAGATGATCGCAAGATCGAAAACGTTTCAGTCAAACATTTTAACAGTTTTTACTTTTTACTATTTTATAATTTTACCGGCGCAATGCACAAACAACAATTTTATTTGTACTCTCAGTTTGACATCCAAACAAAACTCGGCGCCCTCGCAAAACTCAGCGTCTACACAAAACTCGAAGTACACACGAACTCGAAAACTCGAACATCATCCCCACGAAACTCACAGGTCTGCAGAAAACAAAAACAGCAACAACACCTAAGAGAGGATAAATTAAACGGTGAGAGAGTTAATTCCTCGTATCTGCTGGACGTATAGGTCTTATTCATGAGGTAATCCGTCTCAAGCTACTTTTAGATCACTCCCGGTTTCGAAAGAGCCAATTCATGTCGCAAGGATTTTGCTCACGGGTAAGTTGCAAGCATTTTCATTTTCCACGAAAACGTTCACATCAACAGAAGAACTGAATACCTTATCTAAAAATATGAGGGTGATCCCCTGGAGAGTAAGACCTATATGGGTGGTTTACAGTCTTACTGTTTTATTGTATTACCTCAACACAAAACCCAACTTATACACGCTTACTCAGCGTCTACACACATAAAACATCCCATCAAAACACATCTGAAGAAAACTCCAAAAATCAATCATGTCCATGCAAAGTTGCCATGACACAAAAGACAATCAACATTGCCCAATAGGTCAAACGCCAAAACGCATACAATGGCTTTAAAGACCACAACCATCGCAACAGCACCTATCCACCACGACACCCGCCACTGCGCCTACAACCACCACAATATCCAAATCCTCTGGAAAACGGTCACGGCGTGTAGGACGTTCACAACACTCACGGCCAGAACAACAAAAGCGCGCACAACCACAAAATGTGCAAGCTCTGTGAGTGTTGTGGGCGTAGGCGTTGTGTGTTTTGTGGCGATTGTGATCGGTGTAATGTTCGTGAGGATCTACAAATAAATTATTTCACAGACAAGGACAACTCATTTCTGCTGGCGTAATACCAACCTTAGAGGCTGTTTCCAAGCTAGGGAACTGGAAATCATGTATACCAACTTTCCTGTTAATTGGAAAGATTTGTGTCAACAGAAATGGTTCAGTTGACTGCTAATCTCAAATTTGAAATTTCGAGAAATTGCCTTACAATACAAACAACAGCAAACTACCTTTACTAGTCATGATCGGAGTATAATAATCCCTTTCAATTAAATTACTCAAGCTAAAGTGGAAAACAGGCGATTGGTCTCTAGGAAAGCTATGACGACGTTTGTCATAAATTTGATAAAAGGCTCTAAAATTCTAGTCAAGACATTTCAATGGTTACACAGTCACTGCATGCTTATCACAATTCGATAATCAAAACTAGGGGTCACCGAGCTCGTTTTTTAGTGAGGAGCGCTTAAAGCTAAAATAATGGGTGTTTTTAGAAAAATTTTCTGCTGGCAAACAAGGACAAATTCTAAACAATGTTTCTAGCGTCAAAAGCAAAGAATACACAAGAGCTGCAGATCGTCATTGACAATGAAGAAATTGAATGCACAAGTTCATTAAACCTATTAGGAGTCCTTATAGATAATAAACTGAACTTTAGTGAACACATTCAGCAGGTCTGTCAGAAGGCAAATTGCAAAACTGGTGTTCTCTCAAGGATGAAAAATCTAGTTCCTGAAAGGACAAAGTTACATCTGTTTAAAGCGGTAATTCTCCCTAAGCTAAACTATTGTTCACTTGTTTGGCTGTTCCTTAGAGCATCTGATCAGCGGAAATTGGAGAGGATACAAGAAAAGGGATTGAGAGCTGTCTTTAAGGACAGTGTATCAACATATGAAAATTTGTTAAAGAAAGCAAGATTGCCTACACTGCGCAATAGAAGACTGCAAGACCTGATGGTTTTAATGTTCAACGTCAAAAATGGATTGTCTCCAAAGTACATTTCTGAATTATTCCAGACAATGAAAACTAATTATAATTTACGTACGTCAGATTTTGTTACACCGAGATATAATACAGTAACTTATGGAAAGCACTCCATCAGATATCTAGGGCCTTATTTATGGCGCAAGTTACCAGGAAAAGTCCGGACACAATGTGACTTGAACAGTTTCAAAAGACAGGTTAAGAAAATGGACCTGGAAAGTTTTTTGCTCGAGAAATGTCCAACAGGCTGTTTTCTATGTTATTCTTAAATCATAATCATATGATATGGTGTCCCCAATTAGCAACACCATGCTAAAGTTTTTATGACACTGGAATAAAGTTTATTATTATTATTATTTAGCAGGTCATATTGTCGCTATGGTAACAAGTTATGTACAATAGATGATTGCAGCTTGTTTACCATTGATTATGCTTTTGTATGATTTCATTATCATAGCATCCCTTATTAAACAATGACAGTGTTCATCCTTCGAAGTATAGCTGATATAAAAGTGCTGGAAACTGTTGCCAGCCTCTTAATATACATAGGCCACGTCAAATGTTTTTCTAAGAATGTACAATGTTACTGTCAAATTGGAGAAAAAAGATTGATGTAATATATCAAACTAGAAAGACCGTGTTTGACCATATTTCTAAACACCGGCAAGATAGTTAAAATACGACGGGTAGCGAAATATTTTTGACAAACTACGACAACAAGGGAAAACAAAAAGCAAACAAACAAAAAATAAATAGAAAAATAGTGCGAAAATTCTAGCAGAGCGCGGTTTTGATCCTCGGACATGTGGGTTATGGGCCCAGCACGCTTCCACTGCGCCACAAAAATTGTTTTCAAATATTTAACTATGCACTTGATTGCTTTGTACTTGTGGTGGTTCATGACATGTAATGCTCTCAATTTCTAGCTTGAAAATTTCTAGTTTTTTTTCGAGATCTGTTCAACAGATTTGTCTATCATAGTAAGCTGTTTTAAGAAGTGAACATAGTAGTATTTGTCCAAGAATAAATTAAAAGAGATGGTTTTGTATCAGCTTTCGTTTTCAAACAGAGGCGAAACAGAGCTCAGAGATTAAAAATGATCATTACAAAAGTCTTAAAACCATTTGATGTGGCAAATAATACTGGAAAAGTTGAACATTTTGAACATTGCATGTGTGAATGATGAATTTTACAACCAAACAATCCAGAAGACAACATAATTTTGATCAGAAATGTGTGTGGGTTTTGAAAATGACTATGTTTTCGACCATCTTCAGTGTCAAGCTAGGCTTTTCAGAGTTTTGGTCGTTTTAATACGCTTTAGTGTGCCTGAACTTACATTTTTGCGTTTTCAATCACTTGCCAGTTTGTGTTCCTTCCAGTTCTAGCCAGCTCTTACTTATGTGAAACGTAAGCCCTTCCTAGCTGATGTTAATTTTTGCTTCCAGGAATTAAATAGGTCAACAAATAGTCGTAAGAGTAAAATAGGAAAATAAAAACTAGCAGAGCGAGGTTTTGTTCCTCGGACCTCTGGGTTATGGGCCCAGCACGCTTCCCCTGCGCCACTCTGCTACTGACGGACAATGTCTTGAAATATTGAACAATGTCCTTGACTACTTGCCACTGGTAACTGTTCATTACATGTAATGTTCCTCATACCTAACTGAAATATTTAACTGTGCACTTCACTGCCTTCCACTGGTGTCCTTTCATTTCTTTCTTCTTGCATGAAAATACCTAGTATTTTTTCGAGATCTGTTCACCAGATTTTTCTATCATTGTTAGCTGTTTTAAGAAGCGAAGAGTAGTACTTGTTCAAGAATTTATAAAAACAGATGGTTCTGCATCAGCTTTTAACTTTCAAGCAGAGGCGAAACAGAGCTCAGAGACGGTCTAATGCGCTAAAGAAGGGCCGGGTTTAAAAATGATCATTACAAAAGAATTCAAACCATTTGATTTGACAAAGATCTATAATACTAGAAATTACTAGATAAAATAAAATTTACTGCTGTGGCAATCATTGTTTTGGGAAAACTCTGTGTCGTACTCTTGACGGATTTTTAAATCGTTTTACTTGGCATAGTTTTGTCCAGGTAGTCGTGGCCGAGTGGTTAAGGCGATGGACTCGAAATCCATTGGGGTCTCCCCGCGCAGGTTCGAATCCTGCCGACTACGAAGAACGGAAGTCTATTTTGGTTTTGAACAGAAAATGTTTTTGATTATTTGGCAATAAACAGGTCCGAACATATTATACCTTTGAATCTCCTACGGGAGAGAGACCTGAAGCACGAATACCCGATTTTTCATTCTGTTCGAATTCTGCCGACTACGTTCAATAATATTTCTTTTTCTGTTTGAATTCGGATAAGAAGGCCAGATGTCTGTTCACTATCGCTTAAATGTTTTCCATTTACATGCCTATTTGAATGATCTGGATTTTTGCAACCTAAGAATTTAGAAGACAACATAATTTTCCTAATGCTCTAGCCTCTAACTGGGCTCAAAATCATGAGATAAGTATATATTTTTCAAAAAATTTGATCGTAGCCTTGTGTCACGCACCTCCATAAGTCGGAAATTCAAAATGCTCTGGTTTCCAAACGAAGCACGCTATTGAGCTGTAAAGTTATAAACAGCTATAAATATGTCATCTCTTATACCTGATGAGGATGAAAACTTTGGTCGATCTTTTAGTTTTAGATTTTACAAAAGTGACAACGTCACGTGAAAACTATCCAGACAAATTTACTTTTTCTATATTTTTATTCAACGGTACACTTTCTATCTGTTAATTTTCCTATGGACTGATACTAAACTGATTGTAAATCTATACCTACGAGGGAAATTCACGTGGTGAATAAAACCCGAGAGGTTCATGATAACGAGAGCGAAAATATCATCGGTGAGAGCGGTAAGAGCGAAGTAGTTATTCCATATCTCTTTTCTGTGTATCTGCAGGATTACATCGTCTTTTTACCAGAAGATTACTACAACGCTGGCCTTCTCAAAGGTGTACCCCCGGGACCCTGTATGTTACGGACCTCTAGACCAGAGCACTGTGATATGTATACGTATTATGGGCTGAAAAACCCTTCAATCGTGACCATGGCTGGGGGTCTGGCGTACGCGCCCCCTCTAATAGGACTCGGCGACATATTCACTGATCCACGGTATAACTTAGATGAACCGCATCTGGCGGGCATGGCACTGCTGGGCAGAAATCAGGTATTGTGCTTTGCGTGCTCGCCCGAGCTCTTGTGATAGACACATGTGGTATTTCTGATAGCCTAGCACTAGCACTGATAGCTTGCGGAAGGCAAAACCATGATATGAAATTACACACACAACCAGG
The DNA here is from genome assembly GCA_964020085.1 of Micromussa lordhowensis. Taxonomy (NCBI): domain Eukaryota; kingdom Metazoa; phylum Cnidaria; class Anthozoa; order Scleractinia; family Lobophylliidae; genus Micromussa; species Micromussa lordhowensis. The sequence goes on along the minus strand of OZ026596.1, from coordinate 7,534,819 downwards.
AGAAAACACACTGATACTTTTCCAAATACGCAACGACAAGACCCTTTCTTAATAACTTTTTATTGTCTGCGTAAGAACGTACGCAGACAGTCACAAGTTTATCATGCATAAAAACAGTTTCTCCACAACTAGTTTACTCTATGACGTTTACGGAAAGGATTGTAAAAGAGATGGTGTTAGTGGCGTTCCAAACGACGGTTGCATGCAAGGGACGCCAGTTCAAAATATACTTACACAGTTTGAATTTTTTCTAGCCTACGATAGGTTTTGATATTACAGTACCGGAGTCCGGGCCATACGTTCTCATGGTAACGTACCTTCACCCAGAGAGATTCATCCAACGGGTATTTGCTACAGTGGGTTATCAGCGAGGAATACTTGAGATTCTGCCTTGCAAATACCAGTTTGCGTGCCGTCAGTTCGCTATGGATGACAATAAGCGGCCAAAAGCCTTTGAACTCAAGGCCACGCCGGAGGTTAATGAGGTTAAGATCGAAAGCTCGGCTTCGGCGAAGATTGCTATAGTAAGTATTCGTACAACTGTGTTATAAGGTCGCAAGTTGAGGAGGAGAATTATATAACATATTACAAAGAAAGTACGCGCGCTGATTGGTTTACAATCGTGTTTCTATTAAACATAGCATAGAAATTGCGCATAGGAATCGAGAGCGATTAGTCTAACTGTTTTAGTATAAATCAACTAGCCGTTCAAACTTTATCTAAATCCCCTTCACAGACACTTCGAAAACGCAAAACAGCGGTCGCCAGTTTGTTAACAACTGCGCAATGCTACGCTACTCACTGTCAACAACAGAATAGATAGTTGGTACCGTAGCAAATAAGAGAACGGCAATCGTGATAGAACGCTAGTAGATTTATACTAAAACTCGATAGAAACATGGTACTTGTTTTCTTTTTCTTAAACATAAACTCGAAGCTTTAATCTGTCCATTTAAGGTTGTCGTTATGAATAATGCTTTTTCATGAGTAACGTGACACAGCGACAGGGAATTTAGGAGCGTGACAGCACTCAGTGTGGACGACTGAATTAGGACGGTTCAGACTATGTACTTTTCGCAGGACTGCACTGTTATTATTCCTTAGATTTGCTGACTGGATAACAGTGATAACGACGACGATGACTCAACGATAATGACAATGATATTAACGACAATGGTGGCAATGACGAAGAGACTAATTTATTTTATCGTTTTTATACAGAGTTCATTCACCGTCATACCTCAAGCCAAATGGAATACACAATACGTCAAGCCCGAGCTGCTTTGTAGGATGTTCAATAAATCCTGTATCTCCTCGACCTATCCAATACCTGCAGACTCCATCCAGCTAGCTGCATTTTCGCGCCGAAGTAAAGACAGGGTAGGCATTGTTTCCTGTAGAACGCAACAAGGTTGCGTGGATGGGTTTTTGAATACACTTCTTGCTAAGGGAGTGTGATAGTTTCAGATCCTACATTTTTGGAAAGCTGCGTTTTGCGAAGTAATTTTCCACTGATTCAACAGAGAGTTGAAGAGATAAATATTGTAGTTTCAAGCTAGACTGAATCCGGATTTCAACGCCGCTTTCTGAAACCACTGGGCTCCGAAATATAATTTTTTTAAATCTGTTCTCCCTACCACACTTTTATTTTTCTGAAATTCAGACATGAAATCAAATGTAATAGGTTTTGAAGTAATATACCAAACACGAGCGTTCTTGTCTTACCACATTTTCTGCACCGAGAAGAGAGCTAAAAATAGGACGCACTGCATGGTATTTTGTTATTTTGGACGAATTGCGGAGTGTTTGGAAATGTTGTCAAACATTTTCTTGTATTTCCTTAATCGAGAATAAAACTAAGGAGAAAACGGAAATAGCCGATCGTTAAACGCTTTCTTATCGTTACGGTTACGACGTTTTTTTGTGTTAACTTATTGAATTACTTATCGTGTTCCGTTGTTCTTCCAGACGTTCACACTTTTCAATAAAGTTGTCAACGCCTCAGTATCGTACTATATAATCATGCACTATCGGCAACCCAACAGCCTCTCGAAGAAAGTCGAGCAGTTATCGATTGCCGATTATGAACAGCTGAATATCTCGGTCACTTTGCATTACTGCCCGACCGATCATGGCTGTCGAGTTGTCATTGGAGAGGAGTAAAACCATTCTTTTCGGTTCAGCAAAGGAACCCTAACTGCGATCATTCAACACGAAAAACGAACTCATCTGGTAAGAAAGAACAGTTCAAATTTAATGTATTTCATATATTCAGTTGCATTCCTCACCATCTACGGGTATATCACGAACTCACAACATGATCAGCTCCCAGTTGGCTTGGTAGCAATATTGGTAGAATACTGCACCGGTATCGCTGAGGTGCTGGGTTCGGATCCCATTCTAGCCTGACTTTTTTTAAGGCATGACTTTCAAAACTGCATAATTTGGGTATCTAACTGTGAAAATCATTTGTGCATTGTCTTCCTTGTGCGGAAGTCGATACTCCATCCTCTCGACGTAAAGTTATTTTTGGGGCTTAAGCAAACCACGACGACTGTGGAATCTGGTAACTAGCAACCCAGCCTCACTGCAATACTATTAACCTGCGGTGTGCGTTCGGCGCATGTGTAGAGAAAACAGAAAAATGTGCTCAACTGCACGAGAGACCGCCATGTTGGAACTTTGTACTCGTTTTGTACTCGTTGCGTTCTATTCCGTCGGAACTTTCTGATTCTATATTAAATTCAGTCTTGTGGTTTACACAACGACGACGGCAACGAGAACGTCACCAAAGAAATGGTATAAGAAGCAAATCTTTACACGTACTTTATAAGTCTATGTACATTTCTTTGCGGGTCCTCTGCAGAACAAGAACGTGAAATGACCAAGTTCTGCGTCGTCCGAGGAATGCTGTGTTTCTATTTAACAATTAGATTATGAGCTCAAGATTTCTATGAGGTGATGGTTGATGAGGCCGAAGGCCGAATCAACTATTACTTCATAGGAATCGAGAGCGAGTAATCTAGTTGTTTTAGTAGAGTTCTAACTGAATTCACTTCAAATAACGGTTTCTAATTATTGTTTGCCGTAGTATTAAACTTTGCGCGTTAGAAAGATCGCTCGGACTGAATTGTCATTTGAAATTGAAGTTGTGTGCGCGCTCGCATCATTTTTTCAATAATTTCAAGATTGATAAAGTAAAGAAACCGTTAATATTTTTCTTTCAGTCCTCTTAGGAATTTACTTACCATTTCCATGAAAATGGTTCTTCAAAACTTTGTTAAAACGAAAAAAACGTAGCCATTTCGTAGACGACCTTCAGGCCACTGCACTCTTATGGCTGATGGTATACGATGAGCTTAGCCGATCAGATTGCAGCAATTTTATTAGTATACTAGTAGAATTCTACTCAAGTTCGATAGAAACACGGAGACTTTTTTCTATTTCTTAATTGTTCTGTTGTATTCCTTCTACAGTCTTATATACTCCTGGTTCCAAAGGCTTCATATTCCACAAGCCTCTTAGAACTCCAGTCCAATGGCAGAGTCGATCAATTCAGAAATGCAATGAATGCAGGATCGGATTCTACGACTTTCCGAGTTGCAAGGCCTGCAACTGTTACCCAGCTGGGATCAAGTTACAACCGGGACAAACAAACGGCTGTGGATCTGTCAACAATGTAAGATAAAACATCATCAGGAAAGTGGAAAATTCACTTAAACAAATTATTTTGTGATAATTAAACATTTCGTGGTTTCGCTATTGTAGAAGTACATTTCACCATTTCTATGATTGACCTAATGTATCAAACACGAAATACTGTGTTTGACCACATTTCCAAACAACGTGAACAAAATTAAAAATGGAATATTTTTGACTAAATTCGAGGTGTTTGGAACAGTTGGAAATGTGGTCAAACACGGTCTTGAATGTTTGATATATCATCTCGTAACAATCTGTTCTCATTGAGGCCCCCGCAAACGCAACAACCACCGATCATTTTGGTTTTGTGTTTGAGGAAATCTCGGGCAAGGAAATCACACGATTATCGTCACGCCATCGTTCTCGGGAAACTCCGCCGTCCACACGAAAAAGAAAAGCCGGCGGTTTCGTTTCCGGTTTGAAAAGCGTTTTCGAAACGCTCCATTTCCGTGAAAGATTAGTGTAAACCGTAAGCCTAACCGTAGAAATAAAGACGCGTTTTCAAAATTCTCCGGTGAAGTGTGGACTCTGCAGCCTAAGACGTATTTTTACGCTTTGTTCGGCTTTCCTTAGACCCACTGCAGGTGCAAAGATAACGTGATAAGCGAAGACTGTGACAGCTGTAAGGCCTTTCACTTTAATCTTCAAATAAATAACCCGTTGGGTTGCCAGGCATGTGACTGCAACACCAATGGAACCCTGGGAACGATCAAGACATGCCACGAGTCGAGTGGACAGGCCGACAATGTGAACGGTGTCAAGAAGGCTACTACAGTTTGAAAGGCCAGAACGTGTTTGGATGTAATCGTGAGTAGGCAATGCTAAGTTTCCGAGAAAAGATTTAGGCTTTATTACCAAGGCAATCCCTGTCAAGTTGTTTTATTATAAATTGTATCTAGTCCTTATGGCAATAATGTTACCATGCGCGTTTTTCTGGAGAATGAAAATAAGTCGCTTGGGCTGTCCACGTCATTAAAATTCGCGTCACAGGATTGGGTACTTCGAGACCCTTCTGGGAAGCTGAGAGTGAACTAAAAGTAAGTAAAGAGGGATACCTTAGGAATTAGGCCTGTATGGGGGATTAAATCTCTCACGCTACATACTCTCTTAACAATATCTAGTAACGCTATTTGTTGGCCTAAGATCAAAATAACAGAGATCTTTAGAAATTACCTAGTTTTAAAGTTAACTAAAAGAGGGTAATTAAATCAGAAAAAGTTGTTTTTAACACTAACGTAGTAGTCGTGGCCGAGTGGTTAAGGCGATGGACTAGAAATCCATTGGGGTCTACCCGCGCAGGTTCGAATCCTGCCGACTACGAAGAACTGTTTTCTTCTTTTTTGGCTTTGACCGCAGCCACATAATACCTTTGCAAATCAGTTTAAAATTTTTAGTTTCATGGGTCTTAAAAATGAAAAAAAGAAAAAAAGGTATACCTGCCAAAAACTTGGTTTTTCCCTCTCAGACATCAATACGTTTATAAGTCCAACCTCGTACGCAAGACATAACCCTTGCTTGATATTGCCGATCGATATTTTTGTTGCGCGCGTTCTCCCGCGCTTGTTGCCGGTTGCGTGGTTTTTCTTTAGTTTGATTGGTGGAAAATAAGTTAAAAGAAGCAGTAGAACGTTGTCAGACCTTCAGTTTAAATTAAAAAAAGCAAAGACTACTAGCAGAGCGAGGTTTTGATCCTCGGACCTCTGGGTTATGGGCCCAGCACGCTTCCACTGCGCCACTCTGCTGCTACAACCGTCTTTAATCGGTTGCTGTTACTAAACCGCTTTATATGTCACATGGGACTCCCTTGTTCCATGTTTTATAAATAGTGTGTGTGTTCTTTGTTTTTGCTGTTAAATGAGAAACTTTTCTTTTTCTTCACCGCATCCAAACTGAAACAATGCTGTAATTATTATTTAAACGTAGTTAAATCTTCTTGAGTTTTTGCTGATCCTGATGTTGACAAGGTAGTCGTGGCCGAGTGGTTGAGGCGATATACTAGAAATCCGTTGCGGTCTCCCCGCGCAGGTTGGAATTCTGCCGACTACCTTGATCACTATTTTATCTTTGTATATTTGTATGAATCGAAAAAAGAAGGCTATAAATTTTCTAACTGGATTTGTGACCTCTTTTTATCGCAGGGTTGCTGTTACTAAATTGCTTTACATGCACATGGACTGAATTGCTTTGTTCACTAAATAATCATTCTTTGTATTTAATTTCTCAACATCACATCCGTAAAGTAGAGCTTAGGCCCCGTCCACATTACGCGGATGAATTTGAAAACGGAGGCCTCACTCTGAAAACGCATCAAATGTTCATACTACGCCGGAGGAATTTTTAAAAACGCAACAATCACCGGCCATTTTGGATTTGTGTTTGAAGAAAACTCGGGCAGGAAAATCACTTGGTTATCGTTACTACATCGCTTTCGAAAAACTCCGTTTTTAAAATCACGAATAATGTTTTTAGAGCTTCCGTTTGAAGAGTGTTTTCGAAAACTCTGTGAATTAATTAGTATGAACATAAGGCCTAACCATAGAAATATAAATGCGTTTTCAAATTCCTCTGGCGGAGTGTGGACGGTGCCTAAATCATTTTAGTTAGCATTGATTTCAAACGGTAGTCGTGGCCGAGTGGTTAAGGCGATGGACTCGAAATCCATTGGGGTCTCCCCGCCCATAGATACATTCATAGTTCTGTTGTTGTAGCTTTTTTAGTTTTGAATCTTATCTTTACCTCTTACGTTACAATATACGCCTTTGTGAATTTTTGTGGTATTTACATAATTACTCATAAAATGAATTGTCAAAACATGATATCGTTACAATGGGAATTTCGTAACCTGGAATCTGTTTATTTTTTGTACGTAAATTATAATTTGTCAGTTATCTCAAGAAGAAGCTGAAGAAAAAAAAGGTCACATTATCCCTACTGAGGAATCTACGTTGGAATTCCAAAGACTTATTATTCCTTTGAATATAATTTACAAGATATGATGACTGCGAGAAATGTGAATAACAAATAAAAATGTTAGCAGAGCGAGGTTTTGATCCTCGGACCCGCTCTGGGTTATGGACCCAGCACGATTTCATGTGCGCCCCTCTGCTGCTGACGAGTAACTACGGACTTATAACCGCTTTTTTTATCGGTTGCTGTTGCAAAACTACTTTATGCAATTCCTTTGTTCACTTTTTTCTGAATTCTTTCTTCGTAGTTAAAACGATTTTTAAATCATTTAACTTAGACTTCATTTGTCTTGGTAATCGTGGCCGAGTGGTTAAGGCGATGGACTAGAAATCCACTACGGTCATCCCGCGTAGGTTGGAATCCTGCCGACTACGTTGAACTGTAATTTAATCTTTTTACTCTTGTTTTTTTTTATCTGTGTCTTTAGAATAAATATACCATAAAAACATTTCAATAAGTATCTCTAATTAATGAAAGGCTTCCACTTTCCTTCCTGGATTTTAAGTCGGTTGTTCTTAATGGCTATAGATCGTTCAATGGATTCTATGTAATCTAATTTTATCGTGAGATAACGACATGAAGGTAAAATATTCTTCAGACGACTGTAGTAGATAACTAGTTTTCCAGCGATGATAATATGATTTAAAATCAAACAATGAGACCTTTTTGCGTCATGTCGCAGCCATTTGCAGAATCGATTGCAATGTGCAAGGATCTAAGCCAAAGAACAACAATGGTTTTTCTTAACCTGGGATTTTTTTCATTTTTGCAATAATATTCTCTTAGTTGTTTCAATAAGAAAAGCTGAGGAAAAACGGTTACATTACCCGTACTAAGGAATCTCCATTGGAATTCCAAAGAATTACTTTCGAATAATAATATTTACAAGATGACTGTGAAAAAAAAGTATAACAAATAAAAATGTTGGCAGAGCGAGGTTGTGATCCTCGGACCTCTGGGTTATGGGCCCAGCACGCTTCCACCGCGCCACTCTGCTACTGGCGTGGATAGTTCTCTTCATTCCCTTTGTCATCTCTTTTCGCCTCTCTGGTGCCTTTGAACGAGTTTGTTTAACTTAGTTTTGATTTGTCACGGTAGTTGTGGCCGAGTGGGTAAGGCGATGTACTATCCACCCAATGGGGTCTCTCCGCGCAGGTTCGAATTCTGCCGACTACGTCAGATAGATAATTTCGATTGTTTTTTCGTTGAAACTCCTCAGTCTTCAGTCATCCTCACCTCTTAATTGCAATATATATACTTCTGTGGATAAAAATCAATTGTGGCCAGTACATAGCAGTTTTCAAATAATTTGTAACATAATGTGTGTGTCACAAACTCTCTTGTTTGATTATTTTTACAGGTTGTTCATGTAACGCTGGCGGCTCTGTAAGCCAGTCGTGTAACGCAATCACCGGAGAATGTTCATGTTTACCGGGTGTCGGCGGATCCCAGTGTGATAGGTAGGTTGACTCGAGGGATGGTTTGGATATGTAATCTTAATTACCAGAGATATTAACGATTATATTACTCCTATTTTCCTTAGTTTTAGTTTTGATTGAGAAGATACATCAAACACGAAAGACCGTGTTTAGCCACACCTCTTAAACACCTTGAATTTCGTCAAAAATACTCCGCGACGCGTTATATTTTCAACTCTCCTCTCGGTGTTGTAAAGTGTGATGAACAGTCTTCGTGTTTGATATGTTACTTGACACACATAATTGGCCAGGCAAAACAAACGCCGTGGCAAATTTTACATGCTTACATTGACACCGTTCTGATTGTTTGTCCTCCATCAATGAAAGTAGAAATTAAATTAAATTCCCGATCCTTTACCTCAAAAGAATAAAGGGTGTAAGTTTCAAGAGAAACTGTGGTGCTGCGTCGGTGGGGAGTATTTACAAGATAATTTGGTTTTATCGACTGCGTGGATAATGTGAATTCGCCACCGTAAAGCGATTCGAAAGCTGGTATTTCGAGCGTCAGTCCTTCGTCGGAGCGAATTTCCATTATCAACTCAGTTGATAAAACCAAATTGTCTTTACCTCAAAACACTAGCTAACGTTATTACCATCGGTCTCCAGCATTGCTTATGCTTCTGTAAAATTATAAGTCAGCCGATTTGGCCAGTTAGTGTTTCATTTTTCCTCTCACCACCTTCTTATTAATCTAACTTGACTTCGCTGCTGCTATGTTTCATTTTTTTGTTTGATCCTGTTCATATGCACGTATGAATGCTGCAATTTAATTGACCACTGCAGTGTCCAACCAGAAAGATCTTGCTGCTGCTCATATATGAATTTTATTTCTTTACGGCTTCATTATTATTTTCATTGCTTTAACATATAAAATATAAGTTAATACCCTATGTAGCCTGCGTCACAGGCGCTAACTACCGCGGGTTACTGGGGAAGTTCCGTCTGCGACGCAGGCTATGCCCTATATAGTGTAAATAAACAATTAAATTGAATTGAGGTTATTTTTCTGTAATATTCCTTCTGTTCTTTGGTCCTCATAGGGTTGCATCTGGTGATTACTACTACCCTACTCTTCATCAGTATAAAATCGAACTGGAAGACGCGCTCGCATCTTTGAACGACCAGTCAGCTTACTTCAGATATGATGAAAGCGAGTTCCCTGGATTTTCTTGGCGAGGTTACGCAGTTTTCTCACAGGCTCAGGTAATACCACGATGGTTACAATTTTATTTCTCCGTTTTCTCCTTTGTTTTAGTTTTGATTGAGATTCAGAGATGGTATATCAAACTCTCAAGACAGTGTTTGACCACATTTCTAAACACCTCGAAGTTCGCCCAAAATACTCCGCTACGCGTCCTATTTTCAACTCTCTTCTCGGTGTTTGAAAATGTGATCAAACACGGTCTTTAGTGTTAATGATATACATAGATATATACATAGAAGGGCTGGTGATTGCGCTGACAACAAATCCTGGACAGACGTGGTCTGTACCTTCTAGGCGTACGTCTATATATTTAAAAAAAACAATAATGCACGCTCAGCTCCAAAAGCAGATAATATCGCAGCTATATTCTAAAATTAGATGATATGCGCTTAAACATAAATCAGTTCTTAATTCGACCTTTTTTTTGTCTGCGTTTGTTTGTGATTTAGTTTTGCTTTTACTGCAGTCTTCCATATATATAATGATTGACGTTCCTCGAACAAGTAAATACGAGCTGATATTCCATTACTTGCTGGCTCGTTATGCCCCCGTGACGGCATTGGTGAAGTTTATTCCTACACTTGACTCCGGTAAGTTCTGACTGCATTACCCTTACGTTAGGGCTCTGGGTTACGAATAAACACTTACACCTCTAGGGTGTTAAAGGGGATTTCCTTGGGCCGTTCATTGGCATACTTAAAATACCGTGAATATTAAGGAAGAAATTTAGACAAACACCCTCGACAAGTTCTTCATCGTAATTTCTACTTTGCATTGCTAGTATTTCTTGTGTAACAGTTTTCAGTCATGTTCCAATTCTCTGGCCACATTTTGGGGGCATGTCTCATTGATTCTGCAATCCCCAATCCAGTACCCGCCATTGAAATTGTACAATCAAGGCAGGTAAGAGCTTACATCCAGGATTTAACACTCTTTGTCTGTGTGATCATTGCCCTTGCAGCTACGTTCCCGTCGGGTCCTGCAACCGAGCAAACGTTAGATGTTCGGTTCCGCACCACAGCCACGTGGATCTTCGCTATTGCTCAGTTCCTTGTGGTCCGAGATAACTGGGGAGACACACAGCAAGTTTTGCTGAGTCAAGGAAAGTGGAAGTTATCAATTGACGCCCCTGCTTCTGATCTGCTGTTGGTATGTAGCGTGAAATGTCACCGGTATTCCTTGTAACTTAATGTAAGCCTGGAGGGAAAATGCCACTGCGAGAATTTCGTTTAAAACTGAGGGAAAGATTGCTCTGGAGTCGTTGTTACCCGAAACCGAGGTTTCTTTGGTTTGCCAACGAGTGAATAATTGTTGCAGATACGAAGTGGCTCTCCGAAAAAAAATTCCTTCGTTAAGAACCGTGTCCGTGCGCGCAGAAGGAGAAATATTTATGGAAAGAGTATTTCCGCAACAACGTTTTCCTTTGTAGGGCCCGTAATTGTGTATGTTTTACCATCACGTCTGAAAAATTTAGGCTCGATGTTTCGTCTCCGTCTTGAAATCCATGCAAATTTTCGACTACAATGTTAAGCATTGATCTTCTCAAAGGGAGTATAATAGCGAAGCTATTACCAGGTAGTTAGTTTTTGTAATACGGAATTAAATTCTCCCATTTTGCACGATAAGAATGATAACAAACCAGTAAAAAGAATCTGTCTTGTTAATCAAAGGATTACATGGTGCTTCTACCAGAAGAATACTACAGGCCGCGGAACCTCGAAGTACAAGTTTCCAGTCCGTGTACATTGACAGGAGATCAAAGACATTGTGCTCACTTCGCGTACCCTAACCTCAAACAAGACGGGTTTGTGACCATACAGGCTGAGGATAGTTCTGTTGTTGGTGGAATAAAAAGAACCACGAGAGTTACAGATATTCCATTTCAAGGGCTGATACTTAGTGGTTCACGAGTAAGTGGCTTGTTAAAAAAAGGATTGAATTTCTAGATATACCAGTATTGTACATGCAAGCTAATGTAGTAGTAGTAGTAAGCTTCAAAACAAATCCTTAAAAGAAAGAAAATCATAACTGTGATGTTGGTTTGGATATGTGATCTTAATCAGCGTAGATTTTAACGATTTTATTTAATGTTCTTCGTTTACTCTTCTTTTTCTTAACTGAAGTCAGTGTTTCAACATATCTCGAAGTCGATCAAAAAAGCTCCGCAAACAACTCTCTTGTTGATGTTTGGAAAGATGATGAAATACTGTCTATCGTGTTTGATATATCATTAATAGCACATTCAGATCAATTTTAGCACATTCAAACCAATTTTAACGTTTGTTTAAGAACAGATAGTTAGCTTCTAATAATAAATGAACAAATTGCAATATTTAGAGAGGAAGCCACATCAGCCTTAGCTGATTTTCATGCGGGTCCTCTGTCCTGGTCGAATTGGAATTTGGAAAATGTTGGTTTTTACGGAGGGAGGAAACCGGAGAACCCGGAGAAAAACACTCGAAGCAAGGCGAGAACCAACAACAAAGTCAACCCACATATGGCACCGAGCAGGAATCGAACCCAGGCCACATTGGTGGGAGGCGAGAGCTCACACCACTGCGCCATCCTTGCCCCCCAAACTCTAATTACTGTATGTTTATTCCTATAAGTGTGTCATAACTCTATTGTATAAGCATTGCAGTCTACGTTTGCTTGAATTAGCGTGTTAATTACCTTCTTAATTACCTCATTTGGATTCGCTCCGACGAAGCTCAAAGGTGAGTTTTCGAATCTGACCAATTAACATTATCAACTCAGTTGATGAAACCAAATTATCTTGTAATTACCTTCTTAGACGACTTGTGTTTTTGGCAGTTTACGGCGGGAATATTCCCCTCTTTAGTCGTGTTTGCGAGCACGCGCGCTCGCGTCTCGTCGCTCGAAGTGATTTTTACGCGCAAGCTGGTCCCCTCAACTAACCCGGAGAAAAACGAGAGATTGTTTGTAGTCTATTTACTTCTGTCTCTAATTGTCTTACATTTATAATTTAGAACGTGATGTCTGTGCGTCTACCGTCTAAAATACAAGGCCAGTTTGTATTGTTAGCAAGTTACTTTCACAACGCCGATGATGGAGGAACCTTAAGTGTGGTTGTCAGTACTTCCTTTACAACTCTAAAAGCTCATATGAGCATTCTCTCATGCAGGTAAGATTCTCCGCTTTTCAGATGTTTTGTCCAAGTTTGTCCTTGTCTTTCGCTATTTTTATCTTCCAGAAACGTTTTCGTGTTAGTTTCTTATCTACGCAGCTGTGGCGCTCGAGTAAAAATCGCGCGCGAGTTTGTGAGGTGTCACGTGCGAGGAGAAGTGTCTGCGCCACGGCGCGCGTGTCTTCTAGTTCTTGTGCAGCCGCTGAAAGTCGCTGCCAATTATTACACTAGTGCCTACCACGGGCAGGCTTGTTACAATCTACAATCCTCGACAAAAGTCCTTGGCACGCCTGGATCAGATAACTGGAACATGCGTTGAGAAGCTATTTTGGAAGCAATAACTAATGGCATCACTGGAATAAGGGACCCCCTTCCCCCCGACACTGTTGGAAACGAGCAATGACGAATTCATCACGATAAACAACTTTGAATTGGGGGGAGGGGAACGAACTGATAAATTTTCCTGACAGATACTGCAAAAGTGGGCGAGCGTGTCAAGACTTTTCTCGAGCATTGTAGCTTAAACCGAAACCGGGACGATATCGCAGGTTTTCTTGAAAGAAAGCATCTCTGACCGTTAACAATTTAGGTAGACTACAATCATAATGAATTGTCAATGATGGTTTAATGAATCACGTTTTGCTTTTGTTCCTGAATTCTCCAGATATCGTTTTGGCTGTCGTGAAGTAGCTATAGATGAGAAACACCAAGTTAGCGTGTTCACTGCAAATGAAGACGACGTTACCACCATCAGTCTGACAACAACATTAACCATCGCTTTGGTGAGCTTCATGTCCACATTTGTAGGCTTCGTCCACTACACCAGAGGAGGAAAACTCGGTCAGGGATATCACATAAATTTCGTGACGCCATCATTTTTTCGAAAAGCTCCGTTTTCAAAATGTTTTCCGTCCACAGTAAAACGAACTTCCACCGGATTGAAGAGCGTTTTCGAAAAGCTCCGTTTTCGTGACGGATTAATGTGGGCGTTAGGCCTAACCGCACAAATAAAGCTGCGTTTTCAAAATTTTCCGGCGTAGTGTGGACGCTGCCTTAATTCTTATTTTTAGTTGTAAAGTATTTGCCAGATTGATTTATTGTCGATGAGTAAAATACATGAATATTTAATGTTTCCTTTATTAGGACTTTATCACTGCTGTTCCCCACTCCAAATGGAAGGAGCAATTTTTGATACCAGCCGACCAGTGCATTAGTAACGGCTTCTCGTGCATTCAGTCAGTTTACCCCACTCCTACTGATGCAGTCAGGATCGAGGCTGAAGATCGGTTTAAAGGTGGCGATAGGGTTCCTTATTACATTATGGACCGCAGAGCGAGCTTGAAGCATTTGAAAGTAGGAGAGGTAAATAGACCATTTTACAATTTATAGCACCTCGGTTAGTCAACTTTTCACTCTGGTTAGGCTTGTTTTAACTCAGATTAGCCTACTGTTCACTCTGGTTAGCCAAACTAGCGCCCCGGTTTGCCTACAGAGCGCTCCGGTTAGCCGTTCCTGCAATTAACGCCATGTCCATTTTACAGTTGTTTGCTGGCTGACCTGGCCTTTGAATGGCAGCGAGGCTGGAGGTGACCCTGTTTCGATAAAGACCTTACTGCTTTTGTTGTGTAAATCAAGTTGTTCTTATTCTAACTACTTTGCATTTAATGAGAAAAGTAGAGAGGTTTGTATCAAAGCAAGGTGACCTTCAGCATTGCTTAGATTCATGGGCCAGGTTACTGAGCACACAACTGTAAAATGTCCTGTTCTAAGATAAGATCAAGACGAGTAAATATCATTGGAGAATTTTTTATCTTTCCTGAGAGGCTTTTCAATGCCGAATTTGTTTCTTTTTTTCAGAAAACTGTCCACGTCACTGGAAGCGCGGGCACTGGGCGCTACTACGTCATAGTTCATTTCTACCAGCCGAACTTCCTCTCCTTCCTTGGCAAAGTTGTTGTCAGCGGACAGAACGCCGCGTCTACCCTGCTGACATTCCGCTACTGCCCCCACGTGTCCGGCTGCAGAGCCGTAGGAACGTCACAGTACAGGGAGGGTATGAGCGAATCTATCTACATTGGACGACAGAAGAATATTCTCGTCAGCATTGCCATTCCAGAGGATAAGGGCGTTTGGATCGTAAGTGGATTTTTTGGGTACCGGCGAATCAATGCTCGGGTTCCCCTGCCATGGACTAGAATCCCATCCAGAGGGAGTAGAAATACTCCTAGTCGCTTCACGCTACAGAAACCGGGATAAGCTCCGGCCTGAGAGCCCCATGGCTCTTATGCAGATTTTAGCTTACCCACCTAAGAGAGGATATAACGGTTGCCCAGCTTCCTTTCAAAACCATAATTTTTTCGGCTTAATAATGGCAAACGTGTAGCTGTAAACGAGATTGTCTAATCGGCGTGGGTTGGTAGGTCGTGGGTCGTGGGTCGTGGGTCGTGGGTCGTGGGTCGTGGGTCGTGGGTCGTGGGTCGTGGGTCGTGGGTCGTGGGTCCCCCATATAGACACGTCATGTATGCATAATTTTACGCTGTTTCCGATGCCCTCTCACAACAGCGGTTTTGTCCGCGAGAGCAGCAGCAGTGGATTTCCTTCCTGCAAACAGACGACGATGGACTCGATTACAATTAACTGGTTTCCCATGTACATTGACTTCAACAACAATTCTAATTTAAGAATATCCAACTCACCGGCGTATCCGCCATGACGAAGGCTTCTGGCAAACACGTGCATTTCAGCTATTTTTAACCAATCATACTTGAGCATTCCCACGCTACCAAACGAACAACCGCGCGGTCGCTACAAGGCGGATGCATGTCGGCTGATCCTTAGCTTTCGTGAAATCAATATTAATAACAAATCATGACCAAACATGAAGACAAAAATCCCATGACATGTTTGCTGGAAAATGACTCAAAAATTCGGTTACAGTCATGACACAACTTTTTCGTGTTTTCCAAAAGTTGATCAGTTGTTCTTTTCTTTTACTCCAAATGCCGACAAAAAGCCGTAGATCGTTATATCGAAGTTGTTATTCCATTAACGTGAGTTCTGGGAAACAAACAAGCCAGTTCAACATACTTTTCTATATTAATTAATGCAATCATTCTCGGCAAACGCGCACGCCAATGTTAAACGTATACTTTCGAACACTTTCGTTAAAGTTTACCAAAATTATTCGCCAGATAAAACTGAGGAGTTCGGGGAAATTAATTCGTGAGCGGGCAATTGCAGATTTGGACCGAGCACTGAGGGAGCTAATATACTTTTTTTTATTCTTCAAGCAAACACGACCCACCACCCACGACCCACCACCCACGACCCACGACCCACGGAACACCCACCCACCCACGCGATTTAGCCTGACCCGCTGTAAACAACACGAATTACATTTTGACGCGACGCGAGATAGTGTTTGGACGGAAAACTCATGTCAGATGAAGTTTACAAAATCAAAGTTGTTACACATTCCCTGAAACTTGTAAACAATCCATATTTCGCCGAATGGCGGTTCGCCCTAACGCGAGCGTGAAATCTAGTGAGACCAAAAGGTTAACCCGGAGAGCGTGTTCACTCAGGCTTCGCGTACAAGATTTTAACTTTTAGACTTCAATTCACTGTCATTTGTTTTTCCTTTCAGGATTATGTGCTATTAGTCCCCATCTCATCATTTTCGCCATCTCTTCTGGAAGTAAAACCAATCGACGTAACTCAAGATTTTATCCAGGATTGTGGACAGTACACATTTTTCCTGAAAGACTCGTCTTCGCAATTCTGTCTTCAATCGGCGTTTACCATCACAACACGATTTAACAGTGGCGCAGTAAAATGCAACTGCGATGGACTAGGATCTACTAAAACTAGCTGTCAATCATTCGGTGGACAATGTGTTTGCAGACCTAATGTGATTGGTCGAGCATGTGACAGATGTAAAAGTGGTTACTATGCGTTCCCCTACTGTAGAAAACTAGCAAGTTGATAAAAATGGAGAGAACTCACGACCTCATTTTCTGACGATGTCAATTGTACCTTTCTTGGCTTCCATTATCTACAAAAGACGGCTCTTTGCGTTGTAACGTTTGTCATTTATCACATTTGTAATTTAATATATCAAGCTATACAAAACAAAGAAAGAAGAAATCAGTGTTCGACCAAGTCAACTAAATATTTCCTGGCATCTGCTGTAAAAACGTTCTTGAATTAAAATGGTTAAAAGTTCAACACGTTGAAGAATTTGGGCGAATATCCTCTTCCTTAGCATATACCCTTTTTGGAGTTAATAAAAAAGGATACGAAATATTTGCCCAGCCAATGAAAATAAAAATGCATTTTAGTATTGCTGACTTGACAACAACAACAATTTTAAAATAGTAAAAGGTAAAAACTGTTAAAATGTTTGACTAACCGTTTTCGATCTTGCGAAGAAGATGATCGCAAGATCGAAAACGTTTCAGTCAAACATTTTAACAGTTTTTACTTTTTACTATTTTATAATTTTACCGGCGAAATGCACAAACAACAATTTTATTTGTACTTTCAGCTTGACATCCAAACAAAACTCGGCGCCCTCGTAAAACTCAGCGGCTACACAAAACTCGAAGTACACACGAACTCGAAAACTCGAACATCATCCCCTTGAAACTCACAGGTCCGCAGAAAACAAAAACAGCAAAAACACCTACGAGAGAATAAATTAAACGGTGAGAGAGTTAATTCCTCGTATCTGCTGGACGTATAGGTCTTATTCATGAGGTAATCCGTCTCAAGCTACTTTTAGATCACTCCCGGTTTCGAAATCCCATGAGGATTTAGAAAGAACCAATTCATGTCACAAGGATTTTGCTCACAGCTAAGTTGCAAGCATTTTCATTTTCCAAGAAAACGTTCACATCAACGGAAGAACTGAATACCTTATCTAAAAATATGAGGGCGATCCCCTGGAGAGAAAGACCTATTTGGGTGATTTACAGTCTTACTGTTTTATTGTATTACCTCAACACAAAACCCAACTTATACACGCTTACTCACCGTCTACACACATACAACATCTCGTCAAAACACATCTGACGACCACCCCAAAAATCAATCATGTCCATACAAAGTTGCCATGACACAGAAGACAATCAACATTGTCCCCTAGGTCAAACGCCAAAACGCATAAAATGGCTTTAAAGACCACAACCATTGCAGTAGCACCTACCCACCACAACACCCGCTACTGCGCCTACAACCACCAAAGTATCCAAATCCTCTGGAAAACGGTCACGGTGTGTAGGACGTTTACAACACTCACGGCCAGAACAAAAAAAGCGCGCACAACCACACAATGTGCCAGCTCTTTGAGTGTTGTGGGCGTGATTGCAGGCGTTGTGATCGTTGTAATGCTCGTGAGGATCTACAAATAAATTATATAACAGACAAGGACAACTCATTTCTGCTTGCGTAATACCAACCTTCAAGGCTGCTTCCAAGCTGGGAAACTGGAAATGATGTATACCAACTTTCCTGTTAATTGGAAAGATTTGTGTCAACAGAAATGGCTCAGTTGACTGCTAATCTCAAATTTTAATTTAGAGAAAATACTTCACAATACAAACAGCAGCAAACTACCTTTACTAGTCATGAACGGAGTATAATATTCCCTTTCAATTAAATTACTGAAACGAAAGTGGAAAACAGGCGATTGGTGTCTAGGAAAGCTATGACGATGTTTGTCATAAATTTGTAAAAAGGCCTATAAAATGTACTTCAAGTGAAGACATTCCAACGGTCACACAGTCACTGCAGTGGAAAGAACTGAGATCACAAAATGAGCACTGAAATAGGCAACACGAAAACGAAAAGCCGACGTTTTCGTTTCCGGTTTGAATACGTTTTCGTGAGGGATTAGTGTAGACGATAGGCCTAACCGTAGAAACACAGCTGCGTTTTCAAAATTATCCGGTGTAGTGTCGACGCTGCAGCCTTAGACGTCTTTGTTATGGTTTGTTCTTCTTTCTCAGACCCACTGCAGGTGCAAAGATAACGTGATAGGCAAAGACTGTGACAGCTGTAAGGCCTTTCACTTTAATCTTTAAATAAGATGTTAGGCATGTGACTGCAACACCAGTGGAAATGTGGGAACGATCAAGACATGCCACGAGTCGAGTGGACAGCGTTTATGCAAAACGTGTTTGGATGTAAACGTGAGTAGGCAATGCTGAGTATATCCAAAACATTTGTTTCCAAGTAAAGTCGATCAAGGATCGTAGCTCTTCTCCACGGATGTGATGTAGAGAACGAAATGCTCGTTAAATAGATTTATTTTCAACTCGCGCATACCATTCTGAGGGATTCGAAAATGTAATGTGCAAACAAAATGTAAAAAACAACAATTTAATAGCAGAGCGAGGTTTTGATCATCGGACCTCCGGGTTATGGGCCCAGCACGTTTCCATTGCGTCACTCTGCTGCTGACGGATGACGTCTTGAAATATTTAACCATGCACTTGACTGCTTTCCACTGGTGACCGTTCATTACATGTAATGTTCCTTCCTGACTGAAAATGCCTAGTTAACAAGCTGTTTTTTTTTCGAGGGGGCTATACCACGATATTTAAAGTGATTGTTTTGAGGATTTAAAATATTACTGTTAATGCTCCCAACCCATGAAATCAAAGAAGACAACAACAACGTTTGATGGGAGAAAAGGGGTAGGGGATGAAGTGCTCGAGTTGCCAATAGGATTCTTACAGGATGACACGGGTCAGGTGGTTGGCAATGAGAGGACGTAAACACTATGAACATTATTAACCAACAACAACCAGGCTGCAGAGAGGTCCTAATCCTCTCTCTGGGGTCCTAATCCCCAGGCCCTGAGAGGTCATAATCCTCTCCCTCCTTTCCAGGGGTCCCTTTAGTCCCCAGACTACAGAGAGGTCCTCATCCTCTCTCTGGGGTCCTAATTCCCAGGCCCCCTGGTAATAATCAGAACAAACAACAGAGGTTTGGTTCCTTAGTAAACAAGGCTATCTGGGGGGGGGGGGGGGGGGGCTTTCTGCCACGATAGCTGGCCATGTGAGTCTATGGGGCAAAGGGGCGAACTATATGGAGCACTTCATCCCTAAAAAAATTGGCTTAAAATTAGAAGAAATTACAAAAAGATTTACTTACATTTTCAAAAATCTAAAGTGGCTCTGAATCCACAGTAGGGAATTGTTGTAAACTTTGAAAAAGTTGCATCTTATCATGCTTATCACAATTCGATAATAAAAAATAGGGGTCACCGAGCTCGTTTTTAAGTGAAGAGCGCTTAAAGCTTAAATAATGGGTTTTTAAGCAGGTCAGATTCTTGCTATTGTAACCTGTTATGTACAATAGATGACTGCACCTTGTTTACCAATGATTATGCTTTTGCATGATATCAGCATTGTAGCATCACTTATTAAACAATGGCAGTGTTCATCCTTCGAAGTATAGCTGAGAGAAAAGTGCTGGGAACTGTTGCCACTCTCTTAGCCACCTCAAGTATTGTTCTAAGAATGTACAATGTAACTGTCAAATTGGAGGAAACTTGAAAAAGATTATGTACATTTCGCCGATAAAAAATAAAATATAAAACTTAAGGTAACAAGCTGTTTAAAATTAGGTCTTAACGTTTTCGATCCACTCTGATGATGATCTATTAGATCGAAAACGTTAAGACCTAATTTTAAACGGCTTGTTACCTTAAGTTTTATATTTTAAAAAAGATTGATGTAATATATCAAACGAGAAAGACCGTGTTTGACCACATTTCTAAACACCGGCCAGAGAGTTGAAATACGGCGGGTAGCGAAGTATTATATTTTTGACGAACTACGACAATAAGGGAAAACAAAAAGCAAACAAACAAAAAATAAATAGAAAAATAGTGCAGCAATTCTAGCAGAGCGCGGCTTTGATCCTCGCAACTCTGGGTTATGGGCCCAGCACGCTTCCACTGCGCCCACTCTGCTGCTGACGAATATTGTTTTCAAATATGCACTTGATTGCTTTGTACTGGTGGCTGTTCATGACATGTAATGCTCTCAGAGTTTTGCTTGAAAATTCCTAGTTATTTTTCGAGATCTGTTCACCACATTTGTCTATCATAGTAGGCTGTTTTAAGAAGTGAACACAGCAGTACTTGTCCAAGAATTAATTAAAACAAATGCTTTTGTATCAGTTTTTCACTTCCACTTTTTGACGGACTTTTAAGTCGTTTCACTTGGATAATGTAAGGTAGTCGTGGCCGAGTTTTTTTAGGCGATGAACTAGAAATACATTGGGGTCACCCCGCGCATGTTCGAATCCTGCTGATGACGTTGGACAATATTTTTTTATTTTTATAACATTCTCGTTCATAATCACTGGAAAATTTGAACATTTTCATGCATGTGTGAATCGCGAATTTTACAACCCGAGAATCCAGAAGACATCATAATTTTGATTCGAGGTCTGTGTGGGTTTTGAAAATGGCTATGTTTTTAAACATTTTCAGTAATTAGATAGGTTTTTAAGAGGACTGGCCGTTTTAAACGCTTTAGTGACCCCGTACGATCCTGCGTTTTTGCGTTTTCTTGCTGATGATAAGTTTCGCTTCCACGAAATTAAGAAACAGTATTCGTAAGAGTAGAATTAAAAAGTAGCAGGGTGAGGTTTTGATCCTCGGACCTCTGGGTTATGGGCCCAGCACGCTTCCACTGCGCCACTCTGCTGCTGACGGATGATGTCTTGAAGTATTTAACAATGTACTTGACTGCTTTCCACTGGTAACTATTGCCTACATAAAAAGGTTCTCTCTTGGCTGAAAATACCTAGTTGTTGTTTCGAGATCTGTTTAAAGAAGCTATCGAAGAGTATCTTAACATTCATTGGCTATGTCACGATATTTACGGTAAATTTTTTTAAGAATGCACAATATTACTGTCAAATTCGACGAAAATTAAAAACATTGATATAAAATATATCAAACAAAAAAGACCGTATTTGACCAAATTTCCGAACACCGGAAAGAGAGTTGAAACTAAAACGTGTAGCGAAGTATTTTTTCGACGAACTACGACGACAAGGGGAATCAGACAAACAAAATTAGAGATAGAAAAATTTAAGCGCTTAGTTTAGCAGAGCGAGGTTTTGATCCTAGGACCTCTGGGTTATGGGCCCAGCACACTTCCACTGCCCCACTCTCCTACTGATGGATAACATCTTGAAATATTTAACTGTGCACTTGACTGCTTTTCATTGCTGTCATTTCATTTCCTCCTTGTTGTCTGATCCCTGAAAATACCTTGTTGTTTTTTCGAGATCTGTTCACCAGATTTTTCTATCATTGCTAGCTGTTTTAAAGGGAACCTCCACTCTGACAAAAAGTTCACTTCAAATCACACGAAATGATTTTAAGAATCAAATTTGTTTGATGTTTTAACTAATAAAGCGCGTTTACCTGAAATAAATGAATTATAGAATCGTTTATTTTTGTTTTCAAATTTCCCGGGCGCCGCCATCTTGAATAATTGTGACGTGAAATGGTTGCCCTTTTGTTATTAGACAAAAGCTCTTTGTGTCAGAACAAAACAGCAACCAAGACACGTCACAATTATTCAAGATGGCGGCACCCAGGAAATTTGAAAACAAAAATACACGATTCTAAACTTCGTTTTTCTCCACTATAGACACTTTTCTGGACGAAAATTAAAGCTAACGTTATTACAAATACTGTATCCCGCGGTTTAAAGTGATGTTTTGGTAGGAGTGGAGGGTCCCTTTAAGAAGCGAAGAGTAGTACTTGTTCACAAATTTATAAAAGCAGATGGTTTTGCATCAGCTTTACACTTTCGAGCAGAGGCAAAACAGAGCTCATTGACGGTCTAATGCGCTAAACTGGGCCGGGTTTAAACATGATCATTATAAAAGTATTCAAACCATTTGATGTGGTAAACATCTAAATTGATAAATTTAATTTAATGGATAAAATAAAATTTATCGCTCAGTGGCAATAAGTTTTTCGGTAAAAGTCCCTGTCGCACCATTGACGGATTTTTAATCGTTTTGCTTGCCATGTATTTGTCCAGGTAGTCGTGGCCGAGTGGTTAAGGCGATGGACTAGAAATCCATTGGGGTCTCCCCGCGCAGGTTCGAATCCTAACGACTACGTTTCCAACGTTTGTTTTATTTTTAATTTTTGTTTGTTTTCGAATAAGAAGGCCGCAGGCCTCTTGCCTATCGCTGGACAAGTTTACCATTTCGATGCATCAGTTCTGTGAATCAGGACTTTTAAAATATCAGAATTCAGAAGACAACATAATTTTCATCAAACTATTTTAGTATTTAGATTGGTTTTTGATAGAAATGGTCGTTTTTTAAACGACAGGCACACTAAAGCGTGTTTTCCTGTGGGAACTTGCGTTTTTGCGTTTTCACTCTTTCACCGGCGACTCGGTGTTGCTTCTAGTTCCAACCAGTTCTGACTAATTTGAAACGACATAAACCCTTCCTACTGATGTTAATTTTTGGCTTCCAGGAAATAAGCAAACAATATTCGTAAGAGTAAACTTGGAAAATAAAAACTAGCAGAGCGAGGTTTTGATCTTCGGACCTCTGGGTTATGGGCCCAGCACGCTTCCACTGCGCCACACTGCTTGCGGATGACATTTTGAAGTATTTAGCCTTTTTAGCTGGGCGCTCGTTCGATTTTAAAAAATCACGCGTATGATTTCAGACCAAATTGCAGTCCACTCAGTTCAATTACCATTATAAATAACAATTTGCCAAGTTTTTTCAAAATGTTAATGTAAATTTAAGAATGAAAATCAAGACTGAAAAAGACTGAAAGATTGAAATCTCAAGGAAAGAAAACCCATATTATCTTAACTAAGGACCTTCCTTGGAACTTCACAGACTTACTAAATAAAAAGGCTAGCAGAGAAACAAATAAAATAGCTAGCAGAACGAGGTTTCGACCCTCGGACCTCTGGGTTATGGGTCCAGCACGCTTCCACTGCGCCACTCTGCTACTGACGGAAAACATCTTGAAATATTTAACTGTGTAGTTGACTGCTTTCCTTTGGTGTCCTTTCATTTCCTCCTTCTTGCCTGAAAATACCTAGTTGTTTTTTCGAGATCTGTTCACCAGATTTTTCTATCAGTGTTAACTATTTTAAGAAACGAAGAGTGGTATTTGTTCAAGAATTTATAAAGACACATGGTTCTGCATCAGCTTTGCACTTTCAAGCAGAGGCAAAACAGAGCTCATTGCTGGTCTAATGCGCTAAAGATGGGCCGGGTATAAAAATGATCATTACAAAAGAATTCAAACCATTTGATTTGGCAAAGATCTAAAATAATAAAAATTACTAGATAAATAAAATTTCCTGCTCAGTGGCAATCATTCTTTTGGGAAAACTCTCTGTCGTACTCTTGACGGTTTTTTTAAATCGTTTTACTGGGCATCCTTTTGTTCAGGTAGTCGTGGCCGAGTGGTTAAGGCGATGGACTAGAAATCCATTGCGGTTACCCCGCGCAGGTTTGAATCCTGTCAACTACGTTTCATAATATTTCTTTTTTTGTTTGAATTCGGATAAGAAAGCCAGATGTCTGTTCACTATCGCTTAAATGTTTTCCATTTACATGCCTATTAAAATGATCTGGATTTTTATTTCCAGGAGTTTGCTCGTTCTTGTCTAAATAACAATCTCTCAGTTTTTTCAAATGTAAATGTCAATTTAAGAATGAAAATCATGATTGAAAGATTGAAAGCTGAAGAAAAGAAAACCATCATTATCCTTACGAAAGATGTTCGATGGAATTTCCCAGACTTCTTTTGAATAACATTTATAAGTTATGACTGTAAAAAAAAACATGACAAATAAAAACTTTAGCAGAGCGAGGTTTTGATCCTCGGACCTCTGGGTTATGGGCCCAGCACGCTTCCACTGCGCCACTCTGCTGCTGACGAAGAACATGTTCAAATATTTAACTATGCACTTGACTGGTGGCTGTTCATTACATGAAATGTCCCTTCTTGCCTGAAAATGCCTTGTCACATTCTCGAGATCTGTTCGCAGATTACTAAGCTGTTTTAAGAAATGAAGAGTTTCACTTGTCCGATAATTGTCTTTAATACAGATAGTTTTGCATCAACTTTTCGTTTCGTAGAGGCGAAAGAGAGCTCAGAGACGGTTTAATGCGATGGGATTAAAAACGATTAGGTCTATTACAAAACTATTAAAACCATTTGATGTTGCACATAATACTGGAGAAGTTGAACATTTTGAACATTTCGTGTGTGAATGACGAATTTTACAACCAAAAAATCCAGAAGACAACATAATTTTGATTAGAAATCTTTTTGGTTTTTGAAAATGACTATGTTTTCGAATATTTTCAGTATTGAGTTAGGCTTTTGAGAGTTATGGTCGTTTTAACACGCTTTAGTGTGCCTAAACTTACATTTTTGCGTTTCAATCACTAACCGGTCTGTGTTCCTTCCAGTTCTAGCCAGCTCTTACTTATGTGAAACGTAAGCCCTTCCTAGCTGATGTTAATTTTAGCTTCAAGGAAATAGGTCAACAAATATTCGTAAGAGTGAAAAAGGAAAATAAAAACTAGCAGAGCTAGGTTTTGATCCTCGGAGCTCTGGGTTATGGGCCCAGCACGCTTCTACTGCGCCACTCTGCTACTGACGGACAATGTCTTGAAATATTGAACAATGTCCTTGACTACTTGCCACTGGTAACTGTTCATTACTAGTATTTTTTCGAGATCTGTTCACCAGATTTTTCTATCATTGTTAACTATTTTAAGAAGCGAAGAGTAGTACTTGTTCAAGAATTTATCAAAACAGATGGTTTTGCATCAGCTTTTCACTTTCAAGCAGAGGCAAAACATAGCTCAGAGACGGTCTAATGCGCTAAACTGGGCCGGGTTTAAACATGATCATTATAAAAGTATTCAAACCATTTGATGTGGTGAACATCTAAATTGATAGAAATTATTTACTAGATAAAATAAAATTTATCGCTCAGTGGCAATAAATGTTTCGGTAAAACTCTCTGTCGGACTCTTGACGGACTTCTAAATCGTTTTAATTGGCATTTTTTGACCAGGTAGTCGTGGCCGAGTGGTTAAGGCGATGGGCTAGAAATCCGTTGGGGTTACCCCGCGCAGGTTCGAATCCTGCCGACTACGTTGAATAATGGCTATTTTCTGTTTGAATTCGGATAACAAGGCCACATGTCTCTTCACTTTCGCTTAAATGTTTGCCATTTACATGACTGTGTGAATGATCTGGATTTTTACAACTTAAGAATTTGGAAGACAACATAATTTTGATTACTAGTAAGAGTGGTTTTTTAAAATGAATACGTTTTCAAACATTTTCAGTTTTTATGGCTTGGCTTTCGCGGAGTTTGCTCACTCTGGTCCAAATAACAATCTCTCAGTTTTTTCAAAAGTAAATGACAATTTGAGAATAAAATTAACAAATCGAATGTGGTTTAGCGTGGTATGTACTCTTAACGACAACGATACGCGTCATCACAGTGGTCAAAATGTTGTGGACTCACGAGGCGCAGCCGAGTGAGTCCGCAACAAATGAGCTATTTGTATGCAAATGAGCTATTTGTACGCGTGGTACTTTCCTGTCAAAAACTTTTGCAAACTCGCTCAACATACAGAAACAATACGAAAAAATGTCTGGGAAACGAGCAATGACGCGTACTCGTTAACGATAAGAGTTTAGAGCACGATTAAGCGCATTTTGATTTGTTTTTACCACAATATCAACGTCAAAGAAAATGTTTTGTTTTTCAGAGCGCGAGCTGAAAAAGGCATTGCGTGACACAATGACGCGAGCAGCGTGGTATGGACTCCCATCGACCACGGCAAATTAGCCAATCAGATTGCGAGATTAGCAGCAATTGTGGTAAAAATCAAGATTGAAACCTGAAGAAAAGAAAGCCCATATTATCCTTACGAATGATGTTCGATAGAATTTCACAGACTTACTTTTGAATAACATTTATAAGCTATGACTGTAAAAAAAGAAAAGATAACAAATGAAAGCGTTAGCAGAGCGAGGTTTTGACCCTCGGACCTCTGGGTTATGGGCCCAGCACACTTCCACTGCGGCACTCTGCTGCTGACGAAGAATATGTTCAAATACTTAACTATGCACTTGACTGGTTTCCACTGGTGGCTGTTCATTACATGTAATGTCCCTTCTTGCCTGAAAATGCTTTGTCACATTCTCGAGATCTGTTCGCCAGATTGGTAAGCTGTTTTAAGAAATGAAGAGTTGCACTTGTCCGATAATTGTCTTTATTAATACAGATGGTTTCGCATCAATTTTTCGTTTCGTAGAGGCGAAAGAGAGCTCAGAGACGGTTTAATGCGATTAGATTAAAAACGATTATTACAAAACTATTAAAACCATTTGATGAAAGTGAAAAATGATCATCGCAGTAAATTTTCCAACTGAAGCAGTTGGAAAGGGAAGCCTGAAAAAAAAATCAGGGCTTCAACGGGATTCGAACCCGTGACCTCCGCGATACCGGTGCGATGCTCTACCAACTGAGCTATGAAGCCACACATTGGGAGCGAGGTCAATTAAATGAGTTCGTATATATATCTTCCCGTGAAATGATGTGAAGTATATATGAAATAATTCATATTTGAACTGCGGCTATAGATGAAAGTGAAAAATGATCATCGCAGTAAATTTTCCAACAGTTGGAAAGGGAAGCCTGAAAAAAAAAATCAGGGCTTCAACGGGATTCAAACCCCGTTGAAACCCGTTGAAGCCCTGATTTTTTTCAGGCTTCCCTTTCCAACTGCTTAAGTTGGAAAATTTACTGCGATAATCATTTTTCACTTTCATCTATAGCCGCAGTTCAAATATGAATTATTTCATATATATTTCACAAAACCATTTGATGTTGCACATAATAATGGAGAAGTTGAACATTTTGAACATTGCATGTGTGAATGACGAATTTTACAACAACAAAAAATCCAGAAGACAACACAATTTTGATTAGAAATCTTTGCGGTTTTTGAAAATGACTATGTTTTCGAACATTTTCAGTATTAAGTTAGGCTTTTGAGAGTTATGGTCGTTTTAACTCGCTTTAGTGAGCCTAAACTTACATTTTTGCGTTTTCAATCACTTACCGGTCTGTGTTCCTTCCAGTTCTAGCCAACTCTTGCTTATGTGAAACTTAAGCCTAGCTGATGTTAAAGTGCCTATGAAGTAAAAAATTATTGTTGCTTATTTGAGAGGCGTTTCAAAATAAAGAAGAATGGCGTTTTCCTTTTTGAAATATCTTTTTTCGTTCTAGAGATATTTACGTTTTTGTATTATGCAAATGAGGGAAGTGATGACGTCATAAATCGTTTCACTTGAAAAGTAAAACACTGAATCATTAATATCTCCAGAAATATTGCAACAGTGTTCTTCAAACTTGGCACCAGAGATATACATCACAAAAGGAACAGAATGGCACCTACCATTTTGTTACCATGGCAACAATCTTGGCTCCAGTCTCTTTCTGTGAAAAACCAAATATGCCCATTTGCAACCCTTTGAAAAGGGACAGAGGGTCTTGCTCGGAACACACATGGTTCCCATATTGTCTTAACTCTGCCCATTAGATTGTTGAGAGTGGATGATCGTTGTTTAAGATAAAATCTGAGAATTTTAGTTTTAATTAAAGCACGACCAGCGGCATAACCGTTGTCATGGCAACATTACAACGGGTCTCGTTTTGTTTCTTTTACGATGTACATTTCTGGTGCCAAGTTTGAAGGCCACCACTGTAATATTTCTAGAGATATGCTTGATTGAGTGTTGGACTGTTTTAGTGGAACATTTATAAGGTATGACTGTAAAAAAAAAAGATGACAAATAAAAATTTTAGCAGAGCGAGGTTTTGATCCTCGGACCTCTGGGTTATGGGCCCAGCACGCTTCCACTGCGCCACTCTGCTGCTGACGAAGAATATGTTCAAATATTTAACTGTGCACTTCATTGGTTTCCACTGGTGGCTGTTCATTACATATAATGTCCCTTCTTGCCTGAAAATGGCTTGTCATATTCTTGAGATCTGTTCGCCAGATTGGTAAGCTGTTTTAAGAAATGAAGAGTTGCACTTAGTATCCGATAATTCTCTTTCAAACAGATGGTTTTGCATTAACTTTTCGTTTCGTAGAGGCGAAAGAACGCTCAGAGACTTAATGGCTTAAAGATGGGTTTAAAAACGATTATTACAAAGGTATTACTAATACTTTTGTAATAATCGTTTTGAAAACCATTTGATGTTGCACATAATACTGGAGAAGTTGAACATTTTGAACATTGCATGTGTGAATGACGAATTTTACAACAACAAAAAATCCAGAAGACAACATAATTTTGATTATTAGGTTTTTGAAAATGACTATGTTTTCGAACATTTTCAGTATTGAGTTACGCTTTTGAGAGTTATGGTCGTTTTAAGAGTCACTGACTCGAACTATCGAGAATCGCTGGACAGATTTGAAAAGGCGAAAACCCTGAAACTTTGCCTCAAGAACGCTTTTAGGGAACTCTCTTCGAAAATCTTATTCCGATTTTCTAAGAATTTGACGTCTTCGAGAAATTCGCAAAAAAATGAAAATACACCTTTTTACCTCATTAAATATGCAAAAAATATCAGGAAAATTGACA
>OZ026596.1:7495609-7500609 GCA_964020085.1 Micromussa lordhowensis | reverse complement strand
TAAGGAGAAAACGGAAATAGCCGATCGTTAAACGCTTTCTTATCGTAACGGTTACGACTTTTTTGTGTGTTAACTTATTAAATTACTTATCGTGTTCTGTTGTTCTTCTAGACGTTCACACTTTTCAATGAAGTTGTCAACGCCTCAGTATCGTACTATATAATCATGCACTATCGGCAACCCAACAGCCTCTCGAAGAAAGTCGAGCAGTTATCGATTGCCGATTATGAACAGCTGAATATCTCGGTCACTTTCCATTACTGCCCGACCGATTATGGCTGTCGAGTTGTCATTGGAGAGGAGGAAAACCTGACTTTTCGGTTCAGCAAAGGAACCCTAACTGCGATCATTCAACACGAAAAACGAACTCATCTGGTAAGAAAGAACAGTTCAAATTTAATGTATTTCATATATTCAGTTGGATTCCTCACCATCTACGGGTATATCACGAACTCACAACATGATCAGCTCCCAGTTGGCTTGGTAGCAGTAATGGTAGAATACTGCACCGGTATCGCTGAGGTGCTGGGTTCGGATCCCATTCTAGCCTGACGTTTTTTAAGGGGTGATTTTCAAAACTGCATAATTTGTGTATATGACTGTGAAAATCATTTGTGCATTGTCTTTCTTGTGCGGAAGTCGATACTCCATCCTCTCGACGAAAAGTTATTTGGGGGCTTAAGCAAACCACGACGATTGTGGAAGCTGGTAACTAGCAACCCAGCCTCACTGCAATACTATTAGCCTGCGGTGTGCGTTCGGCGCATGTGTAGAGAAAACAGAAAAACGTGCTCAACTGCACGAGAGACCGCCATGTTGGAACTTTGAGCTCGTTTGTACTCGTTGCGTTCTATTCCGTCGGAACTTTCTGATTCTATATTAAATTCAGTCTTGTGGTTTACACAACGACGACGGCAACGAGAATGTCACCAAAGAAATGGTATAAGAAGCAAATCTTTACACGTACTTTATAAGTCTATGTACATTTCTTTGCGGGTCCTCTGCAGAACAAGAACGTGAAATGACCAAGTTCTGCGTCGTCCGAGGAATGCTGTGTTTCTATTTAACAATTAGATTATGAGCTCGAGATTTCTATGAGGTGATGGTTGATGAGGCCGAAGGCCGAATCAACTATCACTTCATAGGAATCGAGAGCGAATAATCTAGTTGTTTTAGTAGAGTTCTAACTGAATTCACTTTAAATAACGGTTTCTAATTATTGTTTGCCGTAGTATTAAACTTTGCGCGTTAGAAAGATCGCTCGGACTGAATTGTTATTTGAAATTGAAGTTGTGTGCGCGCGCGCATTATTTTTTCAATAATTTCAAGATTTATAAAGTGAAGAAACCGTTAATATTTTTCTTTCAGTGTAAACAACAACATGAGCTGAATAAAAACATTATTATAACATTATTATTATCAGTCTTCTTAGGAATTTTTTTTACCATTTGCATCAAAATGGTCCTCCAAAACTTTGTTAAAACGAAAAAAACGTAGCCATTTCGTAGACGACCTTCCGGCCACTGCACTCTAATGGCTGATAGTATACGATGAGCTTAGCCGATTAGATTGCAGCATTTTTATATAGCATTTTATACTAGTAGAATTCTACTCAAGTTCGATAGAGACACGGAGACTTTTTTCTATTTCTTAATTGTTCTGTTGTATTCCTTTTACAGTCTTATATACTCCTGGTTCCAAAGGGTTCATACTCCACAAGCCTCTTGGAACTCCAGTCCAATGGCAGAGTAGATCAATTCTTAAAAAACTGTGGCAAGGACCATTTCTATATCAATCCTACTCGCGGACGACAATGCCGAGAGGACGTTTTTTTATTGACGATTCGTTTCAATGGAGAACCTTTGAAGCGCAACTGCAACGTCCTGGGCTCTAGATCCACTGCCTGTGATGAGTTCGGTGGACAGTGTCTGTGTCGGACAAATGTAGTCGGTAGAAAATGCGACAGATGCAAGCTCGGTCACGCTGGATTTCCACGCTGCAGGCGTGAGTATTTTCTAATCGTTCATTAGCTTATCTTATTTTTGCGAAGTCTTTCTCTAGCGCGCATTGGGCATCTTCTGATTCTTGAGTAAAAGAAAAACAGTTACCAACCAAAGGAATTACATCAGTCGGCATGACGGGCTTTTACTTCGGGTAGAAGAGCACAGAATGCGTCATCAAAATGACACTGCCAGACTTCCACACTGCCACACTTCCTCACTTCTACATTTCCACACTTCCACACTTCCATACTTCCACACTTCCACACTTCCACACTGCCACACTGCCACACTGCCACACTTCCACACTTCCACACTTCCACACTGCCACACTGCCACACTGCCACACTGCCACACTTCCACACTTCCACACTTCATTAAGAATACGTTATGTTGTTTAGCAATGTCTTTAATGAAAACAGTCTTCTGGAGACAGAAAATCAATTTAATTCAGCCCTCTCTGATTCCCAAATTGAAGTGATTTTTTGATGAAAATACAGAAAATGAAGATACAAATTTCCTCGTTTTCAATCATATGCGTTTTAGAAGTGTCTATTCTTCTAAATGCCCCATATTAACGCCCGTGAATTAAAAACACACGCTGCCGGGAGGAGGGCTATAAATACCTATGGGACGTATTTTTCTTATTTATGTTGGAATCGTATCATATAATACTGCATCTGTAAGGTTTTGAGAAGCTCAACATTTAATAGAGGAGCATAGATGAAAGATGAAGTTTAATTTAGTCTTACCAACTCTTGTCTTGAGGCTTAAGTCACTCCGTCTACATTCTCTAGAAGACTTTTTTTGTTGTTTCCTAGGCTGTGGCTGTCACGAGATAGGCTCAGTGTCTCAAACTTGTACCTCATACGGAAAGTGTCATTGTAAGCCAGGGTTTGGAGGATACAAGTGTGATAGATGTGTATCGTCTAGTTATTATGGATTCCCAGACTGCAAGTGTAAGTGACTGCGTTAAGTAAGCTCATCAATAGTTGAAAATGTGTCAGTCATTTTCACGCATTTATTCCTACCCGTATTGAAATAGACCATTTGAAAGTCCTTGTGTTCAATCTTCACTGGTATCTTAGCTGAACTAAACCCTGTCCGGATATTACAATGTGTCTGCAAAGCTAGCCGAAGCTTGTTGGAATCCCTCTCCTGAAGAAAATAGTAGCATAGGTCGCCAAGCCTTGAAAAGTGACATCGTATCGTAAACGATCTCAGGCTGACAGGAATAATTTAGATTAATACCGTTTATCTCTTGGATTGAAGTAACTTTGTTCGAAATAACAAACCAGCTGGAATATCGATACTAGAAACAACTGTATTGAGAGATACAAACAGCGTAACAAATAGCGTCATTGTTTTTTCTGTCTCTTAGTATGCGCCTGTAGCAATCTTGGATCTCTAAGCACGTTCTGTCGTTCAAGAGATGGCCAGTGCCAATGCAGGAGAAATTTCCAAGGTCAGAAATGCAATGAATGCAGGATCGGATTCTACGACTTTCCGAGTTGCAAGGCCTGCAACTGGATCGGATTCTACGACTTTCCGAGTTGCAAGGCCTGCAACTGGATCGGATTCTACGACTTTCCGAGTTGCAAGGCCTGCAACTGTAACCCAGCTGGGATCAAGTTACAACCGGGACAAACAAACGGCTGTGGATCTGTCAACAATGTAAGATATAACATCATCAGGAAAGTGGAAAATTCACTTAAACTAATCATTTTATGATAACTAAATATTAAACATGTTTCGCTATTGTAGAACTACATTTCACCATTTCTATGATCGACCTAATGAATCAAACACCAAATACTGTGTTTGACCACATTTCTAAACAACGTAAACAAAATTGAAAATATGACGCGGAATATTTTTGACGAAATTCGAGGTGTTTGGAACAGTTGGAAATGTGGTCAAACAGGATCTTGAATGTTTGATATATCATCTCGTAACAAGCTGTGCTTATTGAGACTCCGTCTATAATACACCGGAGAAATTACAAAACTGAATTTTTCACTCTGAAAACGATTCAAATGTTTTCCCTCCTCACATGGCCGAAGAAATTTAAAAACGCAACAACCACCGATGATTTTGGTTTTATGTTTGAGGAAAACTTGGGCAGGGAAATCATATGATTATCGTGACGCCATTGTTTTCGGAAAGCTCCGTTTCCAAACTGTTTGTCTTCCACACGAAAACGACAAGCCTGCGGTTTCGTTTCCGGTGTTAATAGCGTTTTCGAAAAGCTCAATTTTCGTTAGTGATAAGTTTGAACGTTAGGCCTAACCGTAGAAGTAAAGCTGCGTTTTCAAAATTCTCCGGT
Organism: Micromussa lordhowensis; assembly: GCA_964020085.1. NCBI lineage: Eukaryota > Metazoa > Cnidaria > Anthozoa > Scleractinia > Lobophylliidae > Micromussa > Micromussa lordhowensis. The sequence continues at coordinate 7,496,283 of OZ026596.1, read as the reverse complement.
GAAGTGTGGACTCTGCAGACATAGATGATTTGACAAATGATTTGTTCTGCTTTCCTCAGACCCACTGCAGGTGCAAAGATAACGTGATAGGCCGGAAGAATGTGACAGCTGTAAGGCCTTTCACTTTAATCTTCAAATAAATAACCCGTTGGGTTGCCAGGCATGTGACTGCAACACCAATGGAACTCTGGGAACGATCAAGGCATGCCACGAGTCGAGTGGACAGTGTTTATGTAAGAGTCACGTGAGAGGCCGACAATGTGAACGGTGTCAAGAAGGCTACTACAGTTTGAAAGGCCAGAACGTGTTTGGATGTAAATGTGAGTAGGCAATGCTAAGTTTGCGAGAAAAGATTTATTAGGCTTTATTACATAGTCCTTAAAAAATGAAAAAAAAAAAGAAAAAAGAGATACCTGCCAAAAACTTAGTTTTTCCCTCTCAGACATAAATACGTTCATAAGGCCAACCCCGTACCCAAGACATTACCCTTGCTTGATATTGCCGATCGATATTTTTGTTGCGCGCGTTCTCCCGCGCTTGTTGTCGGCTGCGTGGTTTTTCTTTAATTTGATTGGTCGAAAATCAGTTCAAAGAAGCAGTAGAACGTTGTCAGACCCTCTTTAAAGTAAAAAAAAGACTACTAGCAGAGCGAGGTTTTGATCCTCGGACCTCTT
>OZ026596.1:7475609-7493109 GCA_964020085.1 Micromussa lordhowensis | reverse complement strand
AAGGCAAAGAAACCTTTGTGCTTTTGTCGGCAGACATTTTTCAAACTAATTGGTAATTCATTAACTTCAAGCCAGGGATGGTTTGGATATATCAGAGATATTAACGATTGTATTACTCCTATTCTCCTTAGTTTTAGTTTTGATTGAGAAGATACATCAAACACGAAAGACCGTGTTTGACCACATACCTAAGCACCTTGAATTTCGTCAAAAATACTCTGCTACGCGTCGTATTTTCAACTCTCTTCTCGGTGTTCGGAAATGTCGTGAAACAGTCTTTCGTGTTTGATATGTTATTTGACACATATAATTGGCCAGGCAAAACAAACGCCGTGGCAAATTTTACATGCTTACATTGACATTGACATTGACATTGGGGGCGCGGTGGCCTCATGGTTAGTGCGCTCGACTCCGCAGCGAGCACTCCGGGTTCGAGCCCTGGCCGGGGACATTGTGTTGTGTTCTTGGGCAAGACACTTCACCCTCACAGTGCCTCTCTCCACCCAGGTGTATGAATGGGTACCGGCAAATTTGATGCTGGGGGTAACCGTGCGATGGACTAGCATAGAAATACTCCTAGTCGCTTCATGCTACTGAAACCGGGATAAGCTCCGGCCTGATGAACCACTAGGCTCGTACCTTTACCTTACATTCAACAACGTTCTGATTGTTAGTCCTCCATCAATGATAGTAGAAATTAAATCCCCGATCTTTTACCTCAAAACACTAGTTAAAGTTGTTATTGCCATCAGTCTCCAGAATTGCTCATCCTCTGTACTTTCAACTCTAAGATTCCGTTGTAAGTCAGTATTTGGCAAGATGGTGTTTCACTTTTACTCTCAGCTACTGAAACCGGGATAAGCTCCGGCCTGATGAACCACTAGGCTCGTACCTTTACCTTACATTCAACAACGTTCTGATTGTTAGTCCTCCATCAATGATAGTAGAAATTAAATCCCCGATCTTTTACCTCAAAACACTAGTTAAAGTTGTTATTGCCATCAGTCTCCAGAATTGCTCATGCCTCTGTACTTTCAACTCTAAGATTCCGTTGTAAGTCAGTATTTGGCAAGATGGTGTTTCACTTTTACTCTCACCAGAAATTTTCCTCAAATGCCACGTTCTGATTAATCAAACTCGATTTCGCTGCTTCTATGTTTCATTTTTTTGTTTGATTCTGTTCATATGGACGTATGAATGTAGTGTATGTATGTTGCAATGTAGTGTATGTAGGTCTAGGTTAGCTGAATTATTTTCTATACTGCCATTTACTCAGTTGACCTCGGCGTTGTCCAACCAGAAAGCTCTTGCTACTGCTCACATATGAATTTTATTTCTTTACGGCTTCATTATTATTCCCATTACTTTACCATATTAAATGTATCTCAATGCCCCATATAGCCTTCAATGCAGACGGTAACTACCGTAGCTTACAATATCTGGACTGTACCCATGTGGTCCAAACAGTAACCCAATTCATAGTGCTTTCCTTTGTGTTCGAATTTTCGGTTGTTTAAACTATTGCAGGTCTTTCGGGTCACAAGCGGGAAAGGAAATCTATCAGCCATTGTTTTAAAATTAGAAAAATAATTTTACAGTTACCATGGAAACTAGCTGTAATTTTTACATGTAAGTATTTCAAATTTGGCTTAAATACTACTGGCCTTAGCCAATCACATTTCAGAAATTTCTCAGCCTGTAGTATAACTAGGGAAATTCCGTCTGCGACACAGCCTATGCCGTATATAATGTAAATAACAATTAAATGGAATTGAGTTGATTTTTCTGTAATATTCCTTCTGTTGTTTGGTCCTCATAGGGTTGCATCTGGTGATTACTACTACCCTACTCTTCATCAGTATAAAATCGAACTGGAAGACGCGCTCGCATCTTTGAACGACCAGTCAGCTTACTTCAGATATGATGAAAGCGAGTTCCCTGGATTTTCTTGGCAAGGTTGCGCAGTTTTCTCACAGGCTCAGGTAATACCACGAGGGTCATTGGCGTATCGTTTATTGAACATAAAAAGAACTGGAGATAGCAAGTTATTTCATAACATAGCTAGTAAAGATTCAAAGATTCATCAATTCAAATGAAATCCGATGATTAAATGTGTCTTAATAATTCATCAAGCTAGTTTAAACAAAGGAAATCATGACCGTGACGCTTTTGGAGATCTGATCTTAATTAGCACAGATTTTTTCGATTTTATTTCTCCGTTTTCTTCTTAGTTTTAGCTTCGATTGAGAAGATATATAAAACACTAAAGACAGTGAGTGACAGTTAGACCCTAACCCTATAACCCTAACCCTAATTCTAACCCTAACCCTAACCCTTGACCATATTTCCAAACATCTCGAAGTTCGTCAAAAATACTCTGCAACGCGTCGTATTTTTAACTCTCTTCGCGGTGTTTGGAAATATGGTCAAACGCGGTCTTGGGTATTTATGATATATCACATAAAAAAGCGAGAATATTTACACTGAGAAGGGCTGGTCATTGCGCTGGCAACAAATCCGGGACATACGTGCTTTGTAATTTCTAGCCGTACGTACATCTATATATTTAAAAAATAATAATGCACGCTCAGCTCCAAAAGCAGATAATATAGCAACTATATTCTAAAATTAGATGATGTGCGCTCAAACATAAATCAGTTGTTAAGTCGTCATTGTTTTGTCTGCGTTTGCTTGTGATTTAGTTTTCCTTTTACCGCAGTCTTCCATATATATAATGATTGACGTTCCTCGAACAAGTAAATACGAGCTGATATTCCATTACTTGCTGGCTCGTTATGCTCCCGTGACGGCTTTGGTGAAGTTTATTCCTACACTTGACTCCGGTAAGTTCTGACTGCATTACCTTCACGTTAGGGCTCTGGGTTACGAATAAACACTTACACCTCTAGGGTGTTTAAGGGGATTTCGTTGGGCCGTTCATTGGCATACTAAAAATACCGTGAATATTAAGGAAGAAATTTAGACAAACAAACTCGACAAGTTCTTCATCGTAATTTCTACTTTGCATTGCAAGTATTTCTTGTGTAACAGTTTTCAATCAGGTTCTCAAATTGCCACATTTTGGGGTCATGTCTCATTGATTCTGCGACCCTGGGATTCTAGCCACCCACCCCTCCCCTTGAAAAATCCAGTACCTGCCATTGAAGTTGTACAAGCAAAGCAGGTAAGAGCTTACACCCAGGATTTAACACTCTTTGTCTGTGTGATCATTGTCCTTGCAGCTACGTTCCCGTCGGGTCCTGCAACCGAGCAAACGTTAGATAATCGGTTCCGCACCACAGCCACGTGGATCTTCGCTATTGCTCAGTTCCTTGTGGTCCGAGATAACTGGGGAGACACACAGCAAGTTTTGCTGAGTCAGGGGAAGTGGAAGTTATCAATTGACGCCCCTGCTTCTGATCTGCTCTTGGTATGTAGCGTGAAATCTCAGCGGTATTCCTTGTATCTCGATATCATCCTAGAAGAAAAATGCCACTGCGAGAATTCGACTAAATTAATGTCTCTGTAACTGAGGGACAGATTGCTTTGGAGACGTTGTTTCTCGAAACCGAGGTTTCCTTGGTGCGCAAACGAGTGAATAATTGTTGCAGATACGAAGTGGTTCTCCAAAAAAACATTCTTTCGTTAAAAACCGTTGTCCATGCGTGCAGAAGGAGATATATTCATGGAAAGAGTGTTTCCGCAACAACGTTTTCCTTTGTAGGGCCCGTAATTGTGTTGTTTTACCATCACGTCTTGAAAATTCAGTCTAGATTATTCGTCTGCGTCTTGTAATTTATGCAGATTTTCGACTACAATGTTAAGCATTGATGTTCTCAAAGTGAGTATAATAACGAAGCTATCACCAGGTAGTTAGTCTTTGTAATACGGAATTAAATTCTCCCATTTAGTACGATAAAAATGATAGTAAAACCAGTAAAAAGAATCTGTCTTTTTAATCAAAGGATTACATGGTACTTCTACCAGAAGAATACTACAGACCGCGAAACCTCGAAGTACAAGTTTCCAGTCCTTGTACATTGACAGGAGATCAAAGACATTGTGCTCACTTCGCGTACCCTAACCTCAAACAAGACGGGTTTGTGACCATACAGGCTGAAGATAGTTCTGTTGTTTGTGAAATAAAAAGAACCACGAGAGTTACAGATATTCCATTTCAAGGGCTGATACTTAGTGGTTCACGAGTAAGTGGCTTGTTAAAAAAAGAATTGAATTTCTAGATATACCAGTATTGTATATGCAAGCTAAGGTAGTAGTAGTAGTAGTAAGCTTTAAAATAAATCCTTAAAGGAAGGCAAATCATAACTGTAATGGTGGTTTGGATATGTGATCTTAATCAGCGTAGATTTTGACGATCTTATTTAATGTTGTTCGTTTACTGTTCTTTCAGGTTCAATCGAGAAGATAAGTCAAACGCTCATGTCAGTGTTTCAACATATCTCGAAGTCGATCAAAAATGCTCCGCAGAACAGCGCCATATTTTCAACTCTCTTGTTGATGTTTGGAAATATGATGAAATACTGTCTATCGTGTTTGATATATCATTAATAGCACATTCAGATCAATGTTATCTTGTAATTACCTTCTTAGACGACTTGTGTTTTTGGCAGCCGCGGGAGTATTCCTCTCTTTAGTCGTGTTTATGAGCACGCGCGCTCGCGTCTCGTTGCGCGAGGTGATTTTTACGCGCAAGTTGGCCCCCTCAACTAACCCGGAGAAAAACGAGAGACTGTTCGTAGTCTGCTGTCTCTAATTGTCTTACATCAGTTTACAATTTAGAACGTGATGTGTGTGCGTCTACCGTCTAAAATACAAGGCCAGTTTGTACTGTTAGCAAGTTACTTTCACAACGCCGATGATGGAGGAATCTTAAGTGTGGTTGTCAGCACTTCCTTTACCACACTAAAAGCTCATATGAGCATTCTCTCATGCAGGTAAGATTCTCCGCTTTTCAGATGTTTTGTCCATGTTTGTCCTTATCTTTCACTATTTTTATCTTCCAGAAGCGTTTTGGCGTTAGTTTCTAATCTACGCAGCTCTGGCGCTCGAGTAGAAGTCGCGCGCGAGTTTGTGCGGTTTCGCGTGCGAGGAGAAGTGCCTGAGCCCCAGCGCGTGTGTCTTCTACTTCTTGTCACTGCCAATTATTACACTAGTGCCTACCACGCGCAGGCTTATTACAATCTAGCTTAAACCGAAACCGAGACGATATGGCAGGTTTTCTTGAAAGAAAGCATCTCTGACCTTTGACAAAATTTAGGTAGACTACGATCACAATGAATTTACAATGATGTTTAGTGAGTTTTTAATGAATCACGTCTTGCTTTTTGTTCCTGAATCGTCCAGATATCGTGAAACACCAAGTTAGCGTGTTCACTGCAAATGAAGACGGCGTTACCACCATCAGTCTGACAACAACATTAACCATTGCTTTGGTGAGCTTCATGTCATGTAGGCTTCGTCCACACTACACCAGAGGAGGAAAACTCTGGCAGGGATATCACATGATTATCGTAATGCAATCGTGTTTTCGAAAAGCTTCGTTTTCAAAGTGTTTTCCGCCCACAGTAAAAAGAACTTCCTCCGAATTAAAGAGCGTTTTCGAAAAGCTCCGTTTTCGTGACGGATTAATGTGGGCGTTAGGCCTAACCGTAGAAATAAAGCTGCGTTTTCCAATTTTTCCGGCGTAGTGTGGACACTGCCTTAATTCTTATTTTTAGTTGTGAGATATTTGCCAGATTGATTTGTTGTCGATGAGCAAAATACATGAATATTTATTGTTTCCTTTATTAGGACTTTATCACTGCTGTTCCCCACTCCAAATGGAAGGAGTGTATTAGTAACGGCTTCTCGTGCATTCAGTCAGCTTACCCCACCCCTACTGATGCTGTCAGAATCGAGGCTGAAGATCGGTTTAAAGGTGGCGATAGGGTTCCTTATTACATTATGGACCGCAGAGCGAGCTTGAAGCATTTGAAAGTAGGAGAGGTAAATAGACCATTTTACAATAGCGATTAACTACGGGAATGGCTGCGACCTCCTAATGCACTGGGAACGAGTATGGTTAGCTATTTATAGCACCTCGGTTAGTCTACTTTTCGTTCAGGTTAGGCTTCTTTTAACTCAGATTTAGCCTACTGTTCACTCTGGTTAGCCAAACTAGCATTCCGGTTTGCCTAGAGAGAACTCCGGTTAGCCGTTCCTGCGATTAACGCCATATCCATTTTACAGTTGTTTGCTCGCTAACCTTGCCTTTGAATGGCAGAGAGGCTGGAGGTGACCCCGATTCGATAAAGACCTTACTACTTTTGTTGTGTAAATCAAGTTGTTCTTATTCTAACTAGTGTGCATTTAATGAGAAAAACAGAGGGACTTTTATCAAAGCAAGGTCATCTCCAGCCTTGCTTTCATTAATGGGTCAGGTTACTGAGCACACAACTGTAAAATGGCCTGTTCTAAGATGAGGTCAATAAGAGTAGATATTATTGAAGAATTTTTTATCTTTCCGGAGAGGCTTTTCATTCCCAAATTTGTTTCTTTTTTCAGAAAACTGTTCACGTCACAGGAAGCGCGGGCACTGGGCGCTACTACGTCATCGTTCATTTCTACCAGCCGAACTTCCTCTCCTTCCTTGGCAAAGTTGTCGTCAGCGGACAGAACGCCGCGTCTACCCTGCTGACATTCCGCTACTGCCCCCACGTGTCCGGCTGTAGAGCCGTAGGAATGTCACAGTACAGGGAGGGTATGAGCGAATCTATCTACATTGGACGACAGAAGAATATTCTCGTCAGCATTGCCATTCCAGAGGATAAGGGCCTTTGGATCGTAAGTGGATTTTTTGGGTTAACCCTGCCATGGACTAGAATCCCATCCAGAGGGAGTAGAAATACTCCTAGTCGCTTCACGCTACAGAAACCGGGATAAGCTCCGGCCTGAGAGCCCCATGGCTCTTATGCAGATTTTAGCTTACCCACCTAAGAGAGGATTGTACGGTTGCCCAGCTTCCTTTCAAAACCATATTTTTTTCGGCTTAATAATGGCAAACGTGTAGCTGTGAACAACACGAACTACATTTTGACGCGACGCGAGATATTGTTTGCTCGGAAAGATCATGTCAGATGAAGTTTACAAAATTAAAGTTGTTGAACATTCCCTGAAACTTGTAAACAATCCATATTTTGCCGCATGGCGGTTTGCCCTAACGCGAGCGTGAAATCTACTGAGACCTCAAGGTTAACCCGGAGAGCGTGTTCACTCAGGCTTCGCGTACAAGATTTTAACTTTTAGACTTCAATTCACTGTCATTTGTTTTTCCTTTCAGGATTATGTGCTATTAGTCCCCATCTCATCATTTTCGCCATCTCTTCTGGAAGTAAAACCAATCGACGTAACTCAAGATTTTATCCAGGATTGTGGACAGTACACATTTTCCCTGAAAGACTCGTCTTCGCAATTCTGTCTTCAATCGGCGTTTACCATCACAACACGATTTAACAGTGGCGCAGTAAAATGCAACTGCGATGGACTAGGATCTACTAAAACTAGCTGTCAACCATTCGGCGGACAATGTGTTTGCAGACCTAATGTTATTGGCCGAGCATGTGACAGATGTAGAAGTGGTTACAATGCGTTCCCCTACTGCAGAAAACTAGCAAGTTGATAAAATGGAGAGAACTCACGACCTCATTTTCTGACGATTTCGATTGTACCATTCTTGGCTTGCATTATTTACACAAGACGGCTCTTTGAGTTGTAACGTTTGTCATTTGTCAGATTTGTAATTTAATATATCAAGCTATACGAAACAGAGAAAGAAGAAATCAGTGTTCGACCAAGTCAACTAAATGTTTCCTGGCATCTGCTGTAAAAACGTTCTTCAATTAAAATGGTTAAAAGATCAACACGTTGAAGAATTTGGGCGAATATCCTCTTCCTTCGCATATATCCTTTTAGAGTTAATAAAAAAGGATACGGAATATGTGCCCAGCCAAAAACTCGGCGTCCTCGCAAAACTCAGCGTCTACACAAAACTCGAAGTACACACGAACTCGAAAACTCGAACATCATCCCCACGAAACTCACAGGTCTGCAGAAAACAAAAACAGCAACAACACCTAAGAGAGGATAAATTAAACGGTGAGAGAGTTAATTCCTCGTATCTGCTGGACGTATAGGTCTTATTCATGAGGTAATCCGTCTCAAGCTACTTTTAGATCACTCCCGGTTTCGAAAGAGCCAATTCATGTCGCAAGGATTTTGCTCACGGCTAAGTTGCAAGCATTTTCATTTTCCACGAAAACGTTCACATCAAAGGAAGAACTGAATACCTTATCTAAAAATATGAGGGCGATCCCCTGGAGAGTAAGACCTATATGGGTGATTTACAGTCTTACTGTTTTATTGTATTACCTCAACACAAAACCCAACTTATACACGCTTACTCAGCGTCTACACACATACAACATCCCATCAAAACACATCTGAAGAAAACTCCAAAAATCAATCATGTCCATGCAAAGTTGCCATGACACAGAAGACAATCAACATTGCCCCCTAGGTCAAACGCCAAAACGCATACAATGGCTTTAAAGACCACAACCATCGCACCAGCACCTATCCACCACGACACCCGCCACTGCGCCTATAACCACCACAATATCCAAATGCTCTGATCACAGCGTGTAGGACGTTCACAACACTCACGGCCAGAACAACAAAAGCGCGCACAACCACACAATGTGCCAGCTCTGTGAGTGTTGTGGGCGTTATTGCAGGCGTTGTGATCGTTGTGTGTTTTGTGGCGATTGTGATCGTTGTAATGTTCGTGAGGATCTACAAATAAATTATTTCACAGACAAGGACAACTCATTTCTGCTGGCGTAATACCAGCCTTAGAGGCTGTTTCCAAGCTAGGGAACTGGAAATCATGTTTTCCAACTTTCCTGTTAATTGGAAAGATTTGTGTCAACAGAAATGGCTCAGTTGACTGCTAATCTCAAATTTGAAATTTCGAGAAATTACCTTACAATACAAACAACAGCAAACTACCTTTACTAGTCATGATCGGAGTATAATAATCCCTTTCAATTAAATTACTCAAGCTAAAGTGGAAAACAGGCGATTGGTCTCTAGGAAAGCTATGACGACGTTTGTCATAAATTTGATAAAAGGCTCTAAAATTCTAGTGAAGACATTCCAACGGTTACACAGTCACTGCATGCTTATCACAATTCGATAATCAAAAATAGGGGTCACCGACCTCGTTTTTTAGTGAGGAGCGCTTAAAGCTAAAATAATGTTTTTTTTAAGCAGGTCATATTGTTGCTATGGTAACAAGTTATGTACAATAGATGATTGCAACTTGTTTACCATTGATTATGCTTTTGTATGATTTCATTATCGTAGCATCACTTATTAAACAATGACAGTGTTCATCCTTAGAAGTATAGCTGACATAAAAGTGCTGGAAACTGTTGCCAGCCTCTTAAGATACATAGGCCACGTCAAATATTTTTCTAAGAATGTACAATGTTACTGTCAAATTGGAGAAAAAGATTGATGTAATATATCAAACTAGAAAGACCGTGTTTGACCATATTTCTAAACACCGGCAAGAGAGTTAAAATACGACGGGTAGCGGAATATTTTTGACAAACCACGACAATAAGGGAAAACAAAAAGCAAACAAACAAAAAATAAATAGAAAAATAGTGCGAAAATTCTAGCAGAGCGCGGTTTTGATCCTCGGACATATGGGTTATGGGCCCAGCACGCTTCCACTGCGCCACAAATATTGTTTTCAAATATTTAACTATGCACTTGATTGCTTTGTACTGGTGGTGGTTCATGACATGTAATGCTCTCAATTTCTAGCTTGAAAATTTCTAGTTATGTTTCGAGATCTGTTCAACAGATTTGAGTCTATCATAGTAAGCTGTTTTAAGAAGTGAACATAGTAGGCTTGTCCAAGAATAAATTAAAAGAGATGGTTTTGTATCAGCTTTTCGTTTTCAAACAGAGGCGAAACAGAGCTCAGAGATGGTCTAATGCGCTAAAGTTGGGGTTAAAAATGATCATTACAAAAGTCTTAAAACCATTTGATGTGGCAAATAATACTGGAAAAGTTGAACATTTTGAACATTGCATGTGTGAATGACGAATTTTACAACCACAAAATCCAGAAGACAACATAATTTTGATCAGAAATGTGTGTGGGTTTTGAAAATGACTATGTTTTCGACCATTTTCAGTGTCAAGCTAGGCTTTTCAGAGTTATGGTCGTTTTAATACGCTTAAGTGTGCCTGAACTTACATTTTTGCGTTTTCAATCACTTACCGGTTTGTGTTCCTTCCAGTTCTAGCCAGCTCTTACTTATGTGAAACGTAAGCCCTTCACTAGCTGATGTTAATTGCTTCCAGGAAATAGGTCAACAAATAGTCGTAAGAGTAAAATAGGAAAATAAAAACTAGCAGAGCGAGGTTTTGATCCTCGGACCTCTGGGTTATGGGCCCAGCACGCTTCCTCTGCGCCACTCTGCTACTGACGGACAATGTCTTGAAATATTGAACAATGTCCTTGACTACTTGCCACTGGTAACTGTTCATTACATGTAATGTTCCTCATAGCTAACTGAAATATTTAACTGTGCACTTCACTGCCTTCCACTGGTGTCCTGTCATTTCTTTCTTCTTGCATGAAAATACCTAGTATTTTTTCGAGATCTGTTCACCAGATTTTTCTATCATTGTTAGCTGTTTTAAGAGGCGAAGAGTAGTACTTGTTCAAGAATTTATAAAAACAGATGGTTTTGCATCAGCTTTTCACTTTCAAGCAGAGGCAAAACAGAGCTCAGAGACGGTCTAATGCGCTAAACTGGGCCGGGTTTAAAAATGATCATTACAAAAGTATTCAAACCATTTGATGTGGTGAACATCTAAATTGATAGAAATTATTTACTGGGTAAAATAAAATTTATCGCTCAGTGGCAATAAATGTTTCGGTAAAACTCTCTGTCGGACTCTTGACGGACTTCTGAATCGTTTAACTTGGCATAGTTTTGTTCAGGTAGTCGTGGCCGAGTGGTTAAGGCGATGGACTAGAAATCCATTGGGGTTACCCCGCGCAGGTTCGAATCCTGCCGACTACGTTCAATAACATTTCTTTTTCTGTTTGAATTCGGATAAGAAGGCCAAATGTCTGTTCACTATCGCTTAAATGTTTTCCATTCACATGCCTATTTGAATGATCTGGATTTTTGCAACCTAAGAATTTAGAAGACAACATAATTTTGATTACTAGAGCAGTGTGAGTGTTTTTTTAAAATGAATACGTTTTCAAACATTTTCAGTTTTTATGGCTTGGATTTCCAGGAGTTTGCTCGTTCTTGTCTAAACAACCATCTCTCATTTTTTTCAAATGTAAATGTCAATTTAAGAATGAAAATGAAGATTGATGCAATTGGTGTACCTCCATGGTACACCAATATGGTGGCCGGAAAATAGTGTAAACATCTGGAACTTACTTTGGCCTTCTAGGCGACTGTTTATCAGTATTGAAAAAAGAAGTATTTACATAAGCACTTTTCCTAATGCTCTAGCCTCTAACTGGGCTCAAAATCATGAGATAAGTATATATTTTTCAACAAATTTGAACGTAGCCTTGTGTCACGCACCTCCATAACTCGGAAATTCAAAATGCTCTGGTTTCCAAACGAAGCACGCTATTGAGCTGTAAAGTTATAAACAGCTATAAATATGTCACCTCTTATACCTGATGAGGATGAAAACTTTGGTCGATCTTTTAGTTTGAGATTTTAGAAAAGTGACGACGTCACGTGAAAACTATCCAGACAAATTTACTTTTTCTAAATTTTTATTCAACGGTACACTTTCTATCTGTTAATTTTCCTATGGACTGATACTAAACTGATAGTAAATCTAGAATTACGAGGGAAATTCACGTGGTGAAAAAAACCCGAGAGGTTCATGATAACGAGAGCGAAAATATCAGCGGTGAGATCGGTGAGAGCGAAGTAGTTATTCCATATCTCTTTTCTGTGTATTTGCAGGATTACATCGTCTTTTTACCAGAAGATTACTACAACGCTGGCCTTCTCAAAGGTGTACCCCCGGGACCCTGTATGTTACGGACCTCTAGGCCAGAGCACTGTGATATGTATACGTATTATGGGCTGAAAAGCCCTTCAATCGTGACCATGGCTGGGGGCCTGGCGTACGCGCCCCCACTCAGAGGACTCGCCGACATATTCACTGATCCACGCCGCATAACTTAGATGAACCGCATCTGGCGGGCATGGCAATGCTGGGCAGAAATCAGGTATTGTAATTTGCGTGCTCGCCCGAGCTCTTGTGATAGATACATGTGGTATTTCTGATAGGCTAGCACTAGCACTGATAGCTTGCGGAAGGCAAAACCATGATACGAAATTACACACACAACCAGGAGAAAACACACTGATACTTTTCCAAATACGCAACGACAAGACCCTTTCTTAATAACTTTTTATTGTCTGCGTAAGAACGTACGCAGACAGTCACAAGTTTATCATGCATAAAAACAGTTTCTCCACAACTAGTTTACTCTGTGACGTTTACGGAAAGGATTGTAAAAGAGATGGTGTTAGTGGCGTTCCAAACGACGGTTGCATGCAAGGGACGCCAATTCAAAATATACTTACACAGTTTGAATTTTTTTCTAGCCTACGATAGGTTTTGATATTACAGTACCGGAGTCCGGGCCATACGTTCTCATGGTAACGTACCTTCACCCAGAGAGATTCATCCAACGAGTATTTGCTACAGTGGGTTATCAGCGAGGAATGCTTGAGATTCTGCCTTGCAAATACCAGTTTGCGTGCCGTCAGTTCGCTATGGATGACAATAAGCGGCCAAAATCCTTTGAACTCAAGGCCACGCCGGAGGTTAATGAGGTTAAGATCGAAAGCTCGGCTTCGGCGAAGATTGCTATAGTGAGTATTCGTACAATTGTGTTATAAGGTCGCAAGTTGAGGAGGAGAATTATATAACATATTACAAAGAGAATACGCGCGCTGATTGGTTTACAATCGTGTTTGTATTAAACATGCAATTAGCTTTCTATCCCATGGTAATTATTACTCATGACAACTATTACGCATAGAAATCGAGAGCGATTAGTCTAACTGTTTTAGTATAAATCAACTAGTCGTTCAAACTTTATCTAAATCCCCTTCACAGACACTTCGAAAACGCAGAAAATCGGTCGCCAGTTTGTTAACAACTGCGCAATGCTACGCTACTCACTGTCAATAGTTGGTAGCGTAGCAAATAAGAGAACGGCAATCGCGATAGAACGCTAGTAGATTTATACTAAAACTCGATAGAAACATGGTACTTGTTTTCTATTTCTTAAACATAAACTCAAAGCTTTAATCTGGCCATTTAAGGTTGTCGTTATGAATAATGCTTTTTCACGAGTAACGTGGCACAACGACAGGGAATTTAGGAGCGTGATAGCACTCAGTGTGGACGACTGAATTAGGACGCTTCAGACTATGTACTTTACGCAGGACTGCACTGTTATTATTTCTTAGATTTGCTGACTGGATAACAGTGATAACGACGACGATGACTCAACGATAATGACAATGATATTAACGACAATGGTGGCATTGACAAACAGACTAATTTATTTTATCGTTTTCATACAGAGTTCAGTCACCGTCATACCTCAAGCCAAATGGAATACACAATACGTCAAGCCCGAGCTGCTTTGTAGGATGTTCAATAAATCCTGTATCTCCTCGACCTATCCAATACCTGCAGACTCCATCCAGCTAGCTGCACTTTCGCGCCGAAGTAACGACAGGGTACGTATTGTTTCCTGTAGAACGCAACAAGGTTTCGTAGATGGGTTTTTGAATACACTTCTTGCTAAGGGAGTGTGATAGTTTCAGATCCTACATTTTTGGAGAGCTGCGTTTTGCGAAGTAATTTTCCACTGATTCAACAGAGAGTTGAAAAGATAAATATTGTAGTTTCAAGCTAGACTGAATCCGGATTTCAACGCCGCTTTCTGAAACCACTGGGCTCCGAAACATATTTTTTTTTCAATCTGTTCTCCCTACCATTCTTTTATTTTTCTGGAATTCAGACATGAAATCAAATGTAATAGGTTTTGAAGTAATATACCAAACACGAGCGTTCTTGTCTTACCACATTTTCTGCACCGAGAAGAGAGCTAAAAATACGACGCACTGCAGATTATTTTGTTATTTTGGACGAACTGCGGAGTGTTTGGAAATGTTGTCAAACATTTTCTTGTATTTCCTTAATCGAGAATAAAACTAAGGAGAAAACGGAAATAGTCGATCGTTAAACGCTTTCTTATCGTTACGGTTACGACTTTTTTGTGTGTGTTAACTTATTGAATTACTTATCGTGTTCTGTTGTTCTTCTAGACGTTCACACTTTTCAATGAAGTCGTCAACGCCTCAGCATCGTACTATATAATCATGCACTATCGGCAACCCAACAGCCTCTCAAAGAAAGTCGAGCAGTTATCGATTGCCGATTATGAACAGCTGAATATCTCGGTCACTTTCCATTACTGCCCGACCGATCATGGCTGTCGAGTTGTCATTGGAGAGGAGGAAAACCTGACTTTTCGGTTCAGCAAAGGAACCCTAACTGCGATCATTCAACACGAAAAACGAACTCATCTGGTAAGAAAGAACAGTTCAAATTTAATGTATTTCATATGTTCAGTTGCATTCCTCACCATCTACGGGTATATCACGAACTCACAACATGATCAGCTCGCAGTTGGCTTGGTGGCAATATTGGTAGAATACTGCACCGGTATCGCTGAGGTGCTGGGTTTGGATCCCATTCTAGCCTGACTTTTTTTAAGGCGTGATTTTCAAAACTGCATAATTTGTGTATATGACTGTGAAAATCATTTGTCCACGACGACTGTGGAAGCTGGTAACTAGCAACCCAGCCTCACTGCAATACTATTAACCTGCGGTGTGCGTTCGGCGCATGTGTAGAGAAAACAGAAAAAACGTGCTCAACTGCACGAGAGACCGCCATGTTGGAACTTTGTACTCGTTTTGTACTCGTTGCGTTCTATTCCGTCGGAAGTTTCTGATTCTATGTTAAATTCAGTCTTGTGGTTTACACAACGACGACGGCAACGAGAACGTCGCCAAACAAATGGTATAAGAAGCAAATCTTTACACGTACTTTATACGTCTATGTACATTTCTTTGCGGGTCCTTTGCAGAACAAGAACGTGAAATGACCCAGTTCTGCGTCGTCCGAGGAGTGCTCTGTTTCTATTTAACAATTAGATTATGAGCTCGAGATTTCTATGAGGTAATGGTTGATGAGGCCGAAGGCCGAATCAACTATTACTTCATAGGAATCGAGAGCGAATAATCTAGTTGTTTTAGTAGAATTCTAACTGAATTTACTTCAAACAACGGTTTCTAATTATTGTTTGCCGTAGTATTAAAGTCGGCATGACGGGCTTTTACTTCGGGTAGAAGAGCACAGAATGCGTCATCAAAATGACACTGCCAGACTTCCACACTGCCAGACTTCCTCACTTCTACATTTCCACACTTCCACACATCCATACTTCCACACTTCCACACTTCCACACTGCCACACTGCCACACTTCCACACTTCTACACTTCCACACTTCCACACTTCCACACTTCCACACTTCCACACTTCCACACTTCCACACTTCCACACTTCCACACTTCCACACTTCCACACTTCCACACTTCCACACTTCCACACTTCCACACTTCCACACTTCCACACTTCCACACTTCCACACTTCCACACTTCCACACTTTCACACTTCCACACTTCCACACTTCCACACTTCCACACTTCCACACTTCCACACTTCCACACTGCCACACTTCCACACTTCCACACTGCCACACTGCCACACTTCCACACTTCCACACTTCCACACTTCCACACTTCCACACTTCCACACTTCCACACTGCCACACTGCCACACTGCCACACTTCCACACTTCATTAAGAATAGGTTATGTTGTTTAGCAACGTTTTTAATGAAAACAGCCTTCTGGAGACAGAAAATCAATTTAATTCAGCTCACGCTATCAGCCTGCACTATCGGGATTTGGAGCACGCTTACGCTTACTGAATTTGATTGCGCGGCTCTGCTAGCTATGTTATGATTAGGCAATAGAGCACTTTTTGCGCGTTTATATAGCCTCATCTAAACACGAGGAGGATTGGCAGAATTCGAGACAGTTATGCAAGCCCGAGACGTAGTCGAGGGTTTGCATAACTTTCGAGAATTCTCCCAACCCTCCGAGTATTGAGATGAGGCCATATAAGCACGGAAAAAGAGCTCTATTGCTTTTATAAAATAATTCTCAAAAATACGCGCGAATATAAAACGTCACAACCATTTTTACATACTCTCAACCAAACACACTTATCGACCAATGAGAGCGCGCGTAGTGGCTCAGTTATTTGATAATAATAATTAACAATTATTCCCTGAGCGCGCGTTGGAAAAGTAGGGCCGAGTTGGCTATAACCAATCTCATATCCAACAAGCGCGAAATGAATAATTGTTTTATTCAATAATAATAATGTTTTATTCAATAATAATAATTAAGAAATAGAAAACATGATGTGCCGAAAAAAACTCGAAAAAGCCGTGGAAACCCTCGCCTGCGGCTCGAGTTCCCACAGCATTTCTCGTTCTCCCAAACTTTCACTCGTGTTTCTATAACTCGATAGAAACACGGAGAATATGTTTTCTATTTCCTTTAGAAAATACCGCGGCGAAGAAAAAGAAAAAAAACTTGTTTACGTCGATCATCAAAATGCAAATTATCTTTGTTCGCGCCATCACTACGTTAACAGCTCGTGCTAGTTCTGTGTTTCTTTGGAGTTATAGCAACACGGTTTTAAACCAATCAGCTTGCGTATCTGCTTTGGGTTATTTTCTAAACAATAATAAAAATCCCTCTTGAGCCATACCCTTCTGAGGTATTCGAAAGTCTTATGTAGGAACAAAATAGGTTTCACGCGTCCGTCACGGCCATCAACTTTAATGTTATTTCAACGTAAAATAGAAAGGTCCTGAACAGAATAAGGTCGCTCTTATTGACAAACATTTATAGGAATCCAAACACATTTAAAAGGAGAGGGCCGAAATGATAGCAGAGCGAGGTTTTGAATCCCCGGACCGCTGGGTTATGGGCCACTGCGCCAGTCGGCTGCTACTGTAAGAGATACCACTTGTCCTTCACGCTGTGTTTAAAACAAACTCTCTGGTAACGTCCCTCTTTTCTTTTTGATCGAGTATGACTTGCGGCGTAGTAGTCGTGGCCGAGTGGTTAAGGCGATGGACTTGAAATCCATTGGGGTCTCCCCGCGCAGGTTCGAATCCTGCCGACTACGTCAAATAGATATAAT
>OZ026596.1:7465609-7468109 GCA_964020085.1 Micromussa lordhowensis | reverse complement strand
CGCGCGTCGGAACGCTTGTTCTAGCCCTGAAGTCGCTGCCAATTATTACTCTAGTGTCTACTAACCAGGCTAGTTGTGATCAAGAATAAACCAATACCGAGACGACGTGCCATGTTTTCTTGAAAGAAAGCATCTCTGACCGTTGACACAGGTAGATCACAACGAATTAAAAATGATGTTTAATGAGTTTTGATTTTAACTATTTTGTTCCTGAATTCTCCAGATAACGTTTTGGCTTTGCCATTGACTAGAAACGCCAAGTTCGCGTGTTCACTGCAAATGAAGACGACAGCAGCACTATCAGTAAAACAATAACATTATGTCCATATTTGTAGGCGCGTCCACACTACACCAGAGGAGAAAAACCCGGTCAGGGATATCACATGATTATCGTGACGCCATCATTTTTTCGCAAAGCTCCGTTTTCGAAATGTTTTCCGTCCACACGAAAACGAAAAGCCAGAGTTTTCAAATTCCTCCGGTTTGAGGAGCGTTTTCGAAAAGCTCTATTTTCGTGAAGGATATGGTATGTACGGTAGGCCTAGCCGTAGAAATAAAGCTGCGTTTTCGATTTTTTTCCGGCTTATTTTTTGTTGATGCTGCGTTAATTCATCATTGTCGATGATTTTAAGACAAGACATGAATATTTATTGTTTCCGTTAGGACTTTACCACTGCTATTCGCCTCTCCAAATGGGAGGAGCAATTTTTGATACCAGCCGAACAGTGGATTAGATTATGATTCTTTTCCAAAACCAAACGCCGCAGGTCATCTTTCGGAGTAGCATCAATCACTTATAATTTTTGGCTAAAACCAAAGGCCGCGGGTCATCGTTTGGGGTAGTTTAGATCACTTACGATTTTTGGCCAAAACCGTACGCCACGGGTCATCGTTCGGAATAGTTCCAATCACTTATGATATTTGGCCAAAACCAAAGGCCGCGGGTCATCATTCGGATTAGTTTAAATCACATATGATTTTTGGCCCAAACCAAAGGCCCCGGGTCACCTTTCGGATTAGTTTCAATCCCTTATGATTTTTGGCCAAAACCAAAGGCCACGGGTAATCGTAGTTTCAGTCACTTATGATTTTTTCCAAAACCAAACGCCGCGGGTCATTTTTCGGAGTAGTTTCAATCGCTTATCATTTTTGGCCAAAACCAAAGGTTACGGGTCATCGTTCGGGGTAGTTTAGATCACTTAAGATTTTTGGCCAAAACGCAGGCTGCAGGTCACCTTAGGAGTAGTTTCGGTCACTTACGATTTTTGGCCGAAACCGCAGGCTGCAGGTCATGCTTCGAAGTAGTTTCGGTCACTTATGGTTTTTGGCCAAAACTGCAGGCTTCGGCTACCCCGATTCCCACCGAGGTCAAAAGATTTTTTTCTTTACCTCGTGTGGTTCCCTGATTCCCTTTACTTGGGCTAACGCCCAGTGGGTTATTCACGGGTTTATTTAGCACTTAAATTTACACTTCAGAGTTAATTCTCTGTGTCACCATTTGGCTTCGGATTAGTTTGGGTCACCTGTGAGTTTTTGCAAAAACCGCAGGTCCCGTGTGGGTGACGCTTGTGAGTAGCGGTCACCTATCATTTTTGGCCCAAACCAGTGGGCCCGGGTCATGCAGGCTTCAGAGTAGTTTCGGTCACTAATGATTTTTGGCCAAAACCGCAGGCCTATGGTAAGACTTCGCGGTAGTCGCTTTCTTTTATGATTTTTGGCCAAGAGCGCAGGCCGCGGGTCAGGCTTCGGAGTAGTTTCAGTGACTTATGATTTGGGCCAAAAGCGCAGGCCGCGGAACAGGCTTCCGAGTAGTTTCGGTCACTTATGATTTTTGGCCAAAAGCGCAGGCCGTGGGTCAGGCTTCGGAGTAGTTTCGGTCACTTATGATTTTGGGCCGAAAGTGCAGGCCGCGGGTCAGGCTTCGGAATAGCTTCAGTCACTTATGATTTATTTCTAAAAGTGCAGGCCGCGGGTAAGGCTTCGGAGTAGTTTCGGTCACTTATTATTTTTGGCCAAAAGTGCAGGCCGCGGGTCAGGCTTCGGAGTAGTTTCGGTCACTTATGATTTATTTCCAAAAGCGCAGGCCGCGGTTCAGGCTTCGGAGTAGTTTCGGTCACTTATGATTTTGGGCCAAAAGTGCAGGCCGCGGGTCAGGCTTCGGAGTAGTTTCGGTCAATTATGATTTTGGGCCAAAAGTGCAGGCCGCGGGTCAGGCTTCGGAGTAGTTTCGGTCACTTATGATTTTGGGCCAAAAGTGCAGGCCGCGGGTCAGGCTTCGGAGTAGTTTCGGTCACTTATGATTTTGGGCCAAAAGTGCAGGCCGCGGGTCAGGCTTCGGAGTAGTTTCGGTCACTTATGATTTTTGGCCAAAAGCGCAGGCCGCGGATCAGGCTTCGGAGTAGTTTCGGTCACTTATGATTTTTGACCAAAAGCGCAGGCCGTGGGTCAGGCTTCGGAGTAGTTTCGGTCACTTATGATTTTGGGCCGAAAGTGCAGGCCG
>OZ026596.1:7433109-7450609 GCA_964020085.1 Micromussa lordhowensis | reverse complement strand
CGAGCCGTTTTGTCCAACAAGCGCGGGAAGATGGATTATTTTACGGTTTTTCCCGAAAATTTTTCGTCCGCCATTATTAAATCATGTTCCTGCAACCCCATAAGGCCTTGCTGCTTTGTGACGTCATACTCCTAACCAACTAAGCGCACATGGCGAATTTTGTTATAGCGGAGCTCCGGCGGCCCGAAGGGCCGCCAAGCGGAGCCCCATAACCATATAGGAAAAAGAAACCCATGTATGGATTTTCTCATGGTTAATCATGGACAGCGGTATTGCTCGTGGGCGCGTACGCACGACGGCGACGACAACGACGACGACGACGACGACGGTGGAGTCGCGCAAGATGGCGGCCATAAGGGGACCTCTAAACCAAAAGGAGGCTTAATTTTTCGCGGGCTTTCTGGAGCTCAACGCGGCTACACAATATGCTAGGTCAGCTAAAGGAGTAACGTTTGTCGTGTTTACGTGGAAACTGGAAGATTTCCAAACTGGAAGATTTCTGGCTAATTTATTTAACTACAACTAGTACTACGCAATAGGGTCAATGCAATGATAAAACCTTGGAACAATGCTCACATGTTAACATCATTCAGATAATATTTTAGCCCAATAGTTTTTGGCAATTCTTTATTAAACAATCAAAGTAATTTTCACAATTTCCTCTGATAATGTTTTGATTTTTTAATCCACTCGTTTGACTTCTGGATTGAAAAAAGCAGTTCATTTCAGTTGAAAGAAAAACTAAACACCAAACAATATGCAGAAAACCTTGCAGCAAAGTTACAAAACTGAACTCAAAATTCAACCTTATCCTGGATAAGCCTAATCGGGTTACAGGAGCTCCGCTTTTAGGTTGACCTAAATCTATATATTAACATCTCTATGTAGTTCGCAGTTAACTGGTTTCGCCACGTGAATCTAGCGCTCTATTCGAATCGAATCGTGCCCGATCATTGTCTAGTACACGGATGCAGCAATAGATCAGATATGAATGCAGGTATTTCTCCTCATTTTAGTCCTACAATAAAGAGTGAGCGAGATACGTGGTTGAGATTCGTGCACACTTACCACGCGAACTTAAATCCGAGTGGAAAGTTTGTGGCGGGTGTGTTCAAGTCCATTTCGCGGAGGAATGTTTTTCAAGAGCGTTTCACATGGAAGGCTGTCGTTGTCGGCTTATTCCTGGCTCAATTCCTACAATGCGGAAGATCGAGCCAGGGAAACAATCTTCCAAACGACAACACCGCAAGGTAAGCCTTGTTCAATTTCATCTAAGCTTCGGTATTGAGTCAGCCATGAAGTTTTCTTTTTCGTAGAAGTATCCCATATGTTTATTCCCAGTCATCTCTGCGATTGGAAATACATTTTCAAGTAACTCATTAAGTTTAGTATTGTTCATACCGCCGCGCTGTTGTATTTTAGTTTTTATCCCTTCTGTTTATCCCAGTCATGTGGCGCGCTCGGAAGATGCTGGTTTACCGAAGAGCTTTTCAATGGTTTCCATAGTTTTCAAATCAACCGTAAATAATTTACCGTTTTTTATCTCAAACACAGGTTTCTATATCTACTTTCCGTATAGATCATAAATGAACTAACATTCCTCACAGTCACCGGAAGTTTCATCCCAGAAGCTGGCCATTCGGTATTGGATGTATGTTAATTAGGCGCCCTTCACGTTATGTGAGACAATGTTGTGAGCGAAACTCGTTTTTCGTTAGTGTGTTTTGCTGTACACATTTCCGTTGACCTAAAATAAGGTCAAATGTCCCACAGTTTTGTATCCATTGCGAAATCTGGCTGTTTAAACTCAGTTTCCTAAGCGTGGTATATTAAATCAGTTTCCTGGTCCCCGCCTTGTGTAACTTGATAATTATGCTGGACACATGCGTAATTATTCTGTATAAAAAAAAGTGGGAAAAAGAAATGTGAATTTTCGTCGCAGTGGCACTTTAATTGTGTGTATCATCTTAAGTTCAGTGAGTCAGTCATTCCACCATTCATTCAATCATTCATGCATTCATTCATTTATTCAGTGAGTCAGTCAGGCACTCATTCAGTCAGCCTGTTTAAATTTTAGCAGCATCCCAATGCTTTTCATTTATGAGAACAGACTTCTTTAGTGGTTTCCGTGGTGTAGTGGTGATCACGTCCGCCTAATACGCGGAAGGACGTCGGTTCAAGCTCGGCCGGAAACAGCCTTTTTACAATTTTTTTTTTTTATTCAAGCAACTTTTTTTTATCTTACAGGCATGATGTTTTGTTTTACCTGTTTATGGTACTCTTCTGTATTGAACAAATGTATTTTCTACCAAATTGAAGACGACTTCTAATAAACCCTCCGATAAACGTTCCTTTAGCCACAAAATCACTGGACTACTCTGTTTAAGTGTCCTAAAAGCATTTCTCGACTTGAAGAATTCTCTCACTGGGAGGTGTGTTCTAAGGAAGCTCGCAAGATAATATTCCTGGAGTTATCTAGCATCTCGCCCTTATTATACTTGGGTGTAACACATTATGATTGCCTTAGTGTATTGTCTTGTACCGGCAAGGAGGGCGCCGTAGCTCAGTTGGTTAGAGCGTCTGTCTAGTAAACAGGAAGTCATGGGTTCAAATCCCATCGGTGCCTTGAAATAACCCTTTAGTCGACACCAGTATCAGTTCTTTTAGTTACAAATTTTACCAACCATGTTCATATTTTTGATGTGAGAGGTTTGTAATGGTGTAACGATATTGTGCAATAGCGGCTTGGTCACCCAGCGCTCGCGTCAGCAAGCACCACGAGCTGTAGTTTTTCGACTTCTTTGAGCTCAGGAATTACAGAGCCTTCATAAATTAAGCTGTCCTTGTGTTTATTTAAGTCTCAAAGATCTTTACATGGTGTCAGAAGTGGTTACCTTAGATTTACTTACAAAGATTCGCGTAAACTTGTGAACGCCACGAACTGAAGCCTGATTACGCTTTAGAAATCCATCATGGCCGCCGCTTCATTTGGCCTGCCTCCGCCGGAGCCTCTACAACTCCTGCAAGGGAACACAGCTCAGAAGTGGAAGAAATGCAAACAAACATGGAGTAATTATGAGATAGCAACAGGCGTAGCAAAAAAGAAAAGCCCACACGTGTTGCGACTCTACTTACCGTAATCGGCGAAGAGGCTGTCGATGTTTACAACACATTCACGTGGGATGAAGAAGGCGACGATCTCAAAATCGAAAAAGTCTTGGAGAAGTTCGAGACCTTTTGCAACCCCAGGAAGAACACTATATATGAACGGTATGTTTTTTTCTCGAGAAATCAAGACAGTGGTGAGTCCATCGACCACTACGTGACAGTATTGAAAAACGTAGCGAACACTTGTGAATTTGTGGCACTCAAAGAGTCGCTTATCCGCGATCGGATCGTTTTTGGTATACAAGACTCCTCAGTAAGAGAACGACTCCTGAGAGATGCAAAGCTAACCTTGGAAACTGCAATCGAGAAAGTCAGGTCATCCGAACTCACCGAAATCCAACTGAAGCAAATAAAAGCGGACAAGACCACCGATGAATCAATCAGCGCCATCACCACCGAGAAGCCTCCGAAAAACTGCCAAATAAATTCCCTATGATAGATTGCAATTTCTGTGGCAGAAGACACCCAAGGAATAAAAACCTCTGCCCAGCCTATGGTTCAAAGTGCCAGAAGTGTGGTATTGCAAATCATTTTGCAAAAAAGTGCCGAATAAAAGAAACAAAACAGCCAAGAACAGGGAAACGACTCCATCTGGTAGAAATAGAAGATGATACTGAAGACGAATTTGCTATCGACATGGTCACTAACAAAATTGGATCACTGAACACCAAGAGAATGATGACGTTGCTACTCAATTGTTTGTGACAATGATGGTAAACGACAACGCTAATATCAAGTTCCAGCTCGACTGTGGAGCGACCTGAAGGACTATGCAAGAGTTGTGGGAGATCCTGATGACCTCTATATTGAGAAAAGTAAGGCTAAGCTAACCATGTACAATGGAGCAGTTATATACCCAGTGGTGAAGTGCAAACTCAAGTGCACGAGAGATGGATCGTCCCATGTCCTCGAGTTCCAAGTTGTTGATGGAGACGTGAGACCACTTCTGAGTGCAGAGTCGTGCCAAAGGTTGAATTTCTTGAAAGTTCAGGTGAAAGACCCTCTCCATCATGTGGATACAGTAAGTCGAGACAGCCAGTGTACGACATCAACGTCGAAAACAGTCATTGATGACGACATCTTAATAGAGTATGCAGATGTTTTCGAAGACCTCGGATGCCTCACAGACCCTTACCATATAGAGATTGACCCAGCAGCACAACCGGTGATACACCCACCTCGCAAGGTACCTGTTACCCTAAGAGAGCCACTTAGACAGGAATTGAAAAGAATGGAGGAGAACGACATTCTGACCCCAGTGAGTGAAGCGACAGATTGGTTGTCAAGGATGGTAACTGTGGTCAAGCCTAACAAGCTCAGAATATGCATCGATCCAAAAGATCTAAACAGAGCCATCAAGCGGCGTCACTATCCTCTCCCTACCGTAGAAGAAGTTGCCACCAAGCTTAGCAAAGCAAAGGTGTTCTCTGTACTAGATGCTAAAAGTGGGTTCTGGCAGGTCCCTCTGTCACAAAAATTCCTGTTATTCATATCTACGTTATTTTTGTTTTTAGCATGTAGCCATTTAGTCGTTTTTTTTTTCATTATCTTAAACTCGTTAGGAGTATTGTTAATTATTTCTAGTCATTTCGTCGTATCTTTATCGAGCAAAAAAAATGTCACTAGTGTATTAGCAGTTGTGTGTAGTATTGTAAATTTCAATGTAGCCTAACTAACTATTATGATTCCTTAGTTCGTATAGTATGATCGTCCGGGTGAGTGTAGTTCTGAGAAGAACTGTTGTTGGTGACTGACGTTTCGACAACCTCAGCGGAAGTCATCTTCAGAGTCAAGTGAATAGTGTTTGTCAGTCGATGATGTTATAAGTTTGGTCTGTTGAAAGTGATTGGTCACTTTAGCCATGATGGTATTGGCTGGAAGACTCCTGTTAAGTTTGTAATCAGTCATTGGTCAGTTTCGATCCGTCTTTGTTAGTCAAATTGCTAGCGTTGAGGTCCGTTTATAGTTAGTCAAATTAAGTCGGTCTGTTAGAAGTCCGTTTGTCGGTTTCGTTTGCGTCGTGAATAAGTCGTTTGTAAGGCGCCGGTAGCTGTTGACATCTGTCAAGAGGCGTTTGTTCTAAGTTAGTGCACCAGCTTTTAAGAGTCAGTCGTTGAAAATAGTTCGTACTGTAGGTTAAGCATTGAGCGCTGTCCCAGTCAATGTTGTGGTTTGTCAGTTGATGATGTACAGCAATGTGATTGTTGGCGTCACCATTTCTCGTGGCTCGTTTGTGTTCAGTTAGTCTCGTGTTCAGGTTTCTGCCAGTCTCACCAATGTATGAAGCTTGGCAGTCGGAGCATTTGATCTTGTAAACTGCTCCCTGTCTGTTGTTGGGTTCGTCCCTGTCTTTAACGTTGGTCAGTAAGTGTCTTAACGTAGTCGTAGGTTTGTGGGCAACGCGGATGTTGCAGGGCTGTAGGATCCGTAAGATGGTCTCAGAAGTGCCCTTAATATAAGGTATAGTCACTGTAGTAACAGGTGTCGGGTTCCTGTTCGTTGCGTCAGCTTCGGTAGGTCGGTAAATGTTTCGTTTAATAAAGTCAGCGTTGTAGTTGTTCTTATGAAAAACACGCTCAAGGTATTTGTTTTCGTCACGTTAACTGTCCGGTGTGTCACAAACTAGTTGCGCTCGTCTCGTCAAAGTCTTAATAGTGGAGGCTTTGTGTGAAGTCGGGTTGTAGGATGATTCGTCAAGTAATCTGTCGGTATGCGTCGGTTTTCTGTACACTGTCGTTCGCAGTTCGTTGTTGTCGCGGCTTACTAAACAGTCTAGAAAAGGAAGTTTTCCATTTTCTTTGATTTCTTTGGTAAACTGGATGTCGGCGTTCTGTTCGTTAACGTGGTCGTGAAAAGCGTCAATTTCGTCTTTGTGAACGGCGGTAACAGTGTCGTCAACGTATCGTAACCAAAGCGGTATCGTTTGACGGCAAGTTGCAAGGGCGCGTTCCTATACGTGTTGCATCACAATTTCGGCGACAACAACAGAAACAGGCGACCCCATGGCTGTTCCATGCAACTGCTTGTAGTGTTTGCCGTTGTACCGAAAGTAAGTCGATATAAGGCAAAGGTTCAGTAAGTCCATGATGTCTGCTGTCGGTAACGGTAATTCAACGGTAGATTGTTGGATAGCGGTCTCGGTACACTGTGAAGCCAATTGAAGTGGAATACTGGTGAACAGTAATTTCACATCAAAAGACACAAGTTTGTAATCGTCAGGTATCTGTACTGTCTTAATAGCGTCAATAAAGTTCTCTGTAGATTGTAGTTTGCGTCTTGATTTGTCAGTAAGGAGTTGCAGTATGGTCGTCAAGTACTTGGACAGTTGATACGTAGGGGACCCACAGAAAGAGACTATAGGTCACATCGGTATACCGGGTTTGTGCAGTTTCGGTAGACCGTAAAGTTTCGGTGGTTGTGGCACTGAGCATCTCAGTCGGTAGTAGCGTAGTAGCGTAAGTATTTTACTGTTGAGTTTACGTAAAAGTGCTGGCGTCGGGCCGCGCTTAAGTTATTCGTAAGTCTGTTTGTCGCTAACAAGTGCGTCCATTTTGTAAAAGTAGTCAGTCTTGTCCATAACAACAGTTACACGTCCCTTGTCGGCTGGTAGTATAACAATGTTATCGTCGTTTTTCAGTCGTTTCAGTGCTTGTTGTTCGTCTTTTGTCAAGTTGTTGTCAGGTATAGAGGCTGATTGTACCGTTAACTTAACAGGAGTCTTCCAGCCAATACCATCATGGCTAAAGTGATCAATCACTTTCAACGGACCAAACTTATAACATCATCGACTGACAAACACTATTCACTTGACTCTGAAGATGACTTTCGCTCAGGTGGTCGAGACGTCAGTCACCAACAACAGTTCTTCTCAGAACTACACTCACCCGGACGATCATACTATACGAACTACCGATACTCCTGGGTTCAAACCATTTACTATATTATGACTCCTATCACTGTTTCTTTCACATCCCGTTGTGTAATTAGTATTTATTGTACATTTTGTAGTTATCGTTTTCTAGAATCTTTGTTGTAATTATAATATTGTAGGAGTACTCAGAAGTTTTGAATTGAAGAATCGTAGGAGAAGTTTTCCTTTCGAGTCACTGTCAAGAGCCATTGGCAGGAGCTAGCCGTGTTGTCCATGACAGAATCCTTTTGTCAGCGGTTGCGACAGAAAGAAGCTCAAGGCGAAAAGAAGTTTAAAGTGCACGAAGGTGGCAAACGAGAGCGAAAATAAGAAGAAAAGGAAGGCCCCAGAGAGGAGAATTGAAGGAGAAGTTTGTGTCAACGATGGTTGGTGTGGTAGGTTTGTCATAGCAGTTTGTTTGTACTTGGAGGAGTGTTTGTACTTGGAGGTTTGTCATAGCAGTTTGTTTGTACTTGGAGGACTGTTTGTACTTGGAGGAGTCGTCAAAGGTCAAGGAAAGAACTGAACTGTGTTAAGTAATCTAGTTTTAAAATAATAAAGTACCTTTCGAAGAAGTAGTTTTTTTACGTTCGTAATTTTGTGTTTAATCTTCTATGTATTTTAAATTCATTAAATTTGTAAAATTACTTAGTCTTTTGGTGTGTTGCGGGTTTGCGGGAAGGGTTTTATATAAGTGTTTTTTTAATCTTGTCGTGCAAGGGAAAGAACTACGTTACATTTTTGGTGTCAGGAGTGGGATAATTTACCCTTGGTCTCTTTCCCCGTACATTACTCAGACGCAAGGACGCAACACATTATTATTAGGAATTAGTATGGCTGAAAAAGGCATTGATTACAAATCTTGGTCTCTGGAAGATTTAAGAACTGAAGCCAGTAATAGATCAATTTGTTTTACTAGCAGAGATGGGATTAAGGCTCTAGCAAGCAAGCTTAGGGTGCACGATAAATTAATGGCTAATCCGGGCGATGCGTGCACGGGAGGTGAAGAAATGGAGGAGACTAAAACCGAGAGCAATTTGACTTTCGAGCAGCAATTGCAATTACAAGAACGGGAGTTATTGATGTTGAAGTTGCGTAGGGAAATGCAAATGGAAGAACGGGAGGCCGAAAGGGAGAAAAGAGAGTACGAAAGACAGAGAGCGCGTGAGGAAGAAGAGAGATTAGTTAGGGAAGAGGAACGACTTAGAATTCTTAGAAGTGAGAAAGAAGAATTTGCTGTTAGAGAGGCCGAAAGGCAACATAAGAGCTCTAACAAGCCT
Organism: Micromussa lordhowensis; assembly: GCA_964020085.1. Classification (NCBI taxonomy): domain Eukaryota; kingdom Metazoa; phylum Cnidaria; class Anthozoa; order Scleractinia; family Lobophylliidae; genus Micromussa; species Micromussa lordhowensis. Next base: position 7,442,251 of record OZ026596.1, on the reverse strand, counting down.
AGGTTTATGAAGATTAGAGAAATGCGGGAAGAGGAAGACATAGATGATTACTTTAGAATATTTGAAATGACGGCGAAAGCGCAGTCTCTACCGGAAAGAGAATGGGTTGGCAATCTCGTTCCTAAGCTTACAGAAAAAGCCAAGTCAATTTACTTGGAGATCCCGGACCCCAAATATCAAAATTACCATGAAAGCAAAACCATCATTATTAAAGCTTATCAGCTAACCGCTGACCATTACAGATTCAGATTTCGAACCTCAAAGAAAAAAACAGAGGAAGACTTTGTTCAGTGGGGAAATCGGACAAGAAGGTATTTGAATCGTTGGATGGAAGTTGCAGGGGTTGCTAGTGATGCTGAGAAGATTTTGGAACAAATAGTGATAGAGAGACTCCTGGATGCGGTAGGCCCAGAGCTAAGGGCTTGGTTGAAACAGCAAAAGCCAGCAACTGCAGAAGAGCTTGGAGATCTAGCAAACCTACATGTTCAGGCGTAGAAAGGAACACTCGTTGCAGGTAAATATGCTTCGTTTACTAGAGGGCAGGGTTTTAAACAAACAAAGGAGATGAACGTAAATAAGGATGTGTCTCCACCCGAAAGAAAACCTGATTCACGTAAACAGAATACCGTATCGCCCAACGTTAAGAACGCAAGGACTGAAGTGACTTGTTTTAAATGTAGTAGGAAAGGTTTAACTGTGGGAAGACCCGCAACCCTACCTCTCAGGGTTACCTATTATGTATGACACCCATTAACTCGGAGAGAACAGAGTTTCCACCGTGCAACGTTAAAGGCAGGATAGCGGGTACACTTGCAGAGATGATAGTTGATTCTGGATGTGCGAGAACCCTTGTCCATAGAAAGTTTGTTAGCGATGATTTTTTAATTGGGGAGAAAATGACAGTTTTGACTGCAGCAGGTGAACGACTGGTAATACCCTTGGCATGGGTAGAATTCGAAGGCGATCATGGTAGACATAGGGAATTGGTAGGTCCATTAGATAAGTTGCCAGTTCACTGTTTACTCGGCAGATCTTCATTCGGAAAAAACTCTTTCCAAACAAAATGTCCTGGATCAATGGCAGAACAATACATCGACTATTAGCTCGGAATACAATGAAGCTTATGTGCTAACTAGGCAGCAGAAAGTATTAGAAGAGACCCAGAAACAAGCGGATGAAGTAGTGGACCGCGAAAACGCACTTGCAGTGAGGAATCTGTCCAAAAAAGAGACGAAGAAGGAGGTTCTGAAAGATGGTGTTCTGCCAACACTCTTTGAACCAGAGCGAGGCGAGATTGACGAGGAGAGTCCAAAGGGGCTTGTTGAAGAGTCAGGTATGGAGAATTTATTGCTTAACATTTTGGATAGAAATAGGGGCTAGGTTATCGAAGATCAGCGAGCAGACGTGACGCTTGATAAGGCTCTTAGTAAGGCGCTTCAGAAAGCACCTAAGGAAGGAGATAGTTATTTCATTGAGAATAATTTGCTCATGCATCGTACGTTTTTGGAAGATGTGCATGATGGGGTGAGGTATGTTGACCGCGTGGTTGTCCCAGAAGCCTATAGAAATGAAATTCTTCGCGTCGCCCATACTATCCCTTTAGCTGGTCACATGGGTTCCACGAAAACATTGAATCGTATAGAAGCGCATTTCTTTTGGCTCTGTATCAGCCTTGATGTTCGGAAGTTTTGCGCGACCTGCCCGCAATGTCAGATAGTAGCGCGCAAGTTGAAGTCGCACAGGGCACCACTTAACCCAGTGAAACCAGTAACAGAACTGTTTCGTAAGATAGCCATCGACATAGTGGGCGAATTACCTCGAACAACCACAGGGTACATTTTAACTATAGTCGACTATGCAACTCGTTACCCAGAGGCCATACCTCTCAGGAATACAAGTTCGAAAACAATCGCGGATGTTCTTTTCCGGTACCTTTGCAGGGTAGGAATCCCAGAGGAATTGGTTTCTGATCAGGGTTCTAATTTCATAAGCAACCTCATGGCTTAATTGTATGATCAGTTAGGAATTACCAAGATTCAAACTTCAGTATCACCCGGAAGCAAACGGTCTGGTTGAACGTTTCAATGGTACTCTGAAGCGGATGCTCAAAAAAGTTTGTCCGAGAACTTAACGGGTGAAAAATTGGGACATGTTCCTCCCGTATTTGCTATTTGCCTACATGGAAGTCCCTTGCGAATCAACTGGATATTCCCCTTTCGAGTTACTGTATGGTCGATCAGTCCGAGGACCACTAGCTGTTATAAAGGAAACCTGGTTAGAGAAACATCCCTCTAAGGAAAGCCTAGTGAGCCATGGTGGAGCCTAGTGGAGACGTGTCCTAGAAATCAGGAGACGACTCGCGATGATGCAGAAAGCGGTTCAAGAGCACATGGCGAAAACACAACGAACACAAAAACGCCTGTACGACGTTTGCAATTCTAAAAGACGCCTGGAAGTTGGTGACAAAACCTTGGTCCTATTGCCCACCCCAGGAAGCAAGTTGGAGGTTTCTTGGCAAGGTCCTTTCAAGGTTACAAAAGTGTTAAAGGACGGGATTAACTACGAGTTGGATACAGGCAAAACGCATAAGCAACATCGAACGTATCACATTAACCTTCTTAGTAAATGACAGAGTCGTGATGAAATAGCCGCGTTGGTTATGCCAGAGTCCCCAGAGATGTCACTGCCACATGAACGGGAAGTCTCTCAATTTACGACAGAAGAAACGTGGGAAGACGTTGTCATTTCGTACGAGCTATCCGAGCCTCAAAAACTTCAGGTGAAGAAATTGCTACAGGAGTATGCTGATGTGTTCTCTGGAAATCCGAATGTAATGAACGCAGCAATCCATCAAATTGATACTGGTGACTCCTCACCAATCCGTTGTTCCCCATACAAGGTCCCGCAAAGACTCGAAAGTGAGGTGAACAAAGGAATCGATAAGATGCTGGAATTGGGCATAATTCGTCCCTCAAACAGTCCTTGGGCATCCCCAGTTGTTTTTGTCCCGAACCCGGACGGAACCATCCGATTTTGTGTCGATTAAAGGAAGCTAAACAGCGTCACAAAAATGGATGCATATCCAATTCCGTCAATGGAAAGGATGATAAAGAAGGTTGCTTCTGCCAAGTTTACAACAACGTTCGACTTGACGAAAGGATACTGGCAAGTCCCCCTCGAGAAGACACAATTGAGAAATCGGCGTTCATTACTTCATAGGGCTTATATGAGTTTGTTGTGATGCCATTTGGAATGAAGACAGCACCAGCAACGTTTCAACGAATGATGTCAGACGTGGTACTAAAAGATTTAAACTTCGCTGAGGCTTACATAGATAACGTTGAGGTCGACACACCTTCCACCTTTGAACAACACCTGCTGGAAGTTCGCCAAGTCTTAGATCGACTTTGAGAATGCAATTTTAATGCACGACCCTCTAAGTGCAAAATTGCTATGAAAACTGTAGATTTTGTAGGCCATCGTGTTGGCGGAGATAAAATCGAACCTCGCAAAACTCTTATCCAGTCCATTATTGAGTACCCAAGGCCAGCAACCAAGAAAGAAGTGAGATCCTTTCTAGGCTTGGTTGGTTACTATCGTAAATTTATTCCAAATTTTTCTGAAAGAGCAGCCACTCTAACTGATTTGACAAGGGGGAAAAATCCCACAAAGGTGAAATGGCTTGATGTTCACGAGAAAGCATTCCTTGATTTAAAAGAGGCTATTCAAAAACCTCCAGTCTTACGACCACCCCACTGGGATGAAGAATTTATTTTGCAGATTGACGCTTCGAATAGAGGTGTTGGAGCTATTTTGTGCCAGAAAGGTAAGGAAGGAGAAGAGCACCCAATAGCTTATGCTAATAGGAAGTTGCAACCTAGGGAACAAAAACTTAGCACTACCGAGAAAGAATGTTTAGGTATTGTGTGGGCTGTGGAGTTAGTTAGGTATTATCTATATGACAGGACCTTTAGATTCCAGACTGACCACAACCCGTTGGTCTGGCTTAACCAAGTCCGTGATAAAAGCCGAAAGTTGTTGCGGTGGAGCGTCACTCTCCAAGAGTACGACATGCGTATAGAGCACAAGAGTGGTAGAGATCACTGTAATGTGGATGCTCTAAGCAGAGTTTAAGCTCGCTGTAGTTCCAACCTTATCATCCAGTTTTCTCCTTTTCCTTTCTATTTTTGTGTCGTCCAACGTCAAAAATAGACTTGTTAGGGAAGGGGGAGGTGTCACAAAAGTTCCTGTTATCCATATTTACGTTATTTTTGTTTTTAGAATGTAGAACAACTGAGGCGCCTAGAAGACAAGGATGTTGAATGGCACTGGGATGAAGTCCATGAAAGAGCCTTTACAGAGGTGAAGCGACTCATCACTAGTCATCACGTGCTTCGCTACTATGATGTGTCAAAAGAGGTCACCCTACAATGTGACGCATCGCAATCAGGCCTTGGAGCTGCTTTGTTGCAAGAGGGCCAGCCAGTCGCATTCACGTCAAGGTCACTTACAGCCACAGGGAAAAACTACGCCCAGATCGAGAAAGAACTGCTGGTGATTGTACATGCATGCGAACGGTTTGACCAGTACCTCTTTGGCCGAGAGGTCACCATAGAGACTGACCACAAGGCCCTGGAGACTATCCTAAAGAAACCTATACTTACAGCCCCGAAGAGAATCCAGCGAATGATGATGCGCTTGCAGAACTACCAGCTAAAAGTTGTCTACAAGAGAGGCCAAGAGATGTACATAGCCGACACCCTGAGCAGGGCGTACCTACCCGTACCAGACCATATCTCACAGAACGAAATAGAATTCATCCGATCAGTAGAAGAAGTCGACATGACTAAACATCTTGCCGTCATCAGAGAACGCCTTGCAGATTTTCAACAGAACACTAAGGATGATCCAGTCCTGCAGCTGCTGAAGAGGACTATTGAGCTTGGGTGGCCGGAGAGAAGAGAAGCGGTCCCATCAGAAATCCGTGGATTTTATTCTTACCGAGACGAGCTGACAGTGCAAGATGAAATACTCTTTAGAGGGAACAGAGTCATAGTACCAGCGTCCATGAGGTGTGAGATGCTAAAAAAAATCCATACCAGCCACATTGGCATTGAGGGCTGCCTTCGGCGCGCAAGGGAAATCCTGTACTGGCCCGGAATGACTTCAGCTATCAGAGACCATGTCTCTGCTTGTGGAACATGCAATTCATTTCGCATGGAACAGTGCAAAGAGCCCATCATGCCACAGTACCCGACAGACCCTGGTCAAAGGTTGCTGTGGATCTATTTACACTGCATAAGACATCATTGTTGTGGATGACTACTCCAATTTTTTTGAGTTACGAGCCCTGTCTGATACAAGAGCTTCATCAGTAATTACAGGTTTGAAATCGCAGTTTGCCAGGCTTGGAATCCCCAACATTGTCAGAAGTGATAATGGTTCCCAGTTCTCCTCATCAGATTTCAAAATATTCGCTCGAGAATGGGGCTTTGAGCACATCACGTCATCTCCATACCATGCTCGATCAAACGGAAAAGTCGAGAAAGCAGTTAACACGGCCAAACGAATTCTCGAGAAAGCAGTGCTCGACCATGATGATGATGATAATACTGAAGAAAACAAATATAAATATTATATAACTGAAAATTTGTATTCATATTTTGTATAGAGCACTCTTAGGATAAGTGACACAATTTATTCACTGTTTATCCGTTTATATATCTGACCATATTTGCAAATACTATGCCCGCAGACAGCTCAAAGACAGACCCAGCTCTGACCACCCCTACCCCTCCCCCCCCCCCAACACCAAACCTGACCAGCAGGTTGTACCTGGGTGCCAAATCAATGCAGAACCTATAGCAATACAGACAATATCAAGATTATTTGGCACTGGAAACTCGACGTCTAGCTACGCGAAGGTGTCAGTAAAAGACACCCCCCCCCCCCTCCCCCAGCAAACCACCAGCAGATGATAAAGTGCCTGTACTCACCACAATTTTAAACAATTGTTATCAACAAATTGCAGATCAAAGAACCAAGAACTAGCCGAAATAAAAAATACGAAATCACAACGTGACTAATTATTGAGAAAAGGACTAAATTTAATTAGTAGTTACCCGAACTAGACAAACACTGGCCATGCCACAATATTTGGCGCCTTTTGTTTGCTTAGTTGCGGGGTATTGGTATGTTTATTAGTTCTGTTTTGTGACAGAAAATGGAGGGCTGTTGTTCTTTTGAAGTTATTGCTGGTAGAGTTTGTGGTTGTAACCCTAAAGATCGGAAGCGGAATTCTGAAATTGTTCCGTTACTTTCGTGCAATTGGGCATTAGTATTCCCACCACGCGCTAATTCCTCCCGGTCTGGTCCAATATCTCCTTTGTCTTTCGTCAGTGGCTGCCCTTACTCAGCTCTTTGTTGTTATTGCGGAATCGCACAAAACGCTTCAGGCAAAAATTTGCGACATTTTGTTTCCGTGCGGAGATCAGGAGACTAAAACGCCCGTGGACCGGTTTGGGGAGGATTTGTCGTGTCAAAAAACGTGTGGGAGCGCGAGGGTAGTACGAGCACGAGCAAGACCGAGGTAACGGTACGATCATTTTGCAAAAAAACAATTTGAGAAAAAAAAAACTTTGCCAAAGGCGTTAAACTGAATTCTCCGACTGTTGCGAAAGAATTCGGAGACAAATTCAGCCAAGTTATAAAAAATCTTAGGTCTTCGTTAAGTGTTTGCATTGTTTGGTTTTCTGAAAGTTGGGAAATTTAGAGACTCGGGTTCGCAATGTTTGAGAAAAGTAACCAAAAAAATCGGCACAGCGCAAAAAGACCTAGGTACGAGTTTAGGGCCACGGTGTTACGCAATGCAGGTAGATGATGACAACAGGAGACGACTCAGGAGACAAAGGTAAACTAGTCATTCTTTCTTTTCCTTTATTTACTCTCTTCCTACTCAACAAGATTGTGTGCTCCAGGTGGTTGCGTATCAGGATAGAAATTGCCCTACCTCTATCCCCTAAAATAGAACGACCGCATTGCGAGACGAACAAATAACCAACCGCGACTCACTGAGCAGCAATCGTTCAAATGCAATAGTATTTTGTTGTAGCGCAAGGCAAACAACTATTTACAAATTACTTAGTCGTTGTTGACTTAGACGCAGTTGCGATCATACGCGCCGAAAGATGGTCAAAGATTCATGGTATTCGACCTCTAGATACGATGACAGTTGGTGATGTTCCACCAGACACCTTGTGTAAACAAAGAAAACTTTGCTTTACCTCGACGAATGGTGAGAGAAACACATTAAATTGGCTTTTGGACCTGCCTTTTGCAGCAAATAAGCTTTGAAAATTTCGAATTTATCAGCTCTGTGTCTATTTTAGCTTAATACGTCAAGACCAATCTCAAAATTCCAGAACAAAAAAATCATAGCCGATCCTCCCCGGCGGGGAATCGAACCCTGGTCTCCTGCGTGACAGGCAGGGATACTCACCACAATACTACCGAGCATACGGTAGTCAAGCATTTCAAAACAATCATAATCCAATGCCTAAACTTCAGCTGATCTGCGAATGCAGCTCTGTACTTTTATTCCTCTGATCAGTAAGTCGGTTGTTTTCGAGCGAGTGTATTTCTGTTGAGGCTGCAAGACGAGACGCAAGTGGGTCTGGACTGGAAGTACCCGATTTCCGAATTAATTAAGTTGTGGTTTACTACGTGATTAAATTTCTGTCAACAGAGAGAAGAAACCGGAATGAAATAGGATTAAAATAGGTTTAACATGTTAGATGAAATCAAACATTGACGATTGATGTATCTCATAACTCATGTATCTCTGTAACTTGATAAGAATGAGTAGAAGGTCAAACTTTTGCAGTTCGCGCGGTGAAATGACTCCGATCTTTGCCCTTTACTCGGGTGGAAAGTGCTCAGTTGTTAGATCCTAACAAAACATGGTAAGTTCTTGGTAAAAAGGTATGTGGCGAGAGCGGGGCAAAATATCTCTCTCTTAATAAGTTGCCGGCTCGCTTTCCAGACGATGTCGTGAGGGTAAAGTGCAGCACTCTTTTCCACAGTTGATAGTGCCGCGTTTGAAGGGAAGGCTTCCTCAGAACCGAGATGAAATCGTCGCTTTGTCGTTTGCGACATTTCTTTAGCATTCACCAGGTTCTGGTTGTTTAAAAAGAATGCATTTGAGAGGTTAAGAGGCAACTAGGGTGCCTTGATCACAGTGTTTTGATCGATTGAGCTAATATTAAACAACAACAACAAACCAATGGTGCGCTCACTCACGTGGCAGAAATTTCGACCCATAGGCCCTGTTGGAAAGGCCACAGCGAATCGCCGTTTGAACATGCCAACGATTTCATCGGTTGTGTTCTCACAAAATGTGGATTAAGATGCCGGCTACTTCTTACTAACACCACCAAGAAGCAACGGCAAAAAGGTAAAGCTTAAAATTTCAGTCAATTCGATGAAACAAAGTCTTAAAAATCGTGTTTATTATATTTTCAAGGGATCCGATTTTTGAGTCTCTGGCTTTTGCTTTAAAAGCCTTTCGAAACGTTGCGTGTTTTTATTTTATTTTCTCCTCCTTTTTTCTGGCATCACACAAAGAAAACAAAACAAAGACTAATGTCAGCCGTTCCGGGAGAGCAAAGAACAGAATAGATTGTTTTCACTGTCACGCAATTAAAAAGATAAATCAAAAACAATCCAGTGGCAGAAGCTAAGAAATTCTGATGGTATAGAAGAGTTCTAAAATTTCTCCAAGTTTTAGGCCTGTGTGTTTCCCCAGCCTTCAGATATTCGTCGAAATGCCGTTCGCAGAAATTCACAGAGCCCAGTATGTTGCCTTAAACAATTTCCGTTTTACATTCTAATTGCTTAGTTATCGCCAAGGTTTACAGTGGCATCCAGACGTTTCGTCGGAGTGTGCCACTGTTGCCTTTAATAATTTCTGTTTTTCATTTTAACTGCTCAATTACCACAAAGGTTTACAGTGGCATCCAGACGTTTCGTCAGAGTGTGCCGCTGTTGCCTTTAATAATTTCTATTTTTTATTTTAACTGCTCAGTTATCCACAAAGGCTTAATTACAGTGGCATCAAGACGTTTCGTCGGAGTGTGCCACTGTT
>OZ026596.1:7390609-7413109 GCA_964020085.1 Micromussa lordhowensis | reverse complement strand
GAATAATTAGTCTCAAGGCAATGAGCAGTATTTGCACGACGCATGCGTCCCAGAACAAAAGAGAAATAGTGATCAAATTCAAAGGTAAAATCAACCAGATTATTTAAGCATTTATAAAAGAAAACCAGATCCAAATATTCCAATCAATAGTTAAGCGGCAGTAGCCTTAGCATGATAAGGCGATCTCTATATGACAGATCACTGCCTTAGCCGACGATGAAACGTGAGGCCTTTCTTTGAATACCCTCAACGAGAAAAAGATTATTCACAGCTGACAGGGGAGCCCAGACCTGCGAGCAAAAACATACATGAGAGCGCACTAAAAAATAATACCGCCGCAAAAGTGCCTCCCTATTATCTAAGCCTGGGCAGTTTCTTCTCAGAAAACCTAGCATCTTATATTCTTTAGCTACCACCATAACGATGTGGTCCTGCCAAGTCGTGTTGCTAGAAATTTCATTGCCCATATCGTCAATTCTTTTTTATTTTGTTATCTGATTCCATATATCACCCAATGAACTCCTTGTTGACAATTAATCAAAACGTGGAGGTTCAATATCAAAGATGCCCCTTTGGTGATGGCGCTATGCACGTACGAACAGGCACGTGACACCCAAATTTCTTTTATCTCGATAGGTTACCAAATATTTGAAATTATGGTGCTCTATATCTCCTATAAACAGCAATGCCAAAATGAAGTTGATTGAACAAAATTTTAGCGATCAAAGTGGAGGCTTAAACGAGCGGCCTGAGTTCGCAATGCAAGGCAAGGAGAGGCAAGGCAAGGGAAAGGCGACACAAGGGGAGGCGACCTATTTTCCTGATAATAATATATGGAATTAACATTAAATGACCTCAATTTGTCTTGTTTGTCATATAATAAATATCTTACAAACGTGTTTAATCGGTAAAGTATTGGAGAATCTTAGCCTCGGTTTAGAGACCTCACTGATTTCGGCCTACATGCAACGATGCTGTGTGGGTATATGTGGTAGATTATTGAGATGTATGGTGTGTAGGTATATGTGGTAGATTAATGAGATGTACATGTGTGGGATTTATGGGATGGAGGCCATGCAGGCTGTGTAGGTTTCTGTCGGGGATTAATGAGATGTATGGTATTTAGATCTGTGTAGGTATATGTGGGGGGATAAATGAGATGTGGGCTGTGTAGGTATATCTCGGGGGATAAATTAGATGCGGGCTGTGTAGGTATATGTGGGGATTAATGATATGTAGGCTTTGTAGGGAAGATAATGAAATGGAGGTTGTGAGGGGATATTGGGGGGATGTGTTGGGGGATGGCAGAGGAATATGAGAAAAAATATATGCAAAGAGATCAAGAGAGATGTTGATACTGCTGTGGAGTTAACTAGCCGCCCAACCATCCGGGTGGTGTCGCACTTATAAAGCAAAAGAACAAAAGGCTGGCTGCGAGCCAATGAGAAAGCATTGACGTCATAGCCAAACTGGAAAAACCGGCTCGATTTGATTATTCAAAATGGCGGACATACCTTACGTTAGAATATGCTAATTTGGCAAGCATTCTTTATACGCACGCCTATGTTCTGTAACGGCTACGTAATTTATGCTATACATACAGTCAGATAATATTCACGTTCACCTTTTGTGTCTTGAGTTACAGTAGCCGGATTAAATTTAGTTTACGGTTCTCTCTGCCATCTAATATTACATGTTGCAGCGAAAGGGTAGTTCAAATTCGTCGACAACATATACCGTCCACGAATGCTTACTAACGAAAACAACTTCCAGTGCCTCACTACAGAGAGCATTTCAATTTTCGATGTTGTTCCACCAGATATAATTGTCTCCGCGATGTTTAGGCTTGAGGTCAACTAAGTAGCGAGATCCCCGGGAACTGGAAACTATGGAGAGAGAAATACGGTAATAGTAACTTGGTTTGGAGCGGGAAAGCCCACAGTATCAGTTCACCATGTTCAAGCACGCGATATGATGGCGATGGCCTTTAGGTTTTCAAAGCTTTAAGCTATACTGAAGAAGAAGATGCAAACGATTGCATCTGGCGTGTAGTTATGGGGAAGATGAAAAGGTATTGCTTTGACGCATTAAGGTAAACGAGCTTGTTTCAAAAGGACGGCCAAACTTCCCATCGAAACGCTTAACAACTTTATCGCTGAGTTAATAAGAACCTTGACAAAGAGCTGCAATTTATGTGATTGTTTACGGTTTTTACACGATACTCTCATCTGCATCCGATTGTTCCTTGGATAAAACATGAGCAAAGCACAAGGTAGCCGCTTGGAATGGAAGGCCTCATGTCAAAAAAACTGTATCGACCTTCCGCGCAGCCGAAATGCAAATAGGAAGCTTAACAATGATGACGGCGACGCCAAGGACGACGCCTTGTAAAACATAATTTTTATATACATTTCCTACGATTTTTGCAATATTTTGGATTTGTCTAGGATGCTCATGGCTCTAAAGCCTCACTCTGGTTAAATATGTAATGACAGCGTTCAATTCCGAATAGAAATACGAAAAAAACTTAGCAGTTCGACTTGTCGTTCGCATTCTCCGGACTACGTAGAACGCGGTCATTTTGAGTATTGCAGGGAACGGCTATGATACAAAGGTTTACTGAACACACTTATACAGCAGTTACTTTGCTCATTAAATCCTTAGTTTGGTGGTGTTTATTGTCTTCGTGGTTTCCTCCAGGCTAAGCCACACTACGCCGTAGGAATTTAAAAACGTTTTCTACGGTTAGGCCTAGGGTCCAGAGAAGGTCAAGTAGATGGAACGCTCCTCTGGGGTTTTGTTCTGTTAAGATTTACATTGATAAGATAGCCCTGAGCTTGCTCTACAAGATGATACCATTTTCTGTTGGTTATGACGTCACATGACGTCAAATGACTCCATGTGATCGGCGTCTTAGATTCGTCATCTTGGATTTAACTGTTATCTTTAAGAGGTCAAGAAATAACGGAAATTAATGCAAAATCAAGCCAGAATGCTTATGGAATGTACAAATTCGTGAATTTCTGCAATTTGATGAAAAACTGGAGAAAGTACAGAAAGGAGTCAAAAAAGTTGATTTTTGGCCAAACCTAACTGGAATTTTTATGGTTGCCATTGCGACGTCGAAAATGATAGATATACATTGACATATTCAAATTTCTACGTCTGAGGGATAAGTTTATGCGGAAGCCAGTGGGCTATTCATCTGATTTATACTACCTTAGCTGTGTTGATACCATAATCTTAAGTTCAAAATTTAGTTCTGGGTTATAGATTCACACTAGCCCTCGGTTGAACTGATTATTTCCTTGCTTCTACCTTGCGTTTGAAGCACATATTCGGCTATCAAAGAAACCACTCTTCTCATTCATTCCAAAGAATTCACGGATTGACCAATAACAATGCCAGCGAACTTAAACGTCCGTTTTGGTTCGAGTTTGTTAGTTGATTGCTGGCTACAGCAGAGAGAAGATATAAAAAACAAGCAGTTGCTGAACAACTGAAGAACACTCCTTCAGCTTTTTTCTTGTTACATCTATCTTGTAATACTCTTTGCGATTAATTTGCGATGAGAAAATTTCCAAGTCGTTGATGCTTACCCGAGGAATGTGTAGTGTTAAAAAGACAGCATCACACTTTGTGCAACTGTGTGATGTAGTTTTAACACTTAAATGTAGGAGCCTTAACAGAAAAACAAGAAAACCTTCATAGGCTGTGTGGAAGATTTCTTCAATTTAAAAAAAACTCTTGTCATAATACTACTTGATAAGGCTCAAGGTCAAACTCACAACGTAGAAGTCGAGAAAGTCTAGTCTGACTACTCCGAACGATGACCCGCAGCCTTTGGTTCTGGCCAAAAGTCTTACGTGAATGAAACTACTCCGAATGATGACCCGATGCGTTTGGTTTTGGCCAAACATCATAAGTGACCTAAACTGCCACGAACGATGATCCGCGGCCTTTGGTTCTGGACAAAAGTCATAAGTGATTGAAAGTGGTCCGAACGATGATCTGCGACCTTTGGTTTTGGCCAAGAATCATAAGTGACCGAAACTACTCCGAATAATGATTAAGGGACTACGGTTTTCGCCAAAAATCAATTTGATTATTCGCACTTCACGCGAGGTGTTTTAAACGTTTGAATTGCTGCTGTAAAAACAAGAAAACAATTTTTCTAAGCGTTACTTTACATTTTTATGCATTGAGACCATTGTAAATTTATACTAAAACAATTAGAATACTCGTCCTCGTTTTCTATGAGCGATATTCAACTCGGCGGGGCTTCGTTGACTATCTACTCGTAGAAAACTCGGGCTCATAGTCAAATTGTTAAATAGAAAGGAAAGCTTTAGAATATTCTCTAGTTGGTTTATTTACTAACAATATTTAGGTAAAATTTAAACACATGATTAATCATTGCAGTCATATACACAACTTAAGCAGTTGTGAAATTAAGACTAGGTTTACACTAAACGAGATTTTTTCGGATTCGTAATTGTTTCTGGATTCATCAATTTCAGAGTATTCGGATTCGTTGGTGTTTACACTGAATGGACATTCAGATTCCTAAGCGTTTTCACGCACACGACTTAAATTCCTGGAACATTCACGATGAAATGGTTAACAAGCTGTTTGTTGCCTCGACAACGAGAAGAGACATGCCGCCAAAAAAGTAAGGGTAGGTTGAGACAGTCGGAAAATTTCTTTTCACTCGCCTACCACGTTGTTGCTAATCATGTAGTCTCACCTGCCATTAAGCCAGGTTCTATCCAGAATCGCTCAGGTTTTCAATCGTGCCATCGTGATGTCCGATTACGTGTGGAGGACGTCAACATTGTTTGCGTCGATAACTCGTCACGAATCCGGAAGATTTCCTCCAGTGTAAACCTAGTCTAAAGCCTAAAAAAATAATTTATGCCTGAACGGGACTCGAACCCTTGACCTCTGCCATACCGGTACAGTGCTCTTCCAACTGAGCTATCAAGCTAACTGGGCGCTTGTCATGTTGTTACTTCGTAATATACCCGTAGATAGTGTAGAATGAGAGTATATGAAATACCGTATATTTGGACTGCGGAGAAAGATATAAAGACATGGTTGATCATCGCAGTTATATACGCAACTTAAGCAGTTGTGAAATTAAAGCCTGATAAAAATAACAAAAGTTTAGCAGAGTGAGGTAGATAGTCGTGGCCGATTTGTTAAGGTGATGGGCTAGAAATCCATTGGGGTCCTCCTGCGCAGCTTCGAATCCTACCTTCTACGAAGAGCTGTCCTCTTCTTTTTTGGTTATGAAGAGTAAATGTTTCGAAATGACCTCTTATTGACAACAAGCAGGTTTGATCGCAATCAAATAACACCGTTCTACCTCAATACTTCGTATCTTTTGCCTCTACATGCTAAACTAACACTATACAATTGCTTAATCATCCCACTGTTTGACTATGGAGACACAGTGTGGGGTGAAAAAAATAGCGACACACTTATGGGTCAGCTGCAAGTTCTTCAAAACAAGGCAGCCAAGGTCCTGCTTAATTCAAAAACCAAGAAGTTCATCTACTGAGGCACTAGATCGTTTGGACCTTAAGACCTTCTCAAAGAGACGACACATCCATTGCTGTGTTATGATGCATAAATATCTGTCGGGGAAAATTGATTTTAATTTTGACATCAGACGAAATAGTAGTTTTCATTCTTATCAAACTCGCGGAAGCAATGATTTACACCTTCCTCGCGTGCGTAACAACTGGGGCAAACAAACTTTCATTTATCAAGCCTCTAAGGACTGGAACAGCCTAGACAATAACATTAAAAGTAGCGAATCAATGTCCTTTTTTAAAGCCAAGCTTAAAAGCTTATAATTTTGTAAATAATGACCTATGTACTTATTGTTAGAGCTTTTTAATTACTTTTTTATTGTAATATCTAATTATTGTTATAGCTTTTTAATTACTTTTTATTGCAATATCTATTTTTATTTTTGTAAATTATAATTTGCAGGGCCCCACTGAAAACCGCCAAGGGAAGTGGGTTCCCTGGATAAATATTATTATTATTATTATTATCATTATCATTATCATTATCATTATCATTATCATTATCATTATCATTATCATTATCTTTATCTTTATCTTTATCATTATCATTATCATTATCATTATCATTATCATTATCATTATCATTATCATTATCATTATCATTATCATTATCATTATCATTATCATTATCATTATCATTATCATTATCATTATCATTATCATTATCATTATCATTATCATTATCATTATCATTATCATTATCATTATCATTATCATTATCATTATCATTATCATTATCATTATCATTATCATTATCATTATCATTATCATTATCATTATCATTATCATTATCATTATCATTATCATTATCATTATCATTATCATTATCATTATCATTATCATTATCATTATCATTATCATTATCATTATCATTATCATTATCATTATCATTATCATTATCATTATTGTTATTGTTATTGTTATTGTTATTGTTTTTATTTTTATTATTATTATTATTATTATTATTATTATTATATTATTAAGTTTATAGGCCTGAAACACGACAACGCGCTTGATTTAACATACAAAATCATTTTAAAATTTTTATTTTAATAGAAAAATGCTGAAGAGATATCAAAATATCAAGAGTCAGTGGCAGCAAACCTTTTTTTGATTGAGTTTACGAAATCTTCTGACTACAATTTTTCCATTTTTAATGCTGAAGGGATATTGTGTCAAAAACTTAGTACGCAAGGCATTACCGATCGACAAATTGCGCGCGTTTTCCCGCGGTGGCCGCCGGTTGCTTCGGTTTTTTCTTTAATTTGATTGGTGGATAATAAGTAAAAATAAGACGAAACAAGTCTTCAAACATTCTTTTAAGTGAAAAACAAAAAGAAAAGAAAGGTCACATTATCCCCACTAAGGAATCTCCACTGCAGTTCTCACGACTTCCTTTGAATATCATTAACAAGATATTACTAAGAGAAAAAAGAATAAGAACTAAAAATGTGTTAGCATAGCGAGGTTTTGATCCTCGGTCCTCTGGGTTATGGGCCCAGCACGCTTCCACTGCGTCACTCTGCTCACGGATGACGTGTATCGAAATGATATTAAATCTATCAGGGTTTATCAGGGTAGTCGTGGCCGAGTGGTTAAGGCGATGGACTTGAAATCCATCGGGGTCTCCCCGCGCAGGTTCGAATTCTGCCGACTACGTTGAATAGACCTTTTTACCGATACGGCGGCCATCTTGAATTCCAAGGAAATTATGGGATGCCCAGGGGGCAGATGAGAAATAATTAAAAAGATTACTGTGGCGTGATAACTTTTAACAATAATTTTTCGATAACCATAGGAACAACTGCCAAATATCGTGACTCAAAGATGTAACGCTTGTAATATGTGTTATGGAATATGAGAGACAAGCAGTAAAAATTTATCCTGAAAGCTGTGTATACGATAAATTTTCCAGCGCTTGCCCTCTCGGCAGCCCATAATTTCTCAGTCAAAACAATAGAATTCAAGATGGCCGCCGTATCGGTAAAAAGGTCTATTATATGTTCTCTTTTTACTCTTGTGTGAACTGAAATAAAATAGCTGTAGGTCTCATTGCTATCTTGAAAAAGTCGAGCATTTACATGTGAATAATGCAAAGATATAACAGTTTTAACGACTTATCTTCCTGGTATTTGAAAAAGATTATGTTTTCAAAGATTTTCAGTTGCTAGATAGGCTTTTAAAAGGAATCGTAATTACATTACACTTTAGTGAGCTTGTCGGAACTTAGGTTTTTGCTTTTTCATGCACTTAGTGACGTAAAATCTTACCACTTTCTACCTGATGTCAGGAAACTAAAAGCAAACACTGTTCGTAAGAATGAAAAAAGTAAATCAAAAAAATTAGCAGAGCGAGGTTTTGATCCTCGGACCTCTGGGTTATGGGCCCAGCACGCTTCCACTGCGCCACTCTGCTCACCGTGATGACGTGTATCGAAATGGTATTAAATCTCAACTTACTTATAACGCTCTCAACATTGGGATTTTGTTAGTCTGCAATTTGTTCATTAATATTCATAAATTATAGTAATTATTAGTTATTTCAACAAGAAAAGCTGAAAAATAGAAAGCTCATATTATCCCTACCAAGGATCTTTGTTGGAATTCCTAAACTAAATTACTTTTGAATAACATTTATGGGGTGTGACTGCAGGAAAAAAGAATGCCAAATAAAATTGTTAGCAGAGCGAGGTTTTAATCCTCGGATCTTTGGGTTATGGTCCCAGCACGCTTCCACTGCGCCACTCTGCTCATGGATGACGTGTATCGAAATGATATTACATCTCAACTTAATAATATAGCTCTCAACAATGGGATTTTCTTAGTCTGCAACTTGTTCATTTATGTACATAAATGATAGTAACACTGGACGAAAAAATGGATTTACCTGGGTAACCAAACTAAAGCAAAAGTGTAGCAAATACCACATTTGCACAAATTTGCTCAAATCTGCTCAGGAGCAAAGATTGATATTGCACTAGATTTGCCACCCGTAGCAATGACGGTAAATGCCACATTTTCTCAGGATTTGCGCCTTTGCGCAAAGGTGATGTGTAGCTGTAAATTTGGGGGTCATTTACATATGGCTCAAATGTGATGGAAATTTGTTTGTTTGAACCATCTTTACATATGACGCAAATGAGTGCACAAATTTGCAGTTTTGCTCGAGGTTTGCGCCTGTAGTATAAGCATGTAAACTTATTACTTTGACGAAGTTAACGCAGCGTTGAAAATGTTAGCAAAGCATGAAAACTTAACATTGTTTGCTTGGGTAGCAAAGGTTGTTCAAATATGATTTGTTGATCATGTTTGCACATGTTGGAAACTGCAGGCAAATGTAATAATTGACCCATATTGTTTTGTGTTGCAAATATAAGAAAACTTTTAGTATTTAACACATTTGCTTATGTAGCAAATGTTACCAAACCCTTTATTTTGAACAATCTTGTTGGAGGGCGGCAAATTTCATCAAACTCTTAATATTGGGAAACTTTGCTTGGAGCGGCAAATATGGTCCAAATCTAAGTCTTGAAAAAGTTTGCATGGGGTGGCAAATGTGATCAAACTCTTAGAGTTGAACATGTCTGCTCGGATAGCAAATATGAACGAAGTCAAAGTTTTAAACAAGTTTCCTTGGGGTAGCAAATGTGATCAAACTCTCACTATTGAGCGGGTTTGCTCAGGTATAACAATTAACAATTATAATCAAAGTCCAAGTTTTGACCAACTTTGCTTCAGGGGGCAAAATGTGCTAAAACTGTAAATTTGGAGAAAGTCTGCCGAGACGGAAAATAACCCAAGTAAAGAGTCAAACTCAAAGATAATTCAGCAGTTACATTCCTTTTATAACCATTTTGTTTATTTATTCATACTCTGTTCACTGAGAGAAAAACAATAACAATTTACAAACCATGAAAACAGCTGTTTTCACAATTTTTTTCGTTTTTTGCTATTTCACAATCTGGTCACAAGATAACAGTAAATATTATATAATATAATGTACTATATGAGTTAGTCTCTACTCAATTGTCAATCAGATGATAACTATAAAATAGCCCATCAGAGAAGTATAGACACCTGGGAGAACAGATTGCTGAAGGTGCTCCCTGTAAAGCTCATTATTATTCGTTATTAGTTGGGCTTTCTCATAGTTGCCTCAAACCTGTTTAAAAAAAGAAGCCTTTTCGGTTTGGAGTACTCAAAAACGGCTTAATTAACCCTTTCTCTCCTAGGCCAATTTTATCATGACAATGTAAGTATTTACTCAAATTGTTTGTTTGAGGACGAAATCCTGTGATTACTATTCTAATGAAAGTTTTTTAGCAAACTGCTTACTACTATTTGTTGATTAAGATTTTACCAAAAGAATTTTAAATTCTGAGGAGTGATGGGTGGGGGGAGGAGTTTTCTCCTCCCTTAGGAGTGCCAGGGTTATTTTTTTTCTACCACTTTATTATCTGTTTTATATATAACTGAGTCAATGGCATTTTAAGAACAAGTAATTTAGATAGCTAGTAAAAGCAGCATGAAAGAAAAAAATTATAGCATTCAATCTTTGATTTGTACTCAGCTGTAAAAAACAAAGTACAATCATTATGAAACTATTTACATCACTAAAATTATTAACGCACTAATTAAGGTGGGAAAAGACATAAGGTATATTCCATTACTTCGTAAAACAATAAGAAAACCTCAAGAAATGATACTTCATTTGATATGTGAATATTCTACATATCCTCTTTGAACAAGTTTTAATCATTTACACAACTGCAAGTGGGCACTCAAGTAATTGCTTATCAATTATGTCACAAATAGGTAAGCTGAGTACCACTCTGTTTTTCAATGAATACCATACTCTAAATGTAATCAGTATTAAAAGAAAGAACAGTGATTTTTTGGGGATCCACCTTTCACTAATGCACAAAAAAACATACTGAATGTCAGGAAAATGACCATCTTCATGAGAAAGATGTAGTGACTTAGGTGACCCTGTTCAGATGTAAGAATCATGCACACAACTTTTCATTATCAAAAAATAATATAATTTCAACATATCAAAATCTTTTAGATTTCTTACAAGTTTAGGTGCACTAATTATACTCATGGTTGATGTTTGGCCTGCTAAGCAAATGCTTGAGGTGGATCCTTTTGATTAATACTTTGATGAATCTCCTGGTATTTCCCTTGTTGTAAGAAATATAAAAGATCATAAAAACAACTGACACTTCACAGCTTAAGTATTCCAAAGCATAATTATTTCAACAGCACCTTATCATTGTACTGTTGTTGGTTATGGATGAATATACATGTTTGATCTAGCCTAAAATAATACCGTTACTGCTGTCTCTCATTGCTCTTTGTCACCAAGGCCATGATTCAATTATTGTCTGATTTTGGCCTCAAAAATTCCATACTGTAAATTAGGTTTCTAAATCCTTAATCGACCAAGTACATGTAATCATGAGGTTCTGTATATACACTGTAAACTTGTTTAAGTGTTGTTTTTCCCTGTCAGATTAGTTTAAAATCACTTTTGCTTGTGTCAATTTATTTGTTATCCCTTTTATAAAAGTAAATGATCAGTTTATTTATTGCTTTTGAAGTATGGTGTTTGCCTTAAATAACTGGTATGGCACTCTTCACCTTCAACAAGACTTTCTTTTTTTTTTTAACAATTCTGATTATCATGACAGTACCAAGGTTGGCTAGCCAGCACACACAACAACAATAAATTTATTGATCATATACTTAACATGTATGTTCATGGGCCATTACTGTCCTCAATGGTAATTTGAGATTTAAAGTCCTAAAATTCATGAACTTTCAAAGGTTATAACAACCACAGACTTGGTGGGCTGTTAAACTTGATGAGATACATGTATGTGCTCATGACATATTAGATCTGGCAAACTTAACGAGCTTCTTTACCTCTCTTCAAGATGAAAACCACTGAAATCATCTTTCTCAGACAGAGTGCTATACACTTTTTGCATGGTACATGTACGCTTAAAAAGAAATAAATGTCATTAGAATGTGCATCATTTTTCTCACTAATTGTATCGGTAAGTGGAGAAAGTAATGTCAAACACTTTGATTCACTTGCAGAGTCACTTAAGACCAGTTTAACCAATCTGCAAACTGATACTCTCAGACTGGTCTGGTATACAATGCAAATATTTCAGCTCTGCACGTGACTTACTGGTCCCATTTACAATGTATAGTGACACCACCAATCTGATGCATAAATGAAATAGGACAGTATTTTTTTTGCCATGGTCTAATCCACACAAGAGATAATCATAATGTATTGGACAGGTAAACATATACATGTATCTAGATAGCAACATAATTCCTTTCTCCTATCAACCTTTTAAAGTGCCCTAAATTGAATTTCAAAAAGAATTCCAAATTTCATTTTGTACAGGACTGAAAACAAAAAGTGGGTAAAATGTACTATTTGCTTTGTACGATTCTACACACTAGGGGCTGTCATAGTTATCATTGAAATCCCAAAACCACGGGAAAATGTAACACTGACCCGGGTCAACTGACTCCCTAACAAACCCCCTTAAAGAATCAATGGGTTATCCCTTGCAATATTATTAGTGAGAGCTATCCACCACCACCAATATTATTAGTGAGAGCTATCCTGAGTCAGTGCTATTCACTGATATTTTATCTCTTAGGTTTTAGGTTAAATGCCAGACCCCATAAGCGGCAACGCTTTAAATACCATCGTGTTGAAATAAAAGTTGTTGTTGTTATTCAGGCTAACTGGAATGATATTTTTGGCTAACCATATAGTGCTTTTAAATTATTCAATTTCAACTGGTAAAATTGACAAGTATTGCAGAGGCCTAATAGCATTCCAGTTAGCTTGAATAACACTCTGATTAGCCTAAATAGCACTGACCTGATGGTGGTTAGCCTCCAAAACCTTTCAGCACCTTTAAAAAAATCAGAAACCCTTCAAGCTATGATGTTCCTTTGAACAAAAATCTTACCCCCTTTAGCAAAAAATCACCATCTTTAGGTGAGTGGGGGTCCAACAGAAAGTGGAACGTCCCACAGTAAGGGCCTGTTCAGCAATCATGATATTTCATGATAGTTGACGATAGTTTCAACTATCATGCATGATTTAATATGAACTATCATTCACTATCATCAACTATCACTGACTATCATGCAGTTTGGACATGTTCAAATTCGACATGATAGTTTTCGATTATTAGTTCTTTTTCCGTTTGGCCAAGCGGATTATAGTGCATGATATTTGGAACTATCATCAACTATCATGGCCGTTTGAATGGGCCTTAAAGACCCTCTTACAATGCTTCCTCTGTAATCGGGCAGCATGTGTAAAACACAAAGGTTTGCATAGTAACAACAACTGAAATTCCAAAAGTCTTACTCAAATATTTATTAGTCATATGTTTTTGCCATTCAAATTTGAAATCTAAGATGAACTTAAGAATTGGTTCATGCTTAGCATGCGTATACCGAGTTATGGATGCACACGGGAAGTTTGGAGAGCACGATGGAAGAAGCGCAAGAGTTGCTCAAGGTGCAGCTGAGAGCAACTCTAGCTTCTTGAGTGCTCTACAAACTTCCCAAGTGCATGAACCAAAAGCATGAACCAATTCTTTTATAACATGGCCATAACAACTTGAGCACAAAAACATGTTTTATTTTGGATTGACCACAATTAGTTCTCACGATGCATGGCAAAGGAAAACAAAGGTCTCTATTATCCTAACACAACACAATCATTTTAGCAACAGTTGAATGAAAATAAGGTCTCTAAAATTGTCAATAAAAAATTTGCTTCATCAAATTAATCAAAATTATAATGAAAACATAGCCAAACAAAGTACAAATACTCAGTGAAAATGGAGACAAACAAAGTCAAAATACTCACATTGAAGTAAACATCTTTGCCAGGCAAAAGTCAAAGGCTCGAAGTAGGGTTTGGATTGTTCAGAATAATCTTCACATTGCCAAAACTTAAACAAAAAGAACTCGCACTAAACTCGAAGGAAATTTTGCAGCTGAAATGAAACTGCACACATCATTTTATTGCGCACGGCTGTGCGTCCATAAAGATATTGTTCATGATGGCTCAATAGGATTAAGATAGGACTAGCATGCATGCTATGTTATAATTACTAGTGTAAAGAAGCAACAAGGTAACTCTTCTAAAGGCTATGGTTTAGAAGTTTATTTCATTGCTTCTTCGATGGAGCAAGTTACAAAATTATAAGATATCGAGTGTAGATTTTTTGGCTCTCAATTGCCACACAAACCTTTATATTTTACACAAGAGAGCTAGCACAATTTACCCACGATGCATTTAGTACCTGGATTACTTCGCTCTCAAGATAATTTAAGGCCCTGTTTACAAGCAGGTAGGGTAGCCCAAGTGCTAGGGTTACCCTAGCAAGATAACCCTAGCAAGAGGGTTACCCTGGCACTTGCGCAATTATTATTTTCAATGACGTATTTACAAGACAGCTAGCCTAAAGGTTACCCTAGCACTGGGGTAACCCTAGCTGCTAGAGTTACCCTGGCACTAGCCTAAGAGTAATTCTCAGGGGGTTCATTAAGGGTCAGGCACCGGGCAAATTGACCGGCTGTGAACGAGACTTAGCCATCAATTCTGCGGCTGTTTTCGTCTTCTCTTCTTACTTTCTTTCATAAGAAAAACTAAAAATGCCCGGCTGAAAACCCCCACTAACCTCCTGCACAAAAACTTAATGAAACCCCTGAACTCTAGCTACCTTGTAAATGCTCTGCTTGGGACAACCCAACCAACAGTACCCGAAACAACTCTATTTTGGCTCTCAAAGGCAAAATATAAACACAACACCGACAAAATCAGTGAATTACGAACCAGGAAACATCAGGTTATTTCACAATTTGTCATATTTTTGCTTTGGAATTAAATTATTCTCCAGTTTTGTTATCTGTTCGTGCTTTTACTTTAACACAAGGTAACAGAAGCGCAACAAGCGTAAAGTTGTCTCGGACAGCACCCTACGTGTAAATTTTGCTTGTAAACCCTGGCTATCTTTCAACTCTCTAGCCAGTGTTACCTCCTTGTAAACAGGACCAATTACATTATTTGATTTTTCTGATATATTTTGCTTATGATTAGGCGAACTGAAAGAAAGCATGATAACGAGAAGATGGAAATTTATCTAAGCCTACAGCATTAAAGCTTTAGAAATCGTGTAAAATGGGGTTGACAGGCCTGCACGACTCCCAAGCGTGTGTTTTAGCCTTTTTCAAAGCTTGGCTCTAACGAGTATATCTTTGAGCGAACGCCCTCTTTTGTATGAAATGAGGGGCGGATCTCTGTAGATTTCGCTCAGTAATGGTTGTTGTTCAATTAAATGCCAGTTCTTCATGAGAATTTGTTTTAGATTTGGCACTGATGGTTGATATGTTGTGACAAAAGGCAAGATTCGTTTGTTTTCTTTATGTTTTGGTTGGAGGGCTAATTTCCTCCCTTCAAATTTCACTTCTAAGAGAGTCGTTTGAATTAACTTCTCCGGGTAACCTCTCTCAAGAAGGTTTGATTTAAAGGTTTCGATTTTCTCTTCAAATATTTTCTTAGAAGAGTTTGTTCTGAGAAGTCTTAAAGCCTCTCCTTTGATGAAACCTTTTTTCACCCCTGGAGGATGGGATGAAGTGAAATGTGTGTATTGAAACGTCTCGGTAGGCTTGAAGTGGGTACGCACATCAAGAATCGAGTATTTAAGGAATCTTTCGCCTTTATGAATTGTTGTATCCAGGAATGTCGCTTCTGTTTCAGATACTTCAGCCGTGAATTTTATTGTAGGATGGTGGCTGTTCGCTTGTTCAATGAACTGTAATATTTCTTCTCTGTTTATGATCCAGAGTGAAAATATGTCGTCTATGTAACGTTTCCAAACGAGCGGTCGAAATGCGCTTTGGCTAATAAATATATATTGTAGAGAACAGCCATCGAGTGCATCAGAAATGCAGAAACATGCCGTCAAAGAAACACAAAATAACGAGGTCGAGCTTCAAAAAAGTAAGGATCGAAAAGTACATTACGCCATTGGCTGGCTAAGGACCAATGGGAGTCGTGTTTGGCCTGTCTATTTTATTAACCATCATTGCGAAATTATTTTGACAGAGCCCCGTCCCAAAGGTCATGTTTTAGCCAATAGAAACCAGATATTTTCGATCCGTCACAAGGGTACACACCACGAGAAGTTTATGCCAAGCCGCAGAATGTCTAGCATTCTCACCTATGTACGAGCTAATTGCGCTAGCAATTTCAGACGTACAGAGTATTTCAGAAATACCGGCAACTGATGAGATCCACAAGGAGGATCGAAACCATGGTCTTGCCTGAACTAAGCCGAACAATGGCATATACAACACGCAACACAGTCAACAGACTTGCGCGTAAAGAGCTATATTTGAATCCTGTGGTACCCGAACGATCAAAGGAGGAATAAACCTATACATCGAGCTCCAGAGACATAAGCTCGATCAGATAGTTGCAAGAAACATAAGAATTTCGCTAGACAAGCGTATAGCTTTCTCGAAGTATAGCTACGGTGTCTCCGAAGAAAAACGTACAAAGGGCAAATATGATACCCGTGACAAGAATCTATCTACTGTACTCGCAAACAGTTCTAATCATAGCCGGGCCCGGCGTCACAATTTAGAATGCAAGTTAGTAACACGTTCACAGTAAACGTCATATTTTGTCCCTCAAAAGCAAATACTTGGAGACTTAAAAACATATCTTGCAATAGAAATGAGCCGAAACAATACACTAGCACATGGCAAATTATAGAGGTGTCAAACTCAACGAAGCGACATGCAGATAACAGCGGAAATCATGCAGACCTATGACCTCTTAAAATTTGCCATAGCACGATCTTAACGGCTCTTCTTTCTCCTTATAACACAAATTATACGAAGCGACAAAAAGGTCGAGAGACCGAAAAAAACGGCAAATGTATAAATGCCACGAACCGTAGGAGTCGTGTAGGCCTGTCAACCCCATTCTACACACTAAATAGGTTGGAAAACACCCCCTTCTCCGGACAGATACCGAGAACACATCTCTATCAGTCCTCATTTCAATACAATCGGCAACTGAAGAGATCCACACGATAGGATCGAAACCGCGGTCTTGCCTGACCATTGCCTGACCCTCAATCATGTCAGAAAACCTATTAATGTCAGATGGACAACTAGAAGTCCCTGGCACTTCAAAAGCCATTGATGGTGAGGAGAACATGGACACCTCAGACATTGTAGAAGACGAACTTCTTGGTGAGTCAGAAGACGACTACATAACGTCGTACCAAATACCAAAAGACAAGAAAACCAACAGTGAACAAAATCAATCTGCCTTCCGCAACAACAGCGAGAACGAAACCACCAGACGTAACCAGAACCCCAGAAAACGCCGTCACGGCCAGCGAGGACAGCCAAGAAAAAAACCAGGACAGTTTCCACAGCAAAGGCAGCCAGGACAGCCAGGCGGACCAGGACAGCCGGCAGAAAACAAAATCTTTCACGCGGAGGCAGCCATAAAGTCGCTGAAAAGACACATAGATAATGGAACTTGCCCAGAATCCCTACAGTATAGGGCGAGGGCTCGAATAAGAGCGGACAATGATTTTAAAACTGACATTAAGCGTATCAGAAAAAACGCTGAACAAGAAGTCGTCAAAGCATTAACACGTTTTCACTACCGAGAAATCGATCGAGCTAGGATCGAACTTAAGCAATCGAAGCGACCAAAAGTAGAGAAAACGTCAACTCGAAATGAGAATTGTAAAAACAGATCAGCGCGTTCCACGCCAGCTGCAAACACTGAAGTAACAATCACGAATGTAAGAGACATGGCAGCGAACATCCAGGCTAGTATCGCTCAATTCAGCAAAATGATGGAAAAATTAGGAGACAGTGAGAATAAACAAGCCGAAAAGTACAAATGTATATTCTCTGACTCCCATTACAATAACAGGGCCAATGATAACGCAAAGAACAGCCTAAGAAACAAAAAGCGCAAAGAGCGCAAAAAGATCAAACGAAAGAATCAATTAAACATACAAATAGAGGCAAACAAAAAACACATAAAAAACCTCTCAAACAAAAAACTCTCAAATGACCAGATCAATTTACTGACAAAAGGGCTCAAATTCATCCCAACACCCGTGACAAAACACCCACAAGTGAAGCGTCAGATCTTGCGTGACTTTGACAAGTTCGCAAGAAGAATGCGCCTTATGTACATATTCCACGGGCAAGACAGCGAACCACATCCTTTCCATGTAAAATCAACGTGGGAACCACCAATACAACGATCAGTTGCCCTTGAGAGCTACCTAGAGGAGGTTAAAAGCGAACTCGCAGACCTAAAACTCACAAAGCCTAAAAATAATCTGCTACCCACGGAGCGCATGGCCCTCAAGAGCCTTAAAACGTGACAACGAAATAAATATTAAAAAGGCAGATAAAGGAACAACCATTGTAGTGATGAACGCACAAGACAAGAAACAAGAAGGCCAAATACAATTAAACAACATAAACCACTACAGGCCGCTTGAAACACCCATGGTAGCGGAGACAAAACATAAAGTACAACAACTTATCAACGATCTCTACCATGGAACCCACATAGATGAAATCACTAAAACATGGCTTTGTCAAACACCAAACCCGCCTCGCATTCCAGAATTCTACACCCTTACTAAAATACACAAGCCGACCGCAGTCGGCAGACCAATAATATCAGGGTGTGACGGCCCAACAGAGAAACTGTCATCATTTGTAGACAAATTACTTCAGCCCATTGCAATTCAACAGAAGTCTTATCTGAAAGATTCAACAGACTTCATCAATTTCATTGAAAAAACAAAAGTCCCGACGGACGTTATACTTGTTTCAATGGACGTAACGAGCCTCTATACGAACATACCACAAGAGGAGGGAATCCAAACAGTATGCAGGGCGTACGAAACATTCTACGTAAACAAACCTCCAATCCCAACACCACTACTCGAACAAGCGCTGAGGCTAATTCTACAAGAAAACTCATTCCAGTTTAATGGAAAAAACTACCTCCAAATACATGGCACAGCCATGGGCACAAAGATGGCAGTAGCATTTGCTAACATCTTCATGAGTAAGGTAGAGACAGAAATTATTAGCCAAAGCGCATTTCGACCGCTCGTTTGGAAACGTTACGTAGACGACATATTTTCACTCTGGATCATAAACAGAGAAGAAATATTACAGTTCATTGAACAAGCGAACAGCCACCATCCTACAATAAAATTCACGGCTGAAGTATCTGAAACAGAAGCGACATTCCTGGATACAACAATTCATAAAGGCGAAAGATTCCTTAAATACTCGATTCTTGATGTGCGTACCCACTTCAAGCCTACCGAGACGTTTCAATACACACATTTCACTTCATCCCATCCTCCAGGGGTGAAAAAAGGTTTCATCAAAGGAGAGGCTTTAAGACTTCTCAGAACAAACTCTTCTAAGAAAATATTTGAAGAGAAAATCGAAACCTTTAAATCAAACCTTCTTGAGAGAGGTTACCCGGAGAAGTTAATTCAAACGACTCTCTTAGAAGTGAAATTTGAAGGGAGGAAATTAGCCCTCCAACCAAAACATAAAGAAAACAAACGAATCTTGCCTTTTGTCACAACATATCAACCATCAGTGCCAAATCTAAAACAAATTCTCATGAAGAACTGGCATTTAATTGAACAACAACCACTACTGAGCGAAATCTACAGAGATCCGCCCCTCATTTCATACAAAAGAGGGCGTTCGCTCAAAGATATACTCGTTAGAGCCAAGCTTTGAAAAAGGCTAAAACACACGCTTGGGAGTCGTGCAGGCCTGTCAACCCCATTTTACACTGTCACCCCCATTTTACACTTCTTTAATAATAACTAATTATTATTATTATTATTTGCTTCAGTTGTTAGTCTCTGACCGTAGCTACACTGTAAAAAGTGTCAAGGCCAATTTCCTGACTAATTGTAGGTACAGTAAAACCAGTTATTATAACTTGCTCACATATCTAAAAGTAAATAAACAAAGCTGAAACTTGGTGGGTTGCCTTGGGAACCCATCTGTTCTGGTGTGTTGTTTTCTGAGTTCTTACAAGTTGCAGGGACAAGTCCCATCCTGTGAACTTGTCATGTTTGCTTTAAAATCTAGTGGCAAGGACCAAACTTTGGTCCCTGTGACTAGTCCCACAAATTCAAACCAGTTTGAATTTTTTGGACAAGTTCTTGCAACTTGTTTCTCGAAACGCTTTGATCGGAAGCAATTTTTTGGTTAATCCTTGAACTGTGTTTCCCACTGCATTAGAGTTCGATGTCAGATTTGTACCAATGGTATGTTAACTTCTAGTTTTAATACTTGGACTTGATTCAGAATTGGGACTGGTACTCTGTTCTTAAACAGCTGAGAAGCCTTACAAGACCAGCAGGACGCATCATAACCCATCTTTTTTGATTCACATTTTATTCTCTAAGTAAACTTCAAAACCATTTAACTTCAGTATTAAATATAAGCATTCATCATCATCACCATCATCATTTGACCATATCCCTAAGTGGATATAGGGCCAGGAATATAAGCATTGCAATCACAAAAAAAGCTTTTTAAAGCCCTACAACTTACACAACTCGAAGAAACTGGCTACTGTTTCAATATAATTCTAATCTTGTCAGAGTTTCTTGAACCCACCAGAGATGAAAGAGTTCAGGTTTCAAGTGAATTAGCCCTGTGCTGTTTTTTTGTTGTTGTTGAATGGTTTGTGGTACCTTTTTCAACAGCATTTGATCAGAATCCATTTCAGTGTGAAGTTTTAAATAGGAACGACTTAAAATCAGGGTTGCAAAAAGGCAGATAATATTTAGTTACTTGGAAATTTTTATCCCTTAGCATTAATACTCAAGTTTTGTAAAATGCAATGTGATTTCCCCATTTGTTGTAGTGTTCACTGCTGGGATTTCAAAATGTGGTCATTTTTAGTAATCTCACCATCAAGATGTGGTCATCTTTAGTTGGGCAGCGAAAACTACAACTAAAAATTGGCAGTAATGACTACTAAAACTTTCTGGAATCTATAGTCGTCAAGAATTCATACAAAATATCACGACCCTGATTTTGGGAAATTCCAAGAAATTAATTTGCATGCCCTCTTATCATTATGAAATGGGGGTGACTGAGGTGGGGTGCCCTGTTTCCACTTGTCAACGTACAATGATCAAAAATGGCATGACCTAAGAGAACTCTCTTTGAAGTTGACTCAATTCTCTTTAAAAGGTTAGATGTTTAATAAATGAAAATGGACAGTTGCTAGGGGAAGAGTGGAATGCCATCAACCCCTTTGCACCATCATTATCATTTATTCCCGGTTACAAACATCAGGCATCGTTAAAAAAAAAATGTTTCTGATGATGAAGCATTCCATCGGAAGTTGTGCAACGACAAGAAAGGCATATTCCAGGCGTTCAAATTATAAATAGGGGCGAAAGTAGAGCGGCACGAAAAAACCGAGCTTAACTAAAGAGAGGCGGACTCAGGGAGTAGGCTCCTTTGTAGCTATTTTTGGGATTCAACCTTCATTTACCCCCCACCTCCTCCCTAATAAATTATTGTTCTGTCAAATTTCCTTCAAAGCGGTTTCATACTTATGCTCATGGACCTTTCCTCATTGGAGTTGTAGAAATTTGAATTTATTTGGTTTTCCCTATTTATGTCTCCCACTTTCATCGTGGTATAAGTATTGGCGATTGCGATGGGAGCTTTCTGTTTCAAAGGCAATATCTCGCAATGTAAAGTTGATCTGCAGCGGAAGAGAAAGCGCATGCCAAACCGTAAATGTTATTTCAATTGGGAAAAGACGATGAGTTTAACAATATAAGTCAAGTCAGCGTTTAAATTTGACACTTTTCGTACCGCAGCATGACTTTCCGAAGATTTCCGACTACTTTCTGAAGATTTTTGAATATTCTATAAAATTGTTCCGAAGGCTAGACGAATGTTCCCGAACATTTTCTGAGAATTTCCGAAGATTGCCGAAAACTTTCGAGGAAGACCCGAAGATGATACACCAACGAATTGAAGTACAATTTAAGAGACAAACTCGATAGCAGTAAAATCATCGATATCTTCACGTGTGAGGATATCGTATCGTTTTTATCAATTTGTTACCACTCGGTATACCACTGACTTTTATATAATAAAAGCTCTTTCCCTTTCTACTACTCACCCTCAATACAATCAAACAGTCATTCAGATCTAAACTGATCACCTTAACTTAACCTTGCATCGTTTTCTTTTAACCTTCGGGGGAGAAAATCTTTTACTTTCTTCTTTTCTCCAACAGATTAACAATGATCCACCAGCACGTTTAGTGTGCTTTCCTTTAGACTTGGCCGAGCAAGAATGATTACGAAATAATCACTTTAAATAAATTAGGGAGACCAATAAAATACTCCGCTCTATAAACAAAGAAAAAGAAGAAAGCAATGTGGCCTTTTTGGAGAATTCAATTGCTTATTCTGTTATTCTCGGGGTCAGTAAGTCCAGAAGATTCTTAAAAAATATATATAATAAAGAATCAAAAAAACACTCGAATATTGGCATCAAAGTATCGGACATGGAAAGGTCTCTGGCCTCCTCCAGCCTCAAAAGAAAACCAGCTCCTGATCAGTACAATTGTAATGTAACAGCTGGGATTGTAAATTTACCCCAAGCTACACTAGTCAAATGTCTAGCAAACATCATCATGCACAACAGTTTTGTCCGTAAAGCAAACGTTATGCAAGTCACCATATTTGCCCCATGCTGGCAAACATGAGTAAATCCGT
>OZ026596.1:7363109-7388109 GCA_964020085.1 Micromussa lordhowensis | reverse complement strand
CGTGTTTCTTCTGATAAACCAACCTGGCGGCGTCCTACTCATTCCGCGGCTAATGATATGCCAAAACGCCCCAGAACAGCTTTATTTACGCCACCACGTTCCACATCAGCGAGATCTGTCTTTGAAGCCTTGAGTATGGCACATATTGACGCATCGGATATTCAGTGCATGCAACGAAAGATGAACAGTGAGGTTGTAATTACTTTCAAGTCAGTGGATGTTAAGGAAAAATTTCTTCGTTTAAACGCTCTCACCGTTGGAGAGTACAGATACGCGACGCAAGACATTGATCGCCCTATGACCTTTTTGACAATATACGACGCTCCATTTGAACTGAGCGATTTGGCCATTATCAGGCGGCTTGCTCCCTTTTGCGAGGTTGTACATTATCGTCGGGGCAAATTCGATTTTATGCCAGGAGTCTACAATGGCCTACGTCATTACCGCGTGAGGGTAACAAAGCCTGTTCCAAGTTTTATCCGGTTTGGTAAATACCAGATTTTTTTGAAGCATGACGGCCAGGTACCAACCTGTCGGCGCTGTAACCTCGCTGGTCATTTTAGTAATGATTGCAACCTGAAGGTTTGTTTTAATTGCGAAAACATCGGGCATGAGGCTGGTTCGTGTCCGGCGCCACCTTTATGCCATTTTTGCAAAGAAGCTGGCCATACTAGCCGCGAATGCGGTTATTCTTGGGTTTCGTCATTAATCAGGGGTACCACAACAGATGAGTCAACCCCTGTTAATGTGGATCGTTCCGATGGCGAAGATAGTGAGGCCTCCTTCAAGACCCGCTCGGGAGACTCATTTAAATGGGCCGAAGATTCAGACCTTTCCGATAGGGTGAAGAGGATGATGATTTTAGAGATGCCGAGGCGCAACCTCTTGCTGCGGCTTTGCCCGTGAGTACGTTGCCCGCTGATCCGTCCTTCTTTGAGCCATCTGAACCATCGACCGCTGAGTCGACAGCTGTTGGGCCGTCTGTACTGCCAACAGAATCTCTGCCTGATGCCCAACCAAATCAAACTGCCGAGAACCAGGCCTCCCCGGCCGACCATGGCACCGATGTATTAGCTGCTGTACTGCCTACAGAATCTTTGCCTGATGCCCAGCCAAATCAGACTACCGAAAACCAGGTCTCCCCGGCCGACCATCAGCCTGATGGAGTACTAGATTCCCAGGGCTTCATAAAGCCCCCAGTCGTAATTGATGACCTAAGTCAACCATCTGATCCTTCAAGTGCGCTTCATTCTTCAGCTAGTAAAAGCCGGGTTCCCGTCCGTGTTCCTAGACTTACCCGCCGTACCTTCGCTGTGGCTCCTACAGCTCTAGAAGCAGCCGCCCTCCGCAAGAAGAATCACCCTTTTGTCTCTGGAGAGTCGCAGACTCCCGCTGCCTCTTCTACGCCCATGGAGACTACGGTAGACCTAAAACGCAAGGCTCAAGCTCAGGCCGACGCTCCCCCCAAGGAGAGGCGGGAGAAGAAAAAAGGCAGGAAGTAGATAGTTTTACCTTTTTTCCCAGTTTTTCGAGTCCTTTTTCCAAGACATTTTCAAGGTTTTGACTATTAATGCGAGGGGTTTGGGGAGTCCCCTTAATAATAACCTCCTCTTTGATCTCATTGAGAAATCTGCATGTGATATTTGTTTCGTTCAGGAAACTTTAGTTAGTTCTGAGGCAAAGATCAAAGTTCTTTCCCGTAGATGGCTGGGCCGTAGTTATTGGTCCCCCTCAATTGGCAAACAGGGAGGTGTTGCCGTTTTAATATCTCCCAAGTGCTCCGATGAAGTAGTGTCTTGGAAAAAGGACTCTAATGGGCGTATAATTAGTATTCTGGTTAGAATCGACGGTGTAGATCTTAACTTCGTCAATATTTATGCTCCCACCAATCTTACTGATCGAAAATTGTTTTACGAATCCCTTCATGAATACTTTGTTCCTGCGTCCGCTCTCGTGATCGGTGGCGATTTCAATTGTTATGAAAATGCACTCGATAAATTTGGCGGGAATGTTTCAGTCGGTGGTGAATGTAAATCTCTAAAATCTGATTTTGTTTTGGTTGATGCGTGGCGTAAGTTACACCCTAGCGCGCGCGAATTCACCTGGTTCAACCATGACTATTCAATTGCTAGTCGCTTAGACAAGTTCTTTGTCTCAAAGGAGTTGTTTACATCTGATTGCCAATGTGAAATCTCACCTTGTCCGCTATCTGATCACGATTTTGTTTCTTTTGTTTTTGATATCCCTGACGCCGCTAAACGCGGCCCAGGCGTGTGGAAATTAAATAACTCGCTCCTTGATGACAAAAACTTCTGTGGTATTATTCGTAATTTAATTCAAAGTCACGTTTTGTATTTTGCTTCATTTCCGTCTCCTCAAGATTGGTGGGAGTTTTTAAAAGTTTCCATCAAGGAAGAATCGATTTCGTTTTCCCGCCAAAAGCGCCGGCAATTGTGTCGAGATCGTGTTTTTCTAACGAATAAATTAATTAGTCTCCGTCAACGCCTGGTCAACGGTGACAATTTCGTTGTTGATTCTATTCAAGATATAGAATGCCGCTTAAAGGTCATCTACACTAAAGAAATCGAAGGAATTTTAGTCCGCAGTCGAGCGGAATGGCTCGAGGAGGGCGAACGCCCAACTCGTTATTTTTTTCAGCTGCACTCTTCTAATGCGCAGAGAAGCAAAATATCATCGATATATAATTCATCCAGCGTTGAGGTTTCGTCACAAGATGAAATTGAGCAGGCACATTTTGATTTCTATTCTTCCTTGTTTTCGGAAGAACCGGTTGATATGATTTTCCAGGACGATCTTTTGTCTTCACTTTCTCGCCAGCTGTCGCCTCATCAGTCGTCATTGTGCGAGGGCACAATGACGATTGATGAAATTTCCTTTGCAGTTAAGAACATGAATACGAACAAATCTCCCGGGCCCGATGGTTTAACCGTTGAATTTTATCGTAAATTTTGGGATATATTAGCTCCTCATTTAGTTCTTGTTTTCAACTCCTGTTTTCAAGCTGGTGAGATGTGTGAATCCATGAAAACAAGTAATACTCGCGTGATCTATAAAAAGGGGGATCGGAAATCTCTTAAAAATTGGAGACCGATCTCCCTTCTCAATGTTGATTACAAAATCTGCTCTAAGGCTATCTCTATTCGCCTTTCTAAAGTCCTGGAATTCATTGTTGATCCTGACCAAACATGCTCTGTTCCTGGGCGGAAGATTTCAGCGAATCTTCATACTCTTAGGGATATTTTAGATTACCTTGACCGCACAGGGGAAGCTGGTATTTTAGTAAGTCTTGATCAGGAGAAAGCCTTTGATCGCGTAAACCGTTCTTTTCTACAGAGTTTGCTAACTCGTTTTGGTTTTGGCCCCTCTTTTTGTAACTGGATTAACACGTTTTATAAAGGTGCTAATATGCGCGTTATTGTGAATGAATGGCTCACAGAGCCGATCCCTTTGTCTCGCGGCGTTCGCCAGGGGGATTCCCTTTCCCCAATGCTATATATTCTTTGCGTTGAAACTCTTGCATGTCAAATTCGTTCATGCTCCCAAATTGAAGGCTTTCTCTTACCTGGTGCTAACGGGTCTCAATATAAAGTAAGTATTTATGCTGATGACACGACTAGTCTAGTCAAATCTGTTTATTCTCTTGCAGCCCTCTTTCGCGTAATCAACGTGTACGAGAGGGGATCCGGAGCGAAACTCAATGTATCCAAAACAGAGGCCATGTGGCTGGGCGCGTGGCGCTCTCGCGCTGACCAGCCGTTTGGCCTCACATGGGTAACAAAAATGAAAATTCTAGGGGTTGTTTTCGGACAGAACGCAGAGTCTGACAATTGGCGGCCAAAGCTTAAGAAGTTAGAAAATCATCTTAATTTTTGGAAATCTCGTTCTTTATCCCTGGTGGGCAAGTCCCTGATTGTGAATACAATAGGAATTAGCAAACTCCTGTATCTAGCTACTATTCTTCCTGTCCCTCAATGGGTTATTTCGGAGGTAAATAATTTGATTTGGCCTTTCCTATGGGGTTGCCGAATGGAGACCGTCAGCCGACAGTCGTGTCATCAGCCCTTCCTAAAGGGCGGTCTAGGCATCATTAACTGTAAGATCAAGGCAGATGCCTTAAAGTTAGCATCCGTAGTTTCTAATTGCTCCAATGCCGATTCAAAGTCTTTTTATCTCATTAAGTATTTTTTCGGGGCTAAGCTATCTCCAATTCGACCGGAGTGGCGTTTCCTTCGGGATAACTCCTCTCCGAGTGCTCAACTTCTAACACCCTTTTATTCGAATTGCCTTTCTGTTTTGAGCAGTCTCCGCAAGATCTTGTCTTGCCAAGACTGGCGCAATTTTGCTTTTACTTCAAAGAAATGTTATTACACTCTACTTAAGGAAAAGTCATCCTCACCCGTTATTCACCGACATTGGGTCTCGTTTTAACTATTGGTTTTGACCTGGATCGGCATTGGTCACTTGTTCGTGATGAGTTTTGTGAGAATTTCAAAAATGATTTAATTTGGTTAATTGTATTACGCGCGGTTAAGGTTCGCGATGCATTGAAAAATTGGGGCTACATTAACTCCGATTGCTGTGCGTCGTGCTCTCGAAAGGAAACAATCGACCACTGTTTCCTTAATTGCTCCCGCGTGAAGGCCGTTTGGTCACACTTCTCGCCTTTATTGTCTTCTCTTCTTGGTGTGACATTTTTACCTAACTGCATTTCCGTCTTCTTTTTCCAATGGCCCCGTGCAGACGCTAAGAGTGCAGGCTTGGCCAGATTTCTGATTAAAACGACTCTTTACGGAATTTGGAAATTCCGAAATAAAGCCACGTTTCATAATGGTCACGAGGATTCCCAGGCTATTATTCGTTACATTAAAACAGATATCCGGAAAAGAATTTCTTTAGATCACTTTCGCTTGTCGCAGTCCGATTTTGCATCCGCCTGGGAATCTACACTTTGTAAAGTTGCCGACTCTTCTTTTCATGTTCTTCTCTAGTGTAGTCAATTTTATGTTTGGACAGAGACATTCTTGAACAGTGTGAAGCTGAAGTAATACTCTAGGTTTTTATTTTAATACGGAATTTCTATGTGAGGGGCCAGGCCCATGTGCTTTGCACTTTTTATTATGTACATTAGTGGTTTATTGTGAATAAACTCATTTCAAAAGCTAAAATTTGAAGAACATTATGTTTTCAAAGAGTTTCTGTTGTTAGATAGGCTTTTCTAAGGAATCGTAATTACATTACACTTTAGTAAGCTTGTCGGAACCTGGGTTTTTGCTTTTTCAGGCGCTTAGTGACAATCCTGGCTTATACAGTTCTGACTGACGTAAAAGGTTACCACTTTCTAGCTGATGTCAGGAAATTAAAAGCAAACACTGTTCGTAAGAGTGAAAAAAAAAATGAATAAAAAAAATTAGCAGAGCGAGGTTTTGATCCTTGGACCTCTAGGTTATGGACCCAGCACCCTTCCACTGCGCCACTCTGCTCACGGATGACGTGTATCGAAATGGTATTAAATCTCAACTTAAAAATATGGCTCTCAACAATTGGATTTTCTTAGTCTCCACTTTGTTTATTGATGTACATCAATGATAGTAATAATTAGTTATTTCAACAAGTCGGAACCTGGGTTTTTGGTTTTTCAGGCACTTAGTGACAATCCTGGGTTATACAGTTCTGACTGATGTAACAGGTTACCACTTTCTAGCTGATGTCAGGAACTTAAAAGCAAACACTGTTCGTAACATGAAAACAAAATAAGTAAAAAAACTTAGCAGAGCGAGGTTTTGATCCTTGGACCTCTAGGTTATGGGCCCAGCACGCTTCCACTGCGCCACTCTGCTCATGAATATAGTTATACCCCCACTGGTGACCAGTTCTAAAATTTTAAACATCAGTGTGAACTTTTTAGCAGCACTGGCAGTTAGGAAGGGGTGATTTCAGACTCTGCTGTTGCCCCTCTCAAATTCCAATTTTTGGGGTTTCCCACTGTCTCAGGTGTCTTCAACAAAGAATGTGGTAAACGCTTTCTTCTGTTTAGTTTTAAGCCCTATTGTTGCAGTAACCAAAACCCAACTATTCGGACAGACACTTTCAAAACCTGGAAGTGAAAGTAACATAAGCTTATAATTACTAGTCGTCTTTTTTAACTTCTGACCTTCTCTCACGACATCTATCAACCTCCATGCAACGTCTACATCCTTCATGTGGACAACGTTTTCCAACGGACAATTTATACACTTGCATCTATTAAACAGACATACATTTCCAAAACCGACGGTGACACAGATCGAATCCAACGTACGTACTTCCTTCGAAACACTCTACTTGAAATAAGCTCTTTTTACAAAAAATAAACGCATTGATAAAAGCAGAAAGAATCGAGACGAAGAAACCAAATAAAATACCAGTCTAATAGATCTGTCTCTTAAACAAATCGACTCAGAAGCATGTCCTCAGGCTCTTCTTCCTCTATACAGCTATTTGTTTAGCGTACACTGGGTAGCTTCTTCTTCGGTGGCAATTGGCTCTACACTATCATCGTATGATTAGAATCTTCACTTGCCGAGTTGAAGCTAGCCTCTGAAGACTCAGAGCAACCTTCACTACTGCTTTCAGACAAATTTTCCCCAAATTGAGCTTCTGAATCGACAGACATTTCGCAGATACTTGAGGGTCCTTGAGCCAAAGCCCTCTAAAATCAAGCGATCATCAATCTCGTGTTAGGAATATGACGTCACAAGTAGATATGCCGCTGTGAAAATAGCGGGCTCAACTGGAACCAATTTCGAGTAATGGCGGACGAAAATTATCACTTTTCGAGCGGCGAAATTTTAATGAAGGAAGTCTTTTTAATTTTTTTCTTTTTGGGCGAGAGGACATCGTACATGATGGTAAGTTATTCTGTATAAAAAAAAGTGGGAAAAAGAAATGTGAAATTTCGTCGCAGTGGCACTTTAATTGTGTGTATCATCTTAAGTTCAGTGAGTCAGTCATTCCACCATTCATTCAATCATTCATGCATTCATTCATTTATTCAGTGAGTCAGTCAGGCACTCATTCAGTCAGCCTGTTTAAATTTTAGCAGCATCCCAATGCTTTTCATTTATGAGAACAGACTTCTTTAGTGGTTTCCGTGGTGTAGTGGTGATCACGTCCGCCTAATACGCGGAAGGACGTCGGTTCAAGCTCGGCCGGAAACAGCCTTTTTACAATTTTTTTTTTTTTATTCAAGCAACTTTTTTTTATCTTACAGGCATGATGTTTTGTTTTACCTGTTTATGGTACTCTTCTGTATTGAACAAATGTATTTTCTACCAAATTGAAGACGACTTCTAATAAACCCTCCGATAAACGTTCCTTTAGCCACAAAATCACTGGACTACTCTGTTTAAGTGTCCTAAAAGCATTTCTCGACTTGAAGAATTCTCTCACTGGGAGGTGTGTTCTAAGGAAGCTCGCAAGATAATATTCCTGGAGTTATCTAGCATCTCGCCCTTATTATACTTGGGTGTAACACATTATGATTGCCTTAGTGTATTGTCTTGTACCGGCAAGGAGGGCGCCGTAGCTCAGTTGGTTAGAGCGCCTGTCTAGTAAACAGGAAGTCATGGGTTCAAATCCCATCGGTGCCTTGAAATAACCCTTTAGTCGACACCAGTATCAGTTCTTTTAGTTACAAATTTTACCAACCATGTTCATATTTTTGATGTGAGAGGTTTGTAATGGTGTAACGATATTGTGCAATAGCGGCTTGGTCACCCAGCGCTCGCGTCAGCAAGCACCACGAGCTGTAGTTTTTCGACTTCTTTGAGCTCAGGAATTACAGAGCCTTCATAAATTAAGCTGTCCTTGTGTTTATTTAAGTCTCAAAGATCTTTACATGGTGTCAGAAGTGGTTACCTTAGATTTACTTACAAAGATTCGCGTAAACTTGTGAACGCCACGAACTGAAGCCTGAATACGCTTTAGAAATCCATCATGGCCGCCGCTTCATTTGGCCTGCCTCCGCCGGAGCCTCTACAACTCCAGCAAGGGAACACAGCTCAGAAGTGGAAGAAATGCAAACAAACATGGAGTAATTATGAGATAGCAACAGGCGTAGCAAAAAAGAAAAGCCCACACGTGTTGCGACTCTACTTACCGTAATCGGCGAAGAGGCTGTCGATGTTTACAACACGTTAACGTGGGATGAAGAAGGCGACGATCTCAAAATCGAAAAAGTCTTGGAGAAGTTCGAGACCTTTTGCAACCCCAGGAAGAACACTATATATGAACGGTATGTTTTTTTCTCGAGAAATCAAGACAGTGGTGAGTCCATCGACCACTACGTGACAGTATTGAAAAACGTAGCGAACACTTGTGAATTTGTGGCACTCAAAGAGTCGCTTATCCGCGATCGGATCGTTTTTGGCATACAAGACTCCTCAGTAAGAGAACGACTCCTGAGAGATGCAAAGCTAACCTTGGAAACTGCAATCGAGAAAGTCAGGTCATCCGAACTCACCGAAATCCAACTGAAGCAAATAAAAGCGGACAAGACCACCGATGAATCAATCAGCGCCATCACCACCGAGAAGCCTCCGAAAAACTGCCAAATAAATTCCCTATGATAGATTGCAATTTCTGTGGCAGAAGACACCCAAGGAATAAAAACCTCTGCCCAGCCTATGGTTCAAAGTGCCAGAAGTGTGGTCTTGCAAATCATTTTGCAAAAAAGTGCCGAATAAAAGAAACAAAACAGCCAAGAACAGGGAAACGACTCCATCTGGTAGAAATAGAAGATGATACTGAAGACGAATTTGCTATCGACATGGTCACTCACAAAATTGGATCACTGAACACCAAGAGAGTGATGACGTTGCTACTCAATTGTTTGTGACAATGATGGTAAACGACAACGCTAATATCAAGTTCCAGCTCGACTGTGGAGCGACCTGAAGGACTATGCAAGAGTTGTGGGAGATCCTGATGACCTCTATATTGAGAAAAGTAAGGCTAAGCTAACCATGTACAATGGAGCAGTTATATACCCAGTGGTGAAGTGCAAACTCAAGTGCACGAGAGATGGATCGTCCCATGTCCTCGAGTTCCAAGTTGTTGATGGAGACGTGAGACCACTTCTGAGTGCAGAGTCGTGCCAACGGTTGAATTTCTTGAAAGTTCAGGTGAAAGACCCTCTCCATCATGTGGATACAGTAAGTCGAGACAGCCAGTGTACGACATCAACGTCGAAAACAGTCATTGATGACGACATCTTAATAGAGTATGCAGATGTTTTCGAAGGCCTCGGATGCCTCACAGACCCTTACCATATAGAGATTGACCCAGCAGTACAACCGGTGATACACCCACCTCGCAAGGTACCTGTTACCCTAAGAGAGCCACTTAGACAGGAATTGAAAAGAATGGAGGAGAACGACATTCTGACCCCAGTGAGTGAAGCGACAGATTGGTTGTCAAGGATGGTAACTGTGGTCAAGCCTAACAAGCTCAGAATATGCATCGATCCAAAAGATCTAAACAGAGCCATCAAGCGGCGTCACTATCCTCTCCCTACCATAGAAGAAGTTGCCACCAAGCTTAGCAAAGCAAAGGTGTTCTCTGTACTAGATGCTAAAAGTGGGTTCTGGCAGGTCCCTCTGTCACAAAAGTTCCTGTTATTCATATCTACGTTATTTTTGTTTTTAGCATGTAGCCATTTAGTCGTTTTTTTTTCATTATCTTAAACTCGTTAGGAGTATTGTTAATTATTTCTAGTCATTTCGTCGTATCTTTATCGAGCAAAAAAAATGTCACTAGTGTATTAGCAGTTGTGTGTAGTATTGTAAATTTCAATGTAGCCTAACTAACTATTATGATTCCTTAGTTCGTATAGTATGATCGTCCGAGTGAGTGTAGTTCTGAGAAGAACTGTTGTTGGTGACTGACGTTTCGACAACCTCAGCGGAAGTCATCTTCAGAGTCAAGTGAATAGTGTTTGTCAGTCGATGATGTTATAAGTTTGGTCTGTTGAAAGTTATTGGTCACTTTAGCCATGATGGTATTGGCTGGAAGACTCCTGTTAAGTTTGTAATCAGTCATTGGTCAGTTTCGATCCGTCTTTGTTAGTCAAATTGCTAGCGTTGAGGTCCGTTTATAGTTAGTCAAATTAAGTCGGTCTGTTAGAAGTCCGTTTGTCGGTTTCGTTTGCGTCGTGAATAAGTCGTTTGTAAGGCGCCGGTAGCTGTTGACATCTGTTAAGAGGCGTTTGTTCTAAGTTAGTGCACCAGCTTTCAAGAGTCAGTCGTTGAAAATAGTTCGTACTGTAGGT
This sequence comes from Micromussa lordhowensis, assembly GCA_964020085.1. Classification (NCBI taxonomy): domain Eukaryota; kingdom Metazoa; phylum Cnidaria; class Anthozoa; order Scleractinia; family Lobophylliidae; genus Micromussa; species Micromussa lordhowensis. The sequence continues at coordinate 7,377,782 of OZ026596.1, read as the reverse complement.
TAAGCATTGAGCGCTGTCCCAGTCAATGTTGTGGTTTGTCAGTTGATGATGTACAGCAATGTGATTGTTGGCGTCACCATTTCTCGTGGCTCGTTTGTGTTCAGTTAGTCTCGTGTTCAGGTTTCTGCCAGTCTCACCAATGTATGAAGCTTGGCAGTCGGAGCATTTGATCTTGTAAACTGCTCCCTGTCTGTTGTTGGGTTCGTCCCTGTCTTTAACGTTGGTCAGTAAGTGTCTTAACGTAGTCGTAGGTTTGTGGGCAACGCGGATGTTGCAGGGCTGTAGGATCCGTAAGATGGTCTCAGAAGTGCCCTTAATATAAGGTATAGTCACTGTAGTAACAGGTGTCGGGTTCCTGTTCGTTGCGTCAGCTTCGGTAGGTCGGTAAATGTTTCGTTTAATAAAGTCAGCGTTGTAGTTGTTCTTATGAAAAACACGCTCAAGGTATTTGTTTTCGTCACGTTAACTGTCCGGTGTGTCACAAGCTAGTTGCGCTCGTCTCGTCAAAGTCTTAATAGTGGAGGCTTTGTGTGAAGTCGGGTTGTAGGATGATTCGTCAAGTAATCTGTCGGTATGCGTCGGTTTTCTGTACACTGTCGTTCGCAGTTCGTTGTTGTCGCGGCTTACTAAACAGTCTAGAAAAGGAAGTTTTCCATTTTCTTTGATTTCTTTGGTAAACTGGATGTCGGCGTTCTGTTCGTTAACGTGGTCGTGAAAAGCGTCAATTTCGTCTTTGTGAACGGCGGTAACAGTGTCGTCAACGTATCGTAACCAAAGCGGTATCGTTTGACGGCAAGTTGCAAGGGCGCGTTCCTATACGTGTTGCATCACAATTTCGGCGACAACAACAGAAACAGGCGACCCCATGGCTGTTCCATGCAACTGCTTGTAGTGTTTGCCGTTGTACCGAAAGTAAGTCGATATAAGGCAAAGGTTCAGTAAGTCCATGATGTCTGCTGTCGGTAACGGTAATTCAACGGTAGATTGTTGGATAGCGGTCTCGGTACACTGTGAAGCCAATTGAAGTGGAATACTGGTGAACAGTAATTTCACATCAAAAGACACAAGTTTGTAATCGTCAGGTATCTGTACTGTCTTAATAGCGTCAATAAAGTTCTCTGTAGATTGTAGTTTGCGTCTTGATTTGTCAGTAAGGAGTTGCAGTATGGTCGTCAAGTACTTGGACAGTTGATACATAGGGGACCCACAGAAAGAGACTATAGGTCACATCGGTATACCGGGTTTGTGCAGTTTCGGTAGACCGTAAAGTTTCGGTGGTTGTGGCACTGAGCATCTCAGTCGGTAGTAGCGTAGTAGCGTAAGTATTTTACTGTTGAGTTTACGTAAAAGTGCTGGCGTCGGGCCGCGCTTAAGTTATTCGTAAGTCTGTTTGTCGCTAACAAGTGCGTCCATTTTGTAAAAGTAGTCAGTCTTGTCCATAACAACAGTTACACGTCCCTTGTCGGCTGGTAGTATAACAATGTTATCGTCGTTTTTCAGTCGTTTCAGTGCTTGTTGTTCGTCTTTTGTCAAGTTGTTGTCAGGTATAGAGGCTGATTGTACCGTTAACTTAACAGGAGTCTTCCAGCCAATACCATCATGGCTAAAGTGATCAATCACTTTCAACGGACCAAACTTATAACATCATCGACTGACAAACACTATTCACTTGACTCTGAAGATGACTTTCGCTCAGGTGGTCGAGACGTCAGTCACCAACAACAGTTCTTCTCAGAACTACACTCACCCGGACGATCATACTATACGAACTACCGATACTCCTGGGTTCAAACCATTTACTATATTATGACTCCTATCACTGTTTCTTTCACATCCCGTTGTGTAATTAGTATTTATTGTACATTTTGTAGTTATCGTTTTCTAGAATCTTCGTTGTAATTATAATATTGTAGGAGTACTCAGAAGTTTTGAATTGAAGAATCGTAGGAGAAGTTTTCCTTTCGAGTCACTGTCAAGAGCCATTGGCAGGAGCTAGCCGTGTTGTCCATGACAGAACCCTTTTGTCAGCGGTGGCGACAGAAAGAAGCTCAAGGCGAAAAGAAGTTTAAAGTGCACGAAGGTGGCAAACGAGAGCGAAAATAAGAAGAAAAGGAAGGCGCCAGAGAAGAGAATTGAAGGAGAAGTTTGTGTCAACGATGGTTGGTGTGGTAGGTTTGTCATAGCAGTTTGTTTGTACTTGGAGGAGTGTTTGTACTTGGAGGTTTGTCATAGCAGTTTGTTTGTACTTGGAGGACTGTTTGTACTTGGAGGAGTCGTCAAATGTCAAGGAAAGAACTGAACTGTGTTAAGTAATCTAGTTTTAAAATAATAAAGTACCTTTCGAAGAAGTAGTTTTTTTACGTTCGTAACTTTGTGTTTAATCTTCTATGTATTTTAAATTCATTAAATTTGTAAAATTACTTAGTCTTTTGGTGTGTTGCGGGTTTGCGGGAAGGGTTTTATATAAGTGTTTTTTTAATCTTGTCGTGCAAGGGAAAGAACTACGTTACATTTTTGGTGTCAGGAGTGAGATAATTTACCCTTGGTCTCTTTCCCCGTACATTACTCAGACGCAAGGACGCAACACATTATTATTAGGAATTAGTATGGCTGAAAAAGGCATTGATTACAAATCTTGGTCTCTGGAAGATTTAAGAACTGAAGCCAGTAATAGATCAATTTGTTTTACTAGCAGAGATGGGGTTAAGGCTCTAGCAAGCAAGCTTAGGGTGCACGATAAATTAATGGCTAATCCGGGCGATGCGTGCACGGGAGGTGAAGAAATGGAGGAGACTAAAACCGAGAGCAATTTGACTTTCGAGCAGCAATTGCAATTACAAGAACGGGAGTTATTGATGTTGAAGTTGCGTAGGGAAATGCAAATGGAAGAACGGGAGGCCGAAAGGGAGAAAAGAGAGTACGAAAGACAGAGAGCGCGTGAGGAAGAAGAGAGATTAGTTAGGGAAGAGGAACGACTTAGAATTCTTAGAAGTGAGAAAGAAGAATTTGCTGTTAGAGAGGCCGAAAGGCAACATAAGAGCTCTAACAAGCCTAGGTCAGGGTAATCGGCTCCTGCCTAGGTTTATGAAGATTAGAGAAATGCGGGAAGAGGAAGACATAGATGATTACTTTAGAATATTTGAAATGACGGCGAAAGCGCAGTCTCTACCGGAAAGAGAATGGGTTGGCAATCTCGTTCCTAAGCTTACAGAAAAAGCCAAGTCAATTTACTTGGAGATCCCGGACCCCAAATATCAAAATTACCAGAAAGCAAAACCATCATTATTAAAGCTTATCAGCTAACCGCTGACCATTACAGATTCAGATTTCGAACCTCAAAGAAAAAACCAGAGGAAGACTTTGTTCAGTGGGGAAATCGGACAAGAAGGTATTTGAATCGTTGGATGGAAGTTGCAGGGGTTGCTAGTGATGCTGAGAAGATTTTGGAACAAATAGTGATAGAGAGACTCCTGGATGCGGTAGGCCCAGAGCTAAGGGCTTGGTTGAAACAGCAAAAGCCAGCAACTGCAGAAGAGCTTGGAAATCTAGCAAACCTACATGTTCAGGCGTAGAAAGGAACACTCGTTGCAGGTAAATATGCTTCGTTTACTAGAGGGCAGGGTTTTAAACAAACAAAGGAGATGAACGTAAATAAGGATGTGTCTCCACCCGAAAGAAAACCTGATTCACGTAAACAGAATACCGTATCGCCCAACGTTAAGAACGCAAGGACTGAAGTGACTTGTTTTAAATGTAGTAGGAAAGGTTTAACTGTGGGAAGACCCGCAACCCTACCTCTCAGGGTTACCTATTATGTATGACACCCATTAACTCGGAGAGAACAGAGTTTCCACCGTGCAACGTTAAAGGCAGGATAGCGGGTACACCTGCAGAGATGATAGTTGATTCTGGATGTGCGAGAACCCTTGTCCATAGAAGGTTTGTTAGCGATGATTTTTTAATTGGGGAGAAAATGACAGTTTTGACTGCAGCAGGTGAACGACTGGTAATACCCTTGGCATGGATAGAATTCGAAGGCGATCATGGTAGACATAGGGAATTGGTAGGTCCATTAGATAAGTTGCCAGTTCACTGTTTACTCGGCAGATCTTCATTCGGAAAAAACTCTTTCCAAACAAAATGTCCTGGATCAATGGCAGAACAATACATCGACTATTAGCTCGGAATACAATGAAGCTTTTGTGCTAACTAGGCAGCAGAAAGTATTAGAAGAGACCCAGAAACAAGCGGATGAAGTAGTGGACCGCGAAAACGCACTTGCAGTGAGGAATCTGTCCCAAAAAGAGACGAAGAAGGAGGTTCTGAAAGATGGTGTTCTGCCAACACTCTTTGAACCAGAGCGAGGCGAGATTGACGAGGAGAGTCCAAAGGGGCTTGTTGAAGAGTCAGGTATGGAGAATTTATTGCTTAACATTTTGGATAGAAATAGGGGCTAGGTTATCGAAGATCAGCGAGCAGACGTGACGCTTGATAAGGCTCTTAGTAAGGCGCTTCAGAAAGCACCTAAGGAAGGAGATAGTTATTTTATTGAGAATAATTTGCTCATGTATCGTACGTTTTTGGAAGATGTGCATGATGGGGTGAGGTATGTTGACCGCGTGGTTGTCCCAGAAGCCTATAGAAATGAAATTCTTCGCGTCGCCCATACTATCCCTTTAGCTGGTCACATGGGTTCCACGAAAACATTGAATCGTATAGAAGCGCATTTCTTTTGGCTCTGTATCAGCCTTGATGTTCGGAAGTTTTGCGCGACCTGCCCGCAATGTCAGATAGTAGTGCGCAAGTTGAAGTCGCACAGGGCACCACTTAATCCAGTGAAACCAGTAACAGAACTGTTTCGTAAGATAGCCATCGACATAGTGGGCGAATTACCTCGAACAACCACAGGGTACATTTTAACTATAGTCGACTATGCAACTCGTTACCCAGAGGCCATACCTCTCAGGAATACAAGTTCGAAAACAATCGCGGATGCTCTTTTCCGGTACCTTTGCAGGGTAGGAATCCCAGAGGAATTGGTTTCTGATCAGGGTTCTAATTTCATAAGCAACCTTATGGCTTAATTGTATGATCAGTTAGGAATTACCAAGATTCAAACTTCAGTATCACCCGGAAGCAAACGGTCTGGTTGAACGTTTCAATGGTACTCTGAAGCGGATGCTCAAAAAAGTTTGTCCGAGAACTTAACGGGTGAAAAATTGGGACATGTTCCTCCCGTATTTGCTATTTGCCTACATGGAAGTCCCTTGCGAATCAACTGGATATTCCCCTTTCGAGTTACTGTATGGTCGATCAGTCCGAGGACCACTAGCTGTTATAAAGGAAACCTGGTTAGAGAAACATCCCTCTAAGGAAAGCCTAGTGAGCCATGGTGGAGCCTAGTGGAGACGTGTCCTAGAAATCAGGAGACGACTCGCGATGATGCAGAAAGCGGTTCAAGAGCACATGGCGAAAACGCAACGAACACAAAAACGCCTGTACGACGTTTGCAATTCTAAAAGACGCCTGGAAGTTGGTGACAAAACCTTGGTCCTATTGCCCACCCCAGGAAGCAAGTTGGAGGTTTCTTGGCAAGGTCCTTTCAAGGTTACAAAAGTGTTAAAGGACGGGATTAACTACGAGTTGGATACAGGCAAAACGCATAAGCAACATCGAACGTATCACATTAACCTTCTTAGTAAATGACAGAGTCGTGATGAAATAGCCGCGATGGTTATGCCAGAGTCCCCAGAGATGTCACTGCCACATGAACGGGATGTCTCTCAATTTACGACAGAAGAAACGTGGGAAGACGTTGTCATTTCGTACGAGCTATCCGAGCCTCAAAAACTTCAGGTGAAGAAATTGCTACAGGAGTATGCTGATGTGTTCTCTGGAAATCCGAATGTAATGAACGCAGCAATCCATCAAATTGATACTGGTGACTCCTCACCAATCCGTTGTTCCCCATACAAGGTCCCGCAAAGACTCGAAAGTGAGGTGAACAAAGGAATCGATAAGATGCTGGAATTGGGCATAATTCGTCCCTCAAACAGTCCTTGGGCATCCCCAGTTGTTTTTGTCCCGAACCCGGACGGAACCATCCGATTTTGTGTCGATTAAAGGAAGCTAAACAGCGTCACAAAAATGGATGCATATCCAATTCCGTCAATGGAAAGGATGATAAAGAAGGTTGCTTCTGCCAAGTTTATAACAACGCTCGACTTGACGAAAGGATACTGGCAAGTCCCCCTCGAGAAGACACAATTGAGAAATCGGCGTTCATTACTTCATAGGGCTTATATGAGTTTGTTGTGATGCCATTTGGAATGAAGACAGCACCAGCAACGTTTCAACGAATGATGTCAGACGTGGTACTAAAAGATTTAAACTTCGCTGAGGCTTACATAGATAACGTTGAGGTCGACACACCTTCCACCTTTGAACAACACCTGCTGGAAGTTCGCCAAGTCTTAGATCGACTTTGAGAATGCAATTTTAATGCACGACCCTCTAAGTGCAAAATTGCTATGAAAACTGTAGATTTTGTAGGCCATCGTGTTGGCGGAGATAAAATCGAACCTCGCAAAACTCTTATCCAGTCCATTATTGAGTACCCAAGGCCAGCAACCAAGAAAGAAGTGAGATCCTTTCTAGGCTTGGTTGGTTACTATCGTAAATTTATTCCAAATTTTTCTGAAAGAGCAGCCACTCTAACTGATTTGACAAGGGGGAAAAATCCCACAAAGGTGAAATGGCTTGATGTTCACGAGAAAGCATTCCTTGATTTAAAAGAGGCTATTCAAAAACCTCCAGTCTTACGACCACCCCACTGGGATGAAGAATTTATTTTGCAGATTGACGCTTCGAATAGAGGTGTTGGAGCTATTTTGTGCCAGAAAGGTAAGGAAGGAGAAGAGCACCCAATAGCTTATGCTAATAGGAAGTTGCAACCTAGGGAACAAAAACTTAGCACTACCGAGAAAGAATGTTTAGGTATTGTGTGGGCTGTGGAGTTAGTTAGGTATTATCTATATGACAGGACCTTTAGATTCCAGACTGACCACAACCCGTTGGTCTGGCTTAACCAAGTCCGTGATAAAAGCCGAAAGTTGTTGCGGTGGAGCGTCACTCTCCAAGAGTACGACATGCGTATAGAGCACAAGAGTGGTAGAGATCACTGTAATGTGGATGCTCTAAGCAGAGTTTAAGCTCGCTGTAGTTCCAACCTTATCATCCAGTTTTCTCCTTTTCCTTTCTATTTTTGTGTCGTCCAACGTCAAAAATAGACTTGTTAGGGAAGGGGGAGGTGTCACAAAAGTTCCTGTTATCCATATTTACGTTATTTTTGTTTTTAGAATGTAGAACAACTGAGGCGCCTAGAAGACAAGGATGTTGAATGGCACTGGGATGAAGTCCATGAAAGAGCCTTTACAGAGGTGAAGCGACTCATCACTAGTCATCACGTGCTTCGCTACTATGATGTGTCAAAAGAGGTCACCCTACAATGTGACGCATCGCAATCAGGCCTTGGAGCTGCTTTGTTGCAAGAGGGCCAGCCAGTAGCATTCACGTCAAGGTCACTTACAGCCACAGGGAAAAACTACGCCCAGATCGAGAAAGAACTGCTGGTGATTGTACATGCATGCGAACGGTTTGACCAGTACCTCTTTGGCCGAGAGGTCACCATAGAGACTGACCACAAGGCCCTGGAGACTATCCTAAAGAAACCTATACTTACAGCCCCGAAGAGAATCCAGCGAATGATGATGCGCTTGCAGAACTACCAGCTAAAAGTTGTCTACAAGAGAGGCCAAGAGATGTACATAGCCGACACCCTGAGCAGGGCGTACCTACCCGTACCAGACCATATCTCACAGAACGAAATAGAATTCATCCGATCAGTAGAAGAAGTCGACATGACTAAACATCTTGCCGTCATCAGAGAACGCCTTGCAGATTTTCAACAGAACACTAAGGATGATCCAGTCCTGCAGCTGCTGAAGAGGACTATTGAGCTTGGGTGGCCGGAGAGAAGAGAAGCGGTCCCATCAGAAATCCGTGGATTTTATTCTTACCGAGACGAGCTGACAGTGCAAGATGAAATACTCTTTAGAGGGAACAGAGTCATAGTACCAGCGTCCATGAGGTCTGAGATGCTAAAAAAAATCCATACCAGCCACATTGGCATTGAGGGCTGCCTTCGGCGCGCAAGGGAAATCCTGTACTGGCCCGGAATGACTTCAGCTATCAGAGACCATGTCTCTGCTTGTGGAACACGCAATTCATTTCGCATGGAACAGTGCAAAGAGCCCATCATGCCACAGTACCCGACAGACCCTGGTCAAAGGTTGCTGTGGATCTATTTACACTGCATAAGACATCATTGTTGTGGATGACTACTCCAATTTTTTTGAGTTACGAGCCCTGTCTGATACAAGAGCTTCATCAGTAATTACAGGTTTGAAATCGCAGTTTGCCAGGCTTGGAATCCCCAACATTGTCAGAAGTGATAATGGTTCCCAGTTCTCCTCATCAGATTTCAAAATATTCGCTCGAGAATGGGACTTTGAGCACATCACGGCATCTCCATACCATGCTCGATCAAACGGAAAAGTCGAGAAAGCAGTTAACACGGCCAAACGAATTCTCGAGAAAGCAGTGCTCGACCATGATGATGATGATAATACTGAAGAAAACAAATATAAATATTATATAACTGAAAATTTGTATTCATATTTTGTATAGAGCACTCTTAGGATAAGTGACACAATTTATTCACTGTTTATCCGTTTATATATCTGACCATATTTGCAAATACTATGCCCGCAGACAGCTCAAAGACAGACCCAGCTCTGACCACCCCTACCCCTCCCCCCCCCCCCCAACACCAAACCTGACCAGCAGGTTGTACCTGGGTGCCAAATCAATGCAGAACCTATAGCAATACAGACAATATCAAGATTATTTGGCACTGGAAACTCGACGTCTAGCTACGCGAAGGTGTCAGTAAAAGACACCCCCCCCCCCTCCCCCAGCAAACCACCAGCAGATGATAAAGTGCCTGTACTCACCACAATTTTAAACAATTGTTATCAACAAATTGCAGATCAAAGAACCAAGAACTAGCCGAAATAAAAAATACGAAATCACAACGTGACTAATTATTGAGAAAAGGACTAAATTTAATTAGTAGTTACCCGAACTAGACAAACACTGGCCATGCCACAATATTTGGCGCCTTTTGTTTGCTTAGTTGCGGGGTATTGGTATGTTTATTAGTTCTGTTTTGTGACAGAAAATGGAGGGCTGTTGTTCTTTTGAAGTTATTGCTGGTAGAGTTTGTGGTTGTAACCCTAAAGATTGGAAGCGGAATTCTGAAATTGTTCCGTTACTTTCGTGCAATTGGGCATTAGTATTCCCACCACGCGCTAATTCCTCCCGGTCTGGTCCAATATCTCCTTTGTCTTTCGTCAGTGGCTGCCCTTACTCAGCTCTTTGATGTTATTGCGGAATCGCACAAAACGCTTCAGGCAAAAATTTGCGACATTTTGTTTCCGTGCGGAGATCAGGAGACTAAAACGCCCGTGGACCGGTTTGGGGAGGATTTGTCGTGTCAAAAAACGTGTGGGAGCGCGAGGGTAGTACGAGCACGAGCAAGACCGAGGTAACGGTACGATCATGTTGCAAAAAACAATTTGAGAAAAAAAAAACTTTGCCAAAGGCGTTAAACTGAATTCTCCGACTGTTGCGAAAGAATTCGGAGACAAATTCAGCCAAGTTATAAAAAATCTTAGGTCTTCGTTAAGTGTTTGCATTGTTTGGTTTTCTGAAAGTTGGGAAATTTAGAGACTCGGGTTCGCAATGTTTGAGAAAAGTAACCAAAAAAATCGGCACAGCACAAAAAGACCTAGGTACGAGTTTAGGGCCACGGTGTTACGCAATGCAGGTAGATGATGACAACAGGAGACGACTCAGGAGACAAAGGTAAACTAGTCATTCTTTCTTTTCCTTTATTTACTCTCTTCCTACTCAACAAGATTGTGTGCTCCAGGTGGTTGCGTATCAGGATAGAAATTGCCCTACCTCTATCCCCTAAAATAGAACGACCGCATTGCGAGACGAACAAATAACCAACCGCGACTCACTGAGCAGCAATCGTTCAAATGCAATAGTATTTTGTTGTAGCGCAAGGCAAACAACTATTTACAAATTACTTAGTCGTTGTTGACTTAGACGCAGTTGCGATCATACGCGCCGAAAGATGGTCAAAGATTCATGGTATTCGACCTCTAGATACGATGACAGTTGGTGATGTTCCACCAGACACCTTGTGTAAACAAAGAAAACTTTGCTTTACCTCGACGAATGGTGAGAGAAACACATTAAATTGGCTTTTGGACCTGCCTTTTGCAGCAAATAAGCTTAGAAAATTTCGAATTTATCAGCTCTGTGTCTATTTTAGCTTAATACGTCAAGACCAATCTCAAAATTCCAGAACAAAAAAATCATAGCCGATCCTCCCCGGCGGGGAATCGAACCCTGGTCTCCTGCGTGACAGGCAGGGATACTCACCACAATACTACCGAGCATACGGTAGTCAAGCATTTCAAAACAATCATAATCCAATGCCTAAACTTCAGCTGATCTGCGAATGCAGCTCTGTACTTTTATTCCTCTGATCAGTAAGTCGGTTGTTTTCGAGCGAGTGTATTTCTGTTGAGGCTGATTCCCCTTCCTTTCTTTCTCATTAAAAAGTATGGATTCAGTCACTCAGTCAATCATTCCACCATTCATTCAATCATTCATTCAGTCACGTTCAATCATTCAGTCACTCAGTCATTCCACCATTCCGATTCAATCATTCATGCATTCATTTATTTATTCAGTGAGTCAGTCAGTCAGTCATTCAGTCGGCCTGTTTAAATTTTAGCAGCATCCCAATGCTTTTCATTTATGAGAACAGACTTCTTTAGTGGTTTCCGTAGTGTAGTGGTTATCACGTCCGCCTAACACGCGGAAGGACGCCGGTTCAAGCCCGGCCGGAAACAGGCTTGTGACATATTTTTTTTTATTCAAGCAACTTCTTTTTTATCTTACAGGCATGATGTTTTGCTTTACCTGTTTATGGTACTCTTCTGTATTCAACGAATGTATTTTCTACCAAATTGAAGACGACTACTAATAAGCCCTCCGATAAACGTTCCTTCAGCCACAAAATCACTGGACTACTCTGTTTAAGGGTCCTGAGAGCATTTCTCGACTTGAAGAATTCTCTCACTGGGAGGTGTGTTCTAAGGAAGCTCGCAAGATAACATTCGGAGAATTATCTTGCAACTCGCCCTTATTATACTTGGGTGTAACACATTATCATTACCTTAGTGTATTGTCTTGTACCTTCAAGGAGGGCGCCTTAAAATGATTTAGGCACCGTCCACACTCCGCCATAGGAATTTAATTTGAAAACGCAGTTATATTTCTACGGTTAGGCCTGATGTTCATACTAATTCAGAGTTTTTTGAACCGAAGCTCTGAAAACATTATTCGTGATTTTAAAGATGTAGTAATTATAACCAAAATGGCCGGTGATTGTTGTGTTTTTAAACTGATTCCTCCGTTTTTAAATTCCTCTTCGTAATGTGGTCGGGGCCTAAGTTCTACTTTACAGATGTGATGTTGAGAAATTAAATACAAAGAATGATTATCTATTGAACAAAGTAATTCAGTCCATGTGCATGTAAAGCAATTTAGTAGCAGCAACCCTGTGATAAAAAGAGGTCATAAATCCAGTTAGGAAACTTGTAGCCTTCTTTTTTTCAATTCACAAAAATATACAAAGATAAACCACTGATCAACGAAGTTGGCAGAATTCGAACCTGCGCGGGGTGACCCCAATGGATTTCTAGTCCATCGCCTTAACCACTCGGCGGCGACTACCTTTTCAATATAAAGCTAAGCAAAAACTCAAGAAGATTTAACTACGTTCAAATATTAATTAGACCATTGTGTCAGTTTGAATATAAAAGCAAAAACAAAGAACACACACACTATTTATGTCACATGGAACAAGGGAGTTGCATGTGACATATAAAGCAAATCCGTCTGTTGTTTAATGCATGATGCACGAAATCGGAAGGTACCCAATAACATTTTAAAGATATTCAGCGACACTGCCAGTATTCATTCTTACAACACTCGGTCTGCGTCAGCAAATAAATTTTATATTAAGAAATCTACGTTAGAAATCCAAAAAAGAGCTTTCTCAAGAGTAGGAGCTAAAGTTTGGAATCAGATGCCAGCATCATTAAGAGAGCTCCCAAATAAACACTTCCAAACGAAACTCCACTCTTTCCTTCTTGATACTCTTAAGAAGCATGATGACTATATTGATATTTACCTAATTAATATTAACCAAATTACCTCTGCTCTAAAAACGTATAAATATAACTTGAGTCCTTTATTCAAACATACCTTGTAAGAGTCACTGAACTTGTAATTGTTTTAACGATTTAACAATGATTCAAGTTGATACAATCTGTGCAAGTAATTATGTAAGTCTCCTTTGTTAATTTAGTAATTACTTATTATTTTCATTGTAATCTTTTAGTGTGACTGTTCCGCCTAGATGAGCAAATGCTATTTGCGGATCAGTCCTTTTTGTTCTGTATTAACAGCTATTTTTTAAATAAAGTTGAAAGTTGAAGGGCTTGTAACAGCAACCGATAAAAGACGGTTGTAAATCCATACTTGCTCTTCAGCAGCAGACTGGCGCAGTAGAAGCGTACTGGGCCCATAACCCAGATATGCGAGGATCAAAGTCTTGCTCTGCTATGAAGTTATTGTTTTTAGATTTTCATGGCCGTGACGCCAAACCAATTTTGTTCGTATATTAGATTTTCAAATCCCTCAGAAGGTTTGTCAGTGCAGAGTGGTTTTCTTTTTCTTAGTAAGCTGGAGCCAATGTTTTTTTTTTTTAATTTCGCAAGAAGGAACATAACATATAATTAAAGACCGTTTTTATAAGGCGCCAGTGGAAAGCAGTCAAGTGTATAGTTAAATATTTCAAGACGTTATTCCAGAGGTTCCAGTATCAAAACCTTGCTCTGTTAATTTTTTTTTATTTTCATGCATGGTCGTGCCGTTAAACGATTTTGTCGCTAAAATCGATTTTCGAAGCTCTAAGACTCACTGCCTATGAACCGAGAGTGACTCTCTTTTTCTTTTTACGTTCGGGCAAGAAAAAAATGTCGCTTTTTATTCAGGCAAGAAGGAACATTACATGTAGTGAACGGCCACCAGTGGAAAGTAGTCAAGTTAAACATTTCAAGGCCTTAACTGTCAATAGCAGAGTGGTGCAGCGGAAGCGTGCTGGGCCCATAACCTAGAGGTCCAAGGATCAAAACCTCGCTCTGCTAGTAGTATTTATTACTTAAAAGAAGGCCTGAAAACATTTTACTGCTTCTTTTTACATATTTTCCACCAATCAAATTAAAGAAAAACCACGCAACCGGCAAACGCGCGCAACAAAAATATCGATCGGCAATATCAAGCAAGGGTAATGTCTTGCGTACGAGGTTGGCCTTATAAACACATAGATGTCTGAGAGGGAAAAACAAAGTTTTTGGCAGGTACCCCTTTTTTCTTTTCTTTTTTAAATAATTTCTTATGTTACTAAATGAAACGCATTGCCTTGGTCCAGGCTCTTTATCCTCCCGGAGGTTCAAAGGTATTATTTGGCTGCGGTCAAAGCCAAAAAAGAAGACAACAGCTCTTCGTAGTCGGCAGGATTCGTACCTGCGCGGGGAGACCCCAATGGATTTCAAGTCCATCGCCTTAACCACTCGGCCACGACTACTACGTCAATGTAAAAAAGCATTTTTTTTTCTGATTTTTAATTACCCTCTTTTAGTTAACGTTTTAAGGTAATTTCTAATGATCTCTGTTATTTTGATCTTAGACCAACAAATAGCGTTACTAGTTATTGTTATGAAAGTATGAAAGGTGAGAGATTTAGTCCCCCATACAGGCCTTCAGTTAATCCTGAGGTAACCCCTAAAGTTATTTTTATATCACTCTCATCTTCAGCCATCCAAGAAGAGGCTCGAAGTAGCCAATCCTAATAAAACAACTTGAGAGGGATTACCATGGTAATAAAGCCTAATAAATCTTTTCTCGGAAACTTAGCATTGTATACTCACGTTGAAATCCAAACACGTTCTGGCCTTTTAAACTGTAGGAGCCTTCTTGAGACCGTTTCTACTGTCGGCCTGTCACATGACTCTTACATAAACACTGTTCACTCGACTCATGACATCTCTTGATTGTTCCCACAGTTCCATTGGTGTAGCAGTCACATGCCTTACAACTCAACGGGTTATTTATTTGAAGATTAAAGTGAAAGGCCTTACAGCTGTCACAGTCTTTGCCTATCACGTTATCTTTGCACCTGCAGTCTGAGGAAAGCAGAACAAACCATAACAAAGACGTCTAAGACTGCAGCGTCGACACTACACCGGATAATTTTTTAAAACGCAGCTTTGTTTCTACGATTAGGCCTTTTGTCTACACTAATCCCTCACGAAAATGGAGCTTTTCGAAAACGTATTCAAACCGGAAACGAAAACGTCGGGTTTTCGTTTTCGTGTTGCCTATTTGGCCATATTGTGATCTCAG
>OZ026596.1:7348109-7360609 GCA_964020085.1 Micromussa lordhowensis | reverse complement strand
CCCGCTAACTTTAAAACTCATAGAACAACTGCTTAATGAGTGTTGATACGTGGATTTATGATGAACGAGGAAAACAGAATTGCGCTGGATCGGGAGCTCTTTTCAGAGCTCATTGAATCCCCGATCCATCCACTTCTGATTAATATGGTCCGTCCTTATGTTGGAAAAAAAGCAGTCTTACCGGCTGACATCAAAGCAAGTAAATGCTGGTATGAAGATCAAGAGAAGAAATGTAAACATTAAAGCAAACGCAAGAAGACAAAATAGCTACAAACTGCGCATGCTGTAAAGTGAAGCGCGTGCCCTCGACCGTTCCCGCTCCCATAAAAAGGGGCGGAATGTACCGTACTTAACACTTTCGCTTATCTAGCTGATTTGTTCTTGAAAATGGATGACCCTGAGTCACCACAACCGCCGCCGCCGCTAAAGCGACAGAATGCCCTTTGGGGTAAAAAGCTTCTTGAAGCTTTGAACACAAAGAGACCTGATGACTAACCATGTTTAGTCATTTAATGGGGGGCCCAAAAGGCCTCCCTCATAAACAAACAATGAGAACTAAACTTTGCATGGGGAGAAGTGAAACCACGAACGTAGCGTGGTCATGAGAAAACAATGTTCGGTATATGGCAATACAGTTAATCCGCTAATTCGAACTCGGTCATTTCAAACTCATCACCGTATCATTTTCCTTGGATTCGCCCTTCAGTCATTTGCTATCAGCCAGTCATTTGCTATTTCGAACTCCCGCTAGTTCAAACTATTTTGCTAAAATGCTCAATCCGTTCGAGCGAGCAAGATCCAATCCGCGCTGTGTTTATATTTTGCAAACATTAGCGCGCGCTACTTGGCATTTTCAAAGAAACTTGATCGAACGCGATCCAAGAATAACATGATAGTTTGAAGCAGTTCCGTTTTGTACTATCAAAGAAACTCTTCCTTACGAATCAACCAAACTTTTTAAAACTAAGGAGTTTGACACAAGCGATTGTTTTGCTCGCGCGCGAAGAGGGCAAACGATCAACAACAAATTTTTCGCTCCGTTTCAGGCAGAAGCGGTATATTAACTTTGAGAGGTACGAACAATAGCGAAAACAATACCACGGAAACTTCAGTGTTTCGAACTTCCGCTCTCTTCAAGTTAATGAGCATGGCCTTAATCCCCACGGAGAATAGCAGTAGTTTAGATTAACCAATCAGACTTGCCCCCTTGCGTTCAATTTGCGTTTATTTGAATATTAATGGCCGATATGACAGACCTAAGATATCTCATGAACTGCAAGTAAATGTCCCGAGAACAATAGCCATTCTGCGCGATGTGAGATAGCAAAAAAAAAAACAACAACACGAAACCGAAGAAAGAAGGAGAATAGTAAAGAACTGATTAGGGTCGATTTCCAGCCGTTTTGTGAGCCTGCGTTTGAAGCACTACACCACACCGCTGGTAGGAGGATCAACTGGACTCCCAAAGCGGCTGAAAAGCGAGCCCTGTAGGTAAACATTGGATACGATAGAGAAAGTTGGATAACGCGTGCCTTCAGTTTAAAATTAATACCCAGGTCTCTACAGCCTAGCCGGCAAATAAAAGTCACGGGTCTTACACATTTCCAAACGCCGAGTAAGACACTTGAAAATACGAAGCGCGGCGCAGTATTTTGAAGAACTTCGAGGCGTTTGGAAATTTGGAGCAGCACTTTCTCGAGGGTTTGACAATTCTTTTTTCAAAATAAAACTATGGAGAAAACCGAGGAGTACAAATGTAAAAGCACAAAAGCTAAGCTTACAACTAGCTAGGCTCACAAAAGCTAAGCGTATATTGACAATAAAATTGCTATCTATCTATCTATCTATCTATCTATCTATCTATCTATCTATCTATGCTAATTATTTATTTATTTATTTATTTATTATTTATTTATTTATAGATTCGTACAATGTACAGGTGAGAGGACAATAGGACACGTAGTCCCCTACTAGGTTCACCCACCTAACCCAACCCCATAAACTGTAGAAAGTCAACCCCTTACCCAAAACTACAATTAAGTATTAATAATATACTATAAATATCAATCTAGTAAGTAGGAAAAAATAAGGAAAAAGGTTAATACTAACAAGAGCAAGCTTGTAGAATATTTACACGGCGACACTTAGGACAAATAATCTTAAAAGAACGTGCATTTTCGCCATCAAAAACATTATATAATCGCTTAAAGTAAAAAGATTTGAGTTGGCGTTTAAAAGAACGAAGTGTATTAGCTACTTAGTTATCTTCAGGAATACGATTCCATATTATCGTAATTCTACTGAAAAAGTAATATCGGAAAAGGGAGGTATATGGGAATAATTAGTCTCAAGGCAATGAGCAGTATTTGCACGACGCATGCGTCCCAGAACAAAAGAGAAATAGTGATCAAATTCAAAGGTAAAATCAACCAGATTATTTAGGCATTTATAAAAGAAAACCAGATCCAAATATTCCAATCAATAGTTAAGCGGCAGTAGCCTTAGCATGATAAGGCGATCTCTATATGACAGATCACTGCCTTAGCCGACGATGAAACGTGAGGCCTTTCTTTGAATACCCTCAACGAGAAAAAGATTATTCACAGCTGACAGGGGAGCCCAGACCTGCGAGCAAAAACATACATGAGAGCGCACTAAAAAATAATACCGCCGCAAAAGTGCCTCCCTATTATCTAAGCCTGCGCAGTTTCTTCTCAGAAAACCTAGCATCTTATATTCTTTAGCTACCACCATAACGATGTGGTCCTGCCAAGTCGTGTTGCTAGAAATTTCATTGCCCATATCGTCAATTCTTTTTTATTTTGTTATCTGATTCCATATATCACCCAATGAACTCCTTGTTGACAATTAATCAAAACGTGGAGGTTCAATATCAAAGATGCCCCTTTGGTGATGGTGCTATGCACGTACGAACAGGCACGTGACACCCAAATTTCTTTTATCTCGATAGGTTACCAAATATTTGAAATTATGGTGCTCTATATCTCCTATAAACAGCAATGCCAAAATGAAGTTGATTGAACAAAATTTTAGCGATCAAAGTGGAGGCTTAAACGAGCGGCCTGAGTTCGCAATGCAAGGCAAGGAGAGGCAAGGCAAGGGAAAGGCGACACAAGGGGAGGCGACCTATTTTCCTGATAATAATATATGGAATTAACATTAAATGACCTCAATTTGTCTTGTTTGTCATATAATAAATATCTTACAAACGTGTTTAATCGGTAAAGTATTGGAGAATCTTAGCCTCGGTTTAGAGACCTCACTGATTTCGGCCTACATGCAACGATGCTGTGTGGGTATATGTGGTAGATTATTGAGATGTATGGTGTGTAGGTATATGTGGTAGATTAATGAGATGTACATGTGTGGGATTTATGGGATGGAGGCCATGCAGGCTGTGTAGGTTTTTGTCGGGGATTAATGAGATGTATGGTATTTAGATCTGTGTAGGTATATGTGGGGGGATAAATGAGATGTGGGCTGTGTAGGTATATCTCGGGGGATAAATTAGATGCGGGCTGTGTAGGTATATGTGGGGATTAATGATATGTAGGCTTTGTAGGGAAGATAATGAAATGGAGGTTGTGAGGGGATATTGGGGGGATGTGTTGGGGGATGGCAGAGGAATATGAGAAAAAATATATGCAAAGAGATCAAGAGAGATGTTGATACTGCTGTGGAGTTAACTAGCCGCCCAACCATCCGGGTGGTGTCGCACTTATAAAGCAAAAGAACAAAAGGCTGGCTGCGAGCCAATGAGAAAGCATTGACGTCATAGCCAAACTGGAAAAACCGGCTCGATTTGATTATTCAAAATGGCGGACATACCTTACGTTAGAATATGCTAATTTGGCAAGCACTCTTTATACGCACGCCTATGTTCTGTAACGGCTACGTAATTTATGCTATACATACAGTCAGATAATATTCACGTTCACCTTTTGTGTCTTGAGTTACAGTAGCCGGATTAAATTTAGTTTACGGTTCTCTCTGCCATCTAATATTACATGTTGCAGCGAAAGGGTAGTTCAAATTCGTCGACAACATATACCGTCCACGAATGCTTACTAACGAAAACAACTTCCAGTGCCTCACTACAGAGAGCATTTCAATTTTCGATGTTGTTCCACCAGATATAATTGTCTCCGCGATGTTTAGGCTTGAGGTCAACTAAGTAGCGAGATCCCCGGGAACTGGAAACTATGGAGAGAGAAATACGGTAATAGTAACTTGGTTTGGAGCGGGAAAGCCCACAGTATCAGTTCACCATGTTCAAGCACGCGATATGATGGCGATGGCCTTTAGGTTTTCAAAGCTTTAAGCTATACTGAAGAAGAAGATGCAAACGATTGCATCTGGCGTGTAGTTATGGGGAAGATGAAAAGGTATTGCTTTGACGCATTAAGGTAAACGAGCTTGTTTCAAAAGGACGGCCAAACTTCCCATCGAAACGCTTAACAACTTTATCGCTGAGTTAATAAGAACCTTGACAAAGAGCTGCAATTTATGTGATTGTTTACGGTTTTTACACGATACTCTCATCTGCATCAGGTTGTTCCTTGGATAAAACATGAGCAAAGCACAAGGTAGCCGCTTGGAATGGAAGGCCTCATGTCAAAAAAACTGTATCGACCTTCCGCGCAGCCGAAATGCAAATAGGAAGCTTAACAATGATGACGGCGACGCCAAGGACGACGCCTTGTAAAACATAATTTTTATATACATTTCCTACGATTTTTGCAATATTTTGGATTTGTCTAGGATGCTCATGGCTCTAAAGCCTCACTCTGGTTAAATATGTAATGACAGCGTTCAATTCCGAATAGAAATACGAAAAAAACTTAGCAGTTCGACTTGTCGTTCGCATTCTCCGGACTACGTAGAACGCGGTCATTTTGCGTATTGCAGGGAACGGCTATGATACAAAGGTTTACTGAACACACTTATACAGCAGTTACTTTGCTCATTAAATCTTTTGTTTGGTGGTGTTTATTGTCTTCGTGGTTTCCTCCAGGCTAAGCCACACTACGCCGTAGGAATTTAAAAACGTTTTCTACGGTTAGGCCTAGGGTCCAGAGAAGGTCAAGTAGATGGAACGCTCCTCTGGGGTTTTGTTCTGTTAAGATTTACATTGATAAGATAGCCCTGAGCTTGCTCTACAAGATGATACCATTTTCTGTTGGTTATGACGTCACATGACGTCAAATGACTCCATGTGATCGGCGTCTTAGATTCGTCATCTTGGATTTAACTGTTATCTTTAAGAGGTCAAGAAATAACGGAAATTAATGCAAAATCAAGCCAGAATGCTTATGGAATGTACAAATTCGTGAATTTCTGCAATTTGATGAAAAACTGGAGAAAGTACAGAAAGGAGTCAAAAAAGTTGATTTTTGGCCAAACCTAACTGGAATTTTTATGGTTGCCATTGCGACGTCGAAAATGATAGATATACATTGACATATTCAAATTTCTACGTCTGAGGGATAAGTTTATGCGGAAGCCAGTGGGCTATTCATCTGATTTATACTACCTTAGCTGTGTTGATACCATAATCTTAAGTTCAAAATTTAGTTCTGGGTTATAGATTCACACTAGCCCTCGGTTGAACTGATTATTTCCTTGCTTCTACCTTGCGTTTGAAGCACATATTCGGCTATCAAAGAAACCACTCTTCTCATTCATTCCAAAGAATTCACGGATTGACCAATAACAATGCCAGCGAACTTAAACGTCCGTTTTGGTTCGAGTTTGTTAGTTGATTGCTGGCTACAGCAGAGAGAAGATATAAAAAACAAGCAGTTGCTGAACAACTGAAGAACACTCCTTCAGCTTTTTTCTTGTTACATCTATCTTGTAATACTCTTTGCGATTAATTTGCGATGAGAAAATTTCCAAGTCGTTGATGCTTACCCGAGGAATGTGTAGTGTTAAAAAGACAGCATCACACTTTGTGCAACTGTGTGATGTAGTTTTAACACTTAAATGTAGGAGCCTTAACAGAAAAACAAGAAAACCTTCATAGGCTGTGTGGAAGATTTCTTCAATTTAAAAAAAACTCTTGTCATAATACTACTTGATAAGGCTCAAGGTCAAACTCACAACGTAGAAGTCGAGAAAGTCTAGTCTGACTACTCCGAACGATGACCCGCAGCCTTTGGTTCTGGCCAAAAGTCTTACGTGAATGAAACTACTCCGAATGATGACCCGATGCGTTTGGTTTTGGCCAAACATCATAAGTGACCTAAACTGCCACGAACGATGATCCGCGGCCTTTGGTTCTGGACAAAAGTCATAAGTGATTGAAAGTGGTCCGAACGATGATCTGCGACCTTTGGTTTTGGCCAAGAATCATAAGTGACCGAAACTACTCCGAATAATGATTAAGGGACTACGGTTTTCGCCAAAAATCAATTTGATTATTCGCACTTCACGCGAGGTGTTTTAAACGTTTGAATTGCTGCTGTAAAAACAAGAAAACAATTTTTCTAAGCGTTACTTTACATTTTTATGCATTGAGACCATTGTAAATTTATACTAAAACAATTAGAATACTCGTCCTCGTTTTCTATGAGCGATATTCAACTCGGCGGGGCTTCGTTGACTATCTACTCGTAGAAAACTCGGGCTCATAGTCAAATTGTTAAATAGAAAGGAAAGCTTTAGAATATTCTCTAGTTGGTTTATTTACTAACAATATTTAGGTAAAATTTAAACACATGATTAATCATTGCAGTCATATACACAACTTAAGCAGTTGTGAAATTAAGACTAGGTTTACACTAAACGAGATTTTTTCGGATTCGTAATTGTTTCTGGATTCATCAATTTCAGAGTATTCGGATTCGTTGGTGTTTACACTGAATGGACATTCCGATTCCTAAGCGTTTTCACGCACACGACTTAAATTCCTGGAACATTCACGATGAAATGGTTAACAAGCTGTTTGTTGCCTCGACAACGAGAAGAGACATGCTGCCAAAAAAGTAGGGGTAGGTTGAGACAGTCTGAACATTTCTTTTCACTCACCTACCACGTTGTTGCTAATCATGTAGTCTCACCTGCCATTTAGCCAGGTTCTATCCAGAATCGCCCAGGTTTTCAATCGTGCCATCGTGATGTCCGATTACGTGTGGAGGACGTCAACATTGTTTGCGTCGATAACTCGTCACGAATCCGGAAGATTTCCTCCAGTGTAAACCTAGTCTAAAGCCTAAAAAAAAAATTCATGCCTGAACGGGACTCGAACCCTTGACCTCTGCCATACCGGTACAGTGCTCTTCCAACTGAGCTATCAAGCTAACTGGGCGCTTGTCATGTTGTTACTTCGTAATATACCCGTAGATAGTGTAGAATGAGAGTATATGAAATACCGTATATTTGGACTGCGGAGAAAGATATAAAGACATGGTTGATCATCGCAGTTATATACGCAACTTAAGCAGTTCTGAAATTAAAGCCTGATAAAAATAACAAAATTTTAGCAGAGTGAGGTAGATAGTCGTGGCCGATTTGTTAAGGTGATGGGCTAGAAATCCATTGGCGTCCTCCTGCGCAGCTTCGAATCCTACCTTCTACGAAGAGCTGTTCTCTTCTTTTTTGGTTATGAAGAGTAAATGTTTCGAAATGATCTCTTATTGACAACAAGCAGGTTTGATCGCAATCAAATAACACCTTTCTACCTCAATACTTCGTATCTTTTGCCTCTACATGCTAAACTAACACTATACAATTGCTTAATCATCCCACTGTTTGACTATGGAGACACAGTGTGGGGTGAAAAAAATAGCGACACACTTATGGGTCAGCTGCAAGTTCTTCAAAACAAGGCAGCCAAGGTCCTGCTTAATTCAAAAACCAAGAAGTTCATCTACTGAGGCACTAGATCGTTTGGACCTTAAGACCCTCTCAAAGAGACGACACTTCCATTGCTGTGTTATGATGCATAAATATCTGTCGGGGAAAATTGATTTTAATTTTGACATCAGACGAAATAGTAGTTTTCATTCTTATCAAACTCGCGGAAGCAATGATTTACACCTTCCTCGCGTGCGTACCAACTGGGGCAAACAAACTTTCATTTATCAAGCCTCTAAGGACTGGAACAGCCTAGACAATAACATTAAAAGTAGCGAATCAATGTCCTTTTTTAAAGCCAAGCTTAAAAGCTTATAATTTTGTAAATAATGACCTATCTAATTATTGTTAGAGCTTTTTAATTACTTTTTTTTTGTAATATCTAATTATTGTTAGAGCTTTTTAATTACTTTTTATTGCAATATCTATTTTTATTTTTGTAAATTATAATTTGCAGGGCCCCACTGAAAACCGCCAAGGGAAGTGGGTTCCCTGGATAAATATTATTATTATTATTATTATCATGATCATGATCATTATCATTATCATTATCATTATCATTATCATTATCATTATCATTATCATTATCATTATCATTATCATTATCATTATCATTATCATTATCATTATCATTATCA
This sequence comes from Micromussa lordhowensis, assembly GCA_964020085.1. Classification (NCBI taxonomy): domain Eukaryota; kingdom Metazoa; phylum Cnidaria; class Anthozoa; order Scleractinia; family Lobophylliidae; genus Micromussa; species Micromussa lordhowensis. Next base: position 7,352,093 of record OZ026596.1, on the reverse strand, counting down.
TTATCATTATCATTATCATTATCATTATCATTATCATTATCATTATCATTATCATTATCTTTATCATTATCATTATCATTATCATTATCATTATCATTATCATTATTGTTATTGTTATTGTTATTGTTTTTATTTTTATTATTATTATTATTATATTATTATTAAGTTTATAGGCCTGAAACACGACAACGCGCTTGATTTAACATACAAAATCATTTTAAAATTTTTATTTTAATAGAAAAATGCTGAAGAGATATCAAAATATCAAGAGTCAGTGGCAAACCTTTTTTTGATTGAGCTTACGAAATCTTCTGACTACAATTTTTCCATTTTTAATGCTGAAGGGATATTGTGTCAAAAACTTAGTACGCAAGGCATTACCGATCGACAAATTGCGCGCGTTTTCCCGCGGTGGCCGCCGGTTGCTTCGGTTTTTTCTTTAATTTGATTGGTGGATAATAAGTAAAAATAAGACGAAACAAGTCTTCAAACATTCTTTTAAGTGAAAAACAAAAAGAAAAGAAAGGTCACATTATCCCCACTAAGGAATCTCCACTGCAGTTCTAACGACTTCCTTTGAATATCATTAACAAGATATTACTAAGAGAAAAAAGAATAAGAACTAAAAATGTGTTAGCATAGCGAGGTTTTGATCCTCGGTCCTCTGGGTTATGGGCCCAGCACGCTTCCACTGCGTCACTCTGCTCACGGATGACGTGTATCGAAATGATATTAAATCTATCAGGGTTTATCAGGGTAGTCGTGGCCGAGTGGTTAAGGCGATGGACTTGAAATCCATCGGGGTCTCCCCGCGCAGGTTCGAATTCTGCCGACATATGTTCTCTTTTTACTCTTGTGTGAACTGAAATAAAACAGCTGTAGGTCTCCTTGCTATCTTGAAAAAGTCAAACATTTACATGTGAATAATGCAAAGACATAACAGTTTTAACCACTTATCTTCCTGGTATTTGAAAAAGATTATGTTTTCAAAGATTTTCAGTTGCTAGATAGGCTTTTAAAAGGAATCGTAATTACATTACACTTTAGTGAGCTTGTCGGAACTTAGGTTTTTGCTTTTTCACGCACTTAGTGACGTAAAATCTTACCACTTTCTACCTGATGTCAGGAAACTAAAAGCAAACACTGTTCGTAAGAATGAAAAAAGTAAATCAAAAAAATTAGCAGAGCGAGGTTTTGATCCTCGGGCCTCTGGGTTATGGGCCCAGCACGCTTCCACTGCGCCACTCTGCTCACCGTGATGACGTGTATCGAAATGGTATTAAATCTCAACTTACTTATAACGCTCTCACTATTGGGATTTTGTTAGTCTGCAATTTGTTCATTAATATTCATAAATTATAGTAATTATTAGTTATTTCAACAAGAAAAGCTGAAAAAAAGAAAGCTCATATTATCCCTACCAAGGATCTTTGTTGGAATTCCTAAACTAAATTACTTTTGAATAACATTTATGGGGTGTGACAGCAGGAAAAAAGAATGCCAAATAAAATTGTTAGCAGAGCGAGGTTTTGATCCTCGGATCTTTGGGTTATGGTCCCAGCACGCTTCCACTGCGCCACTCTGCTCATGGATGACGTGTATCGAAATGATATTAAATCTCAACTTAATAATATAGCTCTCAACAATGGGATTTTCTTAGTCTGCAATTTGTTCATTTATGTACATAAATGATAGTAACAATTGCTTATTTCAACAAGAAAAGCTGAAAAAAAGAAAGCTCATATTATCCCTACCAAGGAGCTTTGTTGGAATTCCTAAACTAAATTACTTTTGAAAAACATTTATGGGGTCTCACTGCATGAAAAAAGAATGCCAAATAAAAGTGTTAGCAGAGCGAGGTTTTGATCCTCGGACCTCTGGGTTATGGGCCCAGCACGCTTCCACTGCGCCACTCTGCTGCTGACGGATAACTGTGGATTTATAACCGCTTTACATCGGTTGCTGTTACTAAACTGCTCTATTCGCACATGGAATTCCTTTGCTCACTTTTCTTCTAAATGATCATTTTTTGCATGTAAAGGAGGCACTCGTTCTCCACATCAAATCCGTAGATCAGAGGTCATGATCGTGACCGACTTATGAATCTTTTTACTTAGCATCCATTTATCAGGGTAGTCGTGGCCGAGTGGTTAAGGCGATGGACTAGAAATCCATTGGGGTCTCCCCGCGCAGGTTCGAATCCTGCCGACTACGTTGAATTAAAGGTTCTCTTTTTATTCTTCTGTGAACTTAAATAAAATAGCTGTAGGTCTCCTTGCTATCTTGAAAAAGTCGAACATTTACATGTGAATCATGCAAAGACATAACAGTTTTAATCACTCATCTTCCTGGTATTTGAAGAAGATTATGTTTTCAAAGAGTTTCTGTTGTTAGATAGGCTTTTCTAAGGAATCGTAATTACATTACACTTTAGTAAGCTTGTCGGAACCTGGGTTTTTGCTTTTTCAGGCACTTACTGACAATCCTGGCTTATACCGTTCTGACTGACGTAAAAGGTTACCACTTTCTAGCTGATGTCAGGAAATTAAAAGCAAACACTCTTCGTAAGAGTGAAAAAAAAAATAAATAAAAAAACTTCGCAGAGCGAGGTTTTGATCCTTGGACCTCTAGGTTATGGGCCCAGCACGCTTCCACTGCGCTACTCTGCTCACGGATGACGTGTATCGAAATGATATTAAATCTCAACTTAATAATATGGCTCTCAACAATTGGATTTTCTTAGTCTCCACTTTGTTTATTGATGCACATAAATGATAGTAATAATTACTTATTTCAACAAGAAAAGCTGAAAAAAAAGAAAGCTTATATTATCCCTACCAAGGAGCTTTGTTGGAATTCCTAAACTAAATTACTTTTGAAAAACATTCATGGGGTCTCACTGCATGAAAAAAGAATGCCAAATAAAAGTGTTAGCAGAGCGAGGTTTTGATCCTCGGACCTCTGGGTTATGGACCAAGCACGCTTCCACTGCGCCACTCTGCTGCTGACGGGTAACTGTGGATTTATAACCGCTTGATATCGGTTGCTGTTACTAAACTGCTCTATTCGCACATGGAATTCCTTTGCTCACTTTTCTTCTAAATGATCATTTTTTGCATGTAAAGGAGGCACTCGTTCTCCACATCAAATCCGTAGATCAGAGGTCATGATCGTGACCGACTTATGAATCTTTTTACTTAGCATCCATTTATCAGGGTAGTCGTGGCCGAGTGGTTAAGGCGATGGACTAGAAATCCATTGGGGTCTCCCCGCGCAGGTTCGAATCCTGCCGACTACGTTGAATTAAAGGTTCTCTTTTTATTCTTCTGTGAACTTAAATAAAATAGCTGTAGGTCTCCTTGCTATCTTGAAAAAGTCGAACATTTACATGTGAATCATGCAAAGACATAACAGTTTTAATCACTCATCTTCCTGGTATTTGAAGAAGATTATGTTTTCAAAGAGTTTCTGTTGTTAGATAGGCTTTTCTAAGAAATCGTAATTACATTACACTTTAGTAAGCTTGTCGGAACCTGGGTTTTTGCTTTTTCAGGCACTTAGTGACAATCCTGGCTTATACAGTTCTGACTGACGTAACAGGTTACCAATTTCTAGCTCATTTCAGGAAATTAAAAGCAAACACTGTTCGTAGGATGAAAAAAAATAAGTAAAAAAACTTAGCAGGGCGAGGTTTTTATCCTTGGACCTCTAGGTTATGGACCAAGCACGCTTCCACTGCGCCACTCTGCTCATGGATGACGTATATCAAAATGATATTAAATCTCAACTTAATAATATGGCTCTTAACAATGGGATTTTCTTAGTCTCCACTTTGTTCATTGATATGTACATAAATGATAGTAATAATTACTTATTTCAACAAGAAAAGCTGAAAAAAATGAAAGCTCATATTATCCCTACCAAGGAGCTTTGTTGGAATTCCTAAACTAAATTACTTTTGATAAACATTTATGGGGTCTCACT
>OZ026596.1:7323109-7345609 GCA_964020085.1 Micromussa lordhowensis | reverse complement strand
GCAGACATGTATTTCATTCACTTAAAAGTACTTCGTAAGAATCATTGATTTTCACGATGTGCAAAACCTTCAAATGGATCAAGCTTCTGGTGGTTGAATCGTAAAAGGATGGTCTTCAGAACCCTGCAAAAATTTCTTTGGGCAAATGATTGTGAGCGACGCGAGAGCTTTTCAAAATACGTTAAAAATGCACTTATTCAACTTCCGTCGTCTAATTTCAATTCACGGGTTAGACACATATTTTAGCATGCGCCACATGTCTTGACGTATATTAAGCTAAAATGGACACAGAGCTGATAAATTCGAAATGTTCTAACCTTATTTGCTGCAAAAGGTAGGTCCAAAAGCCAATTTAACGTGTTTTTCTCACCATTCGTCGAGGTAAAGCAAAGTTTCCTTTTGTTTACACAAGGTGTCTGGTGGAACATCACCAACTGTCATCGTATCTAGAGGTCGAATACCATGAATCTTTGACCATCTTTCGGCGCATATGATCGCAACTGCGTCTAAGTCAACAACGACTAAGTAATTTGTAAATAGTTGCTTGCCTTGCGCTACACCAAAATACTATTGCATTTGAACGATTGCTGCTCCGTGAATCGCGGTTCGTTATTTCTTCGTCACGCAATGCGGTCGTTCTATTTTAGGGGGTAGGGGTAGGGCAATTTCTATCCTGATATGCGACCACTTGGAGCACACAATCTTGTTGAGTAGGAAGAGAGTAAATAAAGGAAAAGAAAGAATGACTAGTTTACCTTTGTCTCCTGAGCCGTCTCCTGTTGTCATCATCTACCTGCATTGCGTAACACTGTGGCCCTAAACTCGTACCTAGGTCTTTTCGCGCTGTGCCGATTTTTTTTTGGTTACTTTTCTCAAATATTGCGAACTCAATCCGAAAATTCACCGAGTCTCTAAATTTCCCAACTTCCAGAAAACCAAACAATGCAAACACTTAACGAAGACCTAAGTTTTTTTTATAACTTGGCTGAATTTTTCTCCGAATTCTTTCGCGACAGTCGGAGAATTTTATCGCCTTTGGCAAAGTTTTTTTTCTCAAATTGTTTCTCTTTGCAACATGATCGTTCCGTTACCTCGGTCTTGCTCGTGCTCGTACTCCCCCCGCGCTCCCACACGTTTTTTTTCACACGACAAATCCTTACACCCCCCCCCCCCCCCGAAACCGGTCCGCGATTTTTCGTTCTTTGGAAGTTGTGGTCGATATACCATTTATTGTATAAGACTCCAAATAAAAAACAAACATGTCTTTTAAGCCGCCTGATCTCCGCACGGAAACAAAATGTCGCAAATTTTTGCCTGAAGCGTTTTGTGCGATTCCGCAATAACAACAAAGAGCTGAGTAATGGCAGCCACTGAGGAAAGACAAAGGAGATATTGGACCAGACCGGGAAGAATTAGCGCGTGGTGGGACTACTAATGTCCAATTGCACGAAAGTAACGGAACAATTTCAGAATTCCGCTTCCGATCTTTAGAGTTACAACCACAAACTCTACCAACAATAACTTCAAAAGAACAACAGCCCTCCATTTTCTGTCACAAAACAGAACTAATAAACATACCAATCATGACCAATACCCCGCAACTAAGAAAACAAAAGGCTCCAAATATTGTGGCATGGCCAGGGTTTGTCTACTCCGGGTAACTACTAATTAAATTTAGTCTTTTTCTCACTAATTAGTCACCTTGTGATTTCGTATTTTTTATTTCGGCTAGTTCTTGGTTCTTTGATCTGCAATTTTTTGATAGCAATTGTTTAAAATTGTGGTGAGTACAGGCACTTTATCATCTGCTGGTGGTTTGCTGGGGGGAGGAGGGTGTCTTTTACTGACACCTTCGCTTAGCTAGACGTCGAGTTTCCAGTGCCAAATAATCTTGATATTGACTGTATTGCTGTTGGTTCTGGGTTGATTTGGCACCCAGGTACAATCTGCTGGCCAGGTTGGGGGGGGGGGGGGGGGTAGGATTTGGTTGTCAGAGCTGGGTCTGTCTTTGAGCTGTCTGCGGGCATAGTATTTGCAAATATGGTCAAATATATAAACGGAGAAACACTGAATACATTGTTTCACTTATCCTAAGAGTGCTCTTTACAAAATATGAATGCGAATTTCCAGTTATATAATATTTATATTTGTTTTCTTCACTATCATCATCATCATCATTATTACTAGTAGTAGCAGCATCAGCAGCAGTAGCAGCAGCATCATTATTAATATTATTATCATTATTATTTTATTTTTTTATTATATACCTCCACCCGCTAAAACGAGATGCGGTGACAGCATTGCGTGACGAGCAAATGACGAACGCGGTAAGATTGTACTGTAAGGGCCGACACGCTTGGGAGTAATGGCCAGCAATCAAATGTAATATTTTGGTGTAGTACGTACAAAGCCAGCAACTATCCACGAATGACTTAGCCGTTGTTGACTTAGGTAGATGCAGTGGTGATCATATGCGCCGAAAGATGATCACAGATTCCTGGTATTCGACCATTGAATACGTTGACAGTTGGCAATGTACATCGGACGTTGTGTAAACAGAAGGAAACTAACCGCTTAAAATGCGACGAATGGTGAGAGAAACACGTCAAATCCACTTTTGAAACTGCCTTTTACAGCAAATAAGGTAAGAATATGTCGAAATTCTCAGCTCCATGTCTATTTATAGGTCAAGACATGTGGCGCATGCTAAACCCGTAAATTGAAATTCGATAACGCATGGCAGATATTTGCATTTTTAACGTACTTTGAAAAGCTCTCGCGTCGCTCACAATCATTTGCCCAAAGAAATTTTTACAGGAATCTGTAGAGCATCCTTCTGCGATTCAACCACCAGAAGCTTAATCCATTTGAAGGTTTCGCACATGGTGAAAATCAATTATTTTTACGAAGTACTTTTAAGTGAATGAAATACATGTCTGCGAAATTTAATTATTTTGCAACCAAAAAATAACGCAGCATTTCCCCAAATCAACCCAGTACATATTTAAACATTGCAAAAAAATATTTGAGTGTTTTAAAGACGGAAGAATGATGTGGTTTTGCATGCTAGGCTCTCAAAGTTGTTCAATAAAATGGCCCGTCAAATGACGATTTTAACAGGATTTGGTAATTTGCATATTTCTTTGAAATAAAAGAATATTTTGCCAAAAAAACTATCCAGTATTTTTTGTCATGCCCTAGCCTATCTACCATAAGAATATGAGCGAAATCGAATTTTCGACCCTTGCCGAGTTATGTTCCATATTTATGGACAGGGACTCTTAAAAGCAAACACTGTTCGTAAGAGTGAAAAAAATAAATAAAAAAACTTAGCAGAGCGAGGTTTTGATCCTTGAACCTCTAGGTTATGGGCCCAGCTCGCTTCCACTGCGCCACTCTGCTCATGGATGACGTGTATCGAAATGATATTAAATCTCAACTTAATAATATGGCTCTCAACATTTGGATTTTCTTAGTCTCCACTTTGTTCATTGATATGTACATAAATGATAGTAATAATTACTTATTTCAACAAGAAAAGCTGAAAAAAATAAAAGCTCATATTATCCCTACCAAGGAGCTTTGTTGGAATTCCTAAACTAAATTACTTTTGATAAACATTTATGGGGTCTCACTGCATGAAAAAAGAATGCCAAATAAAAGTGTTAGCAGAGCGAGGTTTTGATCCTCGGACCTCTGGGTTATGGGCCCAGCACGCTTCCACTGCGCCACTCTGCTGCTGACGGATAACTGTGGATTTATAACCGCTTTACATCGGTTGCTGTTACTAAACTGCTCTATTCGCACATGGAATTCCTTTGCTCACTTTTCTTCTAAATGATCATTTTTTGCATGTAAAGGAGGCACTCGTTCTCCACATCAAATCCGTAGATCAGAGGTCATGATCGTGACCGACTTATGAATCTTTTTACTTAGCATCCATTTATCAGGGTAGTCGTGGCCGAGTGGTTAAGGCGATGGACTAGAAATCCATTGGGGTCTCCCCGCGCAGGTTCGAATCCTGCCGACTACGTTGAATTAAAGGTTCTCTTTTTATTCTTCTGTGAACTTAAATAAAATAGCTGTAGGTCTCCTTGCTATCTTGAAAAAGTCGAACATTTACATGTGAATCATGCAAAGACATAACAGTTTTAATCACTCATCTTCCTGGTATTTGAAGAAGATGATGTTTTCAAAGAGTTTCTGTTGTTAGATAGGCTTTTCTAAGGAATCGTAATTACATTACACTTTAGTAAGCTTGTCGGAACCTGGGCTTTTGCTTTTTCAGGCACTTAGTGACAATCCTGGCTTATACCGTTCTGACTGACGTAAAAGGTTACCACTTTCTAGCTGATGTCAGGAAATTAAAAGCAAACACTGTTCGTAAGAGTGAAAAAAAAAAATAAATAAATAAACTTCGCAGAGCGAGGTTTTGATCCTTGGACCTCTAGGTTATGGGCCCAGCACGCTTCCACTGCGCTACTCTGCTCACGGATGACGTGTATCGAAATGATATTAAATCTCAACTTAATTATATGGCTCTCAACAATTGGATTTTCTTAGTCTCCACTTTGTTTATTGATGCACATAAATGATAGTAATAATTACTTATTTCAACAAGAAAAGCTGAAAAAAAAGAAAGCTCATATTATCCCTACCAAGGAGCTTTGTTGGAATTCCTAAACTAAATTACTTTTGAAAAACATTCATGGGGTCTCACTGCATGAAAAAAGAATGCCAAATAAAAGTGTTAGCAGAGCGAGGTTTTGATCCTCGGACCTCTGGGTTATGGGCCCAGCACGCTTCCACTGCGCCACTCTGCTGCTGATGGATAACTATGGATTTATAACCGCTTTACATCGGTTGCTGTTACTAAACTGCTCTATTCGCACATGGAATTCCTTTGCTCACTTTTCTTCTAAATGATCATTTTTTGCATGTAAAGGAGGCACTCGTTCTCCACATTAAATCCGTAGATCAGAGGTCATGATCGTGACCGACTTATGAATCTTTTTACTTAGCATCCATTTATCAGGGTAGTCGTGGCCGAGTGGTTAAGGCGATGGACTAGAAATCCATTGGGGTCTCCCCGCGCAGGTTCGAATCTTGCCGACTACGATTATTTTTTTCTTGTCCAGGCTTAAACAAATCAACATTGTTATAGAGCCCTTAAAGCAGAGTAACGCGCTTCATAAAGTTACTTAAACAATCTTTTAAAAATTTTTGGCTTCATAGGATCGGTTTAAAAAGTGCAAAATGCAAAATTTGATTTTTTAATCTCGGACACCAATATGTACACAAGGCTCACCTCGTACGCTGATCGATATTTGGGGTCATGTGACAAAAAAGTTTTAGGGTCGTAATTCGCCGTAGATTGCTGTTCAAGAGTTCAAATAAATGGTTTAACTTAGAACCATACTGGTAGCAGCGAGGTTCACGTTGAGGAAATTCGCCGAATTCAAGAAAGTGCCGTTAAATTCGAAGAAGAAGAAGCGCCGCGACCGAGCGAAGGGCACAGACGATGCCGAAGACAACCGCGACGAAATTGTAGATAAAACAGAGGAGCAAAAGATCAAGAAAGCCAAATCGAAATCGCTATTCACAAGGCGAAAAAATCAGCTGGCGGATTTATTGGAAGATGGAGTGTCGAGCAACCGTGAAATAAGAGCTGCGAGGAAAAAAATTGACGAAGCCCAAGAGGATGTTGTTGAAGATTTGACATCGTTGATTGTGTTGTATTCGAAAACTAGAGATCGGCATGCTGTTGAGAAAACCAGCCGCGAACTTGACGAAATCGAGAAAGAATTGGGAGCTAGTGAAAACAATTCACTCAGTTCTGGCACGGAGGGGGAGCGAAGCACGCGTCCTGGACACTCCTTGACAACAACCATGGCAAGCACAAAAGCTCCAGAGCCAGCAAAGTATCTCGCCTTGCGTACAGTTCCAGTGGTGGTGAAGAATGGGGAGCGAAGAATAATTGTAAATGCCTTACTAGATGATGGAAGCACAAAGACCTACATAAATGGTGATGTGGCTGTTGAGCTAGGATTGGAAGGAAGTACCCAGCGAATCACAGTTAATGTGTTAAATGAAGAGGAAGATTCCTTTGAAACCATGCCAGTGGAATTTGACCTGCGGAGCACTGATGGCAAGACTCGTGCAAGAATTTCAGCATTTACAGCAACACGAGTGACTGGGAACATGAGACCAGTTAACTGGAAAGGGCAATCGGGAAAGTGGAAGCACCTGCAAGGTGTTGACTTCCCAAACCTTGGCCCTCGGCCAATCATTGACATGCTGATTGGCATAGACTATGCCGAATTACACTTTTCTATTAGAGATGTCCGTGGCCAACCTGGGGAGCTGGTGGCTCGACTGACGCCTTTAGTCTGGACGTGTATTGGTTCACCGAAGCTGGCAGAGGACAGCGTGCAGCAGACAAATTTTACCACGGCCTATTTCGTTCACCAGCAAGAGAAAGAATTGAGCTCTGTATTGCAGAAGTTTTGGGAGGTTGACTCATCTGGGTCAATCACAGAAAAAGAACTGCTGAAAAAAGAAGAAGTGTCAGCGATAAAAGCATTTGAGAGCTCAGTGCAGTTCAAAGGGGAGACATATGAAGTAGAGATGCCATGTAAAACCAAACGCCCCTGAGTTACCAAACAATTATGAGATGGCTGTGAACCGCTGGATTAGCACTGAAAAGAGGCTTCTGAAGGATCCTAAGCTAGCGGAGTCGTATTCAGAAGTCATCAGCAAGTACACACAGAAGAGCTACATTTCTAAAGTGACACCCTCTAAGACAGAGGAGAAGGCCCGGTATCTTCCACACTTCGCCATTGTAAGACCTGAAACTACAAAGACTAGGGTGGTTTTCGATGCGTCTGCAAAATTTAATGGACTGTCATTGAATGACGTCATTTGCCAAGGACCAAAGCTCCAAAGGGATATCTTTGATGTAATGATCCGTTTTCGACGTTTTCCAGTAGCCCTAGTATGTGACATTGCAGAGATGTATCTTAGAATCGGGATATCACCCTCAAGTAGACCATTCCATCGTTTCTTATAGAGGAACATAGATCAGTCAAGACCTCCAGATGTTTATCAGTTCAATAGCCTTGTCTTTGGAGTCAACTCGAGCCCATATCAGGCACAGTTTGTTTCACAGAAACATGCAAGGGGAAACCAAGAGCACTACCCGAGAGCTGCCGAGACAATCTTGGAGTCTACCTACATGGATGACAGTATGGACTCTTCCCCTAGCGAAGAGGAGTGCGTAAAACTTTACGAGGAACTATCAGCACTGTGGGGGTCTGCAGGCATGCATGCGAGAAAGTGTCTTTCCAACTCAGAACAAGTACTTGAGAAGATACCTGAAGAAGACAGGGCTGCAGAAGTGGACTTGGACAAAGGAAATTTGCCGTCAATGAAAACACTTGGTGTGTTTTGGTTGGCTAAGGAAGATGTTTTCACGTACAAAGTGAATCCTCCAGATGACAAGTTCCAGTTGACCAAGCGAAATTTCCTGCGTAAGATAGCCATGCTGTTTGACCCTATGGGGTTTCTGGCGCCATACGTGATCCGCGCAAAGATCCTACTGCAAGAGATGTGGACCTCAGAATTAGATTGGGATGACCCACTAGACCCAAGCCAAGCTAGACAGGCCAAGAAGTGGTTTGAAGAACTCACAGAGTTGTCAGACGTGCACGTCCCTCGTTGCCTACAGTTGAACTCGCATGTTGAGACAGTCACCTTGCACACTTTCACAGATGCATTAGGGGATGCGTATGGTGCAGTAACTTACGTTAGGTACCAGTACAAGGATGGTACAGTATCTACCAGCCTAGTGGCCTCCAAGACACCGGTGGCACCACTATCAGCTACAAGCATTCCGAGACTCGAACTTATGGGAGCTGTTTTGGGATTGAGATTGGCCCTGTCCATAGCCAAGGTCCTAAAGATTGACCAGAGCCTACTCACATTTTGGAGTGACAGCATGAATGTGCTGTGATGGATACGAAAACCCAGCCGCAGTCTCAGGCCATTCATAGCGAATCGCGTAGGAGAAATACATGATTCAAGCAGTCCTACTCAGTGACGTCATGTTAACACACACCAGAACCCTGCTGACCTGCCAACCAGAGGAATGTCTGTGACTGAGGTAAAAAGAAGCGAGATGTGGTGGAGGGGTCCAAATTTTCTGAGCATGCCAGAAGACGCATGGCCAAAAACGGAGATTGATGCAACGCCTGAAGCAATACTAGAAGTCCGCAAAAAAGCGAGAGCAACATTCTATGTGCCAGGAACAGAATCAGTACTATTCGCGCTTACCCGGAAAACGACTTGGCGTTTAGATCCCAGCAGATATTCAAGATGGACCAGATTATTGAGAGTTAGAGCATGGGTACATCGATTTGTGAACAACTGTGGAAAGCCACCAGAGGAGAGAAGTTCTGGAGAACTGAGCAGTCAAGAGATCTCAGATGCTGAGACTGACATCATCAAAGAGGCGCAACAAGAAGCTTTTCAAGAATAATACAAGGCGCTGGTCAATTTCAAGTCTATTCCGCAAAACAGCAAGTTGCTACGTTTGAACCCTATCTTAGATGAAGATGGTCTGCTTCGATCAGATGGAAGACTGCGCTATGCGGACTACCTACCTTTCGATGCTGGATATCCAATCATTCTACCAAGGAAGAGTCGGGTGACCAGACTAATTGTGAAGTCCTCTCACGAAAGGGGTAGCCATGCAGTGGGAACTAATCACACATTGTCTTTGCTGTCAGCCAGATTCTGGGTCATGCAAGGTAGAGAGGAGATTCGTGACTGGGAAAGAGAGTGCTGTGAATGTCGGAAGAGGAAGGCAAAGGCTGCTCTATAGATAATGGCCCCACTACCGAAGATTCGACTAAAACTGCCCTTACGAGCATTCGCTCGAACAGCAGTTGACTTTGCGGGACCATTTGTAACTATTCAGGGGAGGGGCAAGAAGAGAGCTAAACGATATCTTTGTTTATTTACATGCCTAACATCGAGGGCTGTTCACCTAGAGATGGCCTATGGGCTGGATACAGATTCCTTTCTGAACGCGTTTAATCGCATGGCCAATCGGAGAGGACTGCCAGAAGAGATGATTTCTGATAACGGAACTAATTTTCTAGGCGCGAAAAGAAAGCTGAGGGAGCTCGTCGAACAACTGGATCGGGACAAGATTGAGAAATTAGCTGCCAACAAGGGCATCAAGTGGAGGTTCAACCCACCGTCGGCACCTCACTTTGGTGGGGTGCATGAGACAATGATCAAGTCAGCAAAGAGAGCAACCTATGCGATATTGAGATTAGCAGATGTGGCCGATGAAGAACTGGTGACGGCATTTACGGGTGCAGAGGCACTCATAAATTCCAGGCCTTTAACATATCAGTCTGCTAATCCCTCAGATGACACACCCATCACCCCAAATCATTTCCTGATTGGACAAGTAGGAGGCCAGTTTGCTCGTGGATCAGTTGATAGTGGCCAGTTCAGTCCCAAGAAGTGATGGAGACGGGTGCAAGAACTAGTGCGACACCTTTGGCACCGGTGGCTGAGAGGGTGGCTACCACCTTTGAATCGTAGGTCCAAGTGGCGGAAGGAACATAAATATGTCCAAGTTAATAACGTGGTCTTTGTAGTGGCACCGGAGACACCGCGTGGGCAGTGGCCGCTTGGTAGAGTCCTGGCAGTCTTTCCAGGGAAGGACAAGCATGTGAGAGTTGTCAAAGTCAGAGTTGGCCGCAAGGAATTATTGAGACCGATCACCAGAATTTGTCCATTCGAACTCCTTTCAGAAGACGACGCTGAAGAATAAGACAATAGTAAACTTTAAGAGAACTAGAACTGTAGTGAACCTTTTATAGAAACACACAAAACCCCTATTGATAGGCCGATGAGCCACTAGCCCATCGAGAAGAGGGAGTATGATGTGAAGGACATTTTGTTATGCCATACTCAAAGAGCAATACTGGGGTCATATGAAAAAAAAAAGTTTAGTGGATGTTTTGCGACCACGTCGAGATAGTGTTTATGGGTCGTAACTCGCCGTAGATTGCTGTTCAAGAGTTCGAATAAATGGTTTAACTCAGAATCAATAATGATAATGATAATGACTTGTTTCGGTCAGTTATGATATTTGACCAAAAGCGGAGGCCGCGGGACAGGCTTTGGAGTAGTTTCGGTCACTTAGGATTTTTGGCCAAAAGCGCAGGCCATGGGTCAGGCTTCGGAGTAGATTCCGTCACTTATGATTTTGGGCCAATAGCGCAGGACGCGGGTCAGGCTTCGGAGTAGTTTCGGTCACTTATCATCTTGGGCCAAAAGCGTAGACCGCGGGTCAGGCTTCGGTCACTTGTGATTTGGGCCAAAAGCGCAGGCCGCGGGTCAGGCTTCAGTGTAGTCCCGGTCACTTATGATTTTGGGCCCAAAGCGCAGGTCGTGGGTCAGGCTTCGGAGTAGTTTCGTCCACTCATGATTTTGGGCCAAAATCGCAGGCCGCGGGTAAGGCTCTTGAGTAGTTTCTGTCACTTATGATTTTGGGCCCAAAGCGCAGGCCGCGGGTCAGGCTTCGAAGTAGATTCACTCACATATGATTTTGGGCCAAAAGCGTAAGAGGCGGGTCAGGCTTTTTAGTAGTTTCTGTAAGTTATGATTTTGGACCCAAAGCCCAGGCAGCGGGTAAGCCTTCAGAGTTGTTTCTGTCATTAATGACTGTGAGCGAAAAGTGCACGCCGTGCGTCAGGCTTCGGAGTATTCTCGGTCACTTATGATTTTTGACCAAAACCGCAGGCCGCACGTCAGTCTTTGGAGTAGTTTCAGTCACTTCTGATTTTTAACCAAAAGCGAAGGGCGCGGGTCAGGCTTCGGACTCGTTTCGGTCACATAAGATTTTTGGCCAAAAGCACAGGCCGCGGGTCAGGCTCCGGAGTAGTTTCGGTCACTTATGATTTTTGGCCAAAGGCGCACTCCGCGGGTCAGGCTTCGGAGTAGTTTTGGTCACCTACGATTTTTGGCCAAAGGAGCACTCTGCGGGTCAGGCTTCGAAGTAGTTTCGGTCACTTATGATTTTTGGCCAAAGGCGCAGGCCGCAGGTCAGGCTTCATACTAGTTTCGGTCACCTACGATTTTTGGCCAAAGGAGCACTCTGCGGGTCAGGCTTCGGAGTACTTTCGGTCACTTATGATTTTTGGGGAAAAGCGCACCCCGCGGGTCAGGCTTCGGAGTAGTTTCGGTCACTTATGATTTTTTGGAAAAGCGAAGGCCGCGGGTCAGGCTTCGAAGTAGTTTTGGTCACTTATGATTTTTGGTCAAAAGCGCAGGCCGCAGGTCAGGCTTCGGACTAGTTTCGGTCACTTACGATTTTTCGCCAAAAGCACTGGCCGCGGGTCAGGCTTCGGAGTAGTTTCGGTCACTTATGATTTTTGGCCTAAAGCGCACGCCGCGTGTCAGAATGCGGAGTAGTTTCGGTCACTTATTAATTTTGGCCAAAAGCGCAGGCCGTGAGTAAGGCTTCAGAGTAGTTTCGGTCACTTATGATTTTTGGCCCTAAGCGCAGGGCACGAGTCAGGCTTCGGAGTAGTTTCGGCTACTTATGATTTTTGGCCAAAAGCGCAGGCCGCGGGTCAGGGTTCGGACTAGTGTCGGTCACTTATGCTTTTTGGCCAAAAGCGCAAACCACGAGTCAGGCTTCGGACTACTTTCGGTCAC
The DNA here is from genome assembly GCA_964020085.1 of Micromussa lordhowensis. Lineage (NCBI taxonomy): Eukaryota > Metazoa > Cnidaria > Anthozoa > Scleractinia > Lobophylliidae > Micromussa > Micromussa lordhowensis. The sequence continues at coordinate 7,333,870 of OZ026596.1, read as the reverse complement.
TTATGATTTTTGGCCAAAAGCCCAGGCCGCGGGGCAGGCTTCGTAGTAGTTTCGGTCACTTATGGTTTTTGGCCAAAAGCCCCGGCCGCAAGTCAGACTTCGGAGTAGCTTCGGTCAATTATGATTTTTGGCCAAAAGCGCACGCCGTGGGTCAGAATGCGGAGTAGTTTCTGTCACTTATGATTTTGGGCCAAAAGCGCAGTCCGCGGGTCAGGCTTCGGAGTAGTTTCGGTCAGTTATGATATTTGGCCAAAAGCGCAGGCCGCAGGTCAGGCTTCGTAGTATTTTCGGTCACTTATGATTTTTGGCCAAAAGCGCAGTCCGCGGGTCAGACTTCGGAGTAGTTTCGGGCACTTATGATTTTTGGCCAAAAGCGCAGGCTGCGGGTCAGGCTTCGGAGAACTTTCTGTCACTTATGAGTCTTGGCCCAAAGCGCAGGCCGCGGCTCAGGCTCCGGAGTAGTTTCGATCACTTATGATTTTTGGCCAAAAGCGCAGTTCGCGGGTCAGGCTTTTGAGTAGTTTCCGTCACTTATGATTTTTGGCCGAAAGCGCAGGCCGCGGGTTAGGCTTCGGAGTAGTTTCGGTCACTTATGATTTTTGGCCAAAAGCGCAGTCTGCGGGTCAGACTTCGGATTAGTTTTGGTCAGTTATGATTTTTAGCCAAAAGCGCAGGCCTCAGGTCAGGCTTCGTAGTAGTTTCGGGCACTTATGATTTTTGGCCAAAAGCGCAGGCTGCGGGTCAGGCTTCGGAGAACTTTCTGTCACTTATGAGTTTTGGCCCAAAGTGCAGGCCGCGGCTCAGGCTCCGGAGTAGTTTCGATCACTTATGATTTTTGGCCAAAAGCGCAGTCCGCGGGTCATGCTTCGGAGCAGTTTCCGTCAGTTATGAGTTTTGGCCGAAAGCGCAGGCCGCGGGTCAGGCTTCGTAGTAGTTTCGGTCACTTATGAGTTTTGGCCAAACGCGCAGGCCGCGGGTCAGTCTTCGGAATAGTTTCGGTCACTTATGGTTTTTGGCCAAAACCGCATGCCGGGAGTCAGAATGCGGAGTAGTTTCGGTCACTTATGATTTTTGGTCAAAAGCGCAGGCGGCAGGTCAGGCTTCGTAGTAGTTTCGGTCACTTATGAGTTTTGGCCAAACGCACAGGCCGCGGGTCAGTCTTCGGAATAGTTTCGGTCACTTATGTTTTTTGGCCAAAACCGCATGCCGCGAGTCAGAATGCGGAGTAGCTTCGGTCACTTATGATTTTTGGCCGAAAGCGCAGACCGCGGGTCACGTTTTGGAGTAGTTTCGGTCACTTATGATTTTTGGCCGAAAGCGCAGACCGCGGGTCAGGTTTCGGAGTAGTTTCGGGCAATTATAATTTTTGGCCAAAAGCGCAGGCCGCGGGTCAGGCTTCGGAGTACTTTCGGTAACTGATGATTTTTGGGCAAAAGCGAACGCTGCGGGTCAGTCTTCGGAGTACTTTCGTTAACTTATGATTTTTGGCCAAACGCGCAGGTCGCGGGCCAGGCTTCGGAGTAGTTTCGGTCACTTATGATTTTTGGCCAGAAGCGCAGGCTGTGTGTCAGGCTTCGGAGTAGTTTCTGTTACTGATGATTTTTGGCCAAAAGCGAAGCCGCGGGTCAGGCTTCAGAGTAGTTTTTGGCACTTATGATTTTTGGCCAAAAGCGCAGGCCGCGAGTCAGGCTTCGGAGCAGTTTCGGTCACTGATGATTTTTGGCGGAAAGCGCAGGACGCGTGTCACGTTTGGGACTAGTTTCGGTCACTTATGGTTTTTGGCCAAAAGCGCAGGCCGCGGGTTAGGCTTCGGAGTAGTTTCGGGCAGTTATGATTTTTGGCCTAAAGCGCAGGCCGCAGGTCAGGCTTCGGAGTAGTTTCCGACAGTTTTTATGTTTGGCCAAAAGCGCAGGCCGCGGGTCAAGCCTCGGAGTAGTTTCGGTCACTTATGATTTTTGGCCAAAACCGCAGGCCGTGGGTTAAGCTTTTGAGTAGTTTCGGTCACTTATCTTTTTTGGCCAAAATAGCAAGCCGCGGTTCAGGGTTCGGAGTAGTTTCGGTCACTTGGGTGGGTTCTTGACTTGTTTGTACGCATAGTTTTAAAAATAATGTTATCTGCAGATGCTTTTCGTTGTGTGCGTTTGTGGTTTGTTGACGCGGGTGTTTCGCGTAAAAAGTATCACTTGTCTGCAGACGTTTAAGAACGAAGTATACATTGCATGGCTTCTTCATTCTTGTTTGGATACACAGTTATGTTACCTGCACACGCGTTTCGTTAAAACGTATCACTTGTCTGCACAAGTTTACAGCACAAGGTATACATTGCATGGCTTCTTGTTTTATTTGTTATCTCTGCAAGCGTGTTTCTAGCCATTAGTCGAGTCGACTTTTAGAAGTAACGAGTGGTTTCAACTCGTGTCGAGTCGTGACGACCGGACGACACTTCTAACCCCCATTCAGCTAGTATGAACATCTCCGGTAATTGTAGTGTGACTTCCTGTTCGGTATGTCATTTTCCGGTAAGGATGACGTCATGATCATGAATTTCACGACATGACTTTTGCCAAGACGACTTGTCTTTACATAGGGACGACTCGACACACTTTGAGTGCATTGGACATGAATGCAAATTAGCATTTTTTCCGAGTGTGCCAACGGCTTTTCTGCATGCGCAGTAGCGTTACCAATCTATCTTTAGTAGTAACATTTTAATCAATCGTTGCATTCCATCTGATGAAAATAATTTTGTCCTGGGAAACCAAACGAGAAATTCACCGAAAACACCCAGACTTGCTGCTCTGTTTTCTCTTCACAGTTGTTTTCAAGGACTTAAACAAGTCAGTTTTTTTCCACTTTTGCGTGCTTGGACGCAAAAAAATGATCTGCGTCGGCCGGGAATCGAACCCGGGTCAACTGCTTGGAAGGCAGCTATGCTCACCACTATACCACCGACGCGAGGTTGGCTAATACTTACTTTCCTGTCACTTTGATCCGTCAGAGAACTACCTTATTCAGTGGTTAACTTGCCTTACAAATAAATTACAAACAAACACTGTCAGCAGGCTCTTAAACAAAATACTGGTTAAAGTAGAAATTGTTTTTTATTGGTTTCGTTTTTTATAAGAGACAATATATAAAGATATTCTTCAGTTAGTTACAAAAGGGTGTGTTTTGAAATGATATTACTTAGCAAATTTATTCATTAGCGCTAATCGTAACAAATAAAAAAATCAGTTTATTTCGCGATAAGTTATAAGTTAAAAGAAATCCTGTGAGGTCCCACCGAGATTTGATCTCAAATCGCTGAATTCAGAGACCAGAATTAAAATAATTTGAAAACAGCACCAAGAGACCAAAACAAAAACACAAGTAACAATGAAAAAAAAAAACTACACAATAAGATTCAAGGAAGATAGCGTAGCTATGGCGAATTAGCCTTTTTTCCGAGTGTATCAACCGCTGAGCTACAGTAGCGTTACTTATCTATCTTTAGCAGTAACATTTTAATCATTCGTTGTGCTGCATTTGATGAAAATAATTCTGTCCTTGGAAACAAAACGGGAAATTCACCGAAAACACCCGGACTTGCTGCTCTGTTTTCTCTTCACAGTTGTTTCCACTTTTGCATGCTTGGACGCAGCAAAATGCCTGAGTCGGCCGGGAATCGAACCCGGGTCAACTGCTTGGAAGACAGCTATGCTCACCACTATACCACCGACGCGGGGTTGGCTAATATTCCACTTTCCTGTCACTTTGATCCGTCAGAGAACTACCCTGTTTAGTGGTCAACTTGCCTTATTAAAAATAAATTACAAACAAACACTGTCAGCAGGCTCTTAAACAAAATACTGGTTAAAGTGAAAATTGGTTTTTATTGGTTTTGATTTTAATAAGGGACAATATTTTAGTATATACACACTCAGTGATCTTGGTGTTTTAAGCAATCTGATTGGTTCGCTATCTCTGGTTAATGAGCATTATTCACCCCCTACCGAGTGAATAATGCGTTTCGCGAATTCGCGCATGCTTTGTACCGCTTGCACGTTTTCCACGCACGAAGTGAGAGATCAATTAAATCGATTTTTAATGGTTTCCTTCTGAAAATGTTGTTGAGATCACTTCCTGTGTATATACTAAAACAATTACTCTTCTCAATCTCGGTGAATAGTGGCAGAATATTTACTCGGTAAATATTCTGCCACTATTCACCTCGATTTCAAAGAATAATTGTTAATTATGAACATATTCTTCAGTTTAGCTTACTCTAACGATATAACTTATATTCTCCTACAAAATGGTGTGTTTTGTGTTTTGAAATGATATTAGTTAGCAAAGTTATTCATAACCACTAATCGTAATATAAAAAATCGGTTTATTATCAAGCAAAAAGAAATCCAATGAAGTCCCACCGAGATTTGAACTCGGATCGCTGGATTCCAGAGTGCTAACCATTACACCATGGGACCCGGTATATGAAGAAGGCGGAAAAAATAAAGCAATCATCTTTGTATCATTGTTTGGCTCTTCAAAATACTGGTTAAAGTAGAAATTGGTTTTCATTGGTTTTGCTTAAATTAATAAGGGACAATATTTGAACACATTCTTCAGTTTAGCTTACTTGAACGATATAACTTATATTCTCCTACAAAAGGGTGTGTTTTGAAATGATATTTATTCATTAGCGCTAATCGTGATAAATAAAAAATCAGTTTATGTCGCGATAAGGTATAGAGCAAAAAGAAATCCTGAGAGGTCCCATCTAGATTTGATCTCAAATCGCTGAATTAGAATTAAAATAATTCAAAAATAACACCAAGAGACAAAAACAAAAACACAAGCAATAATGAAAAAACAAGCTACACAACAAGATATGGTATTAAAAATCAAGGAAGGTAACTTAGCTATGGCGAATTAGCATTTTTTTCTTAGTGTATCAATTGCTTAGCAGCATCTATCTTTAGCAGTAACATTTTAATCATTCGCTGCACTACATCTGATGAAAATAATTCTGTCCTCATATCAGAAACTGGGAAACCAAACTGATAAAACCAAATAATAATAATTATATAATAATAATATTATAATAATTATATAATAATTATCTAATAGATAATTATCTAATAGATGCCATAATAATTATCTAATAGATGCCTTAGAGCGTGTGCATTGTCACACAATAGAAAATAAAATCAAAAACCATGCATCGGATAAAGTAAAAAAATTGTGATATTGCAATTGTAGACGATAAATAAAGAAGACAGTTCTCCAAGTTTAAGGTGTGTGCGTTGTCCCAAAGTTGAGATATTCGTCGAAATGTTTCGCACATAGACACTAGTATGGAGCCGCCATGTTGGAGGACCTCTTTAGTCCTCCAACATGGCGGCCAGTAAATAGTGTTATTATACATTCAACTCTCTAACTCTTTTCTGATTGGCCGAAAGCCTATAGTGAATTTTCAAAATCAGCGCTCGTCATAACTGCAGATTATACAATAATCATGTCAAGATCACGGGTTATCATGTCATGTATGACCGCAGTGCATGATTTCCAAGGTAATAATAATAAATTTATTTATCCTGGTTAAAAGAAAACCGGTCAGTCAATCAACAAAGGTCGACAGGCTGGTATAAATCGGTGACCAGCCCATAAGAATACATAAAATATCAATATATTACACGAAATTAGCAGAATGAATTAAGCATTGCTCTTACAAATATGATTGGCCTTATCCATCATCATCAAGTAAGTAAATGTTCTGACCTTAAACTGTGCGAGTGATCTTAGCTCGCGCATCTCTCTAGGCAGTTTGTTCCAGGCACTCGCAGCCGAGAACTTAAATGAAGTCTGACCGCATTTGGTCTTAACTAGTGGCAGATCTAATAATGTCGGGTCTCTGAGAGATCGACGATGCCTCTGTGAACGTTTTACTAAGTAGCCTGTCAATTGCTTAGGGCAGTTAATATTGTTAACAATCTTGTATACATACTGTAGCTTGATGAAGAGGCGTCTACTATAAAGTGATAATAAAATCAGTTTGGCGCGCATCTTTTGAGTACACGTCTTCCGGTCAGCATGTAAAATTATTCGCACTGCCCGATTTTGTAGGCGTTCTAAGCATTGGGCGTTTTCCTTGCTGCATTCACCCCATATGACGCATCCATAATCTAGCAAAGGTAGCACAGTCTGTTTGTAGATTCTGAGCAAAATATCGCGACTAAGAAAGGACGAAATTATGTTTAGCAGATTCAATTTGGGGTATACTCTGGATTGTATATATTTTACATGTTTGTTCCATGTCAGACAGTGGTCGATGTAAATTCCTAAGTACTTAAAGTAATCCGATTGTTTCATTGTTTTTCCGTCGAGAACAATCTGCAACGGTCGCGTATTTTTAACAGCATACTTGGATCCAATCAACATTGCCTCACATTTCTTGTGATTACTGATTAACCCGTTCTGATTCCACCAGGAGACAGCACTAGCTAGATCTTTGTTGACACAATCTTCCGCAACACTTATGTCTTTCGCGCTGGCATGGATTTCCGTGTCGTCGGCGTAAAGTACCACTTCGCTCTCCGTGCAGGTGTCGGTGATGCCGTTTATGTGAATGTTGAACAGAGTAGGTCCGAGGACTGAACCCTGCGGGACTCCGTGCGTGATTAAACGACGCTCGGAATCAACACTTGCACACGACACGAATTGGCTTCTCTCCTGTAAATAGCTCTTAAACCATTCGAGCTCGTTATCCCTTACTCCGCGTTTTGACAGTTTGCTGATCAAGGTAGCGTGTTCAATAACGTCAAAAGCTTTTCTTAGGTCCAAGAATGTACAGAAAACGTTTTCGCCCTTGTCGATGGCGATTTTCCAGGAGTCGACAGCAATAATAAGTGCAACTGTGGTGGACGAGTACCTGGTATACGCAAATTGATGATGAAATTGATGAGGCCATTGTCAGTTGCAAATCGCTGGAGATCATTGTTAGCAAACGATTCGTACACTTTTGAAATACAAGGAAGTACTGAGATTGGTCTATAGTTATCACGCTCGCTCTGGGACCCACCTTTAAATAAGGGAGTCACTCTAGCCGTTTTCCAAATGGACGGAAAGCGGCCGCATTGGAAGGATGCGTTGAATAAATTAGCTACAACGTTACTGATGTATGGTGCAGCAGTCCTAATGACTTTAGCTGGAATAGAGTCTGCAGCTGTGGCCTTCGAAATATCCATAGTTCGCAGGACCTTGAAAACGTCGTTTTCACTCACGGCACGAAATTTAAATAAGTGGTTGGAAATAGGTAAAGGACCATCTTTTTGTATGTCAACTGGGCGGCCATGGGATTGCTGACTGGCTAACAGCGAAGAAGCTACTGTTGTAAAGGACTGGTTTAGAGAATTTACAATGTCATGTTTGTTGATTAGCTCTTTATCATCGACTGCTATCTTGTCGATCTCAGTGCGGTTATTCTTGGAGGGCAGGGCTTGACGTAGAGTGTCCCAGAAGGCTTTGGGCTTGCCCCGGTTTTCTTCAAGCTTGTTTCTGAAATAATTTTTCCTAGCCTTTCTGTTCATTGCGGTGACTTTGTTACGAAGGAGCTTGTATTCGTTCCAATCTGAAGATAGTCGAGATGTTTTAGCCCTTTTGTGTGCTTGGTCGCGTGTTCTCATAAGTTTGAGAACAGTACTGTCGAGCCAAGGGTGCGTCTGTTTTCGAATGCGTTTCTTTTTTAATGGGAAATGATAGTCAATCAGGGATTTCATCAGCGATTCCCATGCTGAACACATGTCGTCCACATCAGTGAAAGTATCAATCAGGCTCCACGGAGCTTGCTTCAGATCAGCTACGAAATTTTTTTTTTTTTTTGTCGTTCCAGGGACGCGTTGTTATGGTCCGATGTTTGTTCGGGTGAGTCGCTGAACCGTGCATAATTCCACAGATGGGATAATGGTCGCTAAAGGCTATGTTAATTACGCCTGCCTTCTTAAACAATCTGCATGGGTGTTGAAGTAATCATGTCAACTTCGCGCGATTCGTGTTGCTTGCCGTCAGTGATCATGAATAAGCAGAAACCTGACTTCCAAGTGCGTTCGTTCAATGTATAATAAAACAATTATTAGGTTCAGTTTTTGTGATATCCAGAATAATCAAGGTCTCGGTAAGGGTTAACTCTTACCTCGACCTTGATTATTCTGGATATCACAAAAAACTCATCCAATAATTGTTTATAAACATCTGGAACTTACTTTGGCTGGCTATCTAGTCGACTGATTATCTGAACCGAACCAAAAAGTATTTACAAAAGCACTTTTCCTCATACTCCTAAAATGAGATGTAAGTGGATATTTTTCGGCAAACGCGATCTTCGCGTTATGTCACGGACCGCCGTAACTTTGAAATGCGATAGTTTCCAAACGATGGATGCTATTTGAGCTAGAAAGTTGTAAACAGATGTAAATTTAGTACCTCTTATGCCTGATGAGGATAAAACCTTTATGGCTCTTTAGTTTTGGATTTGAGAATTTGATGACGTCAGTTTTCTTTTCTATGATGGCCCATCATACGCGGCACGGTAACGAATCGGTCCGGATTTTCCTTTCTTTGATCAAGGTCACAGTAACGCGTGCACGATGTGCGTGTAGAAAAGGTATAACAAGTATCAGCTCTATCCCAAACGTCGTGTTACTGCCGTGCCGAACTAAATTCAAGAATTAAGCTTGACTTAATCACGGCGGTAGCACGACGTTTGAAACCACTCAGTTTAATAAGTTCGGCACTTAGCACGCCAGGCGTTGCCGTGCCGCGTGGCAGTAACGCGACTTGGCTTCAAACGGTGTGCTCTTGCCGTGCCGAGCTGAATTCATAGTCTGCTATCGATCAACTGCCGTTGCTTTCTAGCATACAAAGTGGTCTTCAGAAGAGCAATCTTCTTCGGATCTTTAGCCTGCGAAAACAGCCGTCCTTATTCGCTCCCGGAAGAAGGACGGCTGTTTTCGCAGGCTATCGAATCCTCGGCTCGCCTTTTGAAATCACTGCCGCTCTTTTGTCATGCCACTGCCGGGCCAAATTCATTTGAGTTCGGCACGGCAGTAGCACGGCGTTTGGAACGGGCCTTAAAAGTGATTTGAGAGAGGAAATAATAATAAAAAAAAGTTTTTTACCGGCTTAGGGTCAGGTCGTATAGTTTTTCACTGTACGGACCTCCCAGCCGGCAAAATAACAGATATATAAAATCGAGATATTGTTCGCCAAAAAAAAGAGCCTGATCGCAGGTTAGGAAGATATTAAACGTAAATGAAAAATAATAAATGTATGTAATCAAGCGATTTCTGCTGCCAACCTAGACGCAGACGTGCGTCTATCTGTCAGCTAATAATGTAGCCCCTTAACCGCGCGTAAAACAATTAACCAAAGTAGATCATTTTTGAAATTCTCACAAAATTCATCACGAACAAGTGACCAATGCCGATCCAGGTCAAAACCAATAGTTAAAAACGAGACCCAATATCGGTGAATAACGGGTGAGGATGACTTTTCCTTAAGTAGAGTGTAATAACATTTCTTTGAAGTAAAAACAAAATTGCGCCAGTCTTGGCAAGACAAGATCTTACGGAGACTGGTCACAACAGAAAGGCAATTCGAATAAAAGGGTGTTAGAAGTTGAGCACTCGGAGAGGAGTTCTCCCGAAGGAAACGCCACTCCGGTCGAATTGGAGATAGCTTAGCCCCGAAAAAATACTTAATGAGATAAAAAGACTTTGAATCGGCATTGGAGCAATTAGAAACTACTGATGCTAACTTTAAGGCATCTGCCTTGATCTTAAAGTTAATGATCAATGCTTAAGCCGCCCTTTAGGAAGGGCTGATGACACGACTGTCAGCTCACGGTCTCCATTCGGCAACCCCACAGGAAAGGCCAAATCAAATTATTTACCTCCGAAATAACCCATTTTGGGACAGGAAGAATAGTAGCTAGATACAGGAGTTTGCTAATTCTTATTGTTTTCACAATCAGGGACTTGCCCACCAGGGACAAAGAGCGAGATTTCCAAAAATTAAGATGATTTTCTAGATTCTTAAGCTTTGGCCGCCAATTGTCAGACTCTGCGTTCTGTCCGAAAACAACCCCTAGAATTTTCATTTTTGTTACCAAAGTGAGGCCAAACGGCTGGTCAGAGCGAGAGCGCCACGCGCCCAGCCACATGGCCTCTGTTTTGGATACATTGAGTTTTGCTCCGCATCCCCTCTCGTACACGTTGATTACGCGAAAGAGGGCTGCAAGAGAATAAACAGATTTGACTAGACTAGTCGTGTCATCAGCATAAATACCTACTTTATATTGAGACTCGTTAGCACCAGGTAAGAGAAAGCCTTCAATTTGGGAGCATGAACGAATTTGACATGCAAGAGTTTCAACGCAAAGAATATATAGCATGGGGGAAAGGGAATCCCACTGGCGAACGCCGCGAATTAAAGGGATCGGCTCCGTGAGCCATTCATTCACAATAACGTGCATATTAGCACCTTTATAAAACGTGTTAACCCAGTTACAAAAAGAGGGGCCAAAACCAAAACGAGTTAGCAAACTCTGTAGAAAAGAACGGTTTACGCGATCGAAGGCTTTCTCCTGATCAAGATTTACTAAAATACCAGTTTCCCCTGTGCGATCAAGGTAATCTAAAATATCCCTAAGAGTATGAAGATTCGTTGAAATCTTCCGCCCAGGAACAGAGCATGTTTGGTCAGGATCAACAATGAATTCCAGGA
>OZ026596.1:7195609-7318109 GCA_964020085.1 Micromussa lordhowensis | reverse complement strand
TAGGTAAAAAAGGTTCATAAGTCAGTCACGAGTCTGATCTCTGATCTACGGATGTGCTGTGGAGAACGAGTGCCTCATTCACATACAAAAAATGATCATTTAGAAGAAAAGTGAGCAAAGGAATTCCATGTCCGAATAGAGCAGTTTAGTAACAGCAAGCGATAAAAATCGATTATAAATCCACAGTTATCCGTAAGAAGCAGAGTGGCGCAGTGGAAGCGTGCTGGGCCCATAACCCAGAGGTCCGAGGATCAAAACCTCGCTCTGCTAACAATTTTATTTGGCATTCTTTTTTCTGGCAGTCAGACCCCATAAATGTTTTTCGAAAGTAATTTAGTTGAGGAAATCGAACAAAGATCCTTGGTAGGGATAATATGAGCTTTATTTTTTTCAGCTTTTCTTGTAGAAATAACTAATAAGTACTATAATTTATGTACGTAAATGAGCAAATTGCAGACTAAGATAATACCATTGTTGAGAGCGTTATTATTAAGTTGAGTTTTAATATCATTTCGATACACGTCATCCGTGAGCAGAGTGGCGCAGTGGAAGCGTGCTGGGCCCATAACCCAGAGGTCCGAGGATCAAAGCCTTGCTCTGCTAACGTATTTGTATTTCTTATTCTTTTTTCTCTTAGTCATATGTTGTAAATGATATTCAAAGGAAGTCTTTAGAATTGCAGTGAAGATTCCTTAGGGGGGATAATGTGACCTTTATGGGTTTTTTTTTTTTCACTTAAAAGAATGTTTCAAGACGTGTTTCGTCTTATTTTTACTATTTTCAACCAATCAAATTTAAGAAAAAACCGAAACAACCGGCGACCAGCGCGGGAAAACGCACGCAATTTGTCGATCGGTAATGCCTTGCGTACTAAGTTTTTGACAAAATATCCCTTCAGCATTAAAAATGAAACAATTGTAGTCAGGAGATGTCATAAGCTCTATCAAAAAAAGGTTTGCTGCCACTGACTCTTGATATTTTGATATCTCTTCAGCATTTTTCTATTAAAATAAGAATTTTAAAATGATTTTGTATGTTACTAAATCAAGCGCGTTCTCGTGTTTCAGGCCTTTAAACTTTCGTTTGAGGTACAAAGGTATTATTTGATTGCGATCAAACTTTCTTGTTGTCAATAAAGGATCATTTCGAAACATTTACTCTTCATAACCAAAAAAGAAGAGAACAGCTCTTCGTAGAAGGTAGGATTCGAAGCTGCGCAGGAGGACCCCAATGGATTTCTAGCCCATCACCTTAACAAATCGGCCACGACTATCTACCTCACTCTGCTAAAAGTTTGTTATTTTTATCAGGCTTTAATTTCACAACTGCTTAAGTTCCTATATAACTGCGATGATCAACCATGTCTTTATATCTTTCTCCGCAGTCCAAATATACGGTATTTCATATATTCACATTCTACACTATCTACGGGTATATTACGAAGTAACAACATGACAAACGCCCCGTTAGCTTGATAGCTCAGTGGGAAGAGCGCTGTACGGGTATGGCAGAGGTCAAGGGTTCGAAACCCGTTCAGGCATGACGTTTTTTTTAGGCTTTAGACTAGGTTTACACTGGTGGAAATTCTTCCGGATTCGTGACGAAATATCGACGCAAAAAATGTTGACGTCCTGCACACGTAATCGGAAATCACGATGGCACGTTTGAAAATCTGGTCGATTCTGGATAGAACCTGGCCAAATGACAGGTCGGACTACATGATTGGCAACAACGTGGTAGGCGAGTGAAAAGAAATTTTCAGACTGTCTCAACCTACCCCTACTTTTTTGGCGGCATGTTTCTTCTCGTTGTCGAGGCAACAAACAGCTTGTTAACCATTTCATCGTGAATGTTCCCGGAATTGAGGTCGTGTGAAAACCCTTAGGAATCTTAATATCCTTTCAGTGTAAACAGCAACGAATCCGAATACTCTGAAATTGATGAATCCAGAAACAATTACGAATCCAAAAAAATATCGTTTAGTGTAGACCTAGTCTTAATTTCACAACTGCTTAAGTTGTGTATATGACTGCAATGATTAATTTTTCTTTTTTTTTGAAACACTCTTTATTTCAATAACACAGGACTACATTACAATAACCCGCTACATTATATTATACTGCATTTATCTACATATAACTACATTACACTACCATACACTACATTGACATTAAATTACATATAACCACCTTAATTTAACTGTATTAAAGTTTTTCTTTACACCTTTACTCATCTGTACTTAATGTAGTTTTTCGCACTAAATTGAGGGGTTTGATAAAACAAAACAAAAAGGAAAGAAAGAAAGAGGAGAAAAAAAAAGAGAATAAATTACAAATACATAAGCACTTGACCAAAAGGAAAAAAAAGACAACAACCTGGTGGCGTCTAATCAATTTGAATTATTCTGGTTATTAGTAATGATGTCGTATAACTTACTTTGACTCATCTGGGCATATTTGGGGCTTAGTTTCCTATTGACTTAAAATCCGTCAATATAATATTTTATTTCCAGTTTTTTGATAAATTCTTTCAAACTTAGTTCTTTTGAAAAAAGCTTGTGAGTATATATATAGTATTTAGCGAATAGAAAGACAAAATTCAATTTTTTTAACATCAAAGGTGGCAAATCAGGGCCAGATTCATTTGGTAATTTCCCAAAGAGTAATTCAGTTGTATTAAGTGAGAAGGAGGGGCCATTTTCTTTGCCGAACCATTTAATAACTTCGGAAAAAAATTCTTTCGACAATCGACAGTGGATGAAGGTATGGCTGATTGAGTCAGGTTCCTGGCAATATACGCATGCGCTGTTGCACTCTATACCATATAAACAGAGTTCCTTTCTTGTGACAATGATTCTGTGTAAAAACTTGAAGTAGAACTCTCTTAAATTCTTTTCCTTACAGATGCTTTTTAGGTTTTTGAAATAACCACTCAATTCTATATTATTGAACTGCAAGTCACGAGCCCAGTTTTTAGGTCCCTTGAGTTCTGGATTCGCCTTATTTATAAATAGCCAATAGTAATCTTTACTCTTCGATTTCAGAAGATTCACTTTTATGGTGGATGGCAGTTGAAAAAAAGTTTTATTTTGTGAAAATGTAAATTTGGGATCCTGGTTTTGTTTTGCCTTTTCCAGTAATCGCTTGGGTATTGCAGAGACCACTTGCAAATACTGTAGGAAATTACAGTTTAAATTATATCTCTTGGTAAATTCACCATGCGAGAAAAAAGTACCACACTCTGTGAGGAGGAAATGAACTCGGAAAATTCCTTTCTTGAACCACGGTTTGTAAAAGAAAGTCCTATGATCAATAAGAATGTCTTTGTTGTTAAATAAAACTAAATCTTGTCCAAGGTCAGTTTCGTATGAGGATGTAAGTTCATGAAAGAACTGGAGCATTGACTTATAGAATTGAGGCATACTGGTCTGCTCAAGAAACTTCAGATCGTAGTTACATCTTAAGAGGAAGTTTAGACCACCGAACAAGTCAAAATAATGGTTTGGGATTGTTTTCCAAACCTCGCTCCATTTCTCGTCATTAGAAAGAAGGCGTGGTATCCAAGCTAGCCTTAGGGATTTGATCATTACATCCACATTAGGAACACGCAATCCTCCTTTATCGTAATTTTGATACATCACTTGACGTTTAATCTTATCTTTTCTTTTTTTCCAGATGAACTGAAAAATAGATGTATTAATAGTTGGAATACAGTTCCTAGGGGCATCTAAAATTGACATGGAGAACACTAACTGCGGGATACCGAGGCATTTTGTTATGATTCATCTCCCTAGTATTGAAAGATTCCGGGAACGCCAAACCTCTAGTTTGGCGCCTAATTTGTCAATTTTACCAAGAAAGTTCTTTTTATTATTTTGCCTTTCATCATATGATATAAAAATACCTAATGCACGAACCGGTTCTTTGGGCCATTTAAACCCAAATGGCTTTTCTTTGCTATCATGCCAAGGGCCAAGCCACAGGGCTTTGATTTTAGCAGTATTTAAACGCAAACCAGAGAAATTCCCGAAGGAGTCTAACACTTCGATTGCTTTTTCAACAGAATGGCAGCTTTTACAAATTAACGATGTGGCATCAGCATATTGACTTATCTTAGCTTCAGAATTAAAAATTCTGATTCCTTGTATTTCTTTTTCTATATCTTGACGTATCTTGCATGCTAAAATTTCAGCTCCTAGAATGAAAAGATAGGGTGACAGAGGACAGCCCTGTCTAACCCCTCTTGATAATTCGAAATAATTTGTAGAAAATCCATTGTTTAAAACCGCACTTTCAGGACCAGTGTAAAAAGTGGAAACCCAGCGTCTAATACCGTCACCAAAGTTAAGGAAATTTAAAGTATTCTGGATAAAAGACCATTTAATGGTGTCAAATGCTTTCCGGAAGTCAAGAAGAAGTAATATTCCAGGGATATTGTGTAATTTAGCATGTTCCATGATATCATATTTTGACCAATGTATCTTCCTTTAACAAAGCCAGTTTGGTCAGGATGAATTATTCGTGGTAAAATCTTTTCTATTCTCTTTGCTATTACTTTTGATGCAATCTTGTAGTCTAAATTTAAAAGAGTGATTGGTCGCCAGTTTGAGAGATCCGATAAGCCTGAGTCCTCCTTGGGCATGAGAGTTATGACACCTCTGCGTTGAGATATCGACAACTCTCCTTCTTTATAAGCGGCATTAAAACTATTTACTAAATCACGGCTCACTAAATCGAAAAAACAACTGTAAAATTCCGCGGTGAAACCATCATCTCCGGGCGATTTACAGGGAGGGAAGGTTTTTAAGACTTTGGCGCATTCCTCTATTGTTATGTAACCTTCTAATTCCTCTCTTTCTTCATCTGTTAGTTTCGCTGTTTGCAGATCACACGTAAAATCACTAAAGGCCTCGTTATTATCCACGACTTGTGAGGCATATAATTTACTGTAAAAGGATTCAATTTCTTTCAATATCTCGTGTTCCTCGACAACTTTCTTGCCGTCTTCTCGTTTTATTTCTGTAATTACTTTACGATTGAAGTTTCTTTTTTCTAAATTAAAGAAATACTTGGTAGGTTTTTCACCTTGCTCAACCCACCTGACTTTGGAGCGAAGAATTGCGCCTTTCCCTTTGGCTTCATATATACGTTGAAGTTCTGTCTTTAGATTGTCATATTCTGTAATTTCAGCGCTTATTTGCTCTTCATTATTACTGTTATTTATCATTGTTTCTAAAGCTTCCAAACGATTTTGGAGCTCCGTTACTCGATTTCTACATTGTTTTCCTTTGTGTTTTGTATATGAGATAGTGATGCTTCTTAATTCCATCTTAATCAATTCCCATTTTAACCTATCATCTTTCAAGTCTAAATACTTCTCACGTATAACTGGGTATTGTCTTTTAATGAGCTCGACAAATTCATTGTCTTCCACTAAGGAGTTATTAAATTTCCATAGACCGGGACCTCGTTTTTCACTGCGAATTCTAAGGTCAAGTTCAACAGCTTTATGGTCTGACGCATTGGAAACGTTTGTATTAACTTTGATGACCCAGTTTGTAATTGATTTCGATACTAAATAGAAGTCAATCCCTGAACTCATTTTCAGTGATTTGGATTCATAAGAAAAGCTTTTTTCATTTGGATTAAGCTTCCTAAAAACATCAATTAAGCCGATGTCGTCCATTATCGATACGAGTTTGTCACGATATAAAGTTGGTCTCCAAGGAACACCGCCTTTTTTATCCATAGCTTGTAGGGTAACACTCCAGTCACCTCCCACAATAAGATTACTAATTTCTGTGTTTGACACCAAATACCTGTTTAAATTTAGCAAGAATTTCTGTTGTTGCTGGCAGTCATTAGGCGCGTAAACATTGCAGATTGAAATTCTGCCTGAACTATAAATCAAGTCAACTGATACAATTCTCCCGTCAGGATCTTTACCGGTCGCTTTCACATTCAATGTTCTTAATGGATTTATCAGAATAGAAACTCCTTTACTATGAGTTGACCCGTGGGAAAAGAAAATAGCACCTCCCCACTCACTCTTCCATATCAATGCATCTTTGGGTTCCGAGAATGTTTCCTGGAGGAGGAAAATGTCACAACTTTGATCTTTTAGGAAACTAAAAATACTTCTTCGTTTGACTCGATTTCTTAAGCCTCTAACATTTAAAGATAAAAGACTGATTTTCATTTGCAACGACATGGCCGTGACCTATTTATGTTAGCAGATGATAATTTTATCATGGGGCACAACAATTGATAAACATAATTTTAAATGCACAGAGTCGCTGAAATACTGGCTTATAGTTAGACCGACACCGTAAAATATTACAAAAAAAAAAAACGCAAAAACTGACAAATACGAACAGTAAACACACAAAACACAGGCAGATACAAGCATTTAGCTGCATGCTATCAAAAGGCGTTTGGAGCTTTGTGTCGAATCCATCCTAATTCGCATCTTAGAACGAACAAAATCATTTAAACTGTAAGAGATAAAGATGCGCTAAAGTGCAGTCGGGCTAGCTTACTGTCAAAAGTTGTCGAGGTCTTCCTGGCAATGAATCCTATGTGCTGCACCCTCGGGCGAAGTCTTTACAAAAATTTTGCCGTCCATAGACCACACAGTGCACAGCATTCCATCCTTTCTCATTTGGTTGAATTCTTTCATTAAATCTCTTCGAAAAGGTGTAAGATTTCCGTTAATGTACAACCGTTTTGAGGCCAAAGCTGTGGCTGCTGGGCAATGTGGAAACAACTGTGAGATCCTCACGTTCTTTAATGCAGTTCGCTTCTTATAAAGTGCAGTTTTTTTCTTGTGGCTTATAAACTTGACAATGATATTTCTCGGTTTGTTTTTACCACTGTAAATTTTATGTGTGGTGTCAATATCTTCGCCTCGAACAGGCTCGTTTAACAGCTCACTTAACTTGATGACCACATCTTCTGCAGAAGTATATAAATCTTCGGGGACGCCATGAATTTCAAGGGAGTTCTTCCTTGAATATTGCTCGAGGTCGTCAAGACTTTCGTACAACTCATCAGTCGCAGATTTCTATTTGTTAAATTTCTCTCTCAGCGCTCGTAACTCTAGTTTCATCGCGTCGTTTGCCTTTGTCGCCTTGCTTAGAGACTCCCTGAGGGAATTTAGTTGTAGTTCTTGAATGCCAAAGGAAGACTTTAGCTCGGCCAGTTCGTCTGCCATCTTTCTGTTTTCGTGCTGAATATCTTTGAGCGTGGCTTGAACACATGAAAGCATATCCTTTATATCTTTAAGACTTGGTTCTTAATCGGACACTGTTTCGTAATAATTAACCTCTAATTCTTCAACTTCGCTGTCTCCATGTTAGGTTTCTTGGCGGAGTTTACTTCTTCTTCAGTAGAACCTCGTTCGCCTCTTTTATGTTTGCCTCTTCTCTTCTTCATTTAGATTCCATCTTTCAACTTTTTTTACCTATTATAGCGGATTGTATCCAAATTTTAGCTGCATTTAGGACGGAGTAGGCTCCGCTTAAAAATTGCGTCCTAACTCCACGATGGCGCGCATGCTCTCCCCTGCAAGGATTAATCATGTGTTTATATTTTACATAAATTTTGTTAGTAAATAAACCAACTAGAGAATGTCCTAAAGCGTTCTTTTCTATTTAACAATTTGACTATGAGCCCGAGTTTTTTACGAGTAGATAGTCAACGAGGCCCCGCCGAGTTGAATATCGCTCATAGAAAACGAGGGCGAGTATTCTAATTGTTTTAGTATAAATTTACAATGGTCTCATTGCATAAAAATGTAAAGTAACACTTGGGAATAATTGTTTTATTGTGTTTGCATCAGCAATTCAAAGGTTTCAAACACTGCGCGTAATGTGCGAAAAATGAGATTTGATTTTTGGCCAAAACCTTAGTCTTCGGATCATCGTTCAGAGTAGTTTCAATCACTTATGACTTTTGGCCGAAACCAAAGGCCGCGGATCATCGTTCGGAGCAGTTTAGGTCACTTATGACTTTTGGCCAAAACCAAAGGACGTGGGTCATCTTTCGGAGTAGTTTCAATCACTTACGATTTTTCGCCAAAACCACAGGCCGCGGGTCTATTTACATAAATATTGTTAGTAAATAAACCAACTAGAGAATATTCTAAAGCTTTCTTCACTATTTAACAATAAATATTATTTGCTTATGAGCCCGAGTTTTCTACGAGTAGATAGTCAACGAGGCGCAGCCGAGTTGAACATTGCTCATAGAAAACGAGGGCGAGTATTCTAATTGTTTTAGTATACATTTACAATGGTCTCATTGCATAAAAAGGTAAAGTAACGCTTAGAAAAATTGTTTTCTTGTTTTTACATCAGCAATTCAAATGTTTCAAACACCTTGCGTGATGTGCGAATAATCAAATTTGATTTTTGGCCAAAACCGTAGTCACCCCATCATCATTCGGAGTTATTTCGGTCACTCATGATTCTTGGCCAATACCAAAGGTCGCGGGTCAGGTTTTGGAGTAGTTTCGTTCACTTATGGTTTTGGGCAAAACTGCAGGCCGCGGATCATCGTTTGCAGTAGTTTCAATCACTTATGACTTTTGGCCAAAACGAAAGGGAGCGGAGCATCGTTTGGGGCAGTTGAGGTCAGTTTAGGTCACTAATGATTTTGGCCAAAACCAAAGGCCGCGGGTAATCGTTCGGAGTAGTTTAAATCACTTATGATTTTTGGCCAAAACGAAATGCAGCTGGTCAAAAGTTGGAGTTGTTTCAATCACGTAAGAGTTTTGGCCAAAACCAAAGGCCGCGGGTCATCGTTCAGAGTAGTTTAAATCACCTATGATTTTTGGCCAAAGCCAAAGGCCGCGGGTCATCGTTCGGAGTAGTTTCAATCACTTATGATGTTTGGCCAAAACCAAAGGCTGCGGGTCATTGTTCCGAGTAGTTTCAATCACCTATGATTTTTGGCCAAAACCACAGGTCACGGGTCCTCGTTGGGAGCAGTTTCAATCACTTCTGATTTTCGGCCAAAACAAAATGCCGCAGGTTATCGTTCGCAGTACTTTAGGTCACTTATGACTTTTGGCCAAAGCCAAAGGCCGTGGGTCATCGTTCGGAGTAGTTTCAATCACTTATGAGATTTGGCCAAAACCAAAGGCTGAGAATCATCGTTCAGAGTAGTTTAGATCACTCATGATTATTGTGCAAAACCGAAGGCCGCGGGTCATCGTCCGGAGTAGTTTTAAACACTTTGCGTGATGTGCGAATAATCAAATTTGATTTTTGGCCAAAACCGTAGTCACCCCATCATCATTCGGAGTTATTTCGGTCACTCATGATTCTTGGCCAATACCAAAGGTCGCGGGTCAGGCCAAAACCAAAGGCTGAGGGTCATCGTTCAGAGTAGTTTAGGTCATTCATGATTTTTGTCGCGGGTCATTGTTCGGAGTACTTTAGCTCACTTATTATTTTTGGCCAAAAACAAAGGCCACGGGTCATCGTTTGAAGTAGTTTCAATCACTTATGATTTTTGGTCAAAGCAAAAGGCTGCGGGTCATCGTTCCAAGTACCTTCAATCACCTATCATTTTTGGCCAAAACCACAGGTCGCGGGTCATCATTCGGAGCAGTTCAGAGTAGTTTCGGTCACTTATGATTTTTGGCCAAAACCGCAGGCCACGGATCAGGCTTCTCAGTGGTTTCGGTCATTTATGATTTTTGGCCAAAACCGCAGCCCGCGAGTCAGTCAAAGGAGTAGTTCCCCTCACTTATGATATTTGGCCAAAACCAAAGGCTGAGGGTCATCGTTCAGAGTAGTTTAGGTCATTCATGATTTTTGTGCAAAACCGAAGGCCGCGGGTCATTGTTCGGAGTACTTTAGCTCACTTATTATTTTTGGCCAAAAACAAAGGCTGCGGGTCATCGTTCCAAGTACCTTCAATCACCTATGATTTTTGGCCAAAACCACAGGTCGCGGGTCATCATTCGGAGTAGTTCAGAGTAGTTTCGGTCACTTATTATTTTTGGCCAAAACCGCAGGCCACGGGTCAGGCTTCTGAGTGGTTTCGGTCATTTATCATTTTTGGCCAAAACCGCAGCCCGCGAGTCAGTCAAAGGAGTAGTTCCCCTCACTTATGAAATTTGGCCAAAACGAAAGGCTGAGGGTCATCGTTCAGAGTAGTTTAGGTCATTCATGATTTTTGTGTAAAACCGAAGGCCGCGGGTCATTGTTCGGAGTACTTTAGCTCACTTATTATTTTTGGCCAAAAACAAAGGCCGCGGGTAATCATTCGGAGTAGTTTCAATAACTTATGATTTTTGGCCAAAACCAAAGGCTGTGCGTCCTCGTTCGGAGTAGTTTTAAACACTTGTGATTTTTGACCAAAACCAAAGGCCACGGGTCATCGTTTGAAGTAGTTTCAATCACTTATGATTTTTGGTCAAAACGAAAGGCTGCGGGTCATCGTTCCGAGTACCTTCAATCGCCTATGATTTTTGGCCAAAATCAAAGTCTGCGGAGTTGTTTCAAAAACTTGTTAGTTTTGGTCAAAACCAAAGGCTGTGCGTCATCGTTCGAAGTAGTTTTAAACACTTATGATTTTTGACCAAAACCAAAAACCACGGGTCATCGTTGAAGTAGTTTCAGTCACTTATAATTTTTGGTTAAAACTAAAGGCTGCGAGTCCTCATTCGGAGTAGGTTCAATCACTTCTGATTTTTTGGCAAAGCGAAAGACCGTGGGTTATCCTTTGGAGTACTTTCAATCACCTATGATTTTTGGTTAAAAACAAAGGCCCCGGGTCATCGTTTGGAGTATTTCAATCTCTTGTGATTTTTTGTCAAAAATATAGGCCGTGGGTTATTGTGCAGAGTAGTTTTAATCACTTATTGTTCTTGGCCAAAACCAAAGGCCGTGGTCATTATTCAGAGTAGTTTCAATCACTTATGATTTTTTGGCCAAAACCACAGGCCGCTGGTCAGGCTTCGAAACAGTTTCGATCACTTATGATTTTTGGCCAAAACCACAGCACGCGAGCCAGGCTTCGGAGTAGTTTCGGTCACTTATGATTTTTGGCCAAAAGCGCAGGCCGTGGGTCAGGCTTCGGCGTAGTTTCGGTCGCTTACACAGGTCGAAATGATGTATTTCCTTGTCTTTACGGAAAAATTAAATGTCACTTCTAATTAACGTCTAATTAATCTTTAAGTTTCTCTTAAAGCAACTTATATCTCTTAAAGAGAGACTGCATTTAAGGTAACTTTACGATTGTTTAAGTTGTCATTAAATTCACAAGACACAATATTAACATTCGTGCCTTTACGTTTGGAAGATAAAGGTGACTTAAATGAGGTGAAGCCTTTAATAGGAATTAGGTGGTGCATATAAAGATGACTTAAATGAGTCGAAGTCTTTAATTATATATACTTGTCACTTAAGGTGGCTCAAAACAGTTTCCAGCACTTATATTTACATGGGTCGTTACAACCATTCTTTATCACTTGATGCTACAATCATGGTATCAAAAAACTGCCCGATCATTGGTGAAGACGTTGGTATCATTTTCGTGACACAATACGTTACCATAGCAACAGTATAACCTCCTAAAAACACCCTTAATTGCAGCTTTAGGGGCTAATAATTCAAAAACGGCACGGTGAAATTTTTTTATATTATCAACTTTTGATAAGCATGATAAGATGCAACTTTTGGCAAAGTTTAAAAAAATTCTGTACATGGGGTTCAGAGCCACCTTAAATTTTGAAGTTCTCAAAGAGCTTCAACAGCTGAAAGAAAAGCATGGTGGAAAGGAAAGAGGTCGAGCGAGAGGCAAGAGGTCAACAGCTATCAAGGTTCCATCTTCCTGTCGAGTAAGTTCATTAAATGGAAACATTTTAGCACATTTATTTCGTCTCCCCGATCTTGCTTACCATTTCAGCTTTTATGCGAATGCGATCTTCGTTATATGTCTTCCTCTGTTGGTCAAGCAGAATATCTCGATGTAATACACTTCGAACAAGCCCAGGGAAACAAGAAAGAAATAAGCAGAATAAGACAACCCATTTTCATTTGAATTCGTTATGGTTATTTTTGACAATAATCATGAGAAAGTTTGGCACATTTCCATTCAAACTCTTAAATCTCCATGTTCTTATCATATTTTTCTTGGTTTGGAACCATGTGACATAGTAGCTACATGTATGTTGGTTGACAATACAGTACCAAATGCTTTCACAGAATTTGCATTAAAAAAGAGTTACGTTCCCAGCGGAGTCCAGTCGAGAAAGAGGTTATTATTCTGTCAACCAAAAGTGCAATCATTACATCAAATGCAGACCAGCAATTATTATGAATACAGGGCTCGTACAGGTCAAGGAAAACCTGGAAAGTCCTGGAATTTTATTCTGGCATTTTCCAGGAAAAAAGGCTACTGGTCCTGGAAAGATGTAAAACTCAACTGAAAATATGAAGTGTATGAGAGGCAGTAAGGAGTTAATGTGTGTAGGGGTTAATGTGAATTTTAGAGCCCTTGATAAATCAATCTGAGTCCTGTAGTTTAAGTCCTGGAAATTTGTTTCTCAAAAAGGGTGCGAACCCTGGAATAACACGAAACAGTTGTCTAATATTAAAGTGAAGGGGCGCATTGAGTGACTCTTGACACGATGGCCCATTACCCTTTAATTAGTTTCAAAAGCAAATAAAGGTGACTGGCATGAGAGAAGTAGTTTTGCAAAGAGGCAAGAGGAAACTAATAAATTGCCTTTTATGTGCTGTGCACCAGTGTAAAAATAACTTTTTTCAACATTCTAGGCTGCAGGCCAGTAATGTGTAGTTCCAGAAAATATCCATACCTCCCGTACGGATGGAGTTTTTCTAACACCTCACCACCCTTGTGGAAATTCCAGTTAAGCATCATACATTTCTTTATTTTTTTTGGTCTTGTAAACCCCCACCCCCCCCACCCCCCCAGGAAATTCCAGTCCCTTCTGTGGGGGGACTATGGATAAATTCTGGAACCACACAATAATTTGTAGATTTTTACAGTGTTTTTGTATGCAATTCTTATGAGTTTACTGGCGCATGTAACCATAGCTGGTTGACTAAATAATAAGGGCTGCATGTGCATTGAATTTGCATTACCCAGTATAATGTTTTTACACTTGTATATTTTCCTTGTCTTGTTCTACTGATTTTGCTCTTCTTTCACTCAAGCTTATTAATCTGGTTAAAAACTACCTATTAATCAAAACCCTTTTTTTGCATTTTTAGCGGACACTGAGACATGTGTTTAAAACAATGTCTCAAAAGGACGACTTTCCAGGATTTCACCTGGAGGAGAGGTACTATTTAAGCATTAGTTAAACCGCTGTAATTGGAAAAATAACCTGTGTGGGTTGTTGAACAGTTTGGCAAACACCCAAAACATTCAAAAAGTTTTGGCAACTCCAAAGACTTTTAAATCACTATATTTACAAGCTTTTCTAAAATGTGTTTCATTTGACTCTAATCAAAGAATCAAAATAACAATTAAATAACATTGCACAAAAATACAAGATACAACTGTACAGAGAGCAATGGCTGACAAGAAGAATCTGTCTTATTTGGTCATGACATGAGCCTGCAGCCTTTGGATATTTTGAATTAGATTCTTGGATCTGCTTTGTGAAATGAACATTCTTACAAATGAATCTATCAATTTTTAAACATACTCTCTTGCCATTTTAACTGTAAGAGGACCTAACAAGAGGCGCGGATACACCAGGACACATGTTAAGTTTTTTAATATGATTCATAATTAATTAAAAGTGAATTACACTGTAATATAATTTTTAGTGGTTGTAATCAAGTTTGGGATAACATATTATTTCAATTTTCTTTGCTCTGAAAGCGTTAACTCTCCCAGCAACACAGAACTCATGGAGAGGGTGAAACAAGAAGTTTTCCATCATATTGGAGGACAAGACCACTGTCAGTGGTCAAATGCCCAAATTGAAGGTACATGTACATAATAAAGCTTGCTTCTATCGATATCAAAAGCCTTGTTAAGCAGTGGTACATTGGTTTGAGATGTATCCCACCACTCAGCACATCCAGTGAGAAGGGCAAGGATGCACATTTTGTTAGTTTTAAGTAGCATTCAATGATAATTAGATTCCTTCTTGGCTGTAGCCATTCCTCTAGATGCTGAAATAAATAAAATATATTTTTTTGCTAAAAAAGGCATACTCGCACATAATTTTCAGATAAGATAGTAGCAGGTACAATCATGTTGTTTCCTGGTTGCATTAATAAACGTGTAAGGGGTGAAGTCTAGTATCAATTTTCCCACTTCCCTACCACCCTCTTAAATGCCTTTTGCTGTCACATTATTCAAATGTGTTCTGTTTCTAAATCCAGAGGCATTTAAACGGTATTTCCTGTCAACATATGAGCTGGAGGAGAAAAAAAAAAACTGGAAGGTATGAGGAGCACAAGCAAAAATGCAGGCGTCAAGGCAGAATAAGAGAGGTACATATATTACAGTTACTTTGAGGGTGTGTGTCTTTAAGAAAATCTAAGATTGGATTCTTAAATCCAGAAGAACCCAAAAACAGTTTTTGAGTTTCTTTATTCAACAGATTAATCCAAGCTCACTCGGATCATGGTGCATCAAAGGAACCGAAGAATCCATTTTCAAAATGTATTCTATGGTTCCTTTGATGCGCCATGATCTGAGTCATCTTGGATTAATCTGTTGAATAAAGAAACTCAAAAACTGTTCTCGGATTCTTGTAGGATTTAAGAATCCAATCTTAGATTTTCTTAAAGAAACACACCCTTAAATTCCTTCAAAAATTATTGCATGTATAGCATTTACTGTACAAGCACATGTAAGTTTGCATCCTTAGTTAGATACTATATACAGATTGTTTGATACTGAAAATTTTTTCGTGTGTTTGCTTTTGGTGTTGTGTTTGGTGTAAGCACAGTTCTGCACTGAAGCTCACAAACAGCCACAATGATTGTGTACCTTGTATTAATTAAAGTGCCGCGCTGATAAAAAAGCACTTTCTTTTTCAGATTTCAAAAGTGTGTTTGGTTAACACTTGACTAAATTTTGACGTTTGATTTTCATCCAAAACCCGTTTACTTCGAGTGGAAGTTTTGAATTTCATGATCCGCCATTACTCACATTCAAAACTGACCAATTATATTGGACCTCAGAGGGTTGGATCCAGGGAAAGAGACTTCAAAGGCTCATTAGCTTAAAATTTCAGTGTGTGAATGCAGCTTATTATATACTTAATGTGCAAGTTTAAAACTTAGTCTAAAACCCCAAAAGTCCTTTGCTGCATATTAATTCTGCAGTGTACACGCGCATTGCATGTTAAACTAGTGAGCCTTTGACGCCATTTTCTCCTCGATCCAGCTCTATCAAGAACTTAGTAATGGTGGATCATTAAATAGCAAAGTTCCAGTTAAAATAACCAGGTGCCTTTTGTTTAAATCAAGGCTTAAAACTTGGGTCACTTAGTATTTAGTTAACGTAGTTTTGAAATCCAAAGAAATATAAGAATTTATTTTGGTCACGGGGCACTTTAAAGCAAGTTAAAATAAGTTATTTGCCATCTTAGGTCCGTCCATGTAGGGAAGACTGTACCCTCAGTCTTCAGTACATATTCAAGACTTTGGACACAGTTTTGGCCTTTACTGACTTACTATTAGTTGATTAGTAGAAATGACACTGATTATTCATGTATGAATGATTATTCATACATGTACATCTAACATGACTTGTATTACTATAATTACTATTATTAATTAAGTTTCACAAAGTATTTATAGTCACGGTGTCATCATAAGCTTCAGTGACTTTGATCACACGCAAAATCAAGTGAACCCATTTGTAAAAGCTGTTTATGATTTAAATTCCTTGATGACAGCTTTACTGATACCTATATTTAGAAGACTGTCCGCAAGGCACTTGTGAATGGCAACTATTTCCTGTCAGGATAAAAATGACAAGAAAAAAAAAACAGAACAAAACAAAAAAGGTTTTGAAGACAGGTGTAGCGGTTAATTTTTATCAGGCTATTTTTCCTGCTAATGTGCTTATTATGTATGTAGAAGTTTTAATGGGTTGATGCCCATCTCTTGCAGAAACTGACAAGGAGGACACTGGCTCTTGAAATGCCATGTTGCAACTGGGACAGGAGGAGAAAATCAGAGGTTGCAGAAATCTTGAATGAGGACTTCATGTCCTCAGAAGAATCTGCAGATGATGAAAGTGGACAAACTATTTACCAAGTTAAGCAGCTGTCATGGGAAAGTGCCCGTCTTAAAAAGACGAAGCGTAAGCTTGACAAATGGTATACTAAAGAAAACAAGGGATTAAAACGGCGAACAGTAAGAAGAGTGCGGGTAGATGAAATGTCACCACGTGTGATGCCTGAAACATGCCCAGAATGGGCTTGTAACAAGGCTACTGAAGATTAAAAGAGCCAAGATCTCTATTATGGGTTAAGCATCATACATAAGAGCAACTGAGAAATTAATTTCTAAGTAGATTTGCAGCAAATTATTTTGTCTACTGGGTGACTGAACTTTTAAGAAAAGGACTGCAAAGCAGAAGTGCTATGCTAAGTTAAAGAGGGGACAATAACATTCTCTTTTGTGACATCATATTCTCAAGTAAACACAAAATGTTGTAAGGTTATCTTACTGAGAGTGGGAGATGGCCATGAATTTGAACAAAAAATATTCAAAGTCTATACAAAATATTATAATGTCCATCAAATCTCTTGTCTTTTGTTGTTGCTCTGGTCGATGCTTAAGCCATGTGAAGAATTTTGTTGACCATGATTCTGGGTTAATTTATTTTAAACAGTAAAAGCTCCCATTAGTGTTCTAATGCTATAAATGTATTTATGTGTAAGGCATTTAGTGTAGGTGTGCATGCATGACTTCAGCTTTCATTCAGTCATGTTATGAGAATGATGCATCAATCCACTACTGCCACTGTTATTGTTATTTAAAAAGAACTATGATCAATCCCTTACAAATATTGAACTCATATATTTCATGATTGGTATGGTGTTTTGATATGCTGATTATTCACAAAAGGTTTCAAAGGAAAATATAGGGGAAGACATTATTTCAATTGCTATTTTATTTTGTTAAAAAGACAATTTTAGCACCATTTGAAGTTAAGAATTGCTATAATTTCATGGGAAATAAATTATTATATTTTTTAAATAATATTTATGAATAGAAATTGAAATATTTTATAAATCTTTTACAATATATACTGGTGTGTATTGTACTACCAGTTGGAGTTAGAACTATTATTGAATTTAGGTGATCATTACATAAGTTCCTGAACATCATATAGAGAACTGTAGCTTAAAATTATTTATTCATAATATGGGGACAAATCACAGCGTTTATATTTTAAAGCAGAATTTTTAATGATTAACAGTAACAGAGAGCATCATTTCTAGAAATATATTTATTTTAAATTTCTATGGACAAGTATTTTTAATTTATTTATTATGAAAGGGTAATGTAACACCAGTTGGAGTTAGAACTGTTATTGTTTTTAGGTGATTATTACATGAGGTTCCTAAAAATCATAGGAAGAAATGTAAATAATTACCATTATTTAGTGATTATAATATGGGGACAAATCAAATAATTTTTTAAGGCAGAATTGAATGATTAATAAATCTGAGTTGAAACTAAATACTACTGCTTGTGATTTATGACGTACACTTCTCCTTTTTTATGCCAAGAAAGCAAAATTGCAAGAGCTAATGAATGAACGGTTAATAAGTTCTTCTAAGATAAAAGTAAAAAGACGCAAGTTAGATATGTGTCTACATGGCAGTGACCAGGCAATCAACAAACGTAGATTTGTCTATATTTTAGACCATTAACCACCAGAAAAGACTCCTTAGCATACTGGTACTTTAGAGTCAATTAATTAACACTTACATGAACCATTCACCAGCCTCTAAAGTCCTTAAAGGATATTTTCCTTTACCTTTTCTGTCCATATAGCTTTCCTTCCTGCCCTTTAATGGTTAAGTTACTTAAATAGCTCTTAAATAAGTCTTTAATGAGTATTTTAGAGATAGCTTAAAGACAAAGAAAAGGGAACATTCATCAGCCTCAATTCAGTCTACTTAAAAAGCCCTTAAAGGATATTTTCCTTTACCTTTACTGTGCATATAGTTTTCTTTCCTGCCCTTTAATGGTTACTTAAATAGCTCTTAAATAAGTCTTTAATGAGTGTTTTAGTGATGACTTAAAGAAAAAGAAAAGGGTTCATTAATTTGTTTAAGTACTCTTCTTAAAGATAAAGGAAAGAAAGATTTCAAATATTTAAGTACCACTTAAAACAACTGGAAATGAACCTTTAGTCATTCTTTAAGAAAGCTTTAAGCGACCGTAAAAGAAGTCATTTCGTCCTGTGTTATGATTTTTGGCTAAAGCGCAGGCCGCGGGTCAGGCTTCGAAGTAGTTTCCTTCTCTTATGATTTTTGACCTAAAGCGCAGGGCGCGGGTCAGGATTTGGCGTAGTTTCGGTCACTTATGAATTTTGGCCAAAAGCGAGGGCGGCGTGTCAGGCTTCAGAGTAATTTGGTTTTATCAACTGGGTTGATAATGTGAATTGTCCACCGTAAAGAGATTCGGAAGCTGACGTTTCGAGCGTTAGCCCTTCGTCGGAGCGAATCCAGAGTAGGCTTCAGAGTAGTTTCGGTCACTTATGATTTTTGGCCGCAAGCGCAGGCCGCGGGACTGGCTTCGGAGTAGTTTCCTTCTCTTATGATTTTTGACCTAAAGCACAGGCCGCGGGTCAGGCTTCGGAGTAGTTTCGGTCACTTATGATTTTTGGCCAAAAGCGCAGGCCGCAGTTGAGCCTTTGGACTAGTTTCGGTCACTTATAATTTTTGGCCAAAAGAGCAGGCCGCGGGTGACGCTTCCTAATAGTTTCGGTCACTTATGGTTTTTGGCCAAAAGCGCAGGCCGCGGGTCAGGCTTCACAGTAGTCTCCGTCACTTATGATTTTTGGCCAAAACCGCAGACCGCGGGTCAGGCTTCAGAATAGTTTCGATCACTTATGATTTTTGGCCAAAAGTGCAGGCCGCGGATCAGGCTTCAGAATAGTTTCGGTCACTTATGATTTTTGGCCAAAAGCGAAGGCCACGGTCAGCGCCGCCTGCGCTTTTGGCCAAAAATCATAAGTGACCGAAATTACTTCGAAGCCTGACCCGCGGCCTGCTCTTTTGGCCAAAAATCATAAGTGACCGAAACTACTCCGAAGCCTGACCCGCGGCCTGCGCTTTTGGCCAAAAATCATACGTGCCGGAGACTATTCCGAAGCCTGTCCCGCGTCCTGCACTTTTGTCCAAAAATCATAAGTGAGTAAAATTACTTTGAAGCCTGACCCGCGGCCTGCGCTTTTGGCAAAAACGCATAAGTTACCAAAACAACTCTGAAGACTCACCCGCGGCCCGCGCTTGTGGTTAAAAGCGTAGGCCGCTGGTCAGGCTTCAGGACATCGGGCTGTTGGACATTTTTCATAGAAACGGTGTGGTACAAACTTTTTACCATTGTTTGAAAAAAATGTCCGTTAGAATTCTTCTAAGACAATCAGACTAGACTGTCTCGACTTCTATGGGGTGAGTTTGACCTTGAGCCTCATCAACCAGTATCAAGACAAGAGTTTTTATAAATTGAAGAAATCTTCCACACAGCGTATGAAGGTTTTCTTGTTTTTCTGTTAAGGCTCCTACATTTAAGTGTTAAAACTACATTACACAGTTGCACAAAGTCTGATGCTGTTTTTTTAACACTACACTTCACATTCTTATCGCAAATTAATCGCAAAGAGTATTACAAGACATTTGTAACAAGAAAAAAGCTGAAGGAGACTTCTTTACTTGTTCAGCAACTGTTTTTTATATCTTCTCTCTGCTGTAGCCAGCAATCAACTAACAAACTCGAACCAAAACGGACATTTAAGTTCGCTCGCATTGTTATTGGTCAATTCGCGAATTCTTCGGAATGAATGAGAAGAGTGGTTTCCTTGATAGCCGAATATATGCTTCAAACGCAAGGTAGAAGCAAGGAAATAATCAGTTTAACCGAGGGCTAGTGTGAATCTTTAACCGAGAACTAAATTTTGAACTTAAGATTATGGTATCAACCACAGCTAAGGTAGTATATATCAGATGAATAGCCCACTGGCTTTCGTATAAACGTATCCCTCGGACGTAGAAATTTTAATATGCCAATGTATGTCTATCATTTTCGACGTCGCAATGGCAACCACAAATTCCAGGTAGGTTTGGCCAAAAATCAACTTTTTTGACACCTTTCTGTATTTTCTCCAGTTTTTCATCAAATTGCAGAAATTCACTAATTTGTACATTGCATAGGCATTCTGGATTGATTTTGCATTTATTTCCGTTATTTTTTGACCTTTTAAAGATAACAGTTAAATCCAAGATGGCGGATCTAAGACGCCAATCACATAGAGTCCTTTGACGTCATGTGACGTCATAACCAACAGAAATGGTATAATCCTGTAGAGCAAGCTCAGGGCTATCTAATCAATGTAAATCTTAACAGAACAAAACCCCAGAGGGGGCGTTCCATGTACTTGACGTACTCTGGACCCTAGGCGTAACCGTAGAAAACGTTTCTAAATTCCTGCGGGGTAGTGTGGCTTAGCCTGGTGCAAACCACGACGACAATAAACACCACCAAACAAAAGATTTAATGAGCAAAATAATTTCTGTATAAGCGTGTTCAGTAAACCTATGTATCATAGCCGTTCTCTGCAATACAACAACGGAAAATGACCGCGTTCTACGTACTCCGGAAAACGCTAACGACAAGTCGAACTGATAATTTTTTCGTATTTCCATTCGGAATTGAACGCCGTCAATACATATTTAACCCGAGCGAGGCTTTAAAGCCATAAGCATCCTAGACAAATCCAAAAAATTGCAAAAATCGTTGGAAATGTATATAAAAATTATGTTTTACAAGGCGTCGTCCTTGGCGTCGCCGTCGTCATTGTTAAGCTTTCTATTTGCATCTCGGCTGCGGGGAAGGTCGACACAGTTTTTTTGACATGAGGCCTTCCATTCCAAGCGGCTACCTTGTGCTTTGCTCATGTTTTATCCCAGGAACAATCGGACGCAGATGAGAGTATCGTGTAAAAACCGTAAACAATCACATAAATTGCAGCTCTTTGTCAAGGCGTTTTATTAACTCATCGATAAAGTTCTTAAGCGTTTCGATGGGAAGTTTGGCCGTCCTGTTGAAACAAGCTCGTTTACCTTAATCCGTCAAAGCAATACCTTTTCACCTTCCCCATAACTCAACGCCAAATGCAATCGTTTGCATCTTCTTCTTCAGTATAGCTTAAGGCTTTGAAAACGTAAAGGCCATCGCCATGATATCGCGTGCTTAAACATGGTGAACTGATACTGTGGGCTTTCCCGCTCCAAACCAAGTAACTATTACCGTATTTCTCTCTCCATAGTTTCCAGTTCCCGGGGATCTCGCTACTTAGTTGACCTCAAATCTAAACATTGCGGAGACAATTATATCTGGTGGAACAACATTGAAAATTGAAATGCTCTCTGTAGTGAGGCACTGGAAGTTGTTTTCGTTAGTAAGCATTCGTGGACGGTATATGTTGTCGACGAATTTGAACTACCCTTTCGCTGCAACATGTAATATTAGATGGCAGAGAGAACCGTAAACTTAATTTAAATTTAATCCGGCTACTGTAACTCAAGACACAAAAGGTGAACGTGAATATTATCTGACTGTATGTATAGCATAAATTACGTAGCCGTTACAGAACATAGGCTTGCGTGTAAAGAATGCTTGCCAAATTAGCATATTCTAACGTAAGGTATGTCCGCCATTTTGAATAATCAAATCGAGCCGGTTTTTCCAGTTTGGCTATGACGTCAATGCTTTCTCATTGGCTCACAGCCAGCCCTTTGTTCTTTGACTTTATAAGTGCGACACCACCCGGATGGTTGGGCGGCTAGTTAACTCCACAGCAGTATAAACATCTCTCTTGATCTCTTTGAAAACCGATTTTCGCCTTCTTGATGTGTGGCGTAAATTACACCCTAATTTACGTGAATTCACTTGGTTTAATGCCGATAAGTCTATCGGCAGCCGTCTAGATAAATTTTTAATTTCGAAAGATCTTTTCCGATCTTGTTTTCATTCTAACATCACACCTTGTCCGCTTTCCGATCACGATTTTGTTTCCTTTGTCTTTGACGTTCCCGAAGGCATTAAGCACGGGCCTGGCGTATGGAAATTAAATAATTCCCTGCTTGATGATGATAAATTTTGTACACTCATTAGAAAAACAATCTCTGATCATATTGAATTCCTATTAGCATTTGAAAACATTCTTGACTGGTGGGAGTTTTTAAAATCCTCTATTAAAGAGGTTTCAATTGAGTTTGCACGCGAAAAGCGAAGGAAACTTTGTCGTGATCGGGTCATTTTAACAAACCGCCTTATTCGCCTTCGTCAACGTCTTGTCGATGGCGATCTGTCTGTTCAATCGCAAATTATTGATGCTGAAAGCAGTCTTAAGTCTTTATTTATTCGTGAATTCGAAGGTGTGAAAATTCGTAGTCGCGCCAAATGGCTTGAAGAAGGTGAACGCCCTACGCGTTATTTTTTTAAACTAGAGCAAACCAAAATTCAGAAAAGCCGAATTAATTCTATTTACGATTCTAACGGTATTACGGTCTCATCTCAAGCTGACATCGAGAAGGCGCATGTCGATTTTTACACGAATTTATTCTCTGAGGAACCGATTGATTTGGAAAAACAAAACAATCTTTTGTCTTCTGTATCTAACCGACTTTCTGCCGATCAGTCTGCATTATGTGAGGGAGAAATCACTTTAGCTGAAATTACAAATGCTGTCAAAGACCTCAACTCCGGCAAATCGCCGGGCCCTGATGGTCTTTCGGCCGAATTTTACGTTAAGTTTTGGGATTTACTCGGCCCGTTTCTCGTGCGTGTTTTCAATGTTTGTTTTTTAAATTCCGAAATGTGTGACTCAATGAAAGTCAGTCACACCCGTGTTATTTACAAAAAAGGTGACGTTAAAAGTTTGAAAAATTGGAGACCAATCTCCCTCCTTAATGTAGACTATAAGATCTGTTCCAAAGCTCTTTCCCTTAGGTTAGCCAAAGTTTTAGAGTTCATTGTCAGTCCTGATCAGACCTGCTCTGTCCCCGGGCGTAGAATTTCTTCAAATCTTCACGCTCTCCGTGATATTTTAGATTATATTGACCGAACGAATGAAACCGGTATTCTTTTAAGCCTTGATCAGGAGAAAGCCTTCGACAGGGTTAATCGGAATTTTTTACTCAAGTTATTAGAACGTTTCGGTTTTGGCCCTTCTTTTACCCGCTGGATTTCTACCTTATATAATGGCGCTAACATGCAAATTATTGTTAATGGTTTCTTAACCGATCCTGTCCCCTTAGCTCGTGGTGTCCGTCAGGGGGATTCCCTCTCCCCTCTTCTTTATATTCTTTGCGTTGAAGTTCTCGCCTGTAAAGTTAAAGAATGTCCCGAAATCGAAGGCTTTCTCCTCCCGGGGGCAAGAGGGTGTCAGTATAAGGTGGGACTATATGCGGATGACACAACCAGTTTTGTTAAAACTTTTCCGTCTTTAGTTAAACTTTTTGAGGTCATCCGCATATACGAACAAGGTTCAGGTGCAAAGTTAAATGTTTCTAAAACTGAGGCCATGTGGCTGGGTGCGTGGCGCTCACGCACAGACCAGCCCCTTGGCCTCACGTGGGTTACGAAAATGAAAATCTTAGGTGTGGTCTTCGGTCATGTTTCTGACCAAGACAATTGGCAGCCTAAACTAACAAAACTCGAGAAGCATCTAAATTTATGGAAAACCCGATCCCTTTCTTTGGTCGGGAAATCGCTAATTGTAAATACACTTGGAATAAGCAAACTTACTTACCTGGCCTCTGTTTTGACAGTTCCTAAATGGGTCATAAATAAAGTAAATCAACTAGTGTGGCCCTTTTTGTGGGGTAGCAAGATTGAAACAGTTAGCCGTCAGTCTTGTTACCAGCCCTTGGTTAAGGGCGGGCTCAATATTGTCGATTTTTCTGTCAAAACAGAGGCCCTAAAACTTGCCTCTGCTATTAGTATTATCAACTCTGAATCTAAGGCCTTTTTTATGTTCAAGTATTTTTCCGGTGAAAATTTTGCCCCGCTGAGAGCCGAGTGGTCCCCTCTCAGAGACAACTCGTCTCCCAGCACCTTAGTGTTAACGCCCTTTTATACCAAATGTTTTAAGTCCTTGACCACTCTTCGCGAGATTCTTTCTCGCCAAGACTGGCTTGATTTTCAGTTTTCGGCGAAAAATTGTTATCGCACTCTTTTGAAGAAGAAATCTTCCCCCCCAATTCTCCCTCGATCCTGGGGCCTGCTCCTAGGTCCTGATTTTTTGTTCAACCGTCACATGTCATTCGTCCGTGACGGTTTTTCCGAAAACTATAAAGATGACCTTCTTTGGTTAATTACTCTCCGTGCAGTGAAAGTGAGGGATTCCCTGCGCTCTTGGGGTTACATCGCGTCCGACCGTTGCGCCAAATGCAACCTCAAAGAAACAATTGATCATTGTTTTTTAAATTGTGTGCGGGCCAAGTGGGTTTGGCATTATTTTTCTCCAATTTTGTCTGCCCTCTTGTCCTGCACCTTTGTCCGTAACTGTGTCTTTGTTTTCTTTTTTAAATGGTTAACTACAAACTCAAAGCACGCCCGTATTGCCCGTTATCTTATTAAATCTATCCTGTACGCAATTTGGAAATTCCGAAACAAATGCACCTTCCATAATGGCACCGAGCGCTCTGACGCTATAATTAAGTACATTAGCCACGACATCAAGACACGTATTCGAATCGATTTTTCTCGATGTTCCCCGACTTCTTTTCGGAACGCTTGGGAATCCCCCTTATGCAGACTTGTTTCTGGCTCGCCCGTCGTATCGTTTCATTAGTGTTACATTTAGCTTTTAACTTAATTAGTATTCCAGAATTAAGTATTAGATCCTAGGTTAAAATATTAGTATTTACTTTATCGATAGTTTAAGCGAACATTAATTACGTTATTAAGAACATTAATTAGTTATTCATAGCATTAGATTTAGTCACTTGGACTCCATTACGAACTCTATTACGAACATTATTTAGTATACATAATTAATGAGGGGCCAAGCCCACCCGCTTTAGCGCTTTTTATCCTGTTATTTTATACCGGGACTTTTTCCGGGTTTATCTAATAAACATTTTACAACATAAAAAATGAGACTCTGAACGGACGTGTTTGAAGAGCTCCGCGATCCGTTTTTCCCGTTAGCGCCTTTGAGGTTTGTTCTCTGGTTTCCTGGTTTTGTTAGATTGTAACAGGCCTTTTGGCCACTTTTTGCTTCGAGATTATAAGTGGCATCGCTTCGTCGTCGCCGTTTAATTTCGAAGTTTGGATAATGGAAAGTTCTGTTGAAAGTGAAGTCGTTACGTATTTGAATATGGAAAGTTCTGTTGGCGACAAAACTGTCCCGGAGGGTACTGATGGTGCTGTGGATAATGTCCCTGGAGAGAGTCTTGAGAGTGTTTAAATGATGTAAACACGACTTCCACTGACGATAATGGGGCTTCACAATTTGCTGATGGTCCGAATGAACTTCGATCGTATGTAAATGCAGATTCCTATGCCTCGAGAGCGGCCAGAACGGCTGGTCGTGTTTCTTCTGATAAACCAACCTGGCGGCGTCCTACTCATTCCGCGGCTAATGATATGCCAAAACGCCCCAGAACAGCTTTATTTACGCCATCACGTTCCACATCAGCGAGATCTGTCTTTGAAGCCTTGAGTATGGCACATATTGACGCATCGGATATTCAGTGCATGCAACGAAAGATGAACAGTGAGGTTGTAATTACTTTCAAGTCAGTGGATGTTAAGGAAAAATTTCTTCGTTTAAACGCTCTCACCGTTGGAGAGTACAGCTACGCGACGCAAGACATTGATCGCCCTATGACCTTTTTGACAATATACGACGCTCCATTTGAACTGAGCGATTTGGCCATTATCAGGCGGCTTGCTCCCTTTTGCGAGGTTGTACATTATCGTCGGGGCAAATTCGATTTTATGCTAGGAGTCTACAATGGCCTACGTCATTCACGCGTGAGGGTAACAAAGCCTGTTCCAAGTTTTATCCGGTTTGGTAAATACCAGATTTTTTTGAAGCATGACGGCCAGGTACCAACCTGTCGGCGCTGTAACCTCGCTGGTCATTTTAGTAATGATTGCAACCTGAAGGTTTGTTTTAATTGCGAAAACATCGGGCATGAGGCTGGTTCGTGTCCGGCGCCACCTTTATGCCATTTTTGCAAAGAAGCTGGCCATACTAGCCGCGAATGCGGTTATTCTTGGGTTTCGTCATTAATCAGGGGTACCACAACAGATGAGTCAACCCCTGTTAATGTGGATCGTTCCGATGGGGAAGATAGTGAGGCCTCCTTCAAGACCCGCTCGGGAGACTCATTTAAATGGGCCGATGATTCGGACCTTTCCGATGAGGGTGAAGAGGATGATGATTTTAGAGATGCCGAGGCGCAACCTCTTGCTGCGGCTTTGCCCGTGAGTACGTTGCCCGCTGATCCGTCCTTCTTTGAGCCATCTGAAAATGAGCCAGCTGCCACTGAACCATCGACCGCTGAGTCGACAGCTGTTGGACCGTCTGTATTAGCTGCTGTACTGCCTACAGAATCTCTGCCTGATGCCCAACCAAATCAAACTGCCGAGAACCAGGCCTCCCCGGCCGACCATGGCACCGATGTATTAGCTGCTGTACTGCCTACAGAATCTTTGCCTGATGCCCAGCCAAATCAGACTGCCGAAAACCAGGTCTCCCCGGCCGACCATCAGCCTGATGGAGTACTAGATTCCCAGGGCTTCATAAAGCCCCCAGTCGTTTTAATAAGTAATTGATGACCTAAGTCAACCATCTGATCCTTCAAGTGCGCTTCATTCTTCAGCTAGTAAAAGCCGGGTTCCCGTTCGTGTTCCTAGACTTACCCGCCGTACGTTCGCTGTGGCTCCTACAGCTCTAGAAGCAGCCGCCCTCCGCAAGAAGAATCACCCTTTTGTCTCTGGAGAGTCGCAGACTCCCGCTGCCTCTTCTACGCCCATGGAGACTACGGTAGACCTAAAACGCAAGGCTCAAGCCCAGGCCGACGCTCCCCCCAAGGAGAGGCGGGAGAAGAAAAAAGGCAGGAAGTAGATAGTTTTACCTTTTTTCCCAGTTTTTCGAGTCCTTTTACCAAGACATTTTCAAGGTTTTGACTATTAATGCGAGGGGTTTGGGGAGTCCCCTTAATAATAACCTCCTCTTTGATCTCATTGAGAAATCTGCATGTGATATTTGTTTCGTTCAGGAAACTTTAGCTAGTTCTGAGGCAAAGATCAAAGTTCTTTCCCGTAGATGGCTGGGCCGTAGTTATTAGTCCCCCTCAATTGGCAAACAGGGAGGTGTTGCCGTTTTAATATCTCCCAAGTGCTCCGATGAAGTAGTGTCTTGGAAAAAGGACTCTAATGGGCGTATAATTAGTATTCTGGTTAGAATCGACGGTGTAGATCTTAACTTCGTCAATATTTATGCTCCCACCAATCGTACCGATCGAAAATTGTTTTACGAATCCCTTCATGAATACTTTGTTCCTGCGTCCGCTCTCGTGATCGGTGGCGATTTCAATTGTTATGAAAATGCACTCGATAAATTTGGCGGGAATGTTTCAGTCGGTGGTGAATGTAAATCTCTAAAATCTGATTTTGTTTTGGTTGATGCGTGGCGTAAGTTACACCCTAGCGCGCGCGAATTCACCTGGTTAAACCATGATTATTCAATTGCTAGTCGCTTAGACAAGTTCTTTGTCTCAAAGGTGTTGTTTACATCTGATTGCCAATGTGAAATCTCACCTTGTCCGCTATCTGATCACGATTTTGTTTCTTTTGTTTTTGATATCCCTGACGCCGCTAAACGCGGCCCAGGCGTGTGGAAATTAAATAACTCGCTCCTTGATGACAAAAACTTCTGTGGTATTATTCGTAATTTAATTCAAAGTCACGTTTTGTATTTTGCTTCATTTTCGTCTCCTCAAGATTGGTGGGAGTTTTTAAAAGTTTCCATCAAGGAAGAATCGATTTCGTTTTCCCGCCAAAAGCGCCGGCAATTGTGTCGAGATCGTGTTTTTCTAACGAATAAATTAATTAGTCTTCGTCAACGCCTGGTCAACGGTGACAATTTCGTTGTTGATTCTATTCAAGATATAGAATGCCGCTTAAAGGTCATCTACACTAAAGAAATCGAAGGAATTTTAGTCCGCAGTCGAGCGGAATGGCTCGAGGAGGGCGAACGCCCAACTCGTTATTTTTTTCAGCTGCACTCTTCTAATGCGCAGAGAAGCAAAATATCATCGATATATAATTCATCCGGCGTTGAGGTTTCGTCACAAGATGAAATTGAGCAGGCACATTTTGATTTCTATTCTTCCTTGTTTTCGGAAGAACCGGTTGATATGGTTTTCCAGGATGATCTTTTGTCTTCACTTTCTCGCCAGCTGTCGCCTCATCAGTCGTCATTGTGCGAGGGCGCAATGACGATTGATGAAATTTCCTTTGCAGTTAAGAACATGAATACGAACAAATCTCCCGGGCCCGATGGTTTAACCGTTGAATTTTATCGTAAATTTTGGGATATATTAGCTCCTCATTTAGTTCTTGTTTTCAACTCCTGTTTTCAAGCTGGTGAGATGTGTGAATCCATGAAAACAAGTAATACTCGCGTGATCTATAAAAAGGGGGATCGGAAATCTCTTAAAAATTGGAGACCGATCTCCCTTCTCAATGTTGATTACAAAATCTGCTCTTAGGCTATCTCTATTCGCCTTTCTAAAGTCCTGGAATTCATTGTTGATCCTGACCAAACATGCTCTGTTCCTGGGCGGAAGATTTCAGTGAATCTTCATACTCTTAGGGATATTTTAGATTACCTTGACCGCACAGGGGAAGCTGGTATTTTAGTAAGTCTTGATCAGGAGAAAGCCTTTGATCGCGTAAACCGTTCTTTTCTACAGAGTTTGCTAACTCGTTTTGGTTTGGCCCTTCTTTTTGTAACTGGATTAACACGTTTTATAAAGGTGCTAATATGTGCGTTATTGTGAATGAATGGCTCACAGAGCCGATCCCTTTGTCTCGCGGCGTTCGCCAGGGGGATTCCCTTTCCCCAATAATAAATAATAAGTAATAATAATAAATGCTTTATTTAAACTGAAAAAAAAACGATCAGCGATTTTAACATAAAAAAACGCTGGTATAAACCGGTGATCAGTACATAAGAATACCAACTGATTAAAAATACATTTCACTATCAATACAATTAAGATTAAAATACAATGACAGAAAAATAAACTTATACACTACACATGTGTTGTGTCGATTCTATTAAGAATTTAAAAGTTTTAACTTTAAAACATCTTAGCGTTTCACAAGCACGTATTGTTTTGGGAAGGTCATTCCATTCCTTTGCAGCGGCATACTCGAATGTTGACTGACCCATAGCTGTTTTATATCTTGGGAGATGAAGTTCCCTACCATCTCTGAGGGCTTTACGGCGAAGTTCTGATCTCAATGCAAAATACCCTTGAAGTTGCCTGGGACAGTGATAGTCATTTACGATTTTATATACTAGATGGAGACGTAAATAACGGCGCCTGTTAAACAATGTAAACAGGCCAAGTCTCTCCCTCATTGACTGAGTGCACGTTAAGTGATTCGTTCTTAAAATTATTTGCATTGCTTTATTTTGCAACCTTTCTAGAAAATTGGAGTTCTTCTTACTGCAAAGGCCCCATACGATGCAGCCATAGTCTAAAATAGGTAATATTGTCATTTTATAGATCTTCAGTAAAATAGTAGGGCCAAGAAAAGATGAAATTCTATTTAAAAGTTTCAGTTTAGGAAAAACTCTCGAGGCAATATATGACACATGATTGTTCCATGATAGTGATTCGTCCACAACAACACCAAGATACTTAAAATGTCTCTGCTGTTTTAATACTGAATCTCCGTAAAAAATGGTAATATCTCGATTGGTTTTGAGTGCTTTTTGGGACGCAATAATCATGGCGGCTTCCGACTTTTTTGTATTACAAATGAGGCCATTCCTACAAAACCAGTGTCTGACGCTCTGGAGGTCCTTGTTGATATTACACACAGCTAAATCAATATTCTTCGAGCTGGAATGTATCTCAGTATCGTCTGCGTATAACGAGAGAGTAGACGTATGACATGCCTTCGATATGTTGTTTATATGGATATTAAATAACGTTGGTCCTAAAACTGGTCCCTGAGGCACGCCAAAAGAGAGGCGCATGAGATCTGAACTAGCGCCCTTGTAGACGACATACTGTAATCTCTCAGAAAGATAACTCTTGAACCACCGAAGTTCGGACTCTTTGACGCCGTAGGATTCGAGCTTAGTTAGCAAGACTTCATGTTTAATGACGTCAAATGCCTTTCTCAGGTCGAGAAAGACACTAACAGACTTGAGGCCTTTATCAATCGCTCTTTTCCACGAGTCTACTACCTTAAGTAGGGCAACTGTTGTGGAAGAAAATTTAGAGTAAGCGAACTGATGATGTTCTATAAGGCCAGAGTTGAAAGCAAACTTTTGCAAGTCCGAGTTCGGGAAAGATTCCAAGATCTTAGAAATACAGGGCAGCACTGAAATGGGTCGGTAATTATCACGGTCTGTTGTCGTACCTCCTTTAAAAAGTGGCGTTACCTTTGCTGTTTTCCACGCTGATGGAAATTCACCTGTGGAGAGCGACTCATTAAAAAGATGAGTGAGACTTCGAGAAATATTAGGTGCTGCCATCTTTAAGGCTCTCACTGGGATTCCGTCAGGTCCTGTCGCTTTTGCTTGGTTAAGATCTTCGATAACTTTTGAGACCTCAGTTACGTTACGTATGGTAAATCTGAAGGGTTCGATATTTGGTGGTGCCTCACCTGGAACAAATTCAGATTCTATCTCGCTAGAATTTGCCAAGAGAGAGGATGCTATAGATGTAAAATATGAATTCATAGCATCCGCGATGTCTTTGTGCCCGGTCAGTTCTTTGTTGACAACAATCAATCTGCCAATATCACAGTTCACGTTTTTGTTAGGAAGAACCTGTTTGAGAGTTTTCCAAAACTCACGTGGGTTTGGTCTACTCTCCTCTAATTTCTCCGCAAAATATGTTTTTCTGGCTTTTCTGAGTGACGAGTTAATAAGGTTTCGCAGACGTCTGTATTCAGACCAATCTGAAGGCCGATTAAATTTCCTGGCTTTTCTGTAAAACTGGTCTCGCCTCCTCATAGTAGATAGTATCGATTAATCTAGCCAGGAGTGAGTAGACTGACGGATACGTTTGCGACGGATGGGAAAGTGTTCGTTAAAGGTGGCAAGAAACAAAGTATTCCATACGTAACATTTGTCATCGATATCCGAAAAAATTTCAACGACGTTCCATGGCACAAGCTCTAAGTCTGCATTAAACCTTTCCATACTTTCCCTGGAAAATGAACGCGTTTCGATGTAGCGGTGTTCTACAGGTTTTACAGACGGCCCACGTAGAACTCCATATATAGGTAGATGGTCACTGAAGGCAGTTGATAGAACACCAGTACGTTGAAATGAGTTGGGCGTTGATGTAATCAGTACATCAATAAGTGAAGAAGATGTGCTTGTTACTCTGGTGGGTTCTGCTATCATTTGAATTAGTTCATTTGCCATTAAAAACTCCTGCATTCTTTCTGTTTGTTTCAGTTCACTCTTTAAGCAGTCACAATTCAAGTCTCTAAAAATAATCACCTCGAAATTGTCCCTTGTGGCTTTATGCAAAATATCTTCTAGATAATTGAAGATCTCGAGGGACTCATCAGGCGCTCGGTAAGCACAGCAAAATAAATATTTTCTGTGATTTACCTCGACTTGTAACCAAAGAGCTTCATAGCTACGCTCAAGATCACGTCGTCGGGAGAACTTAGATCCACTCTGATTTAATGAGTAGATGGCAACACCACCGCCCTTGCGGCCGTGAGAGCGATCTAAGCGAAAGATTTGATAGCCAGGAATAGCAACTTCAGAGTCTCCAACAGTGTCGCTTAGCCAGCTTTCGGATAAATGCTATATATTCTTTGGGTCGAAACTCTTGCATGTCAAATTCGTTCATGCTCCCAAATTGAAGGCTTTCTCTTACCTGGTGCTAACGGGTCTCAATATAAAGTAGGTATTTATGATGATGACACGCTGTTTATTCTCTTGCAGCCCTCTTTCGCGTAATCAACGTGTAGGAGAGGGGATCCGGAGCGAAACTCAATGTATCCAAAACAGAGGCCATGTGGCTGGGCGCGTGGCGCTCTCGCACTGACCAGCCGTTTGGCCTCACATGGGTAACAAAAATGAAAATTCTAGGGGTTGTTTTCGGACAGAACGCAGAGTCTGACAATTGGCGGCCAAAGCTTAAGAAGTTAGAAAATCATCTTAATTTCTGGAAATCTCGCTCTTTGCTCCTGGTGGGCAAGTCCCTGATTGTGAATACAATAGGAATTAGCAAACTCCTGTATCTAGCTACTATTCTTCCTGTCACTAAATGGGTTATTTCGGAAGTAAATAATTTGATTTGGCCTTTCCTATGGGGTTGCCGAATGGAGACCGTCAGCCGACAGTCGTGTCATCAGCCCTTCCTAAAGGGCGTTCTAGGCATCATTAACTTTAAGATCAAGGCAGATGCCTTAAAGTTAGCATCCGTAGTTTCTAATTGCTGCAATGCCGATTCAAAGTCTTTTTATCTCATTTTCTCATTTTCGGGGCTAAGCTATCTCCAATTCGACCGGAGGGGCGTTTCCTTCGGAATAACTCCTCTCCGAGTGTTGAACTTCTAACACCCTTTTATTCGAATTGCCTTTCTGTTTTGACCAGTCTCCGTAAGATCTTGTCTTGCCAAGACTGGTGCAATTTTGTTTTTACTTCAAAGAAATCTTATTACACTCTAGTTAAGGAAAAGTCATCCTCACCTGTTATTCACCGATATTAGGTCTCGTTTTTAACTATTGGTTTTGACCTGGATCGGCATTGGTCACTTGTTCGTGATGAGTTTTGTGAGAATTTCAAAAATGATCTACTTTGGTTAATTGTATAACGCGCGGTTAAGGTTCGCGATGCATTGAAAAATTGGGGCTACATTAACTCCGATTGCTGTGCGTCGTGCTCTCGAAAGGAGACAATCGATCACTGTTTCCTTAATTGCTCCCTCGTGCAGGCCGTTTG
The DNA here is from genome assembly GCA_964020085.1 of Micromussa lordhowensis. Lineage (NCBI taxonomy): Eukaryota > Metazoa > Cnidaria > Anthozoa > Scleractinia > Lobophylliidae > Micromussa > Micromussa lordhowensis. The sequence continues at coordinate 7,284,684 of OZ026596.1, read as the reverse complement.
GTCACACTTCTCGCCTTTTTTGCTCATGGATGTTACGTAACATCCATGAGTGTAGGGGGCAATCGGATGGCACTCGATCACTCACTCACTCACTCACTCACTCGATTCTGATTAATTTATTCATTAAACCGGATTAAATCGTTTCTCCCAACCCTCCCCTGCTTAGTATGGCTTTTGTTCTAGGCACTTCGTGGGATAGGTTCAGCAGGTTTTAGCGGGGTACTAGAAAGACGAATTTTATGTCCGACAACATGGAGTTCATACATATGGCGGCTAACGCGACACGAAGATGGTTTTTTGGTTCAACCTCGTGGAATTGTAAAATTGAAATTTGTCAAGCTAAGCAGCAGTAGCTGTAACAAATGGACATGGAATTTCGAAAGACAAGAAGCATAATGCTCGTCAAAAACCCATATGTAAATTTATATTGAAAAGTCAGGTGTTTTTTCATTAGACGTAAACAAAATTCTCCGATTACAAGTCACGCTAAACTCACGCTATTCAAAGAATGTAATCAGATACTCTTTTTTTCGTATATTTGCTGAAGGGCAGGAGAGTCACGTTTAGCAGACAGTGTAAGTAACCGCGTTTTTTAACCGCGTTTTTTTAACCGCGGTTTTTTAACCGCGGTTTTTTAAAGCGTGGTTTTCAACCGCATACTGCGGTTCATGTTCTTCCTGATTCGTGATCTGAAGGTTTTGCGTGATCCGTAAAGATCCTGAAATATTAACCGATATTCGTGATTTTACCACACAACTCTACGTGATTTTGAGACACAAGTTCTCCGAATAGTTACAGTGGTCTATCGAGAGTGCCTTAGCCATGCAATATGCAATACGCAGCCTTGATTTAGCCATTCGCGATTTTGCTTCCTACAAACACTGTTTTTAATGCGAGAACAGGTCCTTACTTTCTTATTTTCGTAATTCGGGAAAACGAACTTTTTTTATCCGTGAACCGTGATCCTCTGTATTTTAGGTTCGTAAACCGTGCAAGAGACTTCCCTGTACGACCCTCTTGATATCTAAAGCTTTTAATCGGACATTGTAAACAGACCACGAGAAGATGGTAACTTGGTTTTTGTTATATCATTTTTTACGGAATTTCTATGTGAGGGGCCAGGCCCATGTGCTTTGCACTTTTTATTATGTACATTAGCAGTTTATTGTGAATAAACTCATTTCAAAAGCTAAAATTTACATGTGAATCATGCAAAGACATAACAGTTTTAACCGCCTTATCTTCCTGGTATTTGAAGAAGATTATGTTTTCAAAGATTTTCAGTTGTTAGATAGGCTTTTGAAAGGAATCGTAATTACATTACACTTTAGTGAGCTTGTCGGAACCTTGGTTTTTGCTTTTTCAGGCACTTATTGACTATCCTGGCTTATACAGTTCTGACTAACGTAAAAGGTTACCACTTTCTAGCTGATGTCAGGAAATTAAAAGCAAACACTGCTCGTAAGAGTGAAAAAAATAAATCAAAAAACTTAGCAGAGCGAGCTTTTGATCCTTGGACCTCTAGGTTATGGGCCCAGCACGCTTCCACTGCGCCACTCGATCTGCTCACGGATGACGTGTATCGAAAAATGATATAAAATCTCAACTTAATAATATAGCTCTCAACAATGGGATTTTCTTAGTCTCCAACAAGAAAAGCTGAAAACAAGACGATCTAAGATCGTAAGTCGGGCTACAGGAAGATATGCTGCTACTAGTTTTGACCAGTTACTTGTTTGTCCAATGTCCTCGTTTGTGGGCGTGGCGTACTTTTTTTTATCCCTCAAGGCTATTGCCCGTTTTCGCGTTTTCCAAAAAAATGTTATGAAGAAGGTAATTACACATAATTCCAATACAGTCAATGTTCTATCATCTTTTTTTCGCTGTTCACGTTTGAGTTTAACCACGTCTTGCCGTTTCCAGGCTCCGCATGTTATTATGCTGAGGTACTAGGCCTCCTAGTTCGAGTCTTCTTCTATTTTTTTTCATGTTTTGGCTTTTTTTAATTTCCGACTGACCAACCGACAGACCGATAATCAGAGAACGCATTCGACAGTAAACAAAAAAAAAGTAAATGGCCTAAGAGGTAGCACTCCTAAACAACACACTATCAACCTCGCTCCTAGGGCCTTTTTCATGGTGTGGGAAGGGAAAAGGCCCTGGGACCAAGGTTGAACACACTGTGATGTATGTTTTGGGTCAGTACTCTAAAAGGTATAGAGCATCTTTTATACTACAAGTAAATGTTAAAAATATTCTTAAAAAGGACGCTTAATGGCGGTGTAATTCGGAGCCGACGTTTCTACATTAGTGCCTTCGTGTGGGTGAAACTGTTTGCGCGTTCCAAAATATTTTTTATATTTACCCTAACAGGAGAGAGAGAGAGAGAGAGGTTGCCGCGATCTGAGGTTCGACTGTACAGAGAAATATGCAAGTTGAAGTGAATTTTCATGGTTTATTTTCAACCAGCAAAATTTTATTAACCGTGCATGATAACTATTAGTGAACCACACTACTTATTGTTTCACTCGGCTGATCGTAAATACACCGTAGTTACAAGACAACGTAACCAAAATATTAACAACTCAACGGTTAACGCGTGGGAAGAGTGTTCTCTGATTGTTTTACATTCTAGGAGGTATTAAAAGCAAGCTAGAGAACTACGGCGTTCATAAACAAAACTTTGATTACTTTAGATTTTAATTCTCATGAAACAATAAACAAGGCTAAAAGAAACGTATCAATGTCTGATATCAACGTCTGATAGCGAATACTGAAAAATACAATAATGAAAAACTGCTGTTGACCTCCTTGGAGGTACAGTGTATTCATGACGAGCCAGAGAATGACAGCTTTCATAAACAATATTTAGATTACTTAAGATTTCAGGTCTATCGAACAATAAACAGGGTAAAATAAACTTATCAATGTCTGATATCAACAGCTGACGCAAATGGTACTCAGGATTGTTAATATTACAGTGATAAACAAACATCATGTAACAAGACCTGAATTTTATTTCCTTTGCAACATGAATTTGTTGTACACACAACGCTGGTTCGTCATTCTTTTGTTGTATACATAGGGTATCCATACATAGCGCTGTCTTGTCCAATACAACATGATCACATTCATCTGCCACCACGTTATTTGATACGAAACAAACATGCCTGCGCAACATGCGAATATAATGTACGCATAAAAGCGACAAAACTAATGAAACAACGAGAAAAATAGCAGCGGATAATGTACTCAGTTTGAGCAAAAACATAAAGCGGATGTAATCTTGGTAATCAAGATAGACGTTACATAACTAGACCTAAGCTTATGACAATTAAGCTTACTAGTACGTTTATCCTCACTCTCATGAAAGTCACTTTCGCAGTTCAACATGGCATCTTTGTAGTCGCTTCCTAGAGTTTGAATACAACGCACCTTGTCTTTATCAGTAAATGTTCTGTCGTCTGTAGCAACATTCTGTCCACACTTCCTGTTCACTGAGAATTTGATTTCTGGTATGATTCTGGTAAGATCTTCGCTAAATCGGCAAAATCAATTGATTTTTTTGCTATTTTGAGTTCACCGAACGACCAATTTCGAAATATATGGTCATTACACACGCCATCTTTTTTAGTGGATCTACCGCGAACGGTGTGTGGGTCTGTATCTTTGAGCATAGAAAAGATTACACCATCGACGTATCCGCCATCGACTTCGACTGGGTCTGCGGTATTCCCCATTGCACGTGACTGAGTTTTGTGGAGAAATGCAGGGTAAATTTAAAGTCGGTCTCGCCCGACTAAAAAGCTCATATTATCCCTACCAAGGATCTTTGTTGGAATTCCTAAACTAAATTACTTTTGAATAACATTTATGGGGTCTGACTACAAGAAACAAGAATGCCAAATAAAAGTGTTAGCAGAGCGAGGTTTTGATCCTCGGACCTCTGGGTTATGGGCCCAGCACGCTTCCACTGCGCCACTCTGCTGCTGACTGATAACTATGCATTTATAACCGATTTTTATCGGTTGCTGTTACTAAACTGCTCTATTCGCACATGGAATTCCTTTGCTCACTTTTCTTCTAAATGATCATTTTTTGCATGTAAAGAAGGCACTCGTTCTCCACATCAAATCCGAAGATCAGAGATCAGACTCGTGACCGACTTATGAATGTTTTTACTTAGGTTCCGTTCAACAGGGTAGTCGTGGCCGAGTGGTTAAGGCGATGGACTTGAAATCCATTGGGGTGTCCCCGCGCAGGTTCGAATCCTGCCGACTACGTTGAATTAAAGGTTCTCTTTTTTTTCTTCTGTGAATGGAAATAAAATAGCTGTAAGTCTCCTTGCTATCTTGAAAAAGTCGAACATTTACATGTGAATCATGCAAACACATAACGGTTTTAACCACTTATCTTCCTGGTATTTGAAGAAGATTATGTTTTCAAAGACTTTCAGTTGTTAGATAGGCTTTTCAAAGGAATTGTAATTACATTACGCTTTGTTGAGCTTGTGGGAACCTGGGTTTTTGCTTTTTCAGGCACTTAGTGACTATTCTGGCTTATACAGTTCTGACTAACGTAAAAGGTTACCACTTTCTAGCTGATATCAGGAAATTTGAATTAAAGGTTCTTTTTTAATTCTTCTGTGAACTTAAATAAAATAGCTGTAGGTCTCCTTGCTATCTTGAAAAGGTCGAACATTTACATGTGAATCATACAAAGACATAACAGTTTTAATCACTCATCGTCCTGGTATGTGAAGAAGATTATGTTTTCAAAGAGTTTCAGTTGTTAGATAGGCTTTTCTAAGGAATCGTAATTACATTACACTTTAGTAAGCTTCCGGGAACCTGGGTTTTTGCTTTTTCAGGCACTTAGTGACAATCCTGGGTTATACAGTTCTGACTGACGTAAAAGGTTACCACTTTCTAGCTGATGTCAGGAAATTAAAAGCAAACACTGTTCGTAAGAGTTAAAAAAATAAATAATAAAGATTAGCAGAGCGAGGTTTTTGATCCTCGGACCTCTGGGTTATGGGCCCAGCACGCTTCCACTGCGCCACTCTGCTCACGGATGACGTGTATCGAAATGATATTAAATCTCAACTTACTAATAACGCCCTCAACAATGAGATTTTCTTAGTCTGCAATTTGTTCATTTATGTTCATAAATGATAGTAATTATTAGTTATTTCAACAAGAAAAGCAGAAAAAAAAGCTCATATTATCCCTACCAAGGATCTTTGTTGGAATTCCTAAACTAAATTACTTTTGAATAACATTTATGGGGTCTGACTACAAGAAAAAAGAATGCCAAATAAAAGTTTTAGCAGAGCGAGGTTTTGATCCTCGGACCTCTGGGTTATGGGCCCAGCACGCTTCCACTGCGCCACTCTGCTGCTGACGGATAACTGTGGATTTATAACAGATTTTTATCGGTTGCTATTACTAAACTGCTCTATTCGCACATGGAATTCCTTTGCTCACTTTTCTTCTAAATGATCATTACTTAGCTTCCCATATCAGGGTAGTCGTGGCCGAGTGGTTAAGGCGATGGACTTGAAATCCATTGGGGTGTCCCCGCCCAGGTTCGAATCCTGCCGACTACGTTGAATTAAAGGTTCTCTTTTTTTTCTTCTGTGAATGGAAATAAAATAGCTGTAAGTCTCCTTGCTATCTTGAAAAAGTCGAACATTTACATGTGAATCATGCAAAGAAATAAACGTTTTAACCACTTATCTTCCTGGTATTTGAAGAAGATTATGTTTTCAAAGATTTTCAGTTGTTAGATAGGCTTTTCAAAGGAATCGTAATTATATTACGCTTTATTGAGCTTGTGGGAACCTGGGTTTTTGCTTTTTCAGGCACTTAGTGACTATTCTGGCTTATACAGTTCTGACTAACGTAAAAGGTTACCACTTTCTAGCTGATGTCAGGAAATTAAAAGCAAACACTGTTCGTAAGAGAGTGAAAAAAATAAATAAAAAAGATTAGCAGAGCGAGGTTTTGATCCTCGGACCTCTGGGTTATGGGCCCAGCACGCTTCCACTGCGCCACTCTGCTCACGGATGACGTGTATTGAAATCATATTAAATATCAGCTTAATAATATAGCTCTCAACAATGGGATTTTCTTAGTCTGCAATTTGTTCATTCATGTACATTATAGTAATTATTAGTTATTTCAACAAGAAAAGCTGAATAAAGAAAGCTCATATTATCCCTACCAAGGATCTTTGTTGGAATTCCTAAACTAAATTACTTTTGAATAACATTTATGGGGTCTGACTGCAAGAAAAAAGAGTGACAAATAAAATTGTTAGCAGAGCGAGGTTTTGATCCTCGGACCTCTGGGTTATGGGCCCAGCAAGCTTCCACTGCGCCACTCTGCTGCCGACGGATAACTGTGGTATTATAACGGCTTTTTATCGCTTGCTGTTACTAAACTGCTCTATTCGCACATGGAATTCTTTTGCTCACTTTTCTTCTAAATGATCGATTTTTGCATGTAAAGGAGGCACTCGTGCTCCACATCAAATCCGTAGATCAGAGATCAGACTCGTGACCGGCTTATGAATCTTTTTACTTAGCATCCATTTATCAGGGTGGTTGTGGCCGAGTGGTTAAGGCGATGGACTTGAAATCCATTGGGCTGTCCCCGCGCAGGATCGAATCCTGCCGACTACGTTGAATTGAAGGTTCTCTTTTTGTTCTTCTGTGAACTGAAATAAGCCTGTAGGTCTCCTCGTTATCTTGTAAAGGTCGAACGTTTACATGTGAATCATGCAAAAACATAACAGTTTTAAACCACTTATCTTCCTGGTATTTGAAAAACATTATGTTTTCAGGGATTTTCAGTTGTTAGATAGGCTTTTGAAAGGAATCGTAATTACATTACACTTTAGTGAGCTTGTGGGAACTTGGGTTTTTGCTTTTTCAGGAACTTAGTGACTATCCTGGCTGATACAGTTCTGACTGAATAAATGATTCAAAACTAAAAAGCTACTGCAACAACAACTACAAAACTAAGATGATATCTGTCTGACGTAGTCGGCAGGATTCGAACCGACGCGGGGAGACCCCAATGGATTTCAAGTCCATCGCCTTAACCACTCGGCCACGACTACCTTGTGAAACCATTGCCAAGTAAAATGATTTAGCCACCGTCGACACTGCGCTAGAGGAATTTGAAAACGCAGTTATATTTCCACTGTTAGGCCTGATGTCCACATTAATTCATATCACGAAAACGGAGCTTTTTGAAAACGTTCTTGAGCCCAGAGGAATCTCAAAACGCCGGCTTTTAGTAATATATTCTGAAAACATTATTCGTCATTTTAAGGGCGGAGTTTTTCAAAACCTATACCGTAACGATAATCATGTCAATAAATCGAATAAACGAGAAGATTAGTCAAACGCTCAAGTCAGTGTTTTGACATTTCTTGAAGTCCATCAAAAATGCTCCGCTACATGGCCTCATATGTGCAACTCTCTTCTTGATATTTGTAAATATGACGAAATACTGTCTGCCGTGTTTGACATATCACTCATAGTATGAGCCAAGAGTGTTACAACTCACTTTCGTCAGTACATTCAGACCAATTTTAACGTTTTTTTGAGAACAGATAGTTAGCTTCGAAACTCTAATTACTGTATGTTTATTCTAATAAGTAAGTGTGTCGTTAATCTGTTATAAGCATTGCAGTTCACGTTTGCTTAAATTAGCGAGTTATTTACCTTCTTAGACGAGTCCAGTTAACGCGCACATTTTCCCCTTCTTTTGTCATGTTTGTGAGCGCGCACGCTCGCGTCTCGTCGCGCGAGGTGATTTTTGCGCGTAAGCTAGTCCCCTCAACTAACCCTGAGAAAAACGAGAGACTGTAGTCTATAATAATTATCTGCCGTCTTTTATTTTTCATTTAGAACGTGATGTCTGTGCGTCTACCGTCTTAAAAACAAGGCCAGTTTGTAATGTTAGAAAGTTACTTTCAAAAACTAGATGGTGGAGGAATCCTAAGTTTGGTTGTCAAGACTTCTTTTAGCACTTTAAAAGCACATATGATCATTCTCTCATGCAGGTTAGATTCTCAGTTTCTTCCGAGTCTCAGTTTTGTTCCTCTTTGTCCAAGTTCTGATCTTTCTTTGAGGGACGTTTTCGCGTTAGTTTCGAATTAAGGTGGCTCACTGGTCAAAAAGGGACCAAAACGTTTGCTCGCATATAGTAAAGAAAGGTCAATTGCGTTCGATTGCACTCATGAAGAGAAAATAAAGTTTGAAGGTTTCCGTGAAATTGGTTGCTATGGCATTTGACTCTTGTTTTCTGTGCTTTCTACAGGTCTTATTTGGAAATAACCTTAGTTTGCACCAAACCCAGTGAACAAATGATCTAGTGTCACGTGACAGACTTTAAAATGCTATGAATTTTTTAGTTTATTACATGACGACACTATTAGTCTTTGATGACCCCAAATTTCAGGAATTTCTCATAAATACTTTCCAATGTAGAAATGTTGGCGTGAAGTCAGTAGGTACATAAGTAAACCTTTGAGAAAAATACACTTAAAGTTTCTTACGTGATTGATTCAACATTTAACAAGCCAAACATTGCGAAGCAGGGGTACAAATTGGATCTTCGGGAAGGGAGTGTAATGGTTGTTCTATTTTCTAAAAAGTTTCCGCAATTGTAGGAGATGTTCTTTTCATAAGGGAAATGAATGAGCCTGTGATGATAAATCAAGCAAAGCTTTTCCCAAGTAAATATCGAGTTGTTCGTCTCTTTACAGCCTTACTACAAAGTACTGCTCATATATGTTAAAATTAATCTATATTTTTGGTCGTGTTCTTACTGTAAACAACCGTTGCTATGGCCGTTGTTACGTAAAACAACTTATACCACTCTGTACGTTCCTTAAATTTAGCACTTAACTAGAGGTAAATTCAGCAAGATCGATTCAAAATACTTTTTACAAGTGTTCAAGGGCTTTAAATCTTTTATGTTTCAAAAACTGCATTTTTTATCAACGTCGTCAGTTTTTTGACTAGTGCGCCACATTAAGAAGCTTTTTGTCGTAGTTGGCTTTTGGGTTGTCTTTACAATCTAACCTACGAAGCGGGCGCTCGAGTAATAAACGCGCGCGAGTTTGGAGCAGTGGAAACCGCGCGTCGGAACGCGTGTTCTAGCTCTGAAGTCGCTGCCAATTATTACTCTAGTGTCTACTATCCAGGCTAGTTGTGATCAAGAATAAACCAACTCAAGTGAATTAAGGAATGACTCCAACTATATTTTGGAGGGGGTGGTCAAATTTAAAATATATTTAAACTATCGCTTATAAACCTGGGTTGGGTGAAGCATTTGAAAGATGCTTTTTATATTTTGGTTTCAAGAACGTTGCTTCTAGGTCACGTGACCTGTCACACCCAATTGTTTTCATAAATTTCAATCCAAATTTACAATAGTTTACAGTTGTAATGCTTGGCCAATTTTAATTTATACGAATGGCTATTGCCACTGAGTTTAGAGAATTAATTGGGCTTTCATAAATTTATTTATTTTGTTTCTATTACAAAGTATATCAATTGGAGAGGGACTGGGACTAGACATAAAATGGAAATAATGACAAAAGAATAAAACATTTTTAGAATCCCCATTTAGAACAACATATGCCCCGGTAAAGTTAAGGTTTTGAAAGGTAAAGCGAGTATTTTCTAATACGTTAAAGTCTTGTAACTTAACGATCATATTTCTTTCAATTTAGGGCGTGGTCAGTCACGTGACCAAATAAGTCGAGTACATTGTCCGAAAAAATATATTTTGCATATAAATAAACAATTAGAAGTCAAGATTTGATGAAAAAAGACTAAATTTGACAAGAATGTCCAAAACATCACATTTAAGCCAGACACATGCCTTAATTCAGGTGAGAATACCGAGACGACGTGCCATGTTTTCTTGAAAGAAAGCATCTCTGACCGTTGACAAAAATTAGGTAGATCACAGCGAATTAACACTGATGTTTAATGAGTGTTAACTATTTTGTTCCTGAATTCTCCAGATAACGTTTTGGCTTTGCCATTGACTAGAAACGCCAAGTTCGCGTGTTCACTGCAAATGAAGACGACAGCAGCACTATCAGTAAAACAACAACATTAACCATTCCTTTGGTGAGCTTCATGTCAATATTTGTAGGCTCGTCCACACTACACCAGAGGAGGAAAACCCGGTCAGGGATATCACATGATTATCGTGACGCCATCATTTTTTCGCAAAGCTCCGTTTTCGAAATGTTTTCCGTCCACACGAAAACGAAAAGCTCTGTTTTCGTAAAGGATATGGTATGTACGGTAGGCCTAGCCATAGAAATAAAGCTGCGTTTTCGATTTTTTCCGGCTTATTTTTTGTTGATGCTGCGTTAATTCATCATTGTCGATGATTTTAAGACAAAACATGAATATTTATTGTTTCTGTTAGGACTTTTCTAACTGCTATTCGCCTCTCCAAATGGGAGGAGCAATTTTTGATACCAGCCGAACAGTGGATTAGATTATGATTCTTTTCCAAAACCAAACACCGCAGGTCATCGTTCGGAATAGTTCCAATCACTTATGATATTTGGCCAAAACCAAAGGCCGCGGGTCATCATTCGGATTAGTTTAAATCACATATGATTTTTGGCCAAAACCAAAGGCCCCGGGTCATCTTTCGGATTAGTTTCAATCCCTTATGATTTTTGGCCAAAACCAAAAGCCACGGGTAATCGTAGTTCCAGTCACTTATGATTTTTTCCAAAATCAAACGCCGCGGGTCATTTTTCGGAGTAGTTTCAATCGCTTATCATTTTTGGCCAAAACCAAAGGTTACAGGTCATCGTTCGGGGTAGTTTAGATCACTTACGATTTTTGGCCAAAACGCAGGCTGCAGGTCATCCTTAGGAGTAGTTTCGGTCACTTACAATTTTTGGCCGAAACCGCAGGCTGCAGGTCATGCTTCAAAGTAGTTTCGGTCACTTATGGTTTTTGGCCAAAACTGCAGCCTTCGGCTATCCCGATTCCCACCGAGGTCAAAAGATTTTTTCTTTACCTCGTGTGGTTCCCTGATTCCCTTTACTAGGGCTAACGCCCAGTGGGTTATTCACGGGTTTATTTAGCGCTTAGATTTACACTTGAGAGTTAATTCTCTGTGTCACCATTTGGCTTCGGATTAGTTTGGGTCACCTATGATTTTTCGCAAAAACCGCAGGCCGCGTGCGGGTCAGGCTTCTGAGTAGCGGTCACCTATCATTTTTGGCCCAAACCAGTGGGCCCGGGTCATGCAGGCTTCAGAGTAGTTTCAGTCACTAATGATTTTTGGCCAAAACCGCAGGCCGCGGGTCAGGCTTCGGAGTAGTTTCGGTCACTTATGATTTATTTCCAAAAGCGCAGGCCGCGGGTCAGGCTTCGGAGTAGTTTCGGTCATATATGATTTTGGGCCAAAAGCGCAGGCCGCGGGTCAGTCTTCGGAGTAGTTTCGGTCACTTATGATTTTGGGCCAAAAGTGCAGGCCGCCGGTCAGGCTTCGGAGTAGTTTCAGTCACTTATGATTTATTTCTAAAAGTGTAGGCCGCGGGTCAGGCTTCGGAGTAGTTTCGGTCACTTATGATTTTCGGCCAAAAGTGCAGGCCGCGGGTCAGGCTTCGGAGTAGTTTCGGTCACTTATGATTTATTTCCAAAAGTGCCGGCCGCGGGTCAGGCTTCGGAGTAGTTTCGGTCACTTATTATTTATGGCTAGAAAATCCCAGGATTATTTCAGCTCCAGGCTTAATTGAGTACTAACAGAAAAGTTATTTATTTATTTTATTTAACTTTATCAGCGTCAGCGTGTGTACTAGGCGAATAAAGGTGTGTGTGTGTGTGTTATTTCCAAAAGCGCAGGCCCGCGGGTCAGGCTTCGGAGTAGTTTCGGTCACTTATGATTTATTTCCAAAAGGGCAGGCCGCGGGTCAGGCTTCGGAGTAGTTTCGGTCACTTATGATTTTGGGCCAAAATCGCAAGCCGCGGGTGAGGCTTCGGAGTAGTTTCGGTCACTAATGATTTTTGGCCCAAACCGCAGGCCGCTGGTCAGGGTTCGGAGTAGTTTCGGTCACTTGGGCGGGTTCTTTTCTTGTTTGTACGCGTAGGTTTAAAAATAATTTTATCTGCACATGCTTTTCGTTGTATGCGTTCGTGGTTTGTTGACCCGGGTGTTTCCCGTAAAAGGTATCACTTGTCTGCAGACGTTGAAGAACGAAGTATACATTGCATGACTTCTTGTTTGGATACACAGTTATGTCACCTGCACACGCGTTTTGTTAAAACGTGTCACTTGTCTGCATAAGTTTACAGCACGAGGTATACATTGCATGTCTTCTTGTTTTATTTGCTATCTCTGCAAGCGTGTTTCTAGCCATTAGTCGAGTCGACGTTTAGAAGTAACGAGTGGTTTCACCTCGTGTCGAGTCGTGACGACTCGACGACATTTCTAACCTCCCGTTCAGCTAGTATGACCATTTCCTGTAATTGTAGTCTGACTTCCTGTAGTGTATGTCAACTTCCGGTAAGGATGACGTCATGATCATGAATTTCACGACATGACTTTTGCCAAGACGACTTGAGTGCATTGGACATGAATGCAAATTAGCATTTTTTCCGAGTGTGTCAACGGCTTTTCTGCATGCGCAGTAGCGTTACCAATCTATCTTTAGCAGTAACATTTTAATCAATGGTTGCATTCCATCTGATGAAAATAATTCTGTCCTGGGAAACCAAACGAGAAATTCACCGAAAACACCCAGACTTGCTGCTCTGTTTTCTCTTCACAGTTGTTTTCAAGGACTTAAACAAGTCAGTTTTTTCCACTTTTGCATGCTTGGACGCAAAAAAATGATCTGCGTCGGCCGGGAATCGAACCCGGGTCAACTGCTTGGAAGGCAGCTATGCTCACCACTATACCACCGACGCGGGGATGGCTAATACTTCAATTTCACTTTGATCTGTCAGAGAACTACCTTCTTCAGTGGTCAACTTGCCTTACAAATAAATTACAAACAAACACTGTCAGCAGGCTCTTAAACAAAATACTGGTTAAAGTAGAAATTGTTTTTTATTGGTTTCGCTTTCATAAGAGACAATATATGAACATATTCTTCAGTTAGCTTACTCTAACGATATAACTTATATTCTCCTACAAAAGGGTGTGCTTTGAAATGATATTACTTTGCAAATTGATTCATTAGCGCTAATCGTAACCAATTAAAAAAATCAGTTTATTTCGCGATAAGTTATAAGATAAAAGAAATCCTGTGAGGTCCCACCGAGATTTCATCTCAAATCGCTGAATTCAGAGACCAGAATTAAAATAATTTCAAAACAACACCAAGAGACCAAAACAAAAACACAAGCAACAATGAAAAAGAAAAAACTACACAATAAGATTCAAGGAAGATAGCGTAGCTATGGCGAATTAGCCTTTTTTCCGAGTGTATCAACCGCTTAGCTACAGTAGCGTTATAAATCTATATTTAGCAGTAACATTTTAATCATTCGTTGTGCTGCATCTGCTGAAAATAATTCTCTCCTTGGAAACAAAACGAGAAATTCACCGAAAACACCCGGACTTGCTGCTCTGTTTTCTCTTCAAAGTTGTTTTTAAGGACTTAAACGAGTCAATTTTTTCCACTTTTGCATGCTTGGACGCAAAAAAATGATCTGCGTCGGCCGGGAATCGAACCCGGGTCAACTGCTTGGGAGGCAGCTATGCTCACCACTATACCACCGACGCGGGGTTGACAAATACTCCACTTTCCTGTCACTTTGATCCGTCAAAGAACTACCCTCTTCAGTGGTCAACTTGCCTTACAAATAAATTACAAACAAACATTATCAGCAAGCTCTTAAACAAAATACTGGTTAAAGAAGAAATTGGTTTTTATAGGTTTTGCTTTTAATAAGGGACAGGTATAAACATATTCTTCAGTTTAGCTTGCTCTAACGATATAACTTATATTCTCCTACAAAGGAGTGTGTTTTGTGTTTTGAAATGATATTAGTTAGCAAATTTTATCATAACCGCTAATCGTAATATAAAAAAATCGGTCTATTATCAAGCAGAAAGAAACCCTATGAAGCCGGATTCAAAGTCCAGAGTACTAACCATTACACCATGGGACCCGGTATATAGAGAAGGCGGGCAAATAAAGCAATCATCTTTGTATCTTTGTTTATAGCGGAGCTCCGGCGGCCGAAGGCCGCCAAGCGGAGCCCCATACCCATATTAGGAAACTGAAGGGAACCCATGAACTGATTTTCTCATGTGTATCATGGCTAGCGGTATTGCTCGTGGGCGCGTACGCACGACGACGACGACGACGACGACGACGGTGGTGGAGTCGCGCAACATGGCGGCCACAATTGACACGTAAACCAAAACGAGGCTTCAGTTTTCGCGGGCTTTCCTTGTAGGTTGACAGAGCACATGTACCCTTGGTTTAAAGCGTCCTTTGGACATCCATGTTGCAGTCATTTGACACCTGTCAAAACAAGGAATCCGCTGACCAGTATCACGTGACCATATCGCGGGCTCAAGTTCAGGGCTCATCGAGGTCACGTGTTTTTTTAAAGTTGACCGCTGCCCAAGTGCTGCTTTTTTCGATTAGATCGCGGGCTCATGTCAGGATTAACTTGCTGTAAACAGCGTAGGGTTGGTAGGAAGCCGGTTACCGCTAACCCAGGATTAAAATTTAACCGAATTATAACCTTTTCTTTTGTACAAAGTTTTTTCACTGCTTTTGTTTTGCGTATTTTGCTTTCATTAAAATTCAAAACACAAAAACAATATACAGAAAATCTCACCGCAAAGTTACAAAACTCAAATCAAAATTCTACTTTATCCTCGGCTAGTTTGATCGGGCTCTGAACAACCCGGCCCAGGAGCTACGCTTTTAGGCTGGCCTAAATCTATATATTAAACATAAGGAAATATGGTGGTAATAGCCCATTTCAAAACTTTCAAATCTCAAACAGTGTACAGGTGAAACTTCAAAAACAACACCAAGAGACAAAATCAAAAACACAAGGAAGATAACGTAGCTATGGCGAATTAGCATTTGGCCCAGTGTATCAACCGCTAAGCTGCAGTCGCGCTACAAATCTATCTTTAGCAGTAACATTTTAATCATTCGTTGCACTGCATCTGATGAAAATAATTCTGTCCTTATATGAGAAACTTAAAAAACCAAACGAGAAATTCACCGAAAAACCCCGGAGGACTTGCTGGTCTGTTTTTTTCACAGTTGTTTTCAAAGACTTAAACGGAGTCAGTTTTTCCTACTTTTGTATGCTTGCACGCAAAAGAAAACATGATTTGCGTCGGCCGGCAATCAAACCGGGCACTGGACGAAAAAAATGGATTTACCTGGGTAACCAAACTAAAGCAAAAGTGTAGCAAATACCACATTTGCACAAATTTGCTCAAATCTGCTCAGGAGCAAAGATTGATATTGCACTAGATTTGCCACCCGTAGCAATGACGGTAAATGCCACATTTGCTCAGGATTTGCGCCTTTGCGCAAAGGTGATGTGTAGCTGTAAATTTGGGGGTCATTTACATATGGCTCAAATGTGATGGAAATTTGTTTGTTTGAACCATCTTTACATATGACACAAATAAGTGCACAAATTTGCAGTTTTGCTCGAGGTTTGCGCCTGTAGTATAAGCATGTAAACTTATTACTTTGACGAAGTTAACGCAGCGTTGAAAATGTTAGCAAAGCATGAAAACTTAACATTGTTTGCTTGGGTAGCAAAGGTTGTTCAAATATGATTTGTTGATCATGTTTGCACATGTTGGAAACTGCAGGCAAATGTAATAATTGACCCATATTGTTTTGTGTTGCAAATATAAGAAAACTTTTAGTATTTAACACATTTGCTTATGTAGCAAATGTTACCAAACCCTTTATTTTGAACAATCTTGTTGGAGGGCGGCAAATTTCATCAAACTCTTAATATTGGGAAACTTTGCTTGGAGCGGCAAATATGGTCCAAATCTAAGTCTTGAAAAAGTTTGCATGGGGTGGCAAATGTGATCAAACTCTTAGAGTTGAACATGTCTGCTCGGATAGCAAATATGAACGAAGTCAAAGTTTAAACAAGTTTCCTTGGGGTAGCAAATGTGATCAAACTCTCACTATTGAGCGGGTTTGCTCAGGTATAACAATTAACAATTATAATCAAAGTCCAAGTTTTGACCAACTTTGCTTCAGGGGGCAAAATGTGCTAAAACTGTAAATTTGGAGAAAGTCTGCCGAGACGGAAAATAACCCAAGTAAAGAGTCAAACTCAAAGATAATTCAGCAGTTACATTTCTTTTATAACCATTTTGTTTATTTATTCATACTCTGTTCACTGAGAGAAAAACAATAACAATTTACAAACCATGAAAACAGCTGTTTTCACAATTTTTTTCGTTTTTTGCTATTTCACAATCTGGTCACAAGATAACAGTAAATATTATATAATATAATGTACTATATGAGTTAGTCTCTACTCAATTGTCAATCAGATGATAACTATAAAATAGCCCATCAGAGAAGTATAGACACCTGGGAGAACAGATTGCTGAAGGTGCTCCCTGGTTAAATAAAGCTCATTATTATTCGTTATTAGTTGGGCTTTCTCATAGTTTCCTCAAACCTGTTTAAAAAAAGAAGCCTTTTCGGTTTGGAGTACTCAAAAACGGCTTAATTAACCCTTTCACTCCTAGACCAATTTTATCATGACAATGTAAGTATTTACTCAAATTGTTTGTTTGAGGACGAAATCCTGTGATTACTATTCTAATGAACGTTTTTTAGCAAACTGCTTACTACTATTTGTTGATTAAGATTTTACCAAAAGAATTTTAAATTCTGAGGAGTGATGGGTGGGGGGAGGAGTTTTCTCCTCCCTTAGGAGTGCCAGGGTTAATTTTTTTCTACCACTTTATTATCTGTTTTATATATAACTGAGTCAATGGCATTTTAAGAACAAGTAATTTAGATAGCTAGTAAAAGCAGCATGAAAGAAAAAAATTATACCATTCAATCTTTGATTTGTACTCAG
The DNA here is from genome assembly GCA_964020085.1 of Micromussa lordhowensis. NCBI lineage: Eukaryota > Metazoa > Cnidaria > Anthozoa > Scleractinia > Lobophylliidae > Micromussa > Micromussa lordhowensis. Next base: position 7,267,574 of record OZ026596.1, on the reverse strand, counting down.
CTGTAAAAAACAAAGTACAATCATTATGAAACTATTTACATCACTAAAATTATTAACGCACTAATTAAGGTGGGAAAAGACATAAGGTATATTCCATTACTTCGTAAAACAATAAGAAAACCTCAAGAAATGATACTTCATTTGATATGTGAATATTCTACATATCCTCTTTGAACACGTTTTAATCATTTACACAACTGCAAGTGAGCACTCAAGTAATTGCTTATCAATTATGTCACAAATAGGTAAGCTGAGTACCACTCTGTTTTTCAATGAATACCATACTCTAAATGTAATCAGTATTAAAAGAAAGAACAGTGATTTTTTGGGGATCCACCTTTCACTAATGCACAAAAAAACATACTGAATGTCAGGAAAATGACCATCTTCATGAGAAAGATGTAGTGACTTAGGTGACCCTGTGCAGATGTAAGAATCATGCACACAACTTTTCATTATCAAAAAATAATATAATTTCAACATATCAAAATCTTTTAGATTTCTTACAAGTTTAGGTGCACTAATTATACTCATGGTTGATGTTTGGCCTGCTAAGCAAATGCTTGAGGTGGATCCTTTTGATTAATACTTTGATGAATCTCCTGGTATTTCCCTTGTTGTAAGAAATATAAAAGATCATAAAAGCAACTGACACTTCACAGCTTAAGTATTCCAAAGCATAATTATTTCAACAGCACCTTATCATTGTACTGTTGTTGGTTATGGATGAATATACATGTTTGATCTAGCCTAAAATAATACCGTTACTGCTGTTTCTCATTCCTCTTTGTCACCAAGGCCATGATTCAATTATTGTCTGATTTTGGCCTCAAAAATTCCATACTGTAAATTAGGTTTCTAAATCCTTAATCGACCAAGTACATGTAATCATGAGGTTCTGTATATACACTGTAAACTTGTTTAAGTGTTGTTTTTCCCTGTCAGACTAGTTTAAAATCACTTTTGCTTGTGTCAATTTATTTGTTATCCCTTTTATAAAAGTAAATGATCAGCTTATTTATTGCTTTTGAAGTATGGTGTTTGCCTTAAATAACTGGTATGGCACTCTTCACCTTCAACAAGACTTTCTTTTTTTTTAACAATTCTGATTATCATGACAGTACCAAGGGTGGCTAGCCAGCACACACAACAACAATAAATTTATTGATCATATACTTAACATGTATGTTCATGGGCCATTACTGTCCTCAATGGTAATTTGAGATTTAAAGTCCTAAAATTCATGAACTTTCAAAGGTTATAACAACCACAGACTTGGTGGGCTGTTAAACTTGATGAGATACATGTATGTGCTCATGAAATATTAGATCTGGCAAACTACGAGCTTCTTTACCTCTCTTCAAGATGAAAACCACTGAAATCATCTTTCTCAGACAGAGTGCTATACACTTTTTGCATGGTACATGTATGCTTAAAAAGAAATAAATGTCATTAGAATGTGCATCATTTTTCTCACTAATTGTATCGGTAAGTGGAGAAAGTAATGTCAAACACTTTGATTCACTTGCAGAGTCACTTAAGACCAGTTTAACCAATCTGCAAACTGATACTCTCAACTGGTCTGGTATACAATGCAAATATTTCAGCTCTGCACGTGACTTACTGGTCCCATTTACAATGTATAGTGACACCACCAATCTGATGCATAAATGAAATAGGACAGTATTTTTTTTGCCATGGTCTAATCCACACAAGAGATAATCATAATGTATTGGACAGGTAAACATATACATGTACATGTATCTAGATAGCAACATAATTCCTTTCTCCTATCAACCTTTTAAAGTGCCCTAAATTGAATTTCAAAAAGAATTCCAAATTTCATTTTGTACAGGACTGAAAACAAAAAGTGGGTAAAATGTACTATTTGCTTTGTATGATTCTACACACTAGGGGCTGTCATAGTTATCATTGAAATCCCAAAACCACGGGAAAATGTAACACTGACCCGGGTCAACTGACCCCCTAACAAACCCCCTTAAAGAATCAATGGGTTATCCCTTGCAATATTATTAGTGAGAGCTATCCACCACCACCAATATTATTAGTGAGAGCTATCCTGAGCCAGTGCTATTCACTGATATTTTATCTCTTAGGTTTTAGGTTGATGCCAGACCCCATAAGCGGCAACGCTTTAAATACCATCGTGTTGAAATAAAAGTTGTTGTTGTTATTCAGGCTAACTGGAATGATATTTTTGGCTAACCATATAGTGCTTTTAAATTATTCAATTTCAACTGGTAAAATTGACAAGTATTGCAGAGGCCTGATAGCATTCCAGTTAGCTTGAATAACACTCTGATTAGCCTAAATAGCACTGACCTGATGGTGGTTAGCCTCCAAAACCTTTCAGCACCTTTAAAAAAATCAGAAACCCTTCAAGCTATGATGTTCCTTTGAACAAAAATCTTACCCCCTTTAGCAAAAACTCACCATCTTTAGGTGAGTGGGGGTCCAACAGAAAGTGGAACGTCCCACAGTAAGGGCCTGTTCAGCAATCATGATATTTCATGATAGTTGACGATAGTTTCAACTACCATGCATGATTTAATATGAACTATCATTCACTATCATCAACTATCACTGACTATCATGCAGTTTGGACATGTTCAAATTCGACATGATAGTTTTCGATTGTTAGTTCTTTTTCCGTTTGGCCAAGCGGATTATAGTGCATGATATTTGGAACTATCATCAACTATCATGGCCGTTTGAATGGGCCTTAAAGACCCTCTTACAATGCTTCCTCTGTAATCGGGCAGCATGTGTAAAACACAAAGGTTTGCATAGTAACAACAACTGAAATTCCAAAAGTCTTACTCAAATATTTATTAGTCATATGTTTTTGCCATTCAAATTTGAAATCTAAGATGAACTTAAGAATTGGTTCATGCTTAGCGTGCGTATACCGAGTTATGGATGCACACGAGAAGTTTGGAGAGCACGATGGAAGAAGCGCAAGAGTTGCTCAAGGTGCAGCTGAGAGCAACTCTAGCTTCTTGAGTGCTCTACAAACTTCCCAAGTGCATGAACCAAAAGCATGAACCAATTCTTTTATAACATGGCCATAACAACTTGAGCACAAAACATGTTTTAGTTCGGATTGACCACAATTAGTTCTCACGATGCATGGCAAAGGAAAACAAAGGTCTCTATTATCCTAACACAACACAATCAGTTTAGCAACAGTTGAATGAAAATAAGGTCTCTAAAATTGTCAATAAAAAATTTGCTTCATCAAATTAATCAAAATTATAATGAAAACATAGCCAAACAAAGTACAAATACTCAGTGAAAATGGAGACAAACAAAGTCAAAATACTCACATTGAAGTAAACATCTTTGCCAGGCAAAAGTCAAAGGCTGGAAGTACATGTAGGGTTTGGATTGTTCAGAATAATCTTCACATTGCCAAAACTTAAACAAAAAGAACTCGCACTAAACTCGAAGGAAATTTTGCAGCTGAAATGAAACTGCACACATCATTTTATTGTGCACGGCTGTGCGTCCATAAAGATATTGTTCATGATGGCTCAATAGGATTAAGATAGGACTAGCATGCATGCTATGTTATAATTACTAGTGTAAAGAAGCAACAAGGTAACTCTTCTAAAGGCTATGGTTTAGAAGTTTATTTCATTGCTTCTTCGATGGAGCAAGTTACAAAATTATAAGATATCGAGTGTAGATTTTTTGGCTCTCAATTGCCACACAAACCTTTATATTTTACACAAGAGAGCTAGCACAATTTACCCACGATGCATTTAGTACCTGGATTACTTCGCTCTCAAGATAATTTAAGGCCCTGTTTACAAGCAGGTAGGGTAGCCCAAGTGCTAGGGTTACCCTAGCAAGATAACCCTAGCAAGAGGGTTACCCTGGCACTTGCGCATTTATTATTTTCAATGACGTATTTACAAGACAGCTAGCCTAAAGGTTACCCTAGCACTGGGGTAACCCTAGCTGCTAGAGTTACCCTGACACTAGCCTAAGAGTAATTCTCAGGGGGTTCATTAAGGGTCAGGCACCGGGCAAATTGACCGGCTGTGAACGAGACTTAGCCATCAATTCTGCGGCTGTTTTCGTCTTCTCTTCTTACTTTCTTTCATAAGAAAAACTAAAAATGCCCGGCTGAAAACCCCCACTAACCTCCTGCACAAAAACTTAATGAAACCCCTGAACTCTAGCTACCTTGTAAATGCTCTGCTTGGGACAACCCAACCAACAGTACCCGAAACAACTCTATTTTGGCTCTCAAAAGCAAAATATAAACACAACACCGACAAAATCAGTGAATTATGACCCAGGAAACATCAGGTTATTTCACAATTTGTCATATTTTTGCTTTGGAATTAAATTATTCTCCAGTTTTGTTATCTGTTCGTGCTTTTACTTTAACACAAGGTAACAGAAGCGCAACAAGCGTAAAGTTGTCTCGGACAGCACCCTACGTGTAAATTTTGCTTGTAAACCCTGGCTATCTTTCAACTCTCTAGCCAGTGTTACCTCCTTGTACCTCCTTGTAAACAGGACCAATTACATTATTTGATTTTTCTGATATATTTTGTTAATGATTAGGCGAACTGAAAGAAAGCATGATAACGAGAAGATGGAAATTTATCTAAGCCTACAGCATTAAAGCTTTAGAAATCGGGCATATAATCGATAATTGCAGTTTGAATAAAAAATATCTATGGCGTCGACAGCGCGGAACTATTAACCGTCGATAACAAAGTCAAGAGTTTGCAATTCTCAAAACATTAAAGTACTTTCGAAATACTTACCCGACAACTTGGGGGAACTTAGACTTTCTGCTTTTTACGTAGCAGTCGGCTGTGACTGTTTTGTTCTCCGCTATAACTTTCTTATTTTGCAGTGTTCTCTCCAGAAGAGCAGCTTGATCGTCCGTAATCTCCGCCATTTCCAACCGTCAGCTAGCAATAATTTATGCAACATATCGTGGCGCGCAAATACTAATTTACACCCTTGGCACCGGAGGTAAGGGAGAAGTGTTCATGGCAGTCGAGAGTGTTTCGCCTTCATTTTCATTACAACCATGCAATATATTAGCTACGAAGCTGTTTTAGTGTTTGTTAAAGACGAATCTACTCTCCGAAAGCAGTGTAAGACTGGAGTAATTGCATATATTGTAGACTAGCCCAGCCCTGGTTAGTAAATATAAGTCACGCAACGAGTCAAGGACGGCAGTAAGTTGTGTCAGCGGCTTTGTTTAATTTCGCGGGGATCGGGAGCGGGGAGCGCGGGAAATATCGCTTGCAGAAAATCGGTCTTTGCTTGTAGCTTCGGCACATGTAATTTGCCATATTAGAGACGTATCAGGGACAATACTATAAAGAAAAGAAAGCGACCGCTCAAAGAACGAAAGAAACGAAAGCGACGGCAGCGGCTTTTGGAATAAAAGAACGGAGAAGATGCGAGACTTGTGGCCGAATAGCTTAATGAAGAAACAAAGGTATGGAACGGCAGCGGGAAACGTACGCCTACCTTTCAAGAAAGTACTATGGTGTCGGAAATCAATATACATGCCTGAACAGTGAAAGGTAGGAATCGATCGTCCTGTGTTTATAATAAGGACGTGCTTGTTAAATGTTGATGTTGTTGAGCTGCTGTATAGGCTTATGTTTCGACTATGTTAGAACATTAAGCTTACTTCAATCTATAATAATTCATTCCTCTCTCTCTAATCGCTGATTTTCCTGTGTTTGAAAGAGCAGCGATTCTGTAGGGTTTTATTAACTTTTCAATAAGCGTGGAAAGCCAGGTCAAATAATGTACATGTACCAGTCGAATCGAAGCTTCAACATCCCCCCCCCCCCGGGCATACCATGGGCATTTGACGCCTTTTCTTGCCCGGGAGGGAGCGAATTTGATCACCACTCATAGGGGGTGGGGAATTTGATCGTTAGCCTCGATGTCATAGTACGAGTCGCGCTGATTCCACGTGGGTTGATAAATCATGGCGGAGACGGCGGAGACGTCAAACTTTGATGAATTCAATTCTAAGGGTTACCTGTAGTCTTTACACTTGCAGACAGTGTACCTATTAATACACATAAACTTATTTTCATTTTGCTGCTGTAATTTACTTTTGTTGATGACAATGGGTGCTTTAAAGTGCTGTAAGCTCTAAGCAACAACTTTTTTGGAAATATATAATGCCAGTTTTGGTTCATGGGCCCCTGTTTTAAGAGTTATTTATTTTACATAATTTGATCAGCCAGAAATGGTATGTGACCGAGTTAAAATGAATTTGGCCGGTCATCGTTTCCGGAGACCCTCCAGAAATTATTTCGAGCCCTGTCAGGGAAGTCATTTTGGAAACATATAGATCATATTGAGATGGTAGGGGTTTTCCCTGTGCTTTACAGTTCAGACAGTTCACACAGCAGTTAAGTCAGAGGTTTTTGCACTCATCCTCGGTACAAAAACCTACCAATCTCACCAGTAACATAAAAAAAAGTATACAAAAGCCATCAAACAAAGTAGAGCAGGAAATCAATAGCACCAAAACAAAGAAAAACATCAGAAGTAAAGTTCTTACACCGAGGTAAACCAGCTTTTTGAGGATAACAGTATTTCATGACCCATGATTGGCCTTCATTTTTTCCCCTAAATGTGAAATGACCGATTTTTGTTTCGCTAATTGTGATCTGTCCAGTATCTGTGAGTCACAATTCACAAAATAATTATCTGTTACTTAAATGAGAATTAATAATTGTTTTGTTAATTGTGGACCATGATTCTGAATTCTTTTTTGGTATTAAGTGAGATTGGCAATGCCAATTTTTGTGTTGACAGAGAGGGGGGGGGGGATGGGAAAGGACTGTTTTATTTTAAGTGAAACGTGATCTAGACCCCCTGTTTACCACTCTTGTTTTTATCTTTAGAAACATTTCCAACAGTTCTCATGGATAGAATATGCAGACCTTTTTACACATATCAGACTTGTCTATGTTTCCTACATGTATGTGATCACTATGTGTACATTGCTCATCTGGTCTTAAGCCAGAGTGAAAAATTTGGCTATGAATTGTGAGGGCATTGACTTAGACTAGCAGAAGGGCAACCTCTCACTTGCATGTAGTTGAGTTTCTACATTGTCACCCTTGCTTTGCTTGAGGACTACTGTCATTGTTACTGTGTAATTTGCCCAGATACGTGTGGCTGATTTTACCTTTGTTTTCATCAAATACAGGTGTTTAAAGAGAAGCCCATTCAGGCACACATTGCAGAGATTGACCTTAGCCTATGAGAGGCTCTAAGTGATAAAGATGAGAGCAGCTACCTTGGTTCAGGTATGTTTGGTTCCATCCAGAAAATGTTTTAACGATGCACACCTGTAGCTTTTCCTCTGCTACTTCAGAAGATGTTGAAAGAGAAGCCATGATAATGATGTCATTGCAACACCAAAATACTCCCTTACCTTAAAGGATCTCAACAGAACCAAGTCCTAAACTATTAGCCATGAGTGACATTAACGATAAAGCATTTACAATGTACAGTGCCCTGCATAGCAAGTCACTACATCTTTCATAAGCAATTTGGTGCAGCATAACACTGCAGCTGGCTCAAACAATTTCACATCTGCATTCCAGAGGGTTTATTCTCTGAGACATTAAATTGGACAATGTGCTTGTTTCATTTTGGAAGAATAAATACATGTACTGAGCAGTCTAGATTGATTTTGGGAAGTGCATAACAACAGCTGCTGTCAAACTCCTCCCCCATGAAGAGCAACAAGAATACCACAAGAAGCATGCTCACATAGCTCCAGGAATAGTATCTGGACCAAGTAAACCTTCTCCTGCAAGTGATGTTTACTCCTTTGGAAGAATGGCTTCTATTTTTGCCAAAAAATATGAAAGTATTGTCCTTAATTATAAAAGTGTACTAGGGAATAAGTGCACTAGTTTCAATCCAAATGCAAGGGCACATTTAAATGACATCATTAGGCAGCTTGGTGCTGTTACCAAATTGTTGTGGACTGTTGGAAATTGTTGGTAAAAGTTCATTAGCATGACATTCATTTTCTTCGGAAAAAAAAAAATATTCACAAAAGGAAATATTTCATTGCTTTAAAATATCATTAAGATTATGTTTCATATTTAAGTATCAGATCCCATTGCAACTGCTTTCAATTTACTGATAGTAAGAGTGACTGAGTCCAAATAAGTTTTGGTACCTGCAAGTTTAATTTATTTCTTCAATAATGGAGTAGTAGCTCACCAGAGTACTGAGCCGCTTTCTTGATGGCGCATCATATGTTAGCAAGTGGTGAGATGGCGCATCTTGTCAGTCAGTCCTTTGGTGATGCTAACTTTCACAGAGTTTTCAGAAACCTACTAAAATAGTCACCTTCATACATGTATATGCAGATTTCATGTAGGAGAAAAACCATTTTAATTTAATATTCTGCTGGCATTGCTCCATGCATACCAGTTTCATAGGGATCAAACCAGGCAATATTATTTAAAGAACTTAATAGACAATGAATTATTTATTATTTAAATTTTAATCCATTACATTACAGTTATAATTAAATTTAAGCAAGAAATTCCAATGTTACTCATCAATGCTCAAAAATGCTTGGACATCAACACCACAAGGAGACCAACAACAACAGGACTAATGGCATCGCTGGCGTCTTTAATATGTAGCCTTTAGGGGAAGTTATAATAAGTGATTGCTAAGGGCACCAAAGGCAAGTGACAACAAACTTGCAGAGTCACAATATATTTCCTAGCAATGTTTCTTAGCTTTTTGGCTATGCCAAGTTCAGTGCTTTAGTGCCTAAAGATTGGTTTTAAGTTGTTAGATGAATCGCTTATTAAATGACACAGTATTTTTTACTTAATTAGTTATTTTTTTCATTGAATTGATAGCTCTGATCAAGTAAAATATATCAAAAAGGTTTTGTCTAAGAGCAATAACAGTAAAAAACAATCAAAACAAGGAGATTTGAGTGAGTAATTAACCGTATAAATGAATAACTAAGGCTGCTAGTGGAAACCCTTTGTATTAGTCTGTCCTCTTCCACAGTTAGCAGTGAGAGTGGGGAAAGTCATGCCACAGTGATGTTAGAAGAAATAAAGAATTTATGACAAACAAAACAGGTCCAGTAGCACAGAAAGGCCACATTGTTTGTGAAATCAGTCACAAATCAAAAGGCAAAACTCAAAGATGGCGAGGTACATGTATACAATTGAGAAATAAATTGCAAAATTAGTTAGCATGTCTGTGTTGATCCTGTACCATAAAGTTTTCATAGGTCGAAAAGGATGCTTAATATATAAATATTACCGGTAAATAGTATGAGCTGTTTTCAGTAACTCAGTGACAAATTTTATGGTATGGTTTTCTTTAACAATAACTAATTATTATTATTATTATTATTTGCTTCAGTTGTTAGTCTCTGACCCTAGCTACACTGTAAAAAGTGTCAAGGCCAATTTCCTGACTAATTGTAGGTACAGTAAAACCAGTTATTATAACTTGCTCACATATCTAAAAGTAAATAAACAAAGCTGAAACTTGGTGGGTTGCCTTGGGAACCCATCTGTTCTGGTGTGTTGTTTTCTGAGTTCTTACAAGTTGCAGGGACAAGTCCCATCCTGTGAACTTGTCATTTTTGCTTAAAATCTAGTGGCAAGGACCAAACTTTGGTCCCTGTGACTAGTCCCACAAATTCAAACCAGTTTGAATTTTTCGGACAAGTTCTTGCAACTTGTTTCTCGAAACGCTTTGATCGGAAGCAATTTTTTGGTTAATCCTTGAACTGTGTTTCCCACTGCATTAGAGTTCGATGTCAGATTTGTACCAATGGTATGTTAACTTCTAGTTTTAATACTTGGACTTGATTCAGAATTGGGACTGGTACTCTGTTCTTAAACAGCTGAGAAGCCTTACAAGACCAGCAGGACGCATCATAACCCATCTTTTTTTATTCACATTTTATTCTCTAAGTAAACTTCAAAACCATTTAACTTCAGTATTGAATATAAGCATTCATCATCATCACCATCATCATTTGACCATATCCCTAAGTGGATATAGGGCCAGGAATATAAGCATTGCAATCACAAAAAAAGCTTTTTAAAGTCCTACAACTTACACAACTCGAAGAAACTGGCTACTGTTTCAATATAATTCTAATCTTGTCAGAGTTTCTTGAACCCACCAGAGATGAAAGAGTTCAGGTTTCAAGTGAATTAGCCCTGTGCTGTTTTTTTTGTTGTTGTTGAATGGTTTGTGGTACCTTTTTCAACAGCATTTGATCAGAATCCATTTTAGTGTGAAGTTTTAAATAGGAACGACTTAAAATCAGGGTTGCAAAAAGGCAGATAATATTTAGTTACTTGGAATTTTTTATCCCTTAGCATTAATACTCAAGTTTTGTAAAATGCAATGTGATTTCCCCATTTGTTGTAGTGTTCACTGCTGGGATTTCAAAATGTGGTCATTTTTAGTAATCTCACCATCAAGATGTGGTCATCTTTAGTTGGGCAGCGAAAACTACAACTAAAAATTGGCAGTAATGACTACTAAAACTTTCTGGAATCTATAGTCGTCAAGAATTCATACAAAATATCACGACCCTGATTTTGGGAAATTCCAAGAAATTAATTTGCATGCCCTCTTATCATTATGAAATGGGGGTGACTGAGGTGGGGTGCCCTGTTTCCACTTGTCAACGTACAATGATCAAAAATGGCATGACCTAAGAGAACTCTCTTTGAAGTTGACTCAATTCTCTTTAAAAGGTTAGATGTTTAATAAATGAAAATGGACAGTTGCTAGGGGAAGAGTGGAATGCCATCAACCCCTTTGCACCATCATTATCATTTATTCCCGGTTACAAACATCAGACCTAAGAGAACTCTCTTTGAAGTTGACTCAATTCTCTTTAAAAGGTTAGATGTTTAATAAATGAAAATGGACAGTTGCTAGGGGAAGAGTGGAATGCCATCAACCCCTTTGCACCATCATTATCATTTATTCCCGGTTACAAACAGGCGTCGTTAAAAAAAAAAATGTTTCTGATGATGAAGCATTCCATCGGAAGTTGTGCAACAACAAGAAAGGCATATTCCAGGCGTTCAAATTATAAATAGGGGCGAAAGTAGAGCGGCACGAAAAAACCGAGCTTAACTAAAGAGAGGTGGACTCAGGGAGTAGGCTCCTTTGTAGCTATTTTTGGGATACAACCTTCATTTACCCTCCCCTCCTCCCTAATAAATTATTGTTCTGTCAAATTTCCTTCAAAGCGGTTTAATACTTATGCTCATGGACCTTTCCTCATTGGAGTTGTAGAAATTTGAATTTATTTGGTTTTCCCTGTTTATGTCTCCCACTTTCATCGTGGTATAAGTATTGGCGATTGCGATGGGAGCTTTCTGTTTCAAAGGGAATATCTTGCAATGTAAAGTTGATCTGCAGCGGAAGAAAAAGCGCATGCCAAACCGTAAATGTTATTTCAATTGGGACAAGACGATGAGTTTAACAATATAAGTCAAATCAGCGTTTAAATTTGACACTTTTCGTACCGCAGCATGACTTTCCGAAGATTTCCGACTACTTTCTGTTCTATAAAATTGTTCCGAAGGCTAGACGAATGTTCCCGAACATTTTCTGAGAATTTCCGAAGATTGCCGAAAACTTTCGAGGAAGACCCGAAGATGATACACCAACGAATTGAAGTACAATTTAAGAGACAAACTCGATAGCAGTAAAATCATCGATATCTTCACGTGTGAGGATATCGTATCGTTTTTATCAATTTGTTACCACTCGGTATACCACTGACTTTTATATAATAAAAGCTCTTTCCCTTTCTACTACTCACCCTCAATACAATCAAACAGTCATTCAGATCTAAACTGATCACCTTAATTTAACCTTGCATCGTTTTCTTTTAACCTTCGGGGGAGAAAATCTTTTACTTTCTTCTTTTCTCCAACAGATTAACAATGATCCACCAGCACGTTTAGTGTGCTTTCCTTTAGACTTGGCCGAGCAAGAATGATTACGAAATAATCACTTTAAATAAATTAGGGAGACCAATAAAATACTCCGCTCTATAAACAAAGAAAAAGAAGAAAGCAATGTGGCCTTTTTGGAGAATTCAATTGCTTATTCTGTTATTCTCGGGGTCAGTAAGTCCAGAAGATTCTTAAAAAATATATATAATAAAGAATCAAAAAAACACTCGAATATTGGCATCAAAGTATCGGACATGGAAAGGTCTCTGGCCTCCTCCAGCCTCAAAAGAAAATCCAGCTCCTGATCAGTACAATTGTAATGTAACAGCTGGGATTGTAAATTTACCCCAAGCTACACTAGTCAAATGTCTAGCAAACGTCATCATGCACAACAGTTTTGTCCGTAAAGCAAACGTTATGCAAGTCACCATATTTGCATCATGGTAAATGTGAATAAATATATTGCAAATTTGCAAATTTGGTATGCAATTAAATTTATAGCAATTTATAATTTTTGCTCTGACGGCAAATGCAAGTAAACAACATGCGAATGCACTTTTTTGTATCCAGGGAAATCAAGAGCAAACATTACTGCAAATCATAGTTTTTCCAACATTTTTGGCCCACATTTGCTGATACGGTCAAACTACTATCTTTGCAAAGAGGGTAAATTTGAGTAAATATTTACAAATGTTGATGGTTTGCACATGTGGCAAATTTGAAGCAAATTTTAATCAAACCTTTCCATTTACTACACATTTGCACATAAATTCCCATGAAACAAATATACAAGTTTTACATCGCTTTACCTCCCAGTGCAAATAAAATCCAAATTTACAGCCCCAAATTTACCACACATTTGCTCATCTGGCAAACATGAGTAAATCCGTTTTTTCGTCCAGTGGGGTAAACTGCTTGGGAGGCAGCTATGCTCACCACTATACCACCGACGCGGGGTTGACGTAATAATCCACTCTCCAGTCATTTTGATCCGTCAGGGAGGTACCCTGTTCAGTGTTCAACTTGCATTATAAATAAATTACAACAAACACTGTCAGCAGGCTCTTAAACAAGTTAAAGTAGAAATTGGTTTCATTGGTTTTGCTTTTAGTAAGGGACAATATATGAACATATTCTTCAGCTTAGCTTACTTGAACGATATAACTTATATTCTCCTACAAAAGGGTGTGTTTTGAAATTTTATTACTTAGCAAAGTTATTGATTAGCGCTAATCGTAACAAATCAAAAAACAGTTTATTTCGCGATAAGTTATACAGCAAGACTGAGAAATCCTATGAGGTCCCACCGAGATTTCATCTCAAATCGCTGAATTCAGAGACCAGAATTAAAATAATTTGAAAACAACACCAAGAGACAAAAACAAAAACACAAGCAATAATGAAAAAACAAGCTACACAACAAGATATGGTATTAAAAATCAAGGAAGATGATGTAGCTATGGCGAATTAGCCTGTTTTCCGAGTGTATCAACCGATTAGCTACAGTAGCGTTACAAATCTATCTTTAGCAATAACATTTTAATCATTCGTTGTGCTGCATCTGATAAAAACCAAACCAAACGAGAAATTCACTGAAAACACCCGGACTTGCTGCTCTGTTTTCTCTTCACAGTTGTTTTCAAGGACTTCAAAAACTCATTAATAATTCAGAAACGTCAAATTGATCACGTGCATGAACCTTTATACCTCTTGGTAAAAATGAAAACGACTACCATGATCTTTATATAAAGATCACACGTAATCTTTATATAAAGATCTCCGTGTGATCTTTATATAAAGATCTCAATCAATTGTTCTCAATGCACGCGTTTTCTCGGGTTTTCGAAGCCGCAGAAGAATTCGCATGCACGTCTCGGGTTTTTGAAACAATAGAAAAATTCGCAGGTAGGTGTTATCGCGGATTTTTGATGTTTTTTTTGAAGCTGTTCAAAACACTCGCAGCACGTGTTTTATCGGGTTTAAAAACACTCGGCTACGCCTCGTGTTTTTAAACCCGATAAAACACTGCTGCTCGTGTTTTAAACAGTCCTTAAAGAAGTCAGTTTTTTCTACTTTTCCATGCTTGGAAACACACAAAAATGATCTGCGTCGGCCGGGAATCGAACCCGGGTCAACTGCTTGGAAGGCAGCTATGCTCACCACTATACCACCGACGCGGGGATGGCTAATACTTCAATTTCACTTTGATCTGTCAGAGAACTACCTTCTTCAGTGGTCAACTTGCCTTACAAATAAATTACAAACAAACACTGTCAGCAGGCTCTTAAACAAAATACTGGTTAAAGTAGAAATTGGTTTTTATTGGTTTTGCTTTTAATAAGGGACAAGCTTCAGTTTAGCTTAGTTGAACGATATAACTTATATTCTCCTACAGAAGGGTGTGTTTTGAAATGATATTTATTCATTAGCGCTAATCGTAATAAATAAAAAATCAGTTTATTTCGCGATAAGTTATAGAGCAAAAAGAAATCCTTAATCATTCGTTGTGTTGCATCTGATGAAAATAATTCTGTCCTTGGAAACCGAACGAGAAATTCAACGAAAACACCCGGACTTGCTGCTCTGTTTTCTCTTCACAGTAGTTTTCAAGGACTTAAAGAAGTCAGTTTTTTCCGCTTTTGCATTCTTGGACGCAAAAAAATATATCTGCGTCGGCCGGGAATTGAACCCGGGTCAACTGCTTGGAAGGCAGCTATGCTCACCACTATACCACCGACGCGGGGTTGACTAATATTTCACATTCCTGTCACTTCGATCCGTCAAAGAACTACCCTGTTTAGTTGTCAACTTGCGTTACAAATAGACGTATTCGGCTAACGTGTTTACATCCTTGTTGCCACCCAATTCAGATCACGTGATGATTCATTTGGGAGGATACAATTGTTCTGTTTGCACGTACCGTCATGCACGCAGTTACGCGTAGCAAATTACACAATTGTAACCTCCCAAATGAATCATCACGTGATCTGAATTGGGTGGCAACAAGGATGTAAACACGTTAGCCGAATACGTCTATAAATTACAAACCAACACTTTCAGCAGGCTCTTAAACAAGATACTGGTTAAAGCAGAAATTGGTTTTTATTGGTTTAGCTTTAAATAAGGGACAAGTATGAACATATTCTTCAGTTTAGCTTACTCTAAAGATGTAACTTATATTCTCCCACAGAAGGGTGTGTTTTGTGTTTTGCAATGATATTAGTTAACAAATTTATTCATAACCGCTAATCGTAAAACAAAAAATAGGTTTATTATCAAACGAAAATAAATTATATGAGGTCCCACCAAGATTTGAACTCGGATCGCTGGATTCAAAGTCCAGAGTGCAAACCATCACACCATGGGACCCGGTATATAGAGAAGGCGGAAAAATAGAGCAATCATCCTTGCATCATTGTTTATAAACATAAGGAAATATTACGATGAAACAACAACAACAACAACGATATTAAATATTAGGAGAAATGTAGACTCGGAAAAAAATCCGAGTCCCAGATGGGATTTGAACCCACGACCCTCCGTGATCTAGTCGGATGCTCTAACCACTGAGCTACTGGAGACTCTATGGTGAGCAAGGGTCAATTTGTGGGTCTTGACTGGAACCGCATCGCGCGGCTACACAGCCAAGTTTTGACTAGCACATGTGAAGGAAATATGGTGGTAATAGTCCATTTGAAAACTTTAAAATCTCAAACAGTGTACAGGTAAAACTTAAAAAAAAAAAAACACCGAGAGACAACAAATAAAACACAAGCGATTATGAAAATGTGTACACTCTTCTACTCACAAAACTGCATTAATGTTTGTACATGCTGTACAAAATGTTGAGGAATATTAATAACCTTAAAAACTTGAAGATAAATCGCGTACACCTTGGAATTGGTTTGCCTGATTTTCAGTGTTTCATTCTCACATTTAATATGGAGAAAAAGAAAACAAATGATATCTTCATTTATCCTTTAAACTTCAGCGTTAAAATTTTGGCCTTTGTTAGCCTTGTCAGCATAGTAATTATTCGATGGCAATCATGAACAACTAGTTACTATCTAAATATTGTAATAATACAATATTTTATACATACTGGCTTCCAGGTGTAAACAGTCCAGTGAAGATATAATGGATCAGCGTGAGAGGTAAATAACAGGAATTAACAATAAAAAGGAAAAAAAAACCTTTAGCCTTATTTATTCGATCACTAAAAACTTCGGCAATGGGAAATAGAATCAAAATGAAGCTGAGATTTTCCAAAGTTTCCCTCT
Organism: Micromussa lordhowensis; assembly: GCA_964020085.1. NCBI lineage: Eukaryota > Metazoa > Cnidaria > Anthozoa > Scleractinia > Lobophylliidae > Micromussa > Micromussa lordhowensis. The sequence goes on along the minus strand of OZ026596.1, from coordinate 7,251,274 downwards.
AACATGAATCTAGAACACAAATAGATGAAAAAATAGCTTTTCCATATATTAGTGGTTTTGCAATAGATCTGTGATGCTTGGCAAGGGAGAAAATAAGCAAAACCTAACGCTTTGTAAGGGAGTAAGAGAAGTTCGTCTCCCACGTTACTGAGCGATAGAACTCACAAAAGTCTGTCAATCAATCCTAGTTTCAGCTGCTCCACCCCCCCAATATTAAAGACACAATATTTTTTGGACACACTCGGCACCAATGCATTCATTCAAGAAGAGAGGTAACCAGGGGATAAAAGAAATCAGTTTAACTGGTAAACAGTGCATGGAAAGGATTGCTATTGAACTGGGTCGAATAGTCCTCTTGCTTAATTAAAGAAACAATAGAAACAGTTTTAAATTAAACTTGATTCCTTTTTATTTGCCCATCTTGGAAATTTTAAAATTTCCAACTGCTCCAATGAAACGGCGTAATTCTGGTGTAGTGTGAAGCCTTCGAGCCTAGGCTGGCTCATAGCTGCCGGAGCTTATCCCGGTTTCTGTAGCATTAAGCGGCTAGAAGTATTTCTACTTCCGCTGGACGGGATGCTAGTCCATCGCAGGTCACTCCCCCGCAATTTTGTTAGGTTTCCCCAACAACTAGCAGGTACCCATTTATACACCTGGGTGGAGAGAGGCACTGTGAGTGTCTTGCCCAAGAACACAACACACTGTCCCCGGCCAGGGCTCGAACCCGGACCGCTCGCTCCGGAGTCGAGCGCACTAACCATGAGGCCACCGCGCCTCCCACGTAATTCTGGTGTATGCATGACTAAATGTTTTAAAACCAATAACAGTGGTGCTAAACACTGAACATATCCACCTCATTAATGTTTCCATCGGCCGATATGTTTAGGACAAAACAACAGTGTTGCCAGAATGAACTGAAAAGCTTCTATTTCTTAATCTTAGGGAAGATTCTTGAAATAAACGCCGGACAGATGAGCCACTGATGCCGAATGCAGACTTAAATTACTATCATTGTACTTTAGGCTGAAGGAAAAGTTTATCGTTCTGAGGCATGACTTGGATAAGACGCTTAGGGATCTTGAAGAAAAGCAGCGAAACAATCAGTTGACCAAAGAAGTGAGTATCTATTCTCTTGGTCGCCATGTTAAGTTTGTGTATTCATTCACTGAATCATTCAATCATTTATTCGTTATTCATTAATATCTCTCAATTGCTTAATTTTGTGTATCATCTTAAGTTTGTGTATTCAATCATTCATTCATTCACTCATTCAGTGAGTCAGTCATTCCACCATACATTCAATCATTCATGCATTCATTCATTTATTCAGTGAGTCAGTCAGGCAGTCATTCAGTCAGCCTGTTTAAATTTTAGCAGCATCCCAATGCTTTTCATTTATAAGAACAGACTTCTTTAGTGGTTTCCGTGGTGTAGTGGTTATCACGTCCGCCTAACACGCGGAAGGACGTCGGTTCAAGTCCGGCCGGAAACAGGCTTTTTACAATTTTTTTTTTATTCAAGCAACTTCTTTTTTATCTTACAGGCATGATGTTTTGTTTTACCTGTTTATGGTACTCTTCTGTATTGAACAAATGTATTTTCTACCAAATTGAAGACGACTTCTAATAAGCCCTCCGATAAACGTTCCTTCAGCCACAAAATCACTGGACTACTCTGTTGAAATGTCCTAAAAGCATTTCTCGACTTGAAGAATTCTCTCACTGGGAGGTGTGTTCTAAGGAAGCTCGCAAGATAATATTCGGAGAATTATCTAGCAACTCGCTCTTATTATACTTGGGTGTAACACATTATGATTGCCTTAGTGTATTGTCTTTTACCGGCAAGGAGGGCGCCGTAGCTCAGTTTTTTAGAGCGCCTGTCTAGTAAACAGGAAGCCATGGGTTCAAATCCCATCGGTGCCTTGAATTAACTCTTTAGTCGACACCAATATCAGTTCTTTTAGTTACAAATTGTACCAACCACGTTCATATTTTTGATGTGAGAGGTTTGTAATGGTGTAACGATATTGTGCAATAGCGGCTTGGTCACCCAGCGCTCGCGTCAGCAAGCACCACGAGTTGTAGTTTTTCGACTTCTTTGAGCTCAGGAATTACAGAGCCTTCATAAATTAAGCTGTCCTTGTGTTTATTTAAGTCTCAGAGATCTTTACTTGGTGTCAGAAGTGGTTACCTTGGATTTACTTACAAAGATTCGCGTAAGCTTGTGAACGCCACGAACTGAAGCCTGAATACGCTTTAGAAATCCAGCATGGCCGCCGCTTCATTTGGCCTGCCTCCGCCGGAGCCTCTACAACTCCAGCAAAGGAACACAGCCCAGAAGTGGAAGAAATTCAAACAAACATGGAGTAATTATGAGATAGCAACAGGCGTAGCAAAAAAGAAAAGCCCACACGTGTTGCGACTCTACTTACCGTAATCGGCGAAGAGGCTGTCGATGTTTATAACACGTTCACGTGGATGAAGAAGGCGACGATACGACCAAACTACTATCTTTGCAAAGAGGGTAAATTTGAGTAAATATTTACAAATGTTGATGGTTTGCACATGTGGCAAATTTGAAGCAAATTTTAATCAAACCTTTCCATTTACTACACATTTGCACATAAATTCCCATGAAACAAATATACAAGTTTTACATCGCTTTACCTCCCAGTGCAAATAAAATCCAAATTTACAGCCCCAAATTTACCACACATTTGCTCATCTGGCAAACATGAGTAAATCCGTTTTTTCGTCCAGTGGGGTAAACTGCTTGGGAGGCAGCTATGCTCACCACTATACCACCGACGCGGGGTTGACGTAATAATCCACTCTCCAGTCATTTTGATCCGTCAGGGAGGTACCCTGTTCAGTGTTCAACTTGCATTATAAATAAATTACAACAAACACTGTCAGCAGGCTATTAAACAAGTTAAAGTAGAAATTGGTTTCATTGGTTTTGCTTTTAGTAAGGGACAATATATGAACATATTCTTCAGCTTAGCTTACTTGAACGATATAACTTATATTCTCCTACAAAAGGGTGTGTTTTGAAATTTTATTACTTAGCAAAGTTATTGATTAGCGCTAATCGTAACAAATCAAAAAACAGTTTATTTCGCGATAAGTTATACAGCAAGACTGAGAAATCCTATGAGGTCCCACCGAGATTTCATCTCAAATCGCTGAATTCAGAGACCAGAATTAAAATAATTTGAAAACAACACCAAGAGACAAAAACAAAAACACAAGCAATAATGAAAAAACAAGCTACACAACAAGATATGGTATTAAAAATCAAGGAAGATGATGTAGCTATGGCGAATTAGCCTGTTTTCCGAGTGTATCAACCGATTAGCTACAGTAGCGTTACAAATCTATCTTTAGCAATAACATTTTAATCATTCGTTGTGCTGCATCTGATAAAAACCAAACCAAACGAGAAATTCACTGAAAACACCCGGACTTGCTGCTCTGTTTTCTCTTCACAGTTGTTTTCAAGGACTTCAAAAACTCATTAATAATTCAGAAACGTCAAATTGATCACGTGCATGAACCTTTATACCTCTTGGTAAAAATGAAAACGACTACCATGATCTTTATATAAAGATCACACGTAATCTTTATATAAAGATCTCCGTGTGATCTTTATATAAAGATCTCAATCAATTGTTCTCAATGCACGCGTTTTCTCGGGTTTTCGAAGCCGCAGAAGAATTCGCATGCACGTCTCGGGTTTTTGAAACAATAGAAAAATTCGCAGGTAGGTGTTATCGCGGATTTTTGATGTTTTTTTTGAAGCTGTTCAAAACACTCGCAGCACGTGTTTTATCGGGTTTAAAAACACTCGGCTACGCCTCGTGTTTTTAAACCCGATAAAACACTGCTGCTCGTGTTTTAAACAGTCCTTAAAGAAGTCAGTTTTTTCTACTTTTCCATGCTTGGAAACACACAAAAATGATCTGCGTCGGCCGGGAATCGAACCCGGGTCAACTGCTTGGAAGGCAGCTATGCTCACCACTATACCACCGACGCGGGGATGGCTAATACTTCAATTTCACTTTGATCTGTCAGAGAACTACCTTCTTCAGTGGTCAACTTGCCTTACAAATAAATTACAAACAAACACTGTCAGCAGGCTCTTAAACAAAATACTGGTTAAAGTAGAAATTGGTTTTTATTGGTTTTGCTTTTAATAAGGGACAAGCTTCAGTTTAGCTTAGTTGAACGATATAACTTATATTCTCCTACAGAAGGGTGTGTTTTGAAATGATATTTATTCATTAGCGCTAATCGTAATAAATAAAAAATCAGTTTATTTCGCGATAAGTTATAGAGCAAAAAGAAATCCTTAATCATTCGTTGTGTTGCATCTGATGAAAATAATTCTGTCCTTGGAAACCGAACGAGAAATTCAACGAAAACACCCGGACTTGCTGCTCTGTTTTCTCTTCACAGTAGTTTTCAAGGACTTAAAGAAGTCAGTTTTTTCCGCTTTTGCATTCTTGGACGCAAAAAAATATATCTGCGTCGGCCGGGAATTGAACCCGGGTCAACTGCTTGGAAGGCAGCTATGCTCACCACTATACCACCGACGCGGGGTTGACTAATATTTCACATTCCTGTCACTTCGATCCGTCAAAGAACTACCCTGTTTAGTTGTCAACTTGCGTTACAAATAGACGTATTCGGCTAACGTGTTTACATCCTTGTTGCCACCCAATTCAGATCACGTGATGATTCATTTGGGAGGATACAATTGTTCTGTTTGCACGTACCGTCATGCACGCAGTTACGCGTAGCAAATTACACAATTGTAACCTCCCAAATGAATCATCACGTGATCTGAATTGGGTGGCAACAAGGATGTAAACACGTTAGCCGAATACGTCTATAAATTACAAACCAACACTTTCAGCAGGCTCTTAAACAAGATACTGGTTAAAGCAGAAATTGGTTTTTATTGGTTTAGCTTTAAATAAGGGACAAGTATGAACATATTCTTCAGTTTAGCTTACTCTAAAGATGTAACTTATATTCTCCCACAGAAGGGTGTGTTTTGTGTTTTGCAATGATATTAGTTAACAAATTTATTCATAACCGCTAATCGTAAAACAAAAAATAGGTTTATTATCAAACGAAAATAAATTATATGAGGTCCCACCAAGATTTGAACTCGGATCGCTGGATTCAAAGTCCAGAGTGCAAACCATCACACCATGGGACCCGGTATATAGAGAAGGCGGAAAAATAGAGCAATCATCCTTGCATCATTGTTTATAAACATAAGGAAATATTACGATGAAACAACAACAACAACAACGATATTAAATATTAGGAGAAATGTAGACTCGGAAAAAAATCCGAGTCCCAGATGGGATTTGAACCCACGACCCTCCGTGATCTAGTCGGATGCTCTAACCACTGAGCTACTGGAGACTCTATGGTGAGCAAGGGTCAATTTGTGGGTCTTGACTGGAACCGCATCGCGCGGCTACACAGCCAAGTTTTGACTAGCACATGTGAAGGAAATATGGTGGTAATAGTCCATTTGAAAACTTTAAAATCTCAAACAGTGTACAGGTAAAACTTAAAAAAAAAAAAACACCGAGAGACAACAAATAAAACACAAGCGATTATGAAAATGTGTACACTCTTCTACTCACAAAACTGCATTAATGTTTGTACATGCTGTACAAAATGTTGAGGAATATTAATAACCTTAAAAACTTGAAGATAAATCGCGTACACCTTGGAATTGGTTTGCCTGATTTTCAGTGTTTCATTCTCACATTTAATATGGAGAAAAAGAAAACAAATGATATCTTCATTTATCCTTTAAACTTCAGCGTTAAAATTTTGGCCTTTGTTAGCCTTGTCAGCATAGTAATTATTCGATGGCAATCATGAACAACTAGTTACTATCTAAATATTGTAATAATACAATATTTTATACATACTGGCTTCCAGGTGTAAACAGTCCAGTGAAGATATAATGGATCAGCGTGAGAGGTAAATAACAGGAATTAACAATAAAAAGGAAAAAAAAAACCTTTAGCCTTATTTATTCGATCACTAAAAACTTCGGCAATGGGAAATAGAATCAAAATGAAGCTGAGATTTTCCAAAGTTTCCCTCTAACATGAATCTAGAACACAAATAGATGAAAAAATAGCTTTTCCATATATTAGTGGTTTTGCAATAGATCTGTGATGCTTGGCAAGGGAGAAAATAAGCAAAACCTAACGCTTTGTAAGGGAGTAAGAGAAGTTCGTCTCCCACGTTACTGAGCGATAGAACTCACAAAAGTCTGTCAATCAATCCTAGTTTCAGCTGCTCCACCCCCCCAATATTAAAGACACAATATTTTTTGGACACACTCGGCACCAATGCATTCATTCAAGAAGAGAGGTAACCAGGGGATAAAAGAAATCAGTTTAACTGGTAAACAGTGCATGGAAAGGATTGCTATTGAACTGGGTCGAATAGTCCTCTTGCTTAATTAAAGAAACAATAGAAACAGTTTTAAATTAAACTTGATTCCTTTTTATTTGCCCATCTTGGAAATTTTAAAATTTCCAACTGCTCCAATGAAACGGCGTAATTCTGGTGTAGTGTGAAGCCTTCGAGCCTAGGCTGGCTCATAGCTGCCGGAGCTTATCCCGGTTTCTGTAGCATTAAGCGGCTAGAAGTATTTCTACTTCCGCTGGACGGGATGCTAGTCCATCGCAGGTCACTCCCCCGCAATTTTGTTAGGTTTCCCCAACAACTAGCAGGTACCCATTTATACACCTGGGTGGAGAGAGGCACTGTGAGTGTCTTGCCCAAGAACACAACACACTGTCCCCGGCCAGGGCTCGAACCCGGACCGCTCGCTCCGGAGTCGAGCGCACTAACCATGAGGCCACCGCGCCTCCCACGTAATTCTGGTGTATGCATGACTAAATGTTTTAAAACCAATAACAGTGGTGCTAAACACTGAACATATCCACCTCATTAATGTTTCCATCGGCCGATATGTTTAGGACAAAACAACAGTGTTGCCAGAATGAACTGAAAAGCTTCTATTTCTTAATCTTAGGGAAGATTCTTGAAATAAACGCCGGACAGATGAGCCACTGATGCCGAATGCAGACTTAAATTACTATCATTGTACTTTAGGCTGAAGGAAAAGTTTATCGTTCTGAGGCATGACTTGGATAAGACGCTTAGGGATCTTGAAGAAAAGCAGCGAAACAATCAGTTGACCAAAGAAGTGAGTATCTATTCTCTTGGTCGCCATGTTAAGTTTGTGTATTCATTCACTGAATCATTCAATCATTTATTCGTTATTCATTAATATCTCTCAATTGCTTAATTTTGTGTATCATCTTAAGTTTGTGTATTCAATCATTCATTCATTCACTCATTCAGTGAGTCAGTCATTCCACCATACATTCAATCATTCATGCATTCATTCATTTATTCAGTGAGTCAGTCAGGCAGTCATTCAGTCAGCCTGTTTAAATTTTAGCAGCATCCCAATGCTTTTCATTTATAAGAACAGACTTCTTTAGTGGTTTCCGTGGTGTAGTGGTTATCACGTCCGCCTAACACGCGGAAGGACGTCGGTTCAAGTCCGGCCGGAAACAGGCTTTTTACAATTTTTTTTTTATTCAAGCAACTTCTTTTTTATCTTACAGGCATGATGTTTTGTTTTACCTGTTTATGGTACTCTTCTGTATTGAACAAATGTATTTTCTACCAAATTGAAGACGACTTCTAATAAGCCCTCCGATAAACGTTCCTTCAGCCACAAAATCACTGGACTACTCTGTTGAAATGTCCTAAAAGCATTTCTCGACTTGAAGAATTCTCTCACTGGGAGGTGTGTTCTAAGGAAGCTCGCAAGATAATATTCGGAGAATTATCTAGCAACTCGCTCTTATTATACTTGGGTGTAACACATTATGATTGCCTTAGTGTATTGTCTTTTACCGGCAAGGAGGGCGCCGTAGCTCAGTTTTTTAGAGCGCCTGTCTAGTAAACAGGAAGCCATGGGTTCAAATCCCATCGGTGCCTTGAATTAACTCTTTAGTCGACACCAATATCAGTTCTTTTAGTTACAAATTGTACCAACCACGTTCATATTTTTGATGTGAGAGGTTTGTAATGGTGTAACGATATTGTGCAATAGCGGCTTGGTCACCCAGCGCTCGCGTCAGCAAGCACCACGAGTTGTAGTTTTTCGACTTCTTTGAGCTCAGGAATTACAGAGCCTTCATAAATTAAGCTGTCCTTGTGTTTATTTAAGTCTCAGAGATCTTTACTTGGTGTCAGAAGTGGTTACCTTGGATTTACTTACAAAGATTCGCGTAAGCTTGTGAACGCCACGAACTGAAGCCTGAATACGCTTTAGAAATCCAGCATGGCCGCCGCTTCATTTGGCCTGCCTCCGCCGGAGCCTCTACAACTCCAGCAAAGGAACACAGCCCAGAAGTGGAAGAAATTCAAACAAACATGGAGTAATTATGAGATAGCAACAGGCGTAGCAAAAAAGAAAAGCCCACACGTGTTGCGACTCTACTTACCGTAATCGGCGAAGAGGCTGTCGATGTTTATAACACGTTCACGTGGATGAAGAAGGCGACGATCTCAAAATCGAAAAAGTATTGGAGAAGTTCGAGACCTTTTGCAACCCCAGGAAGAACACTATATATGAACGGTATGTTTTTTTCTCGAGAAATCAAGACAGTGGTGAGTCCATCGACCACTACGTGGCAGTATTGAAAAACTTAGCGAACACTTGTGAATTTGGGGCACTCAAAGAGTCGCTTATCCGCGATCGGATCGTTTTTGGTATACAAGACTCCTCAGTAAGAGAACGACTCCTGAGAGATGCAAAGCTAACCTTGGAAACTGCAATCGAGAAAGTCAGTTCATCCGAACTCACCGAAATCCAACTGAAGCAAATAAAAGCGGACAAGACCACCGATAAATCAATCAGCGCCATCACCACCGAGAAGCCTCCTGAAAAACTGCCAAGTAAATTCCCTATGATAGATTGCAATTTCTGTGGCAGAAGACACCCAAGGAATAAAAACCTCTGCCCAGCCTATGGTTCAAAGTGCCAGAAGTGTGGTCTTGCAAATCATTTTGCAAAAAAGTGCCGAATAAAAGAAACAAAACAGCCAAGAACAGGGAAACGACTCCATCTGGTAGAAATAGAAGATGATACTGAAGACGAATTTGCTATCGACATGGTCACTCACAAAATTGGATCACTGAACACCAAGAGAATGATGACGTTGCTACTTAATTGTTTGTGACAATGATGGTAAACGACAACGCTAATATCAAGTTCCAGCTCGACTGTGGAGCGACCTGTAACCTTTTACCACTGAAGGACTATGCAAGAGTTGTGGGAGATCCTGATGGCCTCTATATTGAGAAGAGTAAGGCCAAGCTAACCATGTACAATGGAGCATTTATATACTCAGTGGGGAAGTGCAAACTCAAGTGCTCGAGAGATGGATCGTCCCATGTCCTCGAGTTCCAAGTTGTTGATGGAGACGTGAGACCACTTCTGAGTGCAGAGTCGTGCCAAAGGTTGAATTTCTTGAAAGTTCTGGTGAAAGACCCTCTCCATCATGTGGATACAGTAACTCGAGACAGCCAGTATACGCCATTAACGTCGTCGAAAACAGTCATTGATGACGACATCTTAATAGAGTATGCAGATGTTTTCGAAGGCCTCGGATGCCTCACAGACCCTTACCATATAGAGATTGACCCAGCAGCACAACCGGTGATACACCCACCTCGCAAGGTACCTGTTATCCTAAGAGAGCCACTTAGACAGGAATTGAAAAGAATGGAGGAGAACGACATTCTGACCCCAGTGAGTGTAGCGACAGATTGGTTGTAAAGTACGGTAACTGTGGTCAAGCCTAACAAGCTCAGAATATGCATCGATCCAAAAGATCTAAACAGAGCCATCAAGCGGCGTCACTATCCTCTCTCTACCATAGAAGAAGTTGCCACCAAGCTTAGCAAAGCGAAGATGTTCTCTGTACTAGATGCTAAAAGTGGGTTCTGGCAGGTCCCTCTGTCACAAAAATTCCTGTTATTCATATTTACGTTATTTTTGTTTTTAGCATGTAGATATTTAGTCGGTTTTTTTTCATTATCTTAAACTCGTTAGGAGTATTGTTAATTATTTCTAGTCTTTTCGTCGTATCTTTATCGAACAAAAAAAATGTCACTAGTGTATTAGCAGTTATTGTCCTGGGAATTTGTGTGCAGTATTGTAAATTTCAATGTAGCCTAACTAACTATTATGATTCCTTAGTTCGTATAGTATGATCGTCCGGGTGAGTGTAGTTCTGAGAAGAACTGTTGTTGGTGACTGACGTTTCGACAACCTGAGCGGAAGTCATCTTCAGAGTCAAGTGAATAGTGTTTGTCAGTCGATGATGTTATAAGTTTGATCTGTTGAAAGTGATTGGTCACTTTAGCCATGATGGTATTGGCTGGAAGACTCCTGTTAAGTTTGTAATCAGTCATTGGTCAGTTTCGATCCGTCTTTGTTAGTCAAATTGCTAGCGTTGAGGTCCGTTTATAGTTAGTCAAATTAAGTCGGTCTCTTAGAAGTCCGTTTGTCGGTTTCGTTTGCGTCGTGAATAAGTCGTTTGTAAGGCGCCGGTAGCTGTTGACATCTGTTATGTGGCGTTTGTTCTAAGTTAGTGCACCAGCTTTCAGGAGTCAGTCGTTGAAAATAGTTCGTACTGTAGGTTAAGCATTGAGCACTGTCCCAGTCAATGTTGTGGTTTGTCAGTTGATGATGTACAGCAATGTGATTGTTGGCGTCACCATTTCTCGTGGCTCGTTTGTGTTCAGTTAGTCTCGTGTTCAGGTTTCTGCCAGTCTCACCAATGTATGAAGCTTGGCAGGCGGAGCATTTGATCTTGTAAACTGCTCCCTGTCTGTTGTTGGGTTCGTCCCTGTCTTTAACGTTGGTCAGTAAGTGTCTTAACGTAGTCGTAGGTTTGTGGGCAACGCGGATGTTGCAGGGCTGTAGGATCCGTAAGATGGTCTCAGAAGTGCCCTTAATGTAAGGTATAGTCACTGTAGTAACAGGTGTCGGGTTCCTGTTCGTTGCGTCAGCTTCGGTAGGTCGGTAAATGTTTCGTTTAATAAAGTCAGCGTTGTAGTTGTTCTTATGAAAAACACGCTCAAGGTATTTGTTTTCGTCACGTAAACTGTCCGGTGAGTCACAAACTAGTTGCGCTCGTCTCGTCAAAGTCTTAATAGTGGTGGCTTTGTGTGAAGTCGGGTTGTAGGATGATTCGTCAAGTAATCTGTCGGTATGCGTCGGTTTTCTGTACACTGTCGTTCGCAGTTCGTTGTTGTCGAGGCTTACCAAACAGTCTAGAAAAGGAAGTTTTCCATTTTTTTTGATTTCTTTGGTAAACTGGATGTCGGCGTTCTGTTCGTTAACGTGGTCGTGAAAAGCGTCAATTTCGTCTTTGTGAACGGCGGTAACAGTGTCGTCAACGTATCGTAACCAAAGAGGTATCGTTTGACGGCAAGTTGCAAGGGCGCGTTCCTATACGTGTTGCATCACAATTTCGGCGACAACAACAGAAACAGGCGACCCCATGGCTGTTCGATGCAACTGCTTGTAGTGTTTGCCGTTGTACTGAAAGTAAGTCGATGTAAGGCAAAGGTTCAGTAAGTCCATGATGTCTGCTGTCGGTAACGGTAATTCAACGGTAGATTGTTGGATAGCGGTCTCGGTACACTGTGAAGCCAATTGAAGTGGAATACTGGTGAACAGTGATTTCACATCAAAAGACACAAGTTTGTAATCGTCAGGTATCTGTACTGTCTTAATAGCGTCAATAAAGTTCTCTGTAGATTGTAGTTTGCGTCTTGATTTGTCAGTAAGGAGTTGCAGTATGGTCGTCAAGTACTTGGACAGTTGATACGTAGGGGACCCACAGAAAGAGACTATAGGTCGCATCGGTATACCGGGTTTGTGCAGTTTCCGTAGACCGTAAAGTTTCGGTGGTTGTGGCACTGAGCATCTCAGTCGGTAGTAGCGTTGAGTGTCAATAGCGTCAGTCTTCTTAAGCGTAAGTATTTTACTGTTGGGTTTACGTAAAAGTGCTGGCGTCGGGTCGCGCTTAAGTTATTCGTAAGTCTGTTTGTCGCAAACAAGTGCGTCCATTTTGTAAAAGTAGTCAGTCTTGTCCATAACAACAGTTACACGTCCTTTGTCGGCTGGTAGTACAACAATGTTATCGTCGTTTTTCAGTCGTTTCAGTGCTTGTTGTTCGTCTTTTGTCAAGTTGTTGTCAGGTATAGAGGCTGATTGTACCGTTAACTTAACAGGAGTCTTCCAGCCAATACCATCATGGCTAAAGTGACCAATCACTTTCAACGGACCAAACTTATGACATCATCGACTGACAAACAGTATTCACTTGACTCTGAAGATGACTTCCGCTCAGGTTGTCGAAACGTCAGTCACCAACAACAGTTCTTCTCAGAACTACACTCACCCGGACGATCATACTATACGAACTACTGATTCTCCTGGGTTCAAACCATTTACTATATTATGATTCCCATCACTGTGTCTTTCACATCTCGTTGTGTAATTAGTATTTATTGTACATTTTGTAGTTATCGTTTTCTAGAAACTTCGTTGTAATTATAATATTGTAGGAGTATTTAAATACTATTCAGGTTGTTTGTTTTTTGGTTGGTTATTCTTGAAAGAAAGAGAAGGACTCAGAAGTTTTGAATTGAAGAATCGTAGGAGAAGTTTTCCTTTCGAGTCACTGTCAAGAGCCATTGGCAGGAGCTAGCCGTGTTGTCCATGACAGAACCCTTTTGTCAGCGGTGGCGAGTTGTCGAATGAAGCTCAAGGCGAAAAGAAGTTTAAAGTGCACGAAGGTGGCAAACGAGAGCGAAAATAAGAAGAAAAGGAAGGCGCCAGAGAAGAGAATTGAAGGGGAAGTTTGTGTCAACGGTGGTAGGTGTGGTAGGTTTGTCATAGCAGTTTGTTTGTACTTGGAGGAGTGTTTGTACTTGGAGGTTTGTCATAGCAGTTTGTTTGTACTTGGAGGAGTCGTCAAAGGTCAAGGAAAGAACTGAACTGTGTTAAGTAATCTAGTTTTAAAATAATTAAGTACTTTTCGAAGAAGTAGTTTTTTTACGTTCGTAATTTTGTGTTTAATCTTCTATGTATTTTAAATTCATTAAATTTGTAGTATTACTTAGTCTTTTGGTGTGTTGCGGGTTTGCGGGAAGGGTTTTATATAAGTGCTTTTTAATCTTGTCGTGCAAGGGAAAGAACCACGTCACATTTTTGGTGTCAGGAGTGGGATAATTTACCTTTGGTCTCTTTCCCCGTACATAACTCAGACGCAAGGACGCAACACATTATTATTAGGAATTAGTATGGCTGAAAAAGGCATTGATTACAAATCTTGGTCTCTGGAAGATTTAAGAACTGAAGCCAGTAATAGATCAATTTGTTTTACTAGCAGAGATGGGGTTAAGGCTCTAGCAAGCAAGCTTAGGGTGCACGATAAATTAATGGCTAATCCGGGCGATGCGTGCACGGGAGGTGAAGAAATGGAGGAGACTGAAACCGAGAGCAATTTGACTTTCGAGCAGCAATTGCAATTACAAGAACGGGAGTTATTGATGTTGAAGTTGCGTAGGGAAATGCAAATGGAAGAACGGGAGGCCGAAAGGGAGAAAAGGGAGTACGAAAGACAGAGAGCGCGTGAGGAAGAAGAGAGATTAGTTAGGGAAGAGGAACGACTTAGAATTCTTAGAAGTGAGAAAGAAGAGGTTGCTGTTAGAGAGGCCGAAAGCCTAACAAGCCTAGGTTTTTGAAGATTAGAGAAATGCGGGAAGAGGAAGACATAGATGATTACTTTAGAATATTTGAAATGACGGCGAAAGCGCAGTCTCTACCGGAAAGAGAATGGGTTGGCAATCTCGTTCCTAAGCTTACAGAAAAAGTCAAGTCAATTTACTTGGAGATCCCGGACCCCAAATGTCAAAATTACCATGAAAGCAAAACCATCATTATTAAAGCTTATCAGCTAACCGCTGACCATTACAGATTCAGATTTCGAACCTCAGAGAAAAAAACAGAGGAAGAGTTTGTTCAGTGGGGAAATCGGACAAGAAGGTATTTGAATCGTTGGATGGAAGTTGCAGGGGTTGCTGGTGATGCTGAGAAGATTTTGGAACAAATAGTGATAGAGAGACTCCTGGATGCGGTAGGCCCAGAGCTAAGGGCTTGGTTGAAACAGCAAAAGCCAGCAACTGCAGAAGAGCTTGGAAATCTAGCAAACCTACATGTTCAGGCGACGAAAGGAACACTCGTTGCAGGTAAATATGCTTCGTTTACTAGAGGGCAGGGTTTTAAACAAACAAAGGAGATGAACGTAAATAAGGATGTGTCTCCACCCGAAAGAAAACCTGATTCACGTAAACAGAATACCGTATCGCCCAACGTTAAGAACGCGAGGCCTGAAGTGACTTGCTTTAAATGTAGTAGGAAAGGGCACATGTCGTTTAACTGTGAGAAGACCCGCAACCCTACCTCTCAGGGTTACCTATTATGTATGACACCCATTAACTCGGAGAGAACAGAGTTTCCACCGTGCAACGTTAAAGGTAGGATAGCGGGTAAACCTGCAGAGATGATAATTGATTCTGGATGTACGAGAACCCTTGTCCATAGAAGGTTTGTTAGCGATGATTTTTTAATTGGGAAGAAAATGACAGTTTTGACTGCAGCAGGTGAACGACTGGTAATACCCTTGGCATGGGTAGAATTCGAAGGCGATCATGGTAGACATAGGGAATTGGTAGGGGCATTAGATAAGTTGCCAGTTCACTGTTTACTCGGCAGGTCTTCATTCGGAAAAACTCTTTCCAAACAAAATGTCCTGGATCAATGGCAGAACAATACATCGACTCTTAGCTCGGAATGCAATGAAGCTTTTGTGCTAACTAGGCAGCAGAAAGTATTAGAGGAGGCCCAGAAACAAGCGGATGAGGTAGTGGACCGCGAAAACGCACTTGCAGTGAAGAATCTGTCCAAACAAGAGACGAAGAAGGAGGTTCTGAAAGATGGTGTTCTGCCAACACTCTTTGAAGAACCAGAGCGAGGCGAGATTGACGAGGAGAGTCGAAAGGGGGTTGTTGAAGAGTCAGGTATGGAGAATTTATTGCTTAACATTTTGGATAGAAATAGGGGCTAGGTTATCGAAGATCAGCGAGCAGACGTGACGCTTGATAAGGCTCTTAGTAAGGCGCTTCAGAAAGCACCTAAGGAAGGAGATAGTTATTTCATTAAGAATAATTTGCTCATGCATCGTACGTTTTTGGAAGATGTGCATGATGGGGTGAGGTATGTTGACCGCGTCGTTGTCCCAGAAGCCTTTAGAAATGAAATTCTTCGCGTCGCCCATACTATCCCTTTAGCTTGTCACATGGGTTCCACGAAAACATTGAATCGTATAGAAGCGCATTTCTTTTGGCTCTGTATCAGCCTTGATGTTCAGAAGTTTTGCGCGACCTGCCCGCAATGTCAGATAGTAGCGCACAAGTTGAAGTCGCACAGGGCACCACTTAATCCAGTGAAACCAGTAACAGAACCGTTTCGTAAGATAGCCATCGACATAGTGGGCGAATTACCTCGAACAACCACAGGGTACATTTTAACTATAGTCGACTATGCAACTCGTTACCCAGAGGCCATACCTCTCAGGAATAAAAGTTCGAAAACAATCGCGGATGCTCTTTTCCGGTACCTTTGCAGGGTAGGAATCCCAGAGGAATTGGTTTCTGATCAGGGTTCTAATTTCATAAGCAACCTCATGGCTCAATTGTATGATCAGTTAGGAATTACCAAGATTCAAACTTCAGTATGACCCGGAAGCAAACGGTCTGGTTGAACGTTTCAATGGTACTCTGAAGCGGATGCTCAAAAAGTTTGTCCGAGAACGGGTGACAAATTGGGACATGTTCCTCCCGTATTTGCTATTTGCCTACATGGAAGTCCCTTGCGAATCAACTGGATATTCCCCTTTCGAGTTACTGTATGGTCGATCAGTCCGAGGACCACTAGCTGTTATAAAGGAAACCTGGTTAGAGAAACATCCTTCTAAGGAAAGCCTAATGAGGCATGTCCTAGAAATCAGGAGACGACTCGCGATGATACAGAAAGCGGTTCAAGAGCACATGGCGAAAACGCAACGAACACAAAAACGCCTGTACGACGTTCGCAGCTCTAAAAGACGCCTGGAAGTTAGTGACAAAGCCTTGGTCCTATTGTCCACCCCAGGAGGCAAGTTGGAGGTTTCTTGGCAAGGTCCTTTCAAGGTTACAAAAGTGTTAAGGACGGGATTAGCTACGAGTTGGATACAGGCAAAACGTATAAGCAACATCGAACGTATCACATTAACCTTCTTAGTAAATGGCAGAGTCGTGATGAAATAGCCGCGTTGGTTATGCCAGAGTCCCCAGAGATGTCGCTGCCACATGAACGGGATGTCCCTCAATTTACGACAGATGAAACGTGGGAAGACGTTTTCATTTCGTACGAGCTATCCGAGCCTCAAAAACTTCAGGTGAAGAAATTGCTACAGGAGTATGCTGATGTGTTCTCTGGAAATCCGAATGTAATGAACGCAGCAATCCATCAAATTGATACTGGTGACTCCTCACCAATCCGTTGTTCCCCATACAAGGTCCCGCAAACACTCGAAAGTGAGGTGAACAAAGAAATCGATAAGATGCTGGAATTGGGCATACTTCGTCCCTGAAACAGTCCTTGGGCATCCCCAGTTGTTTTTGTCCCGAAACCGGACGGAACCATCCGATTTTGTGTCGATTATAGGAAGCTAAACAGCGTCACAAAAATAGATGCATATCCAATTCCGTCAATGGAAAGGATGATAGAGAAGGTTGCTTCTGCCAAGTTTATAACTACTTTCGACTTGACGAAAGGATACTGGCAAGTCCCCCTCGAGAAGACAACAATTGAGAAATCGGCGTTCATTACTTCAAAGGGCTTATATGAGTTTCTTGTGATGCCATTTGGAATGAAGACAGCACCAGCCACGTTTCAACGAATGATGTCAGACGTGGTACTAAAAGATTTAAACTTCGCTGATGCTTACATAGATGACGTTGAGGTCGACACACCTTCCACCTTTGAACAACACCTGCTGGAAGTTCGCCAAGTCTTAGATCGACTTTGAGAATGCAATTTTAATGCACGACCCTCTTAGTGCAAAATTGCTATGAAAACTGTAGATTTTGTAGGCCATCGTGTTGGCGGAGATAAAATCGAGCCTCGCAAAACTCTTATCCAGTCCATTATTGAGTACCCCAGGCCAGCAACCAAGAAAGAAGTGAGATCCTTTCTAGGCTTGGTTGGTTACTATCGTAAATTAATTCCAAATTTTTCTGAAAGAGCAGCCACTCTAACTGATTTGACAAGGGGGAAAAATCCCACAAAGGTGAAATGGCTTGATGTTCACGAGAAAGCATTCCTTGATTTAAAAGAGGCTATTCAAAAACCTCCAGTCTTACGACCACCCCACTGGGATGAAGAATTTATTTTGCAGATTGACGCTTCGAATAGAGGTGTTGGAGCTATTTTGTGCCAGAAAGGTAAGGAAGGAGAAGAGCACCCAATAGCTTATGCTAATAGAAAGTTGCAACCTAGGGAACAAAAACTTAGCACTACCGAGAAAGAGTGTTAAGGTATTGTGTGGGCTGTGGAGTTATTTAGGTATTATCTATATGGCAGGACCTTTAGATTGCAGACTAACCACAACCCGTTGGTCTGGCTTAACCAAGTCCGTGATAAAAGCCGAAAGTTGTTGCGGTGGAGCATCACTCTCCAAGAGTACGACATCCGTATAGAGCACAAGAGTGGCAGAGATCACTGTAATGTGGATGCTCTAAGCAGAGTTTAAGCTCGCTGTAGTTCCTACCTTATCATCCAGTTTTCTCCTTTTCCTATCTATTTTTGTGTAGTCCAACGTCAAAAATAGACTTGTTAGGGGGGGGGGGGGGAGGTGTCACAAAAGTTCCTGTTATTCATATTTACGTTTTTTTGTTTTTAGAATGTAGAACAACTGAGGCGCCTAGAAGACAAGGATGTTGAATGGCACTGGGATGAAGTCCATGAAAGAGCCTTTACAGACGTGAAGCGACTCATCACTAGTCATCACGTGCTTTGCTACTATGATGTGTCAAAAGAGGTCACCTATAATGTGACACATCGCAATCAGGCCTTGGAGCTGCTTTGTTGCAAGAGGGCCAGCCAGTCGCATTCACGTCAAGGTCACTTACAACCACAGAGTAAAACTACGCCCAGATCGAGAAAGAACTGCTGGTGATTGTACATGCATGCGAACGGTTTGACCAGTGCCTCTTTGGCCGAGAGGTCACCATAGAGACAGACCAGAACGCCCTGGAGGCTATCCTAAAGAAACCTATACTTCCAGCCCCGAAGAGAATCCAGCGAATGATGATGCGCTTGCAGAACTACCAGCTAAAAGTTGTCTACAAGAGAGGCCAAGAGATGTACATAGCCGACACCCTGAGCAGGGCGTACCTACCCGTACCAGACCATATCTCACAGAACGAAATAGAATTCATCCGATCAGTAGAAGACGTCGACATGACTAAACATCTTGCCGTCATCAGAGAACGCCTTGCAGATTTTCAACAGAACACTGAGGATGATCCAGTCCTGCAGCTGCTGAAGAGGACAATTGAGCTTGGGTGGCCGGAGAGAAGAGAAGCGGTCCCATCAGAAATCCGTGCATTTTATTCTTACCGAGACGAGCTGACAGTGCAAGATGAAATACTCTTCAGAGGGAACAGAGTCATAGTACCAGCGTCCATGAGGTCTGAGATGCTAAAAAAATCCATGCCAGCCACATTGGCATTGAGGGCTGCCTTCGGCGCGTAAGGGAAATCCTGTACTGGCTCTGCTTGTGGAACATGCAATTCATTTCGCATGGAACAGTCCAAAGAGCCCATCATGCCACAGAAAGTACCCGACAGACCCTGGTCAAAGGTTGCTGTGGATCTATTTACACTGCATAAGACATCATTGTTGTGGATGACTACTCCAATTTCTTTGAGTTACGAGCCTTGTCTGATACAAGAGCTTCATCAGTAATTACAAGTTTGAAATCGCAGTTTGCCAGGCTTGGAATCCCCAACATTGTCAGGAGTGATAATGGTTCCCAGTTCTCCTCATCAGATTTCAAAACATTCGCTCGAGAATGGGACTTTGAGCACACACGTCATCTCCATACCATGCTTGATCAAACGGAAAAGTTGAGAAAGCAGTTAACACGGCCAAACGAATTCTCGAGAAAGCAGTGCTCGACCATGATGATGATGATAATAGTGAAGAAAACAAATATAAATATTATATAACTGAAAATTCGTATTCATATTTTGTATAGAGCACTCTTAGGATAAGTGCCACAATTTATTCACTGTTTATCCGCTTATATATCTGACCATATTTGCAAATACTATGCCCGCAGACAGCTCAAAGACAGACCCAGCTCTGACCACCCCCACCCCCCCCCCCCCCAACCCCAAACTTGGCCAGCAGGTTGTACCTGGGTGCCAAATCAATGCAGAACCTATAGCAATACAGTCAATATCAAGATTATTTGGCACTGGAAACTCGACGTCTAGCTAAGCGAAGGTGTCAGTAAAAGACACCCTCCCCCCCCCCCCCCAGCAAACCACCAGCAGATGATAAAGTGCCTGTACTCACCACAATTTTAAACAATTGTTATCAACAAATTGCAGATCAAAGAACCAAGAACTAGCCGAAATAAAAAATACGAAATCACAACGTGACTAATTATTGAGAAAAGGACTAAATTTAATTAGTAGTTACCCGAACTAGACAAACCCTAGCCATGCCACAATATTTGGCGCCTTTTGTTTGCTTAGTTGCGGGGTATTGGTATGTTTATTAGTTCTGTTTTGTGACGGAAAATGGAGGGCTGTTGTTCTTTTGAAGTTATTGCTGGTAGAGTTTGTGGTTGTTTGTGGTTGTAACCACAAAGATCGGAAGCGGAATTCTGAAATTGTTCCGTTACTTTCGTGCAATTGGGCATTAGTAGTCCAACCACGCGCTAATTCCTCCCGGTCTGGTCCAATATCTCCTTTGTCTTTCGTCAGTGGCTGCCCTTACTCAGCTCTTTGTTGTTATTGCGGAATCGCACAAAACGCTTCAGGCAAAAATTTGCGACATTTTCTTTCTGTGCGGAGATCAGGCGACTAAAACGCCCGTGGACCGGTTTGGGGAGGATTTGTCGTGTCAAAAAACGTGTGGGAGCGCGAGGGTAGTACGAGCACGAGCAAGACCGAGGTAACGGTACGATCATGTTGCAAAAAACAATTTGAGAAAAAAAAAACTTTGCCAAAGGCGCTAAACTGAATTCTCCGACTGTACATGTTGCAAAAGAATTCGGAGACAAATTCAGCCAAGTTATAAAAAATCTTAGGTCTTCGTTAAGAGTTTGCATTGTTTGGTTTTCTGGAAGTTGGGAAATTTAGAGACTCGGGTTCGCAATGTTTGAGAAAAGAAACCAAAAAAATCGGCACAGCGCAAAAAGACCTAGGTACGAGTTTAGGGCCACAGTGTTACGCAATGCAGGTAGATGATGACAACAGGAGACGACTCACGAGACAAAGGTAAACTAGTCATTCTTTCTTTTCCTTTATTTACTCTCTTCCTACTCAACAAGATTGTGTGCTCCAGGTGGTTGCGTATCAGGATAGAAATTGCCCTACCCCTACACCCTAAAATAGAACGACCGCATTGCGAGACGAACAAATAACCAACCGCGACTCACTGAGCAGCAATCGTTCAAATGCAATAGAGTGTGTGCGGGTGACGTCATCAAATTCTCAAATCCAAAACTAAAGAGCCACTAAATGTTTTATCCTCATCAGGCTTAAGAGGTTCCAAATTTAGCTCTGTTTACAACTTTCCAGCTCAATAGCATCCTTCGTTTGGAAACCATAACATTTTGAATTTCGAAGTTATGGCGGTGCGTGACATAAAGCGAAGCTCGCTTTTGTCGAAAAATATACACTTATCTCGTGATTTTCGTCCATTTTAGGAGTTTAAGTATCAGGAAAAGTGTTTTTGTAAATATTTTTTTGGTTCGGTTTAGATAATCAGTTGACTAGAGAGCCAAAGTAAGTTCCAGATGTTTACACTATTTACTGGCCGCCATGTTGGAGGAGTAAAGAGGTCCTCCAACATGGCGGCTCCATACTACGCTCTGTAATTTTGTGCGGAACATTTCGACGAATATCTCTGCTTTGGGACAACGCACACAGCTTAAATTTGGAGAACTGTCTTCTTTATTTATCGTCTACAATATCACAATTTTTTGACTTTGTCCGTTGCATAGTTTTTATTTTATTTTTTATTGCGTGACAGCCGCACACTCTATAGTATTTTGTTGTAGCGCAAGGCAAACAACTATTTACAAATTACTTAGTCGTTGTTGACTTAGACGCAGTTGCGATCATACGCGCCGAAAGATGGTCAAAGATTCATGGTATTTGACCTCTAGATACGATGACAGTTGGTGATGTTCCACCAGACACCTTGTGTAAACAAAGGAAACTTTGCTTTACCTCGACGAATGGTGAGAGAAACACATTAAATTGGCTTTTGGACCTGCCTTTTGCAGCAAATAAGCTTAGAAAATTTCGAATTTATCAGCTCTGTGTCTATTTTAGCTTAATATACGTCAAGACATGTGACGCATGCTAAAATATGTGTCTAACCCGTGAATTGAAGTTAGACGACGGAAGGCTGAATATTTGCATTTTTAACGTACTTTGAAAAGCTCTCGCGTCGCTCACAATCATTTGACCAAAGAAATGTTTACAGGGTTCTTAAGCCCATCCTTTTACGATTCAACCACCAGAAGCTTAATCCATTTGAAGATTTCGCACATGGTGAAAATCAATGATTCTTACGAAGTACTTTTAAGTGAATGAAATACATGTCTAAGAAATTTAATTATTTTGCAAACAAGAAAAAACGCAGCATTTCCCCAAATCAACCCAGTACATATTTAAACATTGCGCAAAAATATTTGAGTGTTTTAAAGACGGAAGAATGATGTGGTTTTGCATGCGAGGCTCTCAAAGTTGTTTAATAAAATGGCGCGTCAAATGACGATTTGGAAGGAATATGGATTTGCACATTTCTTTGAAATGAAAGGATATTTTGCCAATAAAACTATCCAGTAAAATTTGCATGCCCTAGCCTATCTACCATAAGAATAGGAGCGAAATCGAATTTTTGACCCTTGCCGCGAAACTAAGAATTTGTCTGATTTTTACCGGCAGGCACTCTTAAATATTTTAAGTTTCTTTTTTCTCACAATTCCCAAAAGAGACTTGGATACAAAGAAAACATGACGAAATATAGAGGTTTGTCATGAAAACCTCGGAGGCATGTTAGAATATTGATGCATCGAACGTGGCCTATTCCCTTTGAGCACCAATCTCTAAATTCCAGAACAAAAAAATGATAGCCAATCCTCCCCGGCGGGGAATCGAACCCCGGTCTCCCGCGTGACAGGCGGGGATACTCACCACTATACTACCGAGAATACGGTAGTCAAGCATTTCAAAAAATTCATTATCCAATGCCCAAAACTTCAGCTGATCTGTGAATGCAGCCCTGTACTTTTATTCCTCATATCAGTAAGTCGGTTGTTTTCGAGTGTATTTCTGTTGAGGCTGATTCCCGTTTCTTTCTTTCTCGTAAAAAATATGGATTCAGTCACTCAGTCACTCAGTCAATCATTCCACCATTCATTCAATCATTCATTCAGTCAGTCACGATCAATCATTCAGTAAGTCAGTCATTCCGCCATTCATTCAGTCATTCATGCAATCATTTATTTATTCAGTGAGTCAGTCAGTCATTCAGTCAGCCTGATTAAATCTTAGCAGCATCCCAATGCTTTTCATTTATGAGAACAGACTTCTTTAGTGGTTTCCGTGGTGTAGTGGTTATCACGTCCGCCTAACACGCGGAAGGACGCCGGTTCAAGCCCGGCCGGAAACAGCCTTGTCACATATTTTTTTTTATTTAAGCAACTTCTTTGTTATCTTACAGACATGACGTTTTGCTTTACCTGTTTATGGTACTCTTCTGTATCCAACGAATGTATTTTCTAATAAATTCAAGACGACTTCTAATAAACCCTCTGATAAACGTTCCTTCAGCCACAAAATCACTGGACTACTCTGTTTAAGTGTCCTAAAAGCATTTCTCGACTTGAAGAATTCTCTCACTGGGAGGTGTGTTCTAAGGAAGCTCGCAAGATGATATTCTGAGAATTATCTTGCAACTCGCAGTTATTATACTTGGGTGTAACACATTATGATTCCCTTAGTGTATTGTCTTGCGCCTTCAAGGAGGGCGCCGTAGCTCAGTTGCTTAGAGCGCCTGTCTAGTAAACAGGAGGTCATGGGTTCAAATCCCATCGGTTCCTTGAATTAAACCTTCAGTCGACACCAATATCAGTTCTTTTAGTTACAAATTTTACCAACATGTTCATACTTAACGTGAGAGGTTTATAATGGTCAATAGGCCTCGTTCGATATATCAATATTCCAACATGGCTCCGACGCTTTCGGGAAAACGTTTTAAATATTTTAAGTTTCTTTTTTTCTCACAATTCCCAAAAGAGACTTGGATACAAAGAAAACATGACGAAATATAGAGGTTTGTCATGAAAACCTCGGAGGCATGTTACAACATTGATGGATCGAACGTGGCCTATTCCCATTGAGCACCAATCTCTAAATTCCAGAACAAAAAAATGATAGACGATCCTCCCCGGCGTGGAGTCGAACCCGGGTCTCCCGCGTAGCAGGCGGGGATACTCACCACTATACTACCAAGGATACGGTAGTCAGGCATTTAAAAAAAATCATAATCCAATGCCTAAACCTTCAGCTGAGCTGCGAATGTAGCCCTGTACTTTTATTCCTCAGATCAGTAAGTCGGTTGTTTTCGACTGTATTTCTGTTGAGGCTCAGTAATTCCCCTTTCTTTCGTTCTCGTAAAAAATATGGATTTAGTCACCCGGTCAATCATTCCACCATTCATTCAATCATTCATGCATTCATTTATTTATTCAGTGAGTCAGTCAGTCAGTCATTCAATCAGCCTGTTTAAATTTTAGCAGCATCCCAATGCTTTTCATTTATGAGAACAGACTTCTTTAGTGGTTTCCGTAGTGTAGTGGTTATCACGTCCGCCCAACACGCGGAAGGACGCCGGTTCAAGCTCGGCCGGAAACAGGCTTGTTATATGTTTTTTTTTTAATTCAAGCAACTTCTTTTTTATCTTAGCTTATCTTACAGGCATGATGTTTTGCTTTACCGGTTTATGGTACTCTTCTGTATTCAACGAATGTATTTTCTACCAAATTGAAGACGACTACTAATAAGCCCTTCGATAAACGTTCCTTCAGCCACAAAATCACTGGACTACTCTGTTTTTAGGGTCCTGAGAGCATTTCTCGACTTGAAGAATTCTCTTACTGGGAGGTGTGTTCTAAGGAAGCTCGCAAGATAACATTCGGATAATTATCTTGCAACTCGCCCTTATTATACTTGGGTGTAACACATTATCATTACCTTAGTGTATTGTCTTGTACCTTCAAGGAGGGCGCCTTAAAATGATTTAGGCACCGTCCACACTCCGCCATAGGAATTTAATTTGAAAACGCAGTTATATTTCTACGGTTAGGCCTGATGTTCATACTAATTCATTTACAGAGTTTTTTGAAAACGCTCTTCAAACCGAAGCTCTGAAAACATTATTCGTGATTTTAAAAACGGAGTTTTTCGAAAACGATGTAGTAATTATAACCAAAATGGCCGGTGATTGTTGTGTTTTTAAACTGATTCCTCTGGCGTAGTATGAACATTTGATGCGTTTTGAGAGTGAAACCTCCGTTTTCAAATTCCTCCGCGTAATGTGGTCGGGCCCTAAGCTCTACTTTACAGATGTGATGTTGAGAAATTAAATACAAAGAATGATTATTATTTATTGAACAAAGTAATTCAGTCCATGTGCATGTAAAGCAATTTAGTAACAGCAACCCGGTGATAAAAAGGGGTCATAAATCCAGTTAGAAAACTTGTAGCCTTCTTTTTTTCAATTCACAAAAATATACAAAGATAAACCACTGATCAACGAAGTTGGCAGAATTCGAACCTGCGCGGGGTGACCCCAATGGATTTCTAGTCCATCGCCTTAACCACTCGGCGGCGACTACCTTTTCAACATAAAGCTAAGCAAAAACTCAAGAAGATTTAACTACGTTCAAATATTAATTAAAGCATTGTTTCAGTTTGAATGCGGTGAAGAAAAAGAAAAGTTTGTCATATAAAAGCAAAAACAAAGAACACACACACTATTTATGTCACATGGAACAAGGGAGTTGCATGTGACATATAAAGCAAATCCGTCTGTTTTTTATTGCGCGATGCACGAAAAATAACATTTTAAAGATATTCAGCGACTCTGCCAGTATTCATTCTTACAACACACGGTCTGCGGCAGCAAATAAATTTTATATTAAGAAATCTACGTTAGAAATCCAAAAAAGAGCTTTCTCAAGAGCAGGAGCTAAAGTTTGGAATCAGATGCCAGCATCATTAAGAGAGCTCCCAAAAAAAACACTTCCAAACGAAACTCCACTCTTTCCTTCTTGATACTCTTAAGAAGCATGATGACTATATTGATATTTACCTAATTAATATTTACCAAATTACCTCTGCTCTAAAAACGTATAAATATAACTTGAGTTCTTTATTCAATCATACCTTGTAAGACTTCTAATTGTTTTAACGATTTAACAATGATTCAAGTTGATACAATCTGTGCAAGTAGTTATGTAAGTTTCCTTTGTAAATTTAGTAATTACTTATTATTTTCATTGTAATCTTTTAGTGTGACTGTTCCGCCTAGATTAGCAAATGCTATATGCGGATCAGTCCTTTTTGTTCTGTATTAACAGCTATTCTTTAAATAAAGTTGAAAGTTGAAGGGCTTGTAACAGCAACCGATAAAAGACGGTTGTCAATCCATACTTGCTCTTAAGCAGCAGACTGGCGCAGTGGAAGCGTGCTGGGCCCATAACCCAGAGGTCCGAGGATCAAAACCTCGCTCTGCTATTAAGTTATTGTTTTTACATTTTCATGGCGGTGACGCCAAACCAATTTTGTTCGTACATTAGATTTTCAAATCCCTCAGAAGGGTGTCAGTGCAGAGTGGTTTTCTTTTCCTTAGTAAGCTGGAGCCAATGTTTCTTTTTATTTTGTTTAGGCAAGAAGGAACATAACATATAATTAAAGACCGTTTTTATAAGGCACCTGTAGAAAGCAGTCAAGTGCATAGTTAAATATTTCAAGACGTTATTCCAGTGGTCCCAGTATCAAAACCTTGCTCTGTTAATTTTTTTTTATTTTTCATGCATTGTCGTGATGTTAAACGATTTTGTCGCTAAAATAGATTTTCGAAGGTCTAAGAAGCCTATGAACCGAGAATGACTTTCTTTTTCTTTTTACGTTCGAGCAAGAAAAAAATGTCGCTTTTTATTCAGGCAAGAAGGAACATTACATGTAGTGAACGGCCACCAGTGGAAAGTAGTCAAGTTAAACATTTCAAGACCTTAACTGTCAATAGCAGAGTGGTGCAGCGGAAGCGTGCTGGGCCCATAACCCAGAGGTCCAAGGATCAAAACCTCGCTCTGCTAGTAGTATTTATTACTTAAAAGAAGGCCTGAAAACGTTTTACTGCTTCTTTTTACATATTTTCCACCAATCAAATTAAAGAAAAACCACGCAACCGGCAACAAGCGCGGGAAAACGTGCGCAACAAAAATATCGATCGGCAATATCAAGCAAGGGTAATGTCTTGCGTAAAGGGTTGGCCTTATAAACACATAGATGTCTGAGAGGGAAAAACAAAGTTTTTGGCAGGAACCCCTTTTTTCTTTTCTTTTTTAAATAATTTCTTATGTTACTAAATGAAACGCATTGCCTTGGTCCAGGCTCTTTATGCTCCTGGAGGTTCAAAGGTATTATTTGGCTGCGGTCAAAGCCAAAAAAAAAAGACAACAGCTCTTCGTAGTCGGCAGGATTCGTACCTGCGCGGGGAGACCCCAATGGATTTCTAATCCATCGCCTTAACCACTCGGCCACGACTACTACGTCAATGTAAAAAAATATTTTTTTTCTGATTTTTAATTACCCTCTTTTAGTTAACGTTTAAGGTAATTTTTAATGATCTCTGTTATTTTGATCCTAGACCAACAAATAGCGTTACTAGTTATTGGTATGAAAGTATGAAAGGTGAGAGATTTAATCCCCCATACAGGCCTTCAGTTAATCCTGAGGTAAACCCTAAAGTTATTTTTATATCACTCTCATCTTCAGCCATCCAAGAAGAGGCTCGAAGTAGCCAATCCTGTGACGCGAATTTTAATCACGTGGACAGCCCAAGCGACTTATTTTCATTCTCCACAAAAACATTTATGCAACTCGCGTGATAACATTATTGCTATGAGGACTAGATGCCATTTCTAATAAAACAACTTGAGAGGGATTACCTTGGTAATAAAGCCTAATAAATCTTTTCTCGGAAACTTAGCATTGTATACTCACGTTGACATCCAAACACGTTCTGGCCTTTTAAACTGTAGGAGCCTTCTTGAGACCGTTTCTATTGTCGGCCTGTCACATGACTCTTACATAAACACTGTCCAC
The DNA here is from genome assembly GCA_964020085.1 of Micromussa lordhowensis. Taxonomy (NCBI): domain Eukaryota; kingdom Metazoa; phylum Cnidaria; class Anthozoa; order Scleractinia; family Lobophylliidae; genus Micromussa; species Micromussa lordhowensis. The sequence goes on along the minus strand of OZ026596.1, from coordinate 7,223,384 downwards.
TCGACTCATGACATCTCTTGATCGTTCCCACAGTTCCATTGGTGTAGCAGTCACATGCCTTACAACTCAACGGCTTATTTATTTCAAGATTAAAGTGAAAGGCCTTACAGCTGTCACAGTCTTTGCCTATCACGTTATCTTTGCACCTGCAGTCTGAGGAAAGCAGAACAAACCATAACAAAGACGTCTAAGACTGCAGCGTCGACACTACACCGGATAATTTTTAAAACGCAGCTTTGTTTCTACGATTAGGCCTTTTGTCTACACTAATCCCTCACGAAAATGGAGCTTTTCGAAAACGTATTCAAACCGGAAACGAAAACGTCGGCTTTTCGTTTTCGTGTTGCCTATTTGGCCATTTTGTGATCTCAGTTCTTTCCACTGCAGTGACTGTGTGACCGTTGGAATGTCTCCACTTGCAGTACATTTTATAGGCCTTTTTTCAAATTTATGACAAACGTCGTCATAGCTTTCCTAGACACCAATAGAGTGTTTTCCACTTTCGTTTCAGTTTAAGCAATTGAGCACTTTTTCCGTGTTTATATAGTCGTGTTTATATAGCCTCATATAAACACGAGGAGGGTTGGGAGAATTCGAGACAGTTATGCAAACCCGAGACGTATTTTGCATAACTTTCGAGAATTCTCCCAACTTTCCGAGTGTTTAGATGAGACTACATAAACACGGAAAAAGTGCTGTATTGCTTTTATAAAATAATCTAACATTCACAACCGTGTTTACATACTCTCATCTCAACACACCTCGAATGAGCTTGCTCTAACGATATAACTTATATTCTCCTACAAAAGGGTGTGTTTTGTGTTTTGAAATGATATTTGTTATCAAAGTTATTCATAACCGCTAATCGTAATATAAAAAAAATGGTTTATTATGAAGAAAAAACAAATCCTTTGAGGTCCCACCGAGATTTGAACTCGGATCGCTGGATTCAAAGTCCAGAGTGCTAACCATTACACCATGGGACCCGGTATATAGAGAAGGCGGAAAAATAAAGCAATCATCTTTGTATCATTGTTTATAAACACAAGAAAGTATGGTGGTAATAGCCCATTTCAAAACTTTAAAATCTCAAACAGTGTACAGGTAAAACTTCAAAAACAACACCAAGAGACAAAAACAAAAACACAAGCAATAATGAAAAAAAAAGCTACACAACAAGCTAGATATGATATTAAAAATAAAGGAAGATAACGTAACTATGGCGAATAAGTATTTTTTCCGAGTGTATCAACCGCTTAGCTGCATACGCAGTAGCGTTACAGTCTATCTTTAGCAGTAACATTTTAATCATTCGTTGTGCTGCATCTGAGAAAAATAATTCTGTCCTTGGAAACAAACAAGAGAAATTCACCGAAAACACCCGGACTTGCTGCTCTATTTTCTCTTCACAGTTGTTTTCAAGGACTTAAAGAAGTCAGTTTTTTTCCACTTTTGCATGCTTGGACGCAGAAAAATAATCTGCGTCGGCCGGGAATCGAACCCGGGTCAACTGCTTGGAAGGCAGCTATGCTCACCACTATAACACCGACGCGGGGGTGACTAATACGTCACTTTCCTGTCACTTTGATCCGTCAGAGAACTATCCTCTTCAGTGGTCAACTTGCCTTACAAATAAATTACAAACAAACACTACCAGCAGGCTCCTAAGCAAAATACTGGTTAAAGTAGAAATTGGTTTTTATTGGTTTTGCTTTTAATAAGGGACAAGTATGAACATATTCTTCAGTTTATTTTGTAACTCGCGCTTTTTATTCAAATTTTCTCATCGCTTTCTTCTCATTCATTTTACCCGTCGAAGACTGTAGGTCGGGCAGTCGAAAGCTCGTAGCTTTTAAGCATTTTAGCCAGAGATCGTTTTTAGATTTTAATTATGATATAACTTATATTCTCCTACAAAAGGGTGTGTTTTGTGTTTTGAAATGATATTAGTTAGCAAATTTATTCATAACCGCTAATCGTAATATAAAAAAAAATCAGTTTATTATCAAGCAAAAATAAATTCTATGAGGTCCCACCGAGATTTGAACTCGGATCGCTGGATTCAAAGTCCAGAGTGCTAACCATTACACCATGGGACCCGGTATATAGAGAAGGCGGAAAAATTAAGCAATTATCTTTGTATCATTGTTTATAAACATAAGGAAATATGGTGGTAATAGCCCATTTCAAAACGTTCAAATCTCAAACAGTGTACAGGAAAAACTTCATAAACACTGAACACCAAGAGACAACAACAAAAACACAAGCAACAATGAAAAGAAAGCTACACAATGAGATGTGGTATTAAAAATCAAAGAAGATAACGTAGCTATGGCGAATAAGCATTTTGTCCGAGTGTATCACCCGCTAAGCTGCAGTAGCGTTACAAATCTATCTTTAGCAGTAACATTTTAATCATTCGTTGCACTGCATCTGATGAAAATAATTCTGTCCTTATATCAGAAACTTAAAAACCAAACGTGAAAGTCACCGAAAAACCCCGGAGGACTTGCTGCTCTGGTTTGTTTTCACTATTGTTTTCAAACCCTCAAAGAAGTCAGTTTTTTCTAATCTTTCATGTTGGGCGCACAAAAATGATCTGCGTCGGCCGGGAATCGAACCCGGGTCAGCTGCTTGGGAGGCAGCTATGCTCACCACTATACCACCGACGCGGGGTTGGCTGATACTTCACTTTCCTTTCAGTTTGATCCGTCAGAGAACTACCCTCTTCAGTGGTCAACTTGCCTTACAAATAAATTACAAACAAACACTGTCAGCAGGCTCTTAAACAAAATACTGGTTAAAGTAGAAATTGTTTTTTATTGGTTTTGATTTTAATAAGGGACAATATATGAACATATTCTTCAGTTTAGCTTACTCTAACGATATAACTTATATTCTCCTACAGAATGGTGTGTTTTGTGTTTTGAAATGATATTAGTTAGCAAAGTTATTCACCACCACAACTCTCTAACTCTTTTCTGATTGGCCGAAAGCCTACAGTGAATTTTCGAAATCAGCGCTCGTGACGTCATAACTGCAGAATAATCATTTCAAGGTCACGAGTAATCATGTCAAGGTCACGGGATATCATGTCATGTAAGACCGCAGTGCATGATTTCCAAGGGTAATCATGTCAACTTCGCGCGATTCGTGTTGCTTGCCGTCAGTGATCATGAAGAAGCAGAAACATGACTTTCAAGTTTTTGCGTTCGTTCAATGTATCATAAAACAATTATTACATTCGGTTTTTGTGATATCCAGAATAATCAAGGTCTCGGTAAGGGCTATCAGCCTCAGCCTTCGGCTTCGGCTGATAACTCTTACCTCGACCTTGATTATTCTGGATATCACAAAAACCTCATCCAATAATTGTTTATAAACATCTGGAACTTACTTTGGCTATCTAGTCGACTGATTATCTGAACCGAACCAAAAACTATTTACAAAAGCACTTTTCCTGATACTCCTAAAATGAGATGTAAGTGGATATTTTTGGGCAAACGCGATCTTCGCGTTATGTCACGCACCGCCGTAACTTCGAAATGCGATAGTTTCCAAACGATGGATGCTATTTGAGCTAGAAAGTTGTAAACAGATGTAAATTTAGTACGTCTTATGCCAGATGAGGATAAAACCTTTATGGCTCTTTAGTTTTGGATTTGAGAATTTGATGACGTCACGTGCAAAATTTAGTTTTCTTTTCTATGATGGCACGGTAACGAATCGGTCCGGATTTTTCTTTCTTTGACCAAGGTCACAGTAACGCGTGCGCGATGTGCGTGTAGAAAAGGTATAACAAGTATCAGCTCTATCCCAAACGTCGTGTTACTGCCGTGCCGAACTAAATTCAAGAATTAAGTTTGACTTAATCACGGCGGTAGCACGACGTTTGAAACCACTCAGTTTAATAAGTTCAGCACGCCAGGCGTTGCCGTGCCGCGTGGCAGTAGCGCGACTTGGCTTCAAACGGTGTGCTCTTGCCGTGCCGAGCTGAACTCATAGTCTGCTATATCAACTGCCGTTGCTTTCTAGCATACAAAGTGGTCTTCAGAAGAGCAATCTTCTTCGGATCCTTAGCCTGCGAAAACAGCCGTCCTTCGGCTTCGCTCCCGGAAGAAGGACGGCTGTTTTCGCAGGCTATCGGATCCTCGGCTCACTGCCGCTCTTTTGTCATGCCACTGCCGGGCCAAATTTATTTGAGTTCGGCACGGCAGTAGCACGGCGTTTGGAACGGGCCTTAAAAGTGATTTGAGAGAGGAAATAATAATAAAAAAAAGTTTTTTACCGGCTTAGGGTCAGGTCGTATAGTTTTTCACTGTACGGACCTCCCAGCCGGCAAAATAACAGATATATAAAATCGAGATATTGTTCGCCAAAAAAAAGAGCCTGATCGCAGGTTAGGAAGATATTAAACGTAAATGAAAAATAATAAATGTATGTAATCAAGCGATTTCTGCTGCCAACCTAGACGCAGACGTGCGTCTATCTGTCAGCTAATAATGTAGCCCCAATTTTTCAATGCATCGCGAACCTTAACCGCGCGTAAAACAATTAACCAAAGTAGATCATTTTTGAAATTCTCACAAAATTCATCACGAACAAGTGACCAATGCCGATCCAGGTCAAAACCAATAGTTAAAAACGAGACCCAATATCGGTGAATAACGGGTGAGGATGACTTTTCCTTAAGTAGAGTGTAATAACATTTCTTTGAAGTAAAAACAAAATTGCGCCAGTCTTGGCAAGACAAGATCTTACGGAGACTGGTCACAACAGAAAGGCAATTCGAATAAAAGGGTGTTAGAAGTTGAGCACTCGGAGAGGAGTTATCCCGAAGGAAACGCCACTCCGGTCGAATTGGAGATAGCTTAGCCCCGAAAAAATACTTAATGAGATAAAAAGACTTTGAATCGGCATTGGAGCAATTAGAAACTACTGATGCTAACTTTAAGGCATCTGCCTTGATCTTAAAGTTAATGATCAATGCTTAAGCCGCCCTATAGGAAGGGCTGATGACACGACTGTCAGCTCACGGTCTCCATTCGGCAACCCCACAGGAAAGGCCAAATCAAATTATTTACCTCCGAAATAACCCATTTTGGGACAGGAAGAATAGTAGCTAGATACAGGAGTTTGCTAATTCCTATTGTTTTCACAATCAGGGACTTGCCCACCAGGGACAAAGAGCGAGATTTCCAAAAATTAAGATGGTTTTCTAGATTCTTAAGCTTTGGCCGCCAATTGTCAGACTCTGCGTTCTGTCCGAAAACAACCCCTAGAATTTTCATTTTTGTTACCCATGTGAGGCCAAACGGCTGGTCAGCGCGAGAGCGCCACGCGCCCACCCACATGGCCTCTGTTTTGGATACATTGAGTTTTGCTCCGCATCCCCTCTCGTACACGTTGATTACGCAAAAGAGGGCTGCAAGAGAATAAACAGATTTGACTAGACTAGTCGTGTCATCAGCATAAATACCTACTTTGTATTGAGACTCGTTAGCACCAGGTAAGAGAAAGCCTTCAATTTGGGAGCATGAACGAATTTGACATGCAAGAGTTTCAACGCAAAGAATATATAGCATGGGGAAAGGGAATCCCACTGGCGAACGCCGCGAATTAAAGGGATCGGCTCCGTGAGCCATTCATTCACAATAACGCGCATATTAGCACCTTTATAAAACGTGTTAACCCAGTTACAAAAAGAGGGGCCAAAACCAAAACGAGTTAGCAAACTCTGTAGAAAAGAACGGTTTACGCGATCAAAGGCTTTCTCCTGATCAAGACATACTAAAATGCCAGTTTCCCCTGTGCGATCAAGCTAATCTAAAATATCCCTAAGAGTATGAAGATTCGTTGAAATCTTCCGCCCAGGAACAGAGCATGTTTGGTCAGGATCAACAATGAATTCCAGGACTTTAGAAAGGCGAACAGAGATAGCCTTAGAGCAGATTTTATAATCAACATTGAGAAGGGAGATCGGTCTCCAATTTTTAAGAGATTTCCGATGCCCCTTTTTATAGATCACGCGAGTATTACTTGTTTTCATGGATTAACACATCTCACCAGCTTGAAAACAGGAGTTGAAAACAAGAACTAAATGAGGAGCTAATATATCCCAAAATTTACGATAAAATTCAACGGTTAAACCATCGGGCCCGGGAGATTTGTTCGTATTCATGTTCTTAACTGCAAAGGAAATTTCATCAATCGTCATTGTGCCCTCACACAATGACGACTGATGAGGCGACAGCTGGCGAGAAAGTGAAGACAAAAGATCATCCTGGAAAACCATATCAACCGGTTCTTCCGAAAACAAGGAAGAATAGAAATCAACATGTGCCTGCTCAATTTTATCTTGTGACGAAACCTCAACGCGGATGAATTATATATCGATGGTATTTTGCTTCTCTGCGCATTAGAAGAGTGCAGCTGAAAAAAAATAACGAGTTGGGCGTTCGCCCTCGTCGAGCCATTCCGCTCGACTGTGGACTAAAATTCCTTCGATTTCTTTAGTGTAGATGACCTTTAAGCGGCATTCTATATCTTGAATAGAATCAACAACGAAATTGTCACCGTTGACCAGGCGTTGACGAAGACTACTTAATTTATTGATTAGAAAAACACGATCTCGACACAATTGCCGGCGCTTTTGGCGGGAAAACGAAATCGATTCTTGCTTGATAGAAACTTTTAAAAATTCCCACCAATCTTGAAGAGACCGAAATGAAGCAAAATACAAAACGTGACTTTGAATTAAATTACGAATCATACCACAGAAGTTTTTGTCATCAAGGAGCGAGTTATTTAGTTTCCAACCCCTTGGCGCGCTTAGCGGCATCAGAGATATCAAAAACAAAAGAAACAAAATTGTGATCAGAAAGCGGACAAGGTGAGATTTCATACTGGCAATCAGATGTAAACAACTCCTTTGAAACAAAGAACTTGTCTAAGTGACTAGCAATTGAATAGGTAATCATGGTTGAACCAGGTGAATTCGCGCGCGCTAGGGTGTAACTTATGCCACGCATCGACCAAAACAAAATCAGATTTTAGAGATTTACATTCACCACCGACTGAAACATTCCCGCCAAATTTATCGAGTGCATTTTCATAACAATTGAAATCCAGCGATCACGAGAGCGGACGCAGGAACAAAGTATTCATGAAGGAATTCGTAAAACAATTTTCGATCAGTATGATTGGTGGGAGCATAAATATTGACGAAGTTAAGATCTACACCGTCGATTCTAACCAGAATACTAATTATACGCCCATTAGGGTCCCTTTTCCAAGACACTACTTCATCGGAGCACTTGGGAGAAATTAAAACGGCAACACCTCCTTGTTTGCCAATTGAGGGGGACCAATAACTACGGCGGGATTCGAACCTGCGCGGGGAGACCTCAATGGATTTTTAGTCCATCACCTTAACCACTCGGCCACGACTACCTACCTAAAATTTTTATGTTTTGACTTTTCATTTTATCTGCGTTTTACATAAATATTGTTTAACAAATAAAGAAGCCTAAGCCGTGTATTACACTGTGATAAAACACGACGGGCATTTTACAACACGAGGGAAATGTAGAAAACACGAGCCGCAGGCGAGTGTTTTCAACATTTCTCGAGTGTTCTCTAATGTCCGGAGTGTTTTATCACAGTGTAATACACGGCTTAGGCTTCTTCATTTGCTTTATAATAAAGATTTTAAAACCCCTGATTTTAGGACCCTGCGCGCGCTCTGATTGGTTAAAAACCCATGTTTTATCAGAGGTTATAAAATAATTGACATACTACGCGCGCTCTGATTGGTCAATAGAGTTGCACAACCTATGTTCTATTGTACCGGTAAACACATAGAAAAGTGGTTCCGTCACTGTTCCCGTAATGGCCGAAGAGAGTCAGGAAAATTCCTCCAACTTCGACCCGGCTTTTGGTCTGGAAAGGTCAGCAGGCGAAAATCAAGGTAAACCAAAATCTAAACCAACGAATGAAAACAATAGTGCGGAGGAAGACTGGTCCAGCAAGAAGAGACGATTTGCCGTGGTCGAAAGCAAAGCTCTACGGGAACGCAACACAGTAGCGACAAAAAACGGATTTCACTGACTGAGATGTCAATAACACGAATATCTTTCGTTCAACACATACATGGAAATTTACAAGGAAGAACAGGACCAGAAGTTTGTTCCCATATATAAGTTTATATGCTTAAACTTTTCTGTCCATTGCAAAAATTTTACGCCGATTCCGTTTACGCGTAAGTTTAGAGGGAGTTTTTAAGCGCTTTGGGTGCCTTCCGCGGTTTGTGGAGGCTGCATTTCTGACTACAGGCGGGCTCCACTGATCAATTTGGGTTGTTAAAAAGCAGGGAGATTATTTCTTACGAGTTGACATTTAAGCCTAGGAGAAATTTTGAGTTTAAACTCAAGGCATGCATGCATAACACGATAAATGATTTTGGTTTCCGTGAGCTTAGCTTTCAAACGATAGCTTTCATTTAACTAAATACAGAGAGACACGCACTTCAAAGCCTTCAACATAATAAATAAATTCTGAAAAATTTTCGAAAGCAGCGTTTCTGTAACTAACCTTTATTCCATTCACAAATCTTTGAAAAGTTATCGTTAAATCAATTCACGAAGCGTATCTTCACGAAGATCAATGACATTCTTTAAGTCTAACGCACGGCATTCACGGAAAAAAGCTTTTAGTGTTATAGTACAATGTTTGAATTTTTAAATATTTTTAGCGTATTGTGATGTATTTTTAGGCTGATGAATTGATCGTGTTGAAAAAAAAAAAAATCTTATCTTATGAAGTCTGTACTACTTGCAAACTGTCCGTACAGTCTTTTACTTTCGCGATGGCCGATTCCGCCTACACATCTCTGCATTTCTTCGTCAAAATACTTTTGAATTAATTAATACACTTTCTGCCTTTCACCGATAACCTTTTCCTTTCCTTTCTTAAAACTATTTTAGCGTCGCTTTGCTGTGCAGATTTGTGTCCGGCGCCGAGTCTGTGCTTTCATTCTGTCAGTCGCTGTGATTTGTTTGTCTTGTCAATCTCATGAGTTTGATGAGAATTAGCAACATGATCACGAAAGTACAATAATTTTCCTCTCTTTGACAAACGTTTTCCATAGTTATTTCATAAAAGCAATAGACCACTCTTTCTATGGGTTTACTGTCGCAATAAACCACTTGGGATGTTGGGAGAACACTCGAAAAGCTTGTAAATCACTCGCCTAACGGCTCGTGTTTTCTACATTTCCCTCGAGTTCTCAAATGCCCGTCGTGTTTTATCACAGTCTAATACACGGCTTAGACTTCTTTATTTGTTAAATAAAACATGAAGAAGCCTAACACATGTATTACACTGTGATTACACTCCGGACATTTGAGAACACTCGAGAAATGTAGCGGCTCGTGTTTTCTATATTTCCCTCGAGTTCTCAAATGCCCGTCGTGTTTTATCACAGTGTAATACACGGCTTAGGCTTCTTTATTTGTTAAATAGTAATTAGTAATAATAATAGACCTTTTTACCGATACGGAGGCCATCTTGAATTCTATTGTTTTGACTGAGAAATTATGGGTTGCCGAGGGGGCAATCGCTGGAAAATTTATCTTATACACAGCTTTCAGGATAAATTTTTACTGCTTGTCTCTCATATTCCATAACAAATATTACAAGCGTCACATCTTTCCGTCACGATATTTGGCAGTTGTTCCTATGGTTATCGAAAAATTATTGTTAAAAGTTATCACGCCAAAGTATTCTTTTTAATTATTTCTCATCTGCCCCCTGGGCATCCCATAATTTCCTCGGAATTCAAGATGGCCGCCGTACCGGTAAAAAGGTCTATTTTTTTTTTTATTTTTTTTTCTCGTGGTCATATCTTGAAAATTAAAGGATGTCTTCATCATTCCAATGGAGATTCCTTAGTAGAGATTATGTTACCTTTCTTTTCTTCAGCTTTTCTTCTTGAAATAACTGACAAAATATAATTTTTGTTTTGACAATTGATTTGAAAGTTAGTATGTATTAATCACAACATATTGTAATGTAAGAAGTGAAGTAATAATTCAAAACGAAAAAGCTACAGCAAGAACAACAAAACATAGATGATATCCATCTGATGTAACCGGCAGGATTCGAACCTGCGCGGAGAGATCCCAGTGGATTTCAAGTCCATCGCCTTAACCACTCGGCCACTCGGCCACTACCTTGAGAGTTCATACTCGATTAAAAGAACAAAAGAGGAGTTCACAAAGATATTTTTTTTTAAACCAACACAGCGTGAAGGAGAAGTGGTATCTGTCACAGTAGCAGCCGACTGGCGCAGTGGCCGATAATCCAGAGATCCGAGAAACAAAACCTCGCTCTGCTATTATATATTAAATCTTTTGTTCGTACATAAGATTTTCGAATACCTCAGAATGGTATGACTTAACAGTGATTTTTTTTGTATTATTATGTTGGACCAACATTTTTTCTTTTTATTTTATCTGGGCAATAAGAAACATTACATATAATTAACAGACCATTTTTAAACGCCATCAGTGGATAGCAGTCAAATGCATTGTTAAATATTTCAAAACATTATCCGTTATCAACAGAGTGGCGCAGAGGAAGCGTGCTGGGCCCATAACCCAGAGGTACGAGGATCAAAACCTCGCTCTGCTACTTTTTTTTTTTTGTTTACATAAATAGGGATTACTTCATGGAAAATGCGAGCGTACGATTTTCATTCACGAGTTGAGGAGTATTAGAAAACGAATGAGTGAGCGTAGCGAACGAGTGAGACCCGCTTTTCTTGACATTTCTTTCTTAAGACTCCCGAGTTTGTCGCTGCCAACGGCGTTGCACTTGAACCAGCATTTGCAATTGTTAGTCGATTTGTATTTCACATTGTTGACTGCAATATAAAATGGGGCGTCAGGATCATTCATTTTTCTGGCCTTTTCTCGGCAAAACCTTTGTACACCGCTACTGGATCCTTTTCGCTCACGTTAGTTGAAAACATTTTTCGTGCGAAGGCTCTCACTTCGCGGGGGTCGGCGGCGATTCTTGTTTTGGTTTGACGCTCGTTGAACTCCAAAAAATGATCATTTAGAAGAAAAGTAAGCAAAGAAATTCCATGTGCAAATAGAGCAGTTTAGTAACAGCAACCGAAAAAAAGCGCTTATTGATCCACAGTTATCCGCCAGCAGCAGAGTGGTGCATGGAAGCGTGATGGGCCCATAACCCAGAGGTGCGAGGATCAAAACCTCGCTCTGCTAACAATTTTATTTGGCATTCTTTTTTCTTGCAGTCAGACCCCACAAATATTATTGAAAAGTAATTTAGTTTAGGAATTCCAACAAACATCCTTGGTAGAGATAATATGAGCTTTCTTTTTTTCAGCATTTCTTGTTGAAACAACTTATAATTACTATAATTTATGTACATAAATGAACAAATTGCAGGCTAAGAAATTCCCATTATTAAGAGCTATATACACGTCATCCGTGAGCAGAGTGGCGCAGTGGAAGCGTGCTGGGCCCATAACCCAGAGGTCCGAGGATCAAAACCTCGCTCTGCTATTTTTTATTTATTTATCTTTTTCACTCTTACGAACAGTGTTTCCTTTTAATTTCCTGACATTAGCTAGAAAGTGGTAACCTTTTACTTCAGTCAGAACTGTATAAACCAGGATTGTCACTAGGTGCCTGAAAAAGCAAAAACCCAAGTTCCGACAAGCTCACTAAAGAGTAATGTAACTACGATTCCTTTCAAAAGCCTATCTAAAAACTGAAAATCTTTGAAAACATAATCTCTTTCAAATACCAGGAAGATAAGTGGTTAAAACAGTGATGTTTTTTGCATGATTCACATGTAAATGCTCGACCTTTTCAAGATAGCAAGGAGACATACAGCTATTTTATTTCAGTTCACAGAAGAATAAAAAGAGAACCTTTAATTCAACGTAGTCGGCAGGATTCGAACCTGCGCGGGGAGACCCCAATGGATTTCTAGTCCATCGCCTTAACCACTCGGCCACGACTACCCTGATAAAACCTGATAGATTTAATATCATGTCGATACACGTCATCCGTGAGCAGAGTGGCGCAGTGGAAGCGTGCTGGGCCCATAACCCAGAGGTCCGAGGATCAAAACCTCGCTCTGCTAACACATTTTTAGTTCTTATTCTTTTTTCTCTTAGTCATATCTTGTAAATGATATTCAAAGGAAGTCTTTAGAATTGCAGTGGAGATTCCTTAGTGGGGATAATGTGACCTTTCATTTCTTTTTTTTTTACTTAAAAGAATGTTTGAAGACGTTTTTCGTCTTATTTTTACTTACTATCAACCAATCAAATTAAAGAAAAAACCGAAGCAACCGGCGGCCAGTGCGGGAAAACGCACGCAATTTGTCGATCGGTAATGCCTTGCGTACTCGAGGTTTTTTGACACAATATCCCTTCAGCATTAAAAATGGAAAAATTGTAGTCAGGAGATGTCGTAAGCTCTATCAAAAAAGGTTTGCCACTGACTCTTGAAATTTTGATATCTCTTCAGCATTTTTCTATTAAAATAAAAAATTTAAAATGATTTTGTATGTTACTAAATCAAGCGCGTTGTCGTGTTTCAGGTCTTTAAACTTTCCTTTGAGGTACAAAGGTATTATTTGATTGCGATCGAACTTGCTTGTTGTCAACAAAAGATCATTTATTCGAAACATTTAATCTTCATAACCAAAAAAAGAAGAGAACAGCTCTTCGTAGAAGGTAGGATTCGAAGCTGCGCAGGAGGACCCCAATGGATTTCTAGCCCATCACCTTAACAAATCGGCCACGACTATCTAACTCACTCTGCTAAAATTTTGTTATTTTTTTGAAGCTTTAATTTCACAACTGCTTAAGTTGCCTATATAACTGCGATGATCAACCATGTCTTTATATCTTTCTCCGTAGTCCAACTATACGGTATTTCATATATTCACATTCTACACTATCTACGGGTATATTACGAAGTAACAACATGATCAGCGCCCAGTTAGCTTGATAGCTCAGTGGGAAGATCACTGTACCGGTATGGCACAGGTCAAGGGTTCGAATCCCGTTCAGGCATGAAGTTTTTTTTAGGCTTTAGACTAGGTTTACACTGGAGGAAATTCTTCCGGATTCGTGACGAATTATCTACGCATACCATGTTGACGTCCTCCACACGTAATCGGAGATGACGATGGCACGTTTGAAATCCTGGGCTATTCTGGATAGAACCTGGCCAAGAGACAGGTCGGACTACATGATTGGCAAAAAGGTGGTAGGCGAGTGGAAAAAAATTTTCAGACTGTCTTAACCCCTACTTGTTTGGCGGCATGTTTCTTCTCGTTGTCGAGGCAACAAACTGCTTGTTAACCATTTCATCGTGAATGTTCCCGGAATTGAAGTAGCGTGAAAACGCTTAGGAATCTGAATATCGTTTCAGTGTAAACACCAACGAATCCGAATACTCTGAAATTGATGAATCCAGAAACAATTACGAATCCGAAAAAATCCCGTTTAGTGTAAACCTAGTCTTAATTTCACAACTGCTTAAGTTGTATCTATGACTGCAATGATTAATCCTGTGTTTAAATTTTACATAAATATTGTTAGTAATAAACCAACTAGAGAATATTCTAAAGCTTTCTTTTCTATTTAAAGTGTCCATATCATCAAAATTTTTATTTTCCCATCTGATTCTATGTTTCATGCAATGAACTTCTGCGAAAAAGTTTTTTCGATTTGGATAAAAAGCACTTTTTTATGAAGTTTTAAAAACCTGAAAATCCTATTTTCTTGCGGTCGACCCGTGCCGCTGATCACAGCATCGACATGCTCAGAATTGCGGCGTAGATTAAGTACAGTGTGATTTCAGGCTTGACTTATCTCGCTTGTTTTACTTCTGTAAATTTAGCTTCGTAGTCCATGCAAAATGCTCCTTTCCAGCATTTTGTATGAGCTACTAACTTACATTTACAGAGGTAAAACAAGCGAGATGAGTTAAGCCTGAAGTCACGTGTTTCTTTAATCTACGTCACAACTCATTCAAAACGAAGGGAAGACTGGTGCGAACCATGGACCAAAATGGCGGAAAATTTGAACGATTTTAAAAGTTCTAAAAAAGATTGCATTTTATCCAAATCGAATTTTACTTTCACAGTAGTTCATTGGGTGATATATAGAATCGGATAAGAAAATAAAAAATTTGACGACAGGGGCACTTTAACAATTTGACTATGAGCCCGAGTTTTCTACGAGTAGATAATCAATGAGGCCGCGCCGAGTTGAACATCGCTCATAGAAAACGAGGGCGAGTATTCTAATTGTTTTAGTATAAGTTTACAATGGTCTCATTGCATAAAAATGTAAAGTAACGCTTAGGAAAAATTGTTTTATTGTGTTTACATCAGCAATTCAAACACTGCGCGTGATGTGCGACAAATCAAATTTGATTTTTGGCCAAAACCTTAGTCCCCAGATCATCATTCGGAGTAGTTTCAATCACTTGTGACTTTTGTCCAAAACCAAAAGCCACGGATCATCGTTCGGAGCAGTTTGGGTCACCAATGGTTTTTGGCCAAAACCGCAGGCGGCGGGTCATCGTTCAGAGTAGTTTCAATCACTTATGACTTTTGGCCGAAAACAAAGGCCGCGGATCATCGTTCGGAGCAGTTTAGGTCACTTATGATTTTTGGCCAAAACCAAAGGACGTGGGTCATCTTTCGGAGTAGTTTCAATCACTTGTAACCTTTGTCCAAAACCAAAGGCCGCAGATCATCGTTCGGAGCAGTTTGGCTCACTAATGGTTTTTGGCCAAAACCACAGGCGGCGGGTCATCGTTCAGAGTAGTTTCAATCACTTATGACTTTTGGCCGAAAACAAAGGCCGCGGATTATCGTTCGGAGCAGTTTAGGTCACTTATCATTTTTGGCCAAAACCAAAGGACGCGGGTCATCTTTCAGAGTAGTTTCAATCACTTATAATTTTTGGCCAAAACCAAAGGCCGCGGGTCTATTTACATAAATATTGTTAGTAAATAAACCAACTAGAGAACATTCTAAAGCTTTCTTTTCTATTTACCAATAAATATTATTTGACCATGAGCCCAAATTTTCTACGAGTAGATAGTCAACAATGGGCAGCCGAGTTGAATATTGCTCATAGAAAACAAGGGCGAGTATTCTTATTGTTTTAGTATAAATTTACAATGGTCTCATTGCATAAAAATGTAAAGTAACGCTTACAAAAATTATTTTCTTGTTTTTACATCAGCATGTCAAACGTTTCAAACACCTCGCGTGATGAGCGAATAATCAAATTTGATTTTTGGCCAAAACTGTAGTCACCCCATCATCATTCGGAATAGTTTCGATCACTTATGATTCTTGACCAAAACCCGGCAAAGGTCGCGGATCATCGTTCGGAGTAGTTTCAATCACTTATGACTTTTGGCCAAAACCAAAGGCCGCGGATCATCGTTCGGGGCAGTTTAGGTCACTTATGATTTTTGGCCAAAATAAAAGGCAGCGGGTCATCATTCGGAGTAGTTTCAATCGCCTATGATTTTTGTACAAAACCAAAGGTCGCGGGTCATTGTTCGGAGTAGTTTCAATCACTTATGATTTTTGGCCAAAACCAAAGGCCGCGGGTCTATTTACATAAATATTGTTAGTAAATAAACCAACTAGAGAACATTCTAAAGCTTTCTTTTTTATTTAACAATAAATATTGTTTGACTATGAGCTCAAATTTTCCACGAGTAGATAGTCAACAAGGCGCAACCAAGTTGAATATTGCTCATAGAAAACGAGGGCGAGTATTTTAATTGTTTTAGTATAAATTTACAATGGTCTCATTGCATAAAAATGTAAAGTAACGCTTAGAAAAATTATTTTCTTGTTTTTACATCAACATGTTAAACGTTTCAAACACCTCGCGTGATGTGCGAATAATCAATTTTGATTTTTGGCCAAAACCGTAGTCACCCCATCATCATTCGGAGTAGTTTCGGTCACTTATGATTCCTGGCCAAAACCAAAGGTCGCGGATCATCGTTCGGAGTACTTTCAATCACTTATGATTTTTGGTCAAAACCAAAGGCTGCGGGTCATCATTCGCAGTAGTTTCAATCACTTGCGATTTTTGGCCAAAGCCAAAGACTGCGGGTAATAGTTTGGTGTAGTTTCAATCACTTATCATTTTTGGTCAAAGCCAAAAGCGCAGGCCTCTTGTCAGGCTTCCGGGTAGTTTCGGTCACTTATGATTTTTGGCCAAAAGCGCAGGCCACTGCTAGGCTTCGCAGTAGTTGCTGTCACTGATTTTTGACCAAATGCGCAGGCCGCGGGTCAGTCTTCGGAGTAATTTAGGTCACTTATGATTTTCGGCGAAAAGCGCAGACCGCGGGTCAGGCTTCTTAGCAGTTTCGGTCACTTATGATTTTTTGGCCAAAAGTGCAGGCCGCGGGTCACGCTTTGTAGTAGTTTCGGTCACTTATGATTTTTTGCCAAAACCGTAGGCCGCGGATCATCGTTCAGAGTAGTTTCAATTACTTATGATTTTTGCCCAAAAACAAAGGCCGCAGGTAATCATTCGGAGTAGTTTCAATCACTTATGGTTTTTGGTTAAAAACAAAGGCCTCGGGTCATCGTTCGGAGTAGTGTCAATCCCTTGTGATTTTGGGTCAAAACTATAGGCCGTGCGTCATCGTGCGGAGTAGGTTCACTCACTTCTTGTTCTTGGCCACAGTCATTCTTCGGAGTAGTTTCAATCACTTATGATTTTTGGAAAAAAGCGAAGGGCACGGATCAGGCTTCGGAGTAGTTTCGCTTACTGATGATTTTTGGCCAAAAGCGCAGGCCGCGGGTCAGGCTTCGCATTTGTTTCGGTCACTTAACCTTTTTGGCCAAATGCGCAGGCTGCGGGTCAGGCTTCAGAGTAGTTTCATTCACTTATGATTTCTGGCCAAAAGCGCAGGCTGCGGGTGAGGCTTTAGAGTAGTTTCGGTAATTTATGATTTTTGCCCAAAAGCGCAGGCCGCAGGTCAAGCTTCGGAGTAGTTTCGGACAGTTCCGATTTTTGGCCAAAAGCGCAGGCCGTGGGTCAGGCTTCGGAGTAATTTCAGTCACTTACGATTTTTAGGCAAAAGCGCAGGCCGCAGGTCACGCTTCGGAGTACTTTCGGTCATTTATGATTTTTCCCCAAAAGCGCAGTCACCGGGTAAGGCTTCGGAGTAGTTTCGGTCACTTATGATTCTTGGCCAAAAGCGCAGGCCGCGGTTCAGGCTTTGGAGTACTTTCAGTGACTTTGATTTTTGGTCAAAAGCGCAGGCCTTGGGTCAGGCTTCAGAGTAGTTTCTCTCACTAATGATTTTTGGCCAAAAGCGGAGGCCGCGGGTCAGGATTCGAAGGAGTTTCGGTCACTTATAATTTTTGGGCCAAAAGCGCAGGCCGCGGGTCAGGCTTCGGAGTAGTTACGGTCACTTATGTTATTTTACCAAAGGCGCAGGCCGTGGGTCTGGCTCCGGAGTAGTTTATTATTGTAAGTGGGCTGTTGGATATTTTTCATAGAAACGGTGCGGTACAAAATTTTTTCCATTATTTGAAAGAAATTCCCCTTAGATTTCTTCTAAGACAATCAGACTAGACTTTCTCGACTTCTACGGGGTGAGTTTGACCTTGAGCCTTATCAACTAGTATCAAGACAAGAGTCATGAGCATCCTAGACAAGTCCAAAAAATTGCAAAAATCGTAGGAAATGTATATAAAAATTCAGTTTTACAAGGCGTCGTCCTTGCCGTCGCCGTTATCATTGTTAAGCTTCCTATTTGCATCTCGGCTGTGCGGAAGGTCGATACAGTTTTTTTGACATGAGGCCTTCCATTCGAAGCGGCTACCTTGTGCTTTGCTCATGTTTTATCCCAGACACAATCGGACGCAGATGAGAGTATCGTGTAAAAACCGTAAACAATCACATAAATTGCAGCTCTTTGTCAAGGTTCTTATTTACTCATCGATAAAGTTGTTAAGCGTTTCGATCGGAAGTTTGGCCGTCATGTTGAAACAATCCCGTTTAGCTTAATCTGTCAAAGCGATACCTTCTCACCTTCCCCATAACTACACGCTGTCGACGAATTTGAACTACCCTTTCACTGCAACATGTAATATTAGATGGCAGAGAGAACCGTAAAGGAAATTTAATCCGGCTACTGTAACTCAAGACACAAAAGGTGAACGTGAATATTATCTGACTGTATGTATAGCATAAATTACGTAGCCGTTACAGAGCATAGGCGTGCGTATAAAGAATGCTTGCCAAATTAGCATATTCTAACGTAAGGTATGTCCGCCATTTTGAATAGTCAAATCGAGCCGGTTTTTCCAGTTTGGCTATGACGTCAATGCTTTCCCATTGGCTCACAGCCAGCCTTTTGTTCTTTCGCTTTATAAGTGCGACACCACCCGGATGGTTGGGCGGCGAGTTAACTCCACAGCAATATAAACATCTCTCTTGATCTCTTTGCATATATAATGAACTAATATTCCTCTGCCGTCCCCCAACACATCCCCACAATATCCCCCATTTAGTTCTTGTTTTCAACTGAGTTACAGTAGCCAGATTAAATTTATTTTACGGTTCTCTCTGCCATCTAATATTTCATGTTGCGGATAAAACATATACCGTCCACGAATAGACCCTTTGCATAAATGGCGCCTAAATTTGAATAACAATACTTGATACATCCTTAGCCTCGGGCTCACGTTTTCAGACAAAGGATTTTTCACATGAATGTGAGGCTAAGGATGTATAAGTATTGTTATTTAAATTTGGGCGCCATTTATGCAAAGGGTCTATGCTTACTAACGAAAACAACTTCCAGTGCCTTACTACAGAGAGCATTCTTTGTCTCCGCAATGTTTAGATTTGAGGTCAACTAAGTAGCGAGATCCCCGGGAACTGGAAACTATGGAGAGAGAAATACGGTAATAAATACTTGGTTTGGAGCGGGAAAGCCCACAGTATCAGTTCACCATGTTCAAGCACGCGATATGATGGCGATGGCCTTTAGCTTTTCAAAGCTTCAAGCTATACTGAAGAAGAAGATGCAAACGATTGCATTTGGAGTGTAGTTATGGGGAAGGTGAAAAGGTATTGCTTTGACGGATTAAGGTAAACGAGCTTGTTCCAATAGGACGGCCAAACTTCCCATCGAAACGTTTAACAACTTTATCGCTGAGTTAATAAGAACCTTTACAAAGAGCTGCAATTTATGTGATTGTGTACGGTTTCGACACGATACTCTCATCTGCGTCCGATTGTTCCTGGGATAAAACATGAGCAAAGCACAAGGTAGCCGCTTGGAATGGAAGGCCTCATGTCAAAAAACTGTATCGACCTTCCGTGCAGCCGAGATGCGAATAGGAAGCTTAACAATGATGCCGGCGACGCCAAGGACAACTCCTTGTAAAACTGAATTTTTAAATACATTTTCTACGTTTTTTTTTCAATTTTTTTGGATTTGTCTAGGATGCTCATGGCTCTAAAAGCCTCGCTCGGGTTAAATATGTAATGACGGCGTTCAATTGGGTGATGTAGCAGCTGTCGTAAGGTCTCACATGAGTGGCTCGATACCCTTAGAGTGAACAATACAACTGACAAACAACAGAAACAATGCCCCTAGCCCTAAAACAATAACAGCTGCTACAAGGACCAAACAATAGCAGCTTACGAGAGCTGCAACACTTCTGGTTCAATTCCGAATGGAAATACGAAAATATTAGCAGCTTGACTTGTCGTTCGCGTTCTCCGGACTACGTAGACGCGGTCATTCTGCGTTGTTGTATTGCAGAGAACGGCTGTGATACAAACGTTCACTATACACACTTATACAGCCATTATTTTGCTCATTAAATCTTTTGTTTGGTGGTGTCTATTGTCGTCGTGGTTTGCTCCAGACTAAGCCACACTTCGCCGCAGGAATTTAAAAACGTTTTCTACGCGGGTTACGCCTAGGGTCCAGAGTACGTCAAGTAGATGGAACGCCCCCTGTGGGGTTTTGTTCTGTTAAGATTTACATTGATTAGGTAGCCCTGAGCTTGCTCTACAAGATGAATACCATTTCTGTTGCTTATGACGTCACATGACGTTAAATGTCTCCATGTGATCGGCGTCTTAGAATCGCCATCTTGGACTTTACTGTTATCTTAAAAAGTCAAGAAATGACGGAGATTAATGCAAAATCAAGCCAGAATGCTTATGCAATGTACAAATACGTGAATTTCTGCAATTCGATGAAAAACTGGAGAAAATACAGAAAGGTGTCAAAACAGTTGATTTTTGGCCAAACCTACCTGGGATTTGTGATTGCCATTGCGACGTCGAAAATGATAGACATACATTGACATATTCAAATTTCTACGTCCGAGGGATAAGTTTATGCGGAAACCAGTGGGCTATTCATCTGATATATACTACCTTAGCTGTGGTTGATACCATAATCTTAAGTTCAAAATTTAGTTCTGGGTTAAAGACTCACACTAGCCCTCGGTTAAACTGATTATTTCCTTGCTTCTACCTTGCGTTTGAAGCATATATTCGGCTATCAAAGAAACCACTGTTCTCATTCATTCCGAAGAATTCACGAATTGACCAATAACAATGCGAGCGAACTTAATCGTCCGTTTTGGTTCAAGTTTGTTAGTTGATTGCTGGCTACAGCAGAGAGAAGATATCAAAAAACAGTTGCTCAACAAGTGAAGAAGTCTCCTTCAGCTTTTTTCTTGTTACATCTGTCTTGTAATATTCTTTGCGATTAATTTGCGATGAGAAAATTCCCAAGTCGTCGATGCTTACCCAAGGAATGTGTAGTGTTAAAAAAACAGCATCACACTTTGCGCAACTGTGTGATGTAGTTTTAACACTTAAATGTAGCAGCCTTAACAGAAAAACAAGAAAACCTTCATACTGTATGGGAGATTTCTTCAATTTATAAAAACTCTTGTCTAGATACTAGTTGATAGGGCTCAAGATCAAACTCACCCCGTAGAAGTCGAGAAAGTCTAGTCTGATTGTCTTAGAAGAATTCTAACGGACATTTCTTTCAAATAATGGTAAAAAGTTTGTACCGCACCGTTTCTATGAAAAATATCCAACAGCCCCCTTACAATATGAAACAGCTCCGAAGCCTGACCCGCGGCCTCCGCTTTTGGCCAAAAATCATAAGTGACCGAAACTACTCCGAAGCCTGACCCGCGCCCTGCACTTTTGGCCAAAAATCATAAGTGAACGAGACTACTCCGAAGACTGACACGCGGCCTGCGCTTTTGGCGAAAAAGCAGGAGTGACCTAACCTACTCCAAAGCCTGACCCGCGGCCTGTGCTTTTGGCCAAAAATGCTAAGTGGCCAAAACCAATCCGAACGCTGGCCCGCAGCCTGCGCTTTTGGCCAAAAATCATAAGTGAACGAGACTACTCCGAAGACTGACCCGCGGCCTGCGCTTTTGGCTAAAAATCATAAGTGACCGAACCTACGCCAAAGCCTTACCCGCGGCCTGCGCTTATGGCCAAAAATCATAAGGGACCGAATTTACGCCGAAGTCTGACCCGCGGCCTGCGCTTTTAGCCAAAAATCATAAGTGACAGAAACTACTCCGAAGCCTGATCCGCGGCCTGCGCTTTTGGCCAAAAATCATAAGTGACAGAGACTACTCCGAAGCCTGATCCGCGGCCTGCGCTTTTGGCCAAAAATCATAAGTGACCGAAACTACTCCGAAGCCTGACCCGCGCCCTGCACTTTTGGCCAAAAATCATAAGTGAACGAGACTACTCCGAAGCATGACACGCGGGCTGCGCTTTTGGCCAAAATTCATAGGTGGCCTAAACTACTCCGAAGCAATCCGCGGCCTGCGCTTTTGGCCAAAAATCATAAGTGACGAAACTAATCCGAAGCCTGACCCGCGCCCTGCACTTTTGGCGAAAAATCATAAGTGACCGAGACTACTCCGAAGACTGACACGCGGCCTGCGCTTTTGGCGAAAAAGCAGGAGTGACCTAACCTACTCCAAAGCCTGACCCGCGGCCTGCGCTTTTGGCTAAAAATCATAAGTGGCCTAACCTAAGACAAAGCCTGACCCGCGGCCTGTGCTTTTGGCCAAAAATGCTAAGTGGCCAAAACCACTTCGAAGCCTGGCCCGCAGCCTGCGCTTTTGGCCCAAAATCACAAGTGACCGAAACTACTCCGAAGCCTGACCCGCGCCCTGCACTTTTGGCCAAAAATCATAAGTGACCGAGACTACTCCGAAGACTGACACGCGGCCTGCACTTTTGGCGAAAAAGCAGGAGTGACCTAACCTACTCCAAAGCCTGACCCGCGGAATGCGCTTTTGGCTAAAAATCATAAGTGACAGAAACTACTCCGAAGCCTGATCCGCGGCCTGCGCTTTTGGCCAAAAATCCTAAGTGACCGAAAGTACTCCGAACCATGACCCGCAGCCTGCGCTTATGGCCAAAAATCATAAGAGACCGAATTTACGCCGAACCATGACCCGCAGCCTGCGCTTTTAGCCAAAAATCATAAGTGACAGAAACTACTCCAAAGCCTGACCCGCGGCCTGTGGTTTTGGCCATAAATCATAACTGACCGAAACTACTCCAAAGCCTGACCCGCGTCCTTTAGTTTGGCCAAAAATCATTGGTGATTGAAACTACTCCAAGCGATGACCCGCTGTCTTTTGCTTTGGCCTTCAATCGCTAGTGATTGAAACTACTCCGAATGATTACCCGCGACCTGTGGTTTTGTCCGAAAATCATAAGTGAGCTAAACTACTCCGAACAATGACCTGCGGTCCTCGGTTTTGCACAAAAATCATGAGTGACCTATACTACTCTGAAGGATGACCCTCAGCCTTTGGTTTTGGCCGAAAACATAAGTGATTGAAACTATTCCGAACGATGACCCTCAGCCTTTGGTTCTGGCCAAAAGTCATAAGTGATTGAAACTAGTCCGAATGATGAACCGCGGCCTGCGGTTTTGCCCAAAAACCATAAGTGAACGAAAATACTCCGAAGCCTGACCCGCAACTTTTGGTTTTGACCAAGAATCATACGTGACCGAAACTACTCCGAATGATGATGGGGGCACTACAGTTTTGGCCAAAAATCAAGTTTGATTCTTCGCACATCACGCGCAGTGTTTGAAAGGTTTTAATTGCTGATGTAAAGACAAGAAAACAATTTTTCTAAGCGTTACTTTACATTTTTATGCAATGAGACCATTGTAAATTTATACTAAAACAATTAGAATACTTGCCCTCGTTTTCTATGAGCAATATTCAACTGGCTGAGTCTGGTTGACTATCTACTCATAGAAAACTCGGGCTCATAGTCAAATAATATTTATTGTTAAATAGAAAACAAAGCTTTAGAATATTCTCTAGTTGGTTTATTTACTAAAAATATTTATGTAAATAGACCCGCGGCCTTTGGTTTGGCCAAAAATCATTAGTGACCTAAACTGCTCCGAACGATGATCCTCGGCCTTTGGTCTCGGCCAAAAGTCATAAGTGATTGAAACTACTCTGAACGATTGACCCGCCGCCTGCGGTTTCGGCGGAATATCATAAGTGACCGAAACTACTCCGAATGGTCATACGGGGACTAAGGTTTGGGCCAAAAATCAAATTTGATTTTTCGCACATCACGCCCAGTGTTTGAAACCTTTGTATTGCTGATGTAAACACAATAAAACAATTTTTCCCAAGGGTTACATTTTTATGCAATGAGACTATTGTAAATTTATACTAAAACAATTAGAATACTCGCACTGGTTTTCTTTGAGCGATATTCAACTCGGCGGATCCTCGTTGACTATCTACTCTTAGAAAACTTTGGCTCATAGTCAAATTGTTAAAGAGAAAAGAAAGCTTTAGAATATTGGATAAAAGTGTTGTTTTTTGTCACTGACTTGTATATTACGGTAAGACGTTTCGGCTAACTCTTAAGCCTTCATCAGTTGAAAAAACCGCTTGATGTTACGCGCTATATTTAAAAACTTTTAAATTGAAACGTTGCGCGTGCTGTATGCGCGTGACTCGAGAGAATATAAGTACGTGCAAGGCACTTGTAGACTTCTGGGATGACCATGTGATCATTCCCAGCGTTCGGGTCTTTTACGCACATCCAAGCCTCCAGAAAAAGCCGCTGATGGTAATGCTACTCATGACCGACGACTTCAACGTTTTCAAAATTCATATGATGATGATGCCCGTGAACATGGCACGCAAGTTTGGAGATATGGTCGAACATCAGAACAGCCTTAATGTGCTCAGAAACCCGCGTCTTCAGTGCTCTTTCGGTCTGGCCATAGTATACAAAATCGCATTGACTGCAATTGATTCTGTACACTATTCCAGATGACGGACGGTCGGTTTCATCCTGCTGCTTGGGTCGAGGAAAAAGACTGTTGATGGTTCTCTGTGGCTGGTAGGAAACTCGCAAACTTTGTTGCTTTAGCACGCGACCAATTCTTTCGGAGACGCCCTTAACATACGGAAGTACTACATAACCATTCGTGGTAGGCTGAGATGGTTGTGTTGCCAGCGCTCTTTTGCATTCCTTGATAAAGCCAGACGGGTAATTGTTCTCTCGAAGCACCGCTTTACTCTTTGCGCCTCCTCGCGTTTTCCTTTACTCGTGGAGTGAATGTTTCTCGCGCGAAGGAGTAACGTCTTAACCACTGATCTTTTGTGGCACGAGGGGTGGTGGGAGAGAAAATCAAGGTAACGGTCTGTATGGGTTGGTTTTCTGTAAACCTCCACCTGAATTGCCGTTCCGTGTCTGGACGTGATGGTGTCAAGGAAAGGTAAGCCATACCCGTTAAAGTCTTCAAGTTCCAAAGTGAACTGAATGTTAGCATTGATTGAGTTCAGATGTTGGTGAAAAGCGTCGACTTGATCCTTTTTTAGGCAAGAATGGCTGTCGTCAACATAACGAAACCACCATTTGGGAGGATGAAGAGCTGTGGTGATGGCTGTCTCTTCTATTACTTCCATTGCGAGGTCGGCCAACACAGGACTGATTGGGGAACCCATTGCACACCCAAAAATCTGCTTGTAATGGTGGCCATCATGTTTGAAATAGTTGTTAGTTAGCACAAATTCCAGAAGCTTCATCACGTTGGAAACAGACATCTTCGTACGTTCTGCTAGGTTTTGATCCTGTTGAAGCCTCTCTTTGGTGATGGTAAGTGCTAAATCCACCGGAATGGAGGTGAATAATGATTTCACATCAAATGACACCATAATTTCTTCATCGGCAATAGAATATTGTTTGAGTTCGTGGACAAATTCAGAACTGTTTTTGACTGTCTAGGAATTCTTTCGTAATGGAGCCAAGATTGAAACAAGATGTTTAGATACAGCATACGTTGGACTGCCTATGCTGCTTGTAATCGGCCTGAGAGGTCTCTCAGGTTTGTGAATTTTGGGGAGGCCATAGAAAGATGCCGGTGTAGAATTATTGCAGTGAAGTTTTTTTATAAAGGCTCGGACCAATTTGTGGTGTCGTTCCAGTGTTATCGACTGTGATGTTGAGCGAAAGTTTCTTTAGGTCTTTTTCAACCCTTGTTGTTGGATTTAACCTCTTGTCGGTTAATTGCGAATAAGTCTTGGTGTCATCTAGCAAAGTAGAAACTTTTTCTTTGTACTCTTTGCTGTCCATGACAACCACTGATTTACCTTTATCAGCCTGAAGAATAGTTATGGTCTCATCCTTTCTCAGTTTTTTTAAGTGCATTCTCTTCTTCCTTTGATATGTTGGTTTTAAAGGGGGTCTTACATGTTCTTAATATGTTGGTGACACCAACTCGTATTTTGTTCTTAGCAGTTTGGCTGAGACTGTAGATACCAGTTTCAATAGATGACAATATTTTTGAGACTGGAACTTTCTTTGGAGTGATGGCGAAATTAAAACCTTTCATGAGGGCCGCAATTTCTACGGGGCTCGCGCGTAACATCAAGCGGTTTTTTCAACTGATGAAGGCTTAAGAGTTAGCCGAAACGTCTTACCGTAATATACAAGTCAGTGACAAAAAACAACACTTTTATCAACTATGTCATCTCCTGTCTACAATTACTCCATTTTTAACCACCTTTAGAATATTCCCTAGTTTGTTTATTTACTAACAATATTTATGCAAAATTTAAACACATGATTAATCATTGATTACTTACTTGCAGTCATATACACAACTTAAGCAGTTGTGAAATTAAGACTAGGTTTACACTAAACGAGATTTTTTTGGATTCGTAATTGTTTCTGGGTTCATCAATTTCAGAGTATTCGGATTCGTTGGTGTTTACACTGAAAGGATATCCAGATTCCTAAGCGTTTTCACACGACTTCAATTCCGGAAACATTCACGATGAAATGGTTAACAAGCTGTTTCTTGCCTCGACAACGAGAAGAAACATGCCGCCAAAAAAGTAGGGGTAGGTTGAGACAGTCTGAAAATTTCTTTCCACTCGCCTACCACGTTGTTGCTAATCATGTAGTCTCACCTGAAATTTGGCCAGGTTCTATCCAGAATCGCCCAGGTTTTCAATCGTGCCATCGTGATCTCCGATTACATGTGGAGGACGTCAACATTGTTTGCGTCGATAATTCGTCACGAACCCGGAAGATTTCCTCCAGTGTAAACCTAGTCTAAAGCCTAAAAAACTAATTCATGACTGAACGGGACTCGAACCCTTGACCTCTTCCATACCGGTACAGTGCTCTTCCAGCTCAGCTATCAAGCTAACTGGGCGCTGATCATGTTGTTATTTCGTAGATGGTGTAGAATGTGAATATATGAAATACCGTTTATTTGGACTATTTCGCAGTTATATACGCAACTTAAGCAGTTGTGAAATTAAAGCCTGATAAAAATAACAAAATTTTAGCAGAGTGAGGTAGCTAGTCGTGGCCGATTTGTTAAGCTGATGGGCTAGAAATCCACTGGGGTCCTCCTGCGCAGCTTCGAACCCTACCTTCTACGAAGAGCTGTTCTCTTCTTTTTTGGTTATGAAGAGTAAATGTTTCGAAATGATCTTTTATTGACAACATGCAAGTTTGATTGCAAACAAATAATACCTTTGTACCTCAAACGAAGGTTTAAAGGCCTGAAACACGACAACGCGCTTGATTTAGTAACATACAAAATCATTTTTAAATTTTTATTTTAATAGAAAAATGCTGAAGAGAACACCTTTTTTTGATAGAGCTTATAACATCTCCTGACTACAATTTTTTTCATTTATTTAAAGACGTCTAAAGACGTCCTTTGAAAAAAAATAAGAAATACAAATGTGTTAACAGAGCGAGGTTTTGATTATGGGCCCAGCACGCTTCCACTGCAACACTCTGCTCACGGATGACGTGTATCGAAATGATATTAAAACTCAACTTAATAATAACGCTCTCAACAACGGTATTTTCTTAGTCTGCAATTTGTTCATTAACGAACATAAATTATAGTACTTATTAGTTATTTCAAGAAGAAAAGCTGAAAGAAAAAGCTCATATTATCCCTACCAAGGAGCTTTGTTGGAATTCCTAAACTAAATTACTTTTGAATAACATTTATGGGGTCTGACTGGAAGAAAAAAGAATCCCAAATAAAAGTGTTAGCAGAGCGAGCTTTTGATCCTCGGACCTCTGGGTTATGGGCCCAGCACGCTTCCACTGCGCCACTCTGCTGCTGACGGA
>OZ026596.1:7178109-7183109 GCA_964020085.1 Micromussa lordhowensis | reverse complement strand
GTGGAAAAAATAAATAAAATAACTTAGCAGAGCGAGGTTTTGATCCATGGACCTCTGGGTTATGGGCTTAGCACGCTTCTACTGCGCCACTCTGCTGCTGACGGAGAACTGTGGATTTTTAACCGCTTTTTATCGGGTGCTGTTACTAAACTTTTCTATTCGCATTTGGAATTCCTTTGCTCACGTTCTTCTAAATAATCAGTATTTTTATTTAAACGAGCCACTTGTTCTTCACATCACATCCGTAGATTGGAGCTAAAAGTGGTGACCGACCTTTGAATCAGTGTCTCTAGTTAGTCTTATTTACTAACAATATTTATGTAAAATGGCGGATAAAGTGAATTGCAAATAAAGTAACAAAAATTTGCGCAGATGGAGACAGGTAGTCGTGGCAGAGTGGTTAAGGTGATGGACTAGAAATCCGTTGGGGTCTCCCCGCGGAGGTTCGAATCTTGCCGACTACGATTATTTTTTTCTTGTCCAGGCTTAAGGTTACTATGCACCTTCAGGGGTGTCTCGCGTGCAAGCGATGTAGCGCGTCCAGTTTAAACTGTAGATATCTAAACCCCATATCAAATTAAAGCTTATAGGACTGGCTATAAGACTATACCAAAAATTTTGAAAAAAAATGAATTCTCGAATTTTTCACGACTCCTAAATGCGAGCGCCCAAATCACCTTTTGAGCGCTCCCTGTCAAAGCGAATTTTGTTTTTCGCTTATTTAATGTGTTCCTCCGCTTCCGGGCCCAAAGCGCTAAAAAAACGTGTCTCCGATTTGCCATATTCAATTTCAGTGAAAAGTTACAGAACATTTTTGAAATAGGATAAAGAAAATGTGGATTGATCGTACAAAAATCGCTCTCGAAAAAAAAGTATTTTGAAATAAAAAATTCGGAGACACGTTTTTGTTGTTTATATGTAAAACTAGCTACTGTCAAAATTTGAGAGCAATCGAACAAATTCCCTTTGACTTGTAGCTCTTTAAAGTGTCCCCTTTTGGTGAAAAAATTGTTTCGAGAAAACAGCGCTGAAAAATTTTCCTGCTTCGCAAACAAACTCCGCCCTCAAACACAGTCAACTGGGTTCTCAGATAACTGAGCCAATCAGCGCTTGGAAAGTTTACTGCCGTTGGCTTCATGGTGAAATTTTCCGGCCGTCGATAAAAGCCGGAACATGGAACATCCCGGAACATGCCGGAACATTCCGGAACATCCCGGAACATCGAATAATTATAATAATTATGAGAAATATATGTAAAATTAGGTTTTTTTAATTAAATATAACAAAATTAAGCAGGTATCAGCTCAGAATACATATATAAAGAAAAGAAAACACACACACAAAGAAAAAAAACGAAGAAAACTGAAAATAACTTCAATGCGTGAAGGCTGGCAACTAACTTACCGGAAGTAGACTAAATCCATTCCTTGCAGTCACCGCTTCGCTATCAGTTTAATCACGTGACTGTCCCTTATTCGCAGATTTCGTTCTTCATTGAAAACCAAGACTGTGGCCTTCGAACGCTTCAACCAGACCGAAAAATATGGTAGCCTATGGTATACGATGTTCATGTCTTTATTTAATTCATTACGTCAATAGACCTTTTTCGCTTGTACATTTTGTTTTCCCAATACAGATCATGTGACGATACTCAGGAGATTTGATCCTTTGTCTTGTTCATTAAAAAGAGAGCAAGCAAGCATGAATATGTTTGCATGTACTCTTTTTAATGAGCAAGACAAAGGATCAAATCTCCTGAGTATCATCACATGATCTGTATTGGGAAAACAAAATGTACAAGCGAAAAAGGTCTATTCAAAAATATGTGTATACACGAGTTCTCATGAAGAAATGGTTCTTCCCATGTGGGCCCATGAGATAGAAATAAAAACTCTTTAGCATTGCGTTTCTTGTCTAAAATAGATCGGACTACTCGAGCTCTGATGATTGATTTTGTTATGTCTATAATGACTAATTGCTTGTTACTCGAGCTTCCGGAAAGGTCTAAGCCTCGCCACGCGTTCCTCGTGGAGGGGAACGAGTGACAAGCCTGACATCGTCTGCGCTGCGTGGAAGGCTGAATCGGTGGGTCATAGTGCCAGTAGCCTCCCAAGCAGACGCTGTTATGGGCTCGTCACGCGTTCCTTCCTCACGTGGGAAAGGAACGCGTGACTAGCCTCTGAGAGCGTCTGCGTGGGAGGCTATAGTGCCAGGCGTTCCTAACGAAGAGCGCGAAAACTGGGGATAGTCTTTTGCAACACGAAGTAACAAAACTACTGATGTGACAATGAAGAACGAAAATGAAGAACGAAATCTGCGAATAAGGGACAGTCACGTGATTAAACTGATAGCGAAGCGGTGACTGCAAGGAATGGATTTAGTCTACGTCCGGTAAGTTAGTTGCCAGCCTTCACGCATTGAAGTTATTTTCAGTTTTCTTCGTTTTTTTTCTTTGTGTGTGTGTTTTCTTTTCTTTATATATGTATTCTGAGCTGATACCTGCTTAATTTTGTTATATTTAATTAAAAAAACCTAATTTTACATACATTTCTCATAATTATTATAATTATTCGATGTTCCGGGATGTTCCGGAATGTTCCGGCATGTTCCGGGATGTTCCATGTTCCGAGTTTTATCGACGGCCAAATTTTCCCGCGTAATCTTCAATCAACCCTTTGTGTTTAGTGTCACGGTTGACTGCATATACGTCAACAGGTTTCCTACAGCCTGTCAATCAGACACGAAAGTTTTACTTCCGGTAAAAACGAAAAACCGTATTTTCTCCGCCATCATTTAATATTTTTGAGAATTTTTTCTTTGGATGAAAGTTCATGCGTAGACCTATACATTAACCTAAAAATCAAAATTTCGAAAAAATGGTCGCTCTGAACGTGCATAGTAACCTTAAACAAATCAACATTGTTATAGAGCCCTTAAAGCAGAGTAACGCGCTTCATAAAGTTACTTAAACAATCTTTTAAAAATTTTTGGCTTCATAGGATCGGACTAAAAAGTGCAAAATGCAAAAGTTGATTTTCCAATCTCGGACACCAATATGTACACAAGGCTCACCTCGTTCGCTGATCGATATTTTTGATGCGCGCGCTCTCCCGCGCTTGTCGCCGGTTGCATGGTTTTTCTTCAATTCGATTGGTGTATATATGTAAAAATAAGAAGTAAAACGTCTTCAGACAATCTTAAATGTAAACAAAAAAATTAGTAGCAGAGCGAGGTTTTGATCCTCGGACCTCTGGGTTATGGGCCCTGCACGCTTCCACTGCGCCACTCTGCTGCTGACGGATGATTTTGGGAAATATTTACAATAAATTGAATTCTTTAAACTGATGACTTTTTAAAAATGGTCTTTTAGTTCTATGTTGTGTTCCTTCTTGCCCAAATGAAATAAAAAGAAAAATTGTTGTTCCAACATAATAATAATAATGATAACGATAACGATAACTATAACGATAATGATAATGATAATGATAATGATAATGATAATGATAATGATAATGATAATGATAATGATAATGATAATGATAATGATAATTGATGTGAAGGACATTTTGTTATGCCATACTCGAAGAGCAATACTGGGGTCATGTGACAAAAAGTTTAGTGGATGTTTTGCGACCACGTGGAGATAGTGTTTTAGGGTCGTAATAGGCGATTTGCATGATGGCGTCATTTGACTACAACTACCAGAATCCTTCACTTTTTCTGTTTCTTATGTTAATTAGGGCAATTGTTATTTAAACCCCACTGGGAATATAAAAATTTAAATAATAAAGAAAAAACGAAAGGAGTTCTGGTAGTTGTAGTCAAATGACGACAACGTGCAAATCTGCTATTCGCCGTAGATTGCAGTTCAAGAGTTCAAATAAATGGTTTAACTCAGAATCAATAATGATAATGATAATGACTTGTTTCGGTCAGTTATGATATTTGACCAAAAGCGGAGGCCGCGGGACAGGCTTTGGAGTAGTTTCGGTCACTTAGGAATTTTGGCCAAAAGCGCAGGCCATGGGTCAGGCTTCGGAGTAGTTTCCGTCACTTATGATTTTGGGCCAATAGCGCAGGCCGCGGGTCAGGCTTCGGAGTAGTTTCGGTCACTTATCATCTTGGGCCAAAAGCGTAGGCCGCGGGTCAGGCTTCGGTGTAGTTTCGATCACTTGTGATTTGAGCCAAAAGCGCAGGCCGCGGGTCAGGCTGCGGAGTAGTTTCAGTCACTTATGATTTTGGGCCACAAGCGTAGGCCGCGGGTCAGGCTTCTGTGTAGTCCCGGTCACTTATGATTTTGGGCCCAAAGCGCAGGTCGTGGGTCAAGCTTCGGAGTAGTTTCGGTCACTCATGATTTTGGGCCAAAATCGCAGGCCGCGGGTAAGGCTCTTGAGTAGTTTCTGTCACTTATGATTTTGGGCCCAAAGCGCAGGCCGCGGGTCAGGCTTCGAAGTAGTTTCACTCACATATGATTTTGGGCCAAAAGCGTAAGCCGCGGGTCAGGCTTCTTAGTAGTTTCTGTAAGTTATGATTTTGGACCCAAAGCCCAGGCAGCGGGTAAGCCTTCGGAGTTGTTTCTGTCATTTATGATTGTGAGCGAAAAGTGCACACCGCGCGTCAGGCTTCGTAGTATTCTCGGTCACTTATGATTTTTGGCCAAAACCGCAGGCCGCACGTCAGTCTTTGGAGTAGTTTCAGTCACTTCTGATTTTTAGCCAAAAGCGAAGGGCGCGGGTCAGGCTTCGGACTCGTTTCAGTCACATATGATTTTTGGCCAAAAGCACAGGCCGCGGGTCAGGCTTCGGAGTAGTTTCGGTCACTTATGATTTTTGGCCAAAGGCGCACTCCGCGGGTCAGGCTTCGAAGTAGTTTCGGTCACTTAAGAGCACAGGCCGCGGGTTAGGCTTCGGAGTAGTTTTGGGCACTTATGATTTTTGGCAAAAGCGAAGGCCGCGGGTCAGGCTTCGGAGTAGTTTCGGTCACTTATGATTTTTGGGAAA
>OZ026596.1:7163109-7173109 GCA_964020085.1 Micromussa lordhowensis | reverse complement strand
GAGTCCTTTTTAAAGTTTTTGAATCAATGTGTTTCACCGCGCGGCAGTCAGCGCACCAAACATCTAGCGCATTTGACTACATGCTCTTTCGTAAACGTTCTCTCCGTTGCAATAGTAGCAAGGACCTTTTACTTTAAGCAAAATCTCTGAACTTGCGGTTTCTTCTTCGTCTGAATTTCTTTCAGGTTCCAGATCTGGGTTTTCCGATTCTTGATCACTAATTTTAGAGGCTGTCTCTGTGTCATCCTCGTTATCACTGCTTTCGGAGACCATTTCTTTATCACCAGCCTCACTGTCTTTATCGTGATAGGCTTGTTCTTTTTCCAATAGTTCTGCCAAAATTATCTTATTCTGTATCAAACGCTTATTGATTCCTAACTCTGCCAACCCATCTATAAATGTTTTGAGGGCGCAGGGTTTAACAATATTGTCGTTATGGGGGAGTAACACATATTCGACCAGCTCTGAAATGTTCGTCACTGGTATTATTCGCTGGTTTCGGAGTAACTGTTTGCGAGGTGTCCAAAACAAGATATCTTTGGAAGCCGCCATGCTGTGTAATAGATCGGAGGCCTTTTGTCGAGAACCGAATGATTATACCACAGACTAGGTCGCGACGTTTTATAACATTAGGGGCGCTATGCTAGTTAG
This sequence comes from Micromussa lordhowensis, assembly GCA_964020085.1. Lineage (NCBI taxonomy): Eukaryota > Metazoa > Cnidaria > Anthozoa > Scleractinia > Lobophylliidae > Micromussa > Micromussa lordhowensis. The sequence goes on along the minus strand of OZ026596.1, from coordinate 7,172,458 downwards.
AACTTTGATTAGCAAATCTTGTATAAATCCTCCACCTTCTTGAGCAAGGGTTTGCTTCTTTGTCTTGTAAGGAACACTTGATAGAACGAGACTAACAAGGGCATCTATATGCTTTTTTTAAGTTTCCCTTCACTTCCTTAGAGACCGGTTTGTTTCCATGACACATATTAAAAAGAATTTGAACTAATGCGTGTATCTGTTCTGAGGTGGCTGTCGACGCTGATGTTCTGGGCAACAAGTTAAGAGATGAAGGAAAGGTAGATTGTTCTTTAGTACTCGAGAAATGGTTGTGAAACGATTAAAGATGACAGGTATCAGTATTTCATAATTTTGCCAGGGAGTCCCACTTAAATTTACGACCAAAGTTGAAAGTCGTCTTGGTCTTGATCCAACACAGCTGTTTTTGGTTTCTTGAACGGGGGTAAACCACGAAACTGCACGTTTCTTTTTGTAGCTTTTCTACCACTCCCAGGCTGAGGTACTAGTCCACGAATAGCTTCTTTACTACGCTTTGCCAGCGCCGTGTTAACATTATTTCCTTCCAGAACATCTTGAGCCACTTGGGCTCCGGTTTGTAACGCCTTTTTGCCCAGTACTTTAGCACCTTGTTGTAAATGAGGCATCGCCCAACGGAAAAGACCTTTAAATATGGAACCTAAACCATATCCCTGCTGAAATCGAGCAGCGTGAAAAGCCGGTAAATTACCCCCTTTTTGCTTAGGTTGGTTTAAATAGTATTCTTCGTACAACTTGTGATTTGGAGTATACAGTTTCCTCATCACGTTTAAAGGTTTGCTGTTCTGCTCTGACGAAAATGAAGTGTAAGCAACACGTTCCCAAACTCAATGGCACTGATACTCCTGTGTCGTGCTTTATATGGTTTTCGATATGGTGGTAGAACAATAGGAGGTGGAGGTGGTGGAAAACAATAGAATTGTGGTGGTGGCGGTGGTGGGAAAACAATAGAGTTGTGGTGGAGGTGGTGGTGCTGGTGGAGGTAGAGGTGGTGGAAAGCAATAGAATTGTGGTGGCAGTGGTGGTGGAAAACAATAGAATTGTGGTGGTGGTGGTGGTGGTTGAAAATAATAGAATTGTCGTGGTGGCGGTGGTGGGAAAAGAATAGAGTTGTGGTGGAGGTGGCGGTGGTGGTGGAGGTGGAGATGGTGGACAAAATAGAATTGTGGTGGTGGTGGTGGTGGAAAAACAATAGAATTGTGGTGGAGGAGGTGGTAAACAATAGAATTGTGGTGGTGGAGGTGGTGGTGGTAGTGGAGGTTGTGGAGGTGTTGAAGTTGGAGGTAGTGGAGGGGGTGGTGGTGGAAAACAATAGAATTGTGGTGGTGGAGGTGGTGGTGGTAGTGGAGGTGGTGGAGGTTGTGGAGGTGTTGAAGTTGGAGGTAGTGGAAGTGGTGGTGGTGGAAAACAATAGAATTGTGGTTAAAGCCTATATAAAGGTGGAGCATCATACAGATTTTGTTAGTTTGCACTAAGCTTTGAATGAGTTGGTCCTGTCCTGTTTGTCAAAAGGATTGCTCTAGAAAAGATAGTATGCAAAGACATATGAACAGAAAACAAAGTAATTCCAATTTTGCTCCAGGCATACCAATGTCTCAGGAAAAGTGTCAGTGGTTTCAATTGGTTCATTCATTTACTTGCATGGTTGCAGGGATGACCGGTTCGGGAAAAACTGTCTGGGTACAATCACTGTTACAACAAGCTCAAACCGTGATCGATCAACCACCGGAGAGAATAATCTGGTGTTATTCACAGTGCTTTCTTTCAAAGTTTTTATACATTAAATATGCACTTGTTTCATCCACTTTGACCAGGTGAAAAAAATACTTCAACCATGCGTCCTCCAGATAAACATCTAATTTTTTTATGTATTTGTTCTTCAATCGCTGACCACACTTTATCAACTTTTAAATGTTTTTATCTTCCTCATAGTGACAGATCCATATTTCTTCCTCCTCCTTCATCATGCAATCGTGATCCGTATGACTTGGGTCGTCGATTTGGCATCCCTCACAACAACGCCTCGCTTCTTTACACACCAAGTAATTCATTTCTCGGGCAAATTCATCCTGTAAAATGTCTGCAATTCTATTTCTTAGCAGCAGTGCTTGTATTTCAATTTCATCCACCAGTAGATTTCTTCTTTGATATTTACCAATCATGATTTCCAACTGTGTATTCAGCTTCTTTTGCTAGTTTCTCAAGATAGCATACCTTTGAAATTCCACCTCTTTATAATGAAAAAATCACATGACCTCTGGTACTAAAAATAATTGTATGACATCATTCTACCTATTTTAAGATTATGATGTAATACCTCAAATGACACCCCATCCCTATGATGTCACTATTCCATTTTTAATTATGATGTCATCATTTTTGATGACGTCACCCCCTAGGGTATTGTGACGTCACTGTGTCCCTGTGTCCCAGTTGTAGAACTGTCCTTTTCCTACTACTTCGAGTTAATCTTAAGTCCTACTATGGCAGCTTCTTCGACAAGCCTACTGGTCTTATCTTCTATGTCAACATGTCTAGATGACAATAAGGTAATGTCGTCTGCAAAGTCAAGAGCTTCTAAGACCGAGGTGAGCTTCCATCGTATGCCAGTTCTCCTACCCTCTGTAGTTCTGTTCATGACTCAGTCAATTGATAGTAAGAAAAGAAAACCTGACATGGTGCACCCTTGTTTTAATCCAGACTGGACTTGAAACAATTCTGTTGTTTCAGCTTCTTCTACGACTGCGCATTCAAAGTTGTTGTACATTGCTTTTGTCAGACTGATGAGCTCTTCTGAGATTCCATATATTGACATGATGTTCTATAAACTTTCGCGATGTATAGAATCAAATGCTTTCTATGAAATGTGTGTACAGAGTTGCATTCCATTCATTGCTTGCTCCAATATATTCCTGAGAGTAAAAATCTGATCGATGGTACTTCTGTTCTCTCGAAACCCTGTTTGCTCCTTCCTCAAGATGTTGTCAACTCTTTTTTTTAATCCTACTTAACAACACTCTGCCAAAGATCTTACTTATGACTGGTAAAAGTGTGATACCTATCCAGGTTGTACACTCACGTAAGTTACCCTTCTTGGTTAACTTTACTATTAGTCCTTTGTTCCAGCTTGTTGGTGCTACACCCTCTTCCTTTACTTTTTTGAACAACTTTGTCAACTCCTTTGCTCTCTCTTTCAAATCCGTCTTTAGAAGCTCTACAACTACGCTATCATGACCCGCTGCTTTCCCACTTTTCGTTGATCTTATAGCATTTTTCACCTCTGTTGGTTGGAATGCTCCGATGTCAAACTCTCTGTCATTTTGCCTTGTCTCAATTTGATGTGGCTGTATAGGCCCGACGGGTGGTTCTTTGTTTAGTATTGTGTCAAGTGTTCTTTCCAGATCTTCAGTCTTTCACTCCGCTCATTTGTTGGTTTTCCATTTTTATCGTTGAGTACTGTACTTGTTCTTTTCTTCTCACCTGTCAGAGTCTTCACTATACGATGTAGTTTCCCTGCTCTCCCATTTTCTGATGCTCTTTCAGCAATATCTGCCATCTCATTCATCCAATACCTCTTATCTTCACGAGCACTCCGTTTGACTTCTTGGTCTTTTCCCTTGTACTGTTCTTTTATTCTTTTCTTGACTCTTTCTGAACGTGTACTTTCTAACTTCAGCTATAGTTGTCTCCTTTCCTCTACTTTCTTCCACGTTCCGTCGCGCAACCAAGGTTTGCTGGTTTTCCTAGCTATGCGTAGTACATCTTTAGCTGCACCAACATATATATTCTTCATTCTGTTGTTCATGTAGTCGGTATTTTCTTCCCCCAAATCTGTCAGGGCTTGAAATCTGTTTCTGACCTCAATGTTGTATGTGACAAGCATCTCTTCGTCTGCTAGTTTCTGCGTATCCAACGTTGTTCGACCTTTCATTTCCCTTGGGTTTCTTTTCAACTTCAGCTTGAGCCTAGTCTCCACTAGGTAGTGGTCGCTTCCCATATCTGCACCTCTCCTAACTACAGTGTCCATGACCGACGATCGATATTCCTTTGCAATCATAGTGTGGTCTATCTGGTTCTTAACTCTGCCATTTGGTGATGTCCATGTTGCTTTATGAATTTCGTTATGGGGGAAGATTGTTCCTGTGATGGCTAAGCCATTCATCTCGCAGAACGCACAGAGCCTTGCACTGTGTTGTCCCAGAATCCGTCTTTCTTCTGGTGTTCCTTTCCCCACTTTAGCATTTAGGTCTCCAGTAATAAGCAGGATGTCATTTCTGTTGCACTTCTGCACCGTACCCTCTAGTTGTTCGTAAAACTCGCCTTTGCTCTCTATACACGCATCGTTGGTCGGGGAGTATGCATGTATCAACGTTAGTTTCCTATACTTTGAATAAAATCTTGCTCTTATAATCCGACTACTTTCTGGTGTCCACTCCATAAGACATCTGCCTGCTTGTTGCGACATCATAATTACTACACCTCCTTGGTGTATATTTTCTTCACCACTGTAGATTATTACCTCTTCTGTGTTAAGCTTGGATTTTCCGCTTCCTCTCCACCTGCATTCACTAATACCAAAAAAAAACTTATATCTCTTCATCTATCTTGCAACTTGGCCAGCCTTCCCAGTCTCGAACATTGTCCTAACATTCCAGTTTCCTATCCTTGTTTTATTCCTCGGATTCACGATCGAATCTGTCGACTTTTGGTCTTCCTTTTGGCTTTGGCCCAAAAGCGTCGTCCTGCTACTAAGAGGTCTCGTCGCGTCACCGATGCTAATAGAGGTTCGAATGTCTTCCGTTTCTGTAATAAGCTGATTTTTACGGGAGTGGGTTATCAGCTCCCAGCACAACCCCTAACCTGGAGGGCCAGGGGGTCACACTTCGTCTCGTCTCTACCCTTGGACCTGTTCGGCATGGGTAGCCCTACCAGGAGTACAAGACTCCAGCCGACATGGCTCTAGGGGTCATTTAGACACGCAAACCATCCCACCGCGATAAGGTGGTGACCCCTTGGGACAGAAAAACATAAGGAAATATGGTGGTAATAGCCCATTTCAAAACTTTCAAATCTCAAACAGTGTACAGGTAAGCTTCAAAAACAACACCAAGAGACAAAAACAAAAACACAAGTAACGATGAAAAACAAAAAACTACACAATAAGATGTGGTATTAAAAATCAAGGAAGATAACGTAGCTATGGCGAATTGGCATTCTTTCCGAGTGTACCAACCGCTAAGCTGCAGTAGCGTTACAAATCTATCTTTAGCAGTAACATTTTAATCATTCGTTGCACTGCATCTGAAGAAAATAATTCTGTCCTTAAATCAGAACCTTAAAAAAGCAAACGAGAAATTCACCAAAAAACCCCGGAGGACTTGATGCTCTGGTTTCTTTTCACTGTTGGTTTGAAAGACTTAAAGAAGGCAGTTTTTTTTCTAATTTTTATGCCTGGGCGCACAAAAATGATCTGCGTCGGCCGGGAATCGAACCCGGTTCAACTGCTTGGGAGGCAGCTATGCTCACCACTATACCACCGACGCGGGGTTGGCTGATATTTCACTTTCCTGTCACTTTGATCCGTCAGAGAACTACCCTGTTTAGTGGTCAACTTGCCTTACAAATAAATTACAAACAAATACTGTCAGTAGGATCTTAAACAAAATACCGGTTAAAGTAGAAATTGGTTTTCATTAATTTTGATTTATATGAACATATTCTTCACTTTAGCTTACTGTAACGATATAACTTATATTCTCCTACAAAATGGTGTGTTTTGTGTTTTGAAATGATATTAGTTAGCAAAGTTATTCATAACCGCTAATCGTAATATAAAAAAATCGGTTTATTATCAAGCAAAAAGAAATCCAATGAGGTCCCACCGAGATTTGAACTCGGATCGCTGGATTCAAAGTCCAGAGTGCTAACCATTACACCATGGGACCCGGTATATGGAGAAGGCGGAAAAATAAAGCAATCATCTTTGTATCATTGTCTGGCTCTTCAAAATACTGGTTAAAGTAGAAATTGGTTTTCATTGGTTTTGCTTTTAATAAGGGACAATATATGAACATATTCTGCAGTTTAGCTTACTTGAACGATATAACTTATATTCTCCTACAAAAGGGACCGAAACTACTCGGAAGCCAGACCCGCGGCCTGCGCAGTTGACCAAAAATCATAAGTGGCCAAAACCACTCCGAAGACTGGCCCGCAGCCTGCGCTTTTGGCCAAAAATCAATAGTGACAGAAATTACTCCGAAGCCTGATCCGCGGTCTGCGCTTTTGGCCAAAAATCATAAGTGACCTAAACTATTTCGAAGCCTGACCCGCGGCCTGCGCTTTTGACCAGAAATCCTAAGTTACCGAAACTACGCCGAAGCCTGACCCGCGAGCTTGTGTTTTGTCCAAAAATCATCAGTGAACGAGACTACTCCAAAGCCTGACCCGCGGCCTGTGGTTTTGGCCATAAATCATAAGTGACCGAGACTACTCCAAAGCCTGACCCGCTGTCTTTAGTTTGGCCAAAAATCATTAGTGATTGAAACTACTCCGAATTATTACCCGCACCCTTTTTTTTGTCCGATAATCATAAGTGAGCTAAACTACTCCGAACAATGACCCGCGGTCCTCGGTTTTGCACAAAAATCATGAGTGACCTATACTACTCTGAAGGATGACCCTCAGCCTTTGGTTTTGGCCAAAAACATAAGTGATTGAAACTATTCCGAACGATGACCCTCAGCCTTTGGTTCTGGCCAAAAGTCATAAGTGATTGAAACTAGTCCGAATGATGAACCGCGGCCTGCGGTTTTGCCCAAAAACCATAAGTGAACGAAAATACTCCGAAGCCTGACCCGCAACTTTTCGTTTTGACCAAGAATCATAAGTGACCGAAACTACTCCGAATGATGATGGGGGCACTACAGTTTTGGCCAAAAATCAAGTTTGATTCTTCGCACATCACGCGCAGTGTTTGAAAGGTTTGAATTGCTGATGTAAAGACAAGAAAACAATTTTTCTTAGCGTTACTTTACATTTTTATGCATTGAGACCATTGTAAATTTATACTAAAACAATTAGAACACTTGCCCTCGTTTTCTATGAGCAATATTCAACTCAGCTGCGTCTCGTTGACTAACTACTCATAGAAAACTCGGGCTCATAGTCAAATAATATTTATTGTTAAATAGAAAAGAAAGCTTTAGAATATTCTCTAGTTGGTTTATTTACTACCAATATTTATGTAAATAGACCTGCGGCCTTTGGTTTTGGCCAAAAATCATTAGTGACCTAAACTGCTCCGAACGATGATCCTCGGCCTTTGGTTTCGGCCAAAAGTCATAAGTGATTGAAACTACTCTGAACGATTGACTGGCCGCCTGCGGTTTTGGCCAAGAATCATAAGTGACCGAAACTTCTCCGAATGGTGATACGGGGACAAAGGTTTGGGCCAAAGATCAAATTTGATTTTTCGCACATCACGCCCTGTGTTTGAAACCTTTGTATTGCTGATGTAATCACAATAAAACAATTTTTCCCAAGCGTTACTTTACATTTTTATGCAATGAGACTATTGTAAATTTATACTAAAACAATTAGAATACTCACCCTCGTTTTCTATGAGCGATATTCAACTCGGCGAAGCCTCGTTGACTATCTACTCTTAGAAAACTCGGGCTCATAGTCAAATTGTTAAAGAGAAAAGAATGCTTTAGAATATTCCCTAGTTTGTTTATTTACTAACAATATTTATGTAAAATTTAAACACATGATTAATCATTGATTACTTACTTGCAGTCATATACACAACTTAAGCAGTTGTGAAATTAAGACTAGGTTTACACTAAAGGAGATTTTTTTGGATTCAAAATTGTTTTTGGATTCATCAATTTCAGAGTATTCGGATTCGTTGGTCTTTACACTGAAAGGATATTCAGATTCCTAAGCGTTTTCACACGACTTCAATTCCGGGAACATTCACGATGAAATGGTTAACAAGCTGTTTCTTGCCTCGACAACGAGAAGAAACATGCCGCCAAAAAAGTAGGCGTAGGTTGAGACAGTCTGAAAATTTCTTTCCACTCGCCTACCACGTTGTTGCTAATCATGTAGTCTCACCTGCCATTTGGCCAGGTTCTATCCAGAATCGCCCAGGTTTTCAATCGTGCCATCGTGATCTCCGATTACATGTGGAGGACGTCAACATTGTTTGCGTCGATAATTCGTCACGAACCCGGAAGATTTCCTCCAGTGTAAACCTAGTCTAAAGCTTAAAAAAATAATTCATGCCTGAACGGGACTCGAATCCTTGACCTCTGCCATACCGGTACAGTGCTCTTCCAGCTGAGCTATCAAGCTAACTGGGCGCTGATCATGTTGTTATTTCGTAATATACCCGTAGATGGTGTAGAATGTGAATATATGAAATACCGTATATTTAGACTATTTCGCAGTTATATACGCAACTTAAGCAGTTGTGAAATTAAAGCCTGATAAAAATAACAAACTTTTAGCAGAGTGACGTAGATAGTCGTGGCCAATTGATTAAGGTGATGGGCTAGAAATCCATTGGGGTCCTCCTGCGCAGTTTCGAATCCTACCTTCTACGAAGAGCTGTTCTCTTCTTGTTTGGTTATAAAGAGTAAATGTTTCGAAATGATCTTCTATTGACAACAAGGAAGTTTGATCGCAAACAAATAATACCTTTGTACCTCAAACGAAAATTTAAAGGCCTGAAACACGAGAACGCGCTTGATTTAGTAACATACAAAATCATTTTAAAATTTATATTTTAATAGAGAAATGCTGAGGAGATATCAAAATATCAAGAGTCAGTGGCAAACTAGAGCTTATAAACATCTCCTGACTAAAATTTTTCCATTTTTAATGCTGAAGGGATATTGTGTCAAAAACTTAGTACGCAAGGCATTACCGATCGACAAATTGCGTGCGTTTTCCTGCGCTGGTCGCCGGTTGCTTTGTTTTTTTTCTTTTATTTGATTGGTGGAAAATAAGTAAAAAGAAGACGAAACACGTCTTCAAACATTCTTTTAAGTGAAAAAAAGAAAGGTCACATTATCCCAACTAAGGAATCTCCACTGCAATTCTAAACACTTCCTTTGAATATCATTTACAAGATATGACTAAGAGAAAAAAGAGTGAGAAATAAAAGTTAGCAGAGCGAGGTTTTGATCCTCGGATCTCTGGGTTATGGGCCCAGCACGCTTCCACTGCGCCACTCTGCTCACGGATGACGTGTATCGAAATGATATTAAATCCATCAGGATTTATCAGGGTAGTCGTGGTCGAGTGGTTAAGGCGATGGACTTGA
>OZ026596.1:7090609-7158109 GCA_964020085.1 Micromussa lordhowensis | reverse complement strand
GTGATAGTGATAATGATAATGATAATGATAATGATAATGATAATGATAATGATAATTGATGTGAAGGACATTTTGTTATGCCATACTCGAAGAGCAATACTTGGGTCATGTGACAAAAAGTTTAGTGGATGTTTTGTGACCACGTAGAGATAATGTTTTAGGGTCGTAATTCGCCGTAGATTGCTGTTCAAGAGTTCAAATAAATGGTTTAACTCAGAACCATAATGGTAGCAGCGAGGTTCACGTTGAGGAAATTCGCCGAATTCAAGAAAGTGCCGTTAAATTCGAAGAAGAAGAAGCGCCGCGACCGAGCGAAGGGCACAGACGATGCCGAAGACAACCGCGACGAAATTGTAGATAAAATAGAGAAGCAAAAGATCAAGAAAGCCAAATCGATATCGCTATTCACAAGGCGAAAAAATCAGCTGGCGGATTTATTGGAAGATGGAGTGTCGAACAACCGTGAAATAAGAGCTGCGAGGAAAAAAATTGACGAAGCCCAAGAGGATGTTGTTGAAGATTTGACATCGTTGATTGTGTTGTATTCGGAAACTAGAGATCGGCATGCTGTTGAGAAAACCAGCCGCGAACTTGACGAAATCGAGAAAGAATTCTGTAAGGCCCAAGAGAGTGTACAAGAATATTTGGACGCCAATAAGGATGAATTCTCGAGTCAAGCGTCAGGATTTTCCGGGAAACTACATAATTGGCATTTACAAGAAACGAAAGCTCGCCAGCACGTGACCGAGCTCGAGGAGCGATAACGCGAAAAAGAAGAATCTGTCAAGCGTGCTCAAAAGAAAATGGAGGAAGAATATGCCCGTTGTCAAAAAGGAATGGAAGCCGAAGTTAGAGAGGCAAAGGAGGAATTAGCCCGTGCAAAAGGAGATTGCAAAGAGAAATATTCGAAGCTCCAGAGTGCCATAGACGAGGAGCTTGAGTTGTCGCTTCCAAGCCCACCAAAAAAGGATGTTAAGGCAGAAGAGCAGGAGAAGACTGTAGAAGAATCCCCGAAACATGAACTCGGGAAAGACATGTGGAAACAATTGACGAGGGTTTCTTTTCCGGTATTTAGAGGAGACAAGCGTCGTATGGGAGCTGGAAGGCAGCATTTATGGCTTGTGTTGACAAAGCGCCAGCCACTGCAGAGTACAAATTGTTGCAGTTGAAGAAGTATTTATCTGGAGAAGCGTTGGCAGCAGTGGAGAGTTTAGGACATTCGGCCGAGGCCTATGAAGCGGCCAAGAGCAGATTGGAAAGAAAATTCGGTGGTCAACGCCCTCAGATCAATTTGCACTTAGAGGAATTGGACCAGTTCCGACCGATTCGTCCTGGAAACGCCAAGGATCTAGACAGGTTGGCAGACTTACTGGACGTGATTATCATTAATCTGAAAGAGGCCGGAAGAAAAGAGGAACTTGGCAATGGGTCCTTGTACATGAAGGTACAAAAGAAAATGACCAGCACTATGCTTGCTAATTACAACAGATGGGTGTTTGAGCAGAAAAATGTGGAATTTGTTGAGACACTGCGTGAGTGGATCATACAAGAAGCTGAATTCCAGACTGTTGCGGCAGAGACACTATGTGGACTGATAGGAAAACGAAGAGTTGCCTCACATACATTCTTTGGTCGGCCAAGCGGTTCAGGGAAGCCTGCAAGCACAAATTGCCCACTTTGTAAGAGAGATCATCCAGTGTGGAGCTGCCAAGAGTTTAAGAAATTGGATGTGCAAAGTCGATGGCAAAAGGCTAAACAGTTAAGGCTGTGTTATCGTTGCCTTGGACGAAATCACAAGGGAGGGCGATGTGCTCAAAATAGTCGCTGTGGTATTGATGGCGGTCAGAAAACACACAATCGGGCACTGCATGGAGATCAGTTTGTAACTGGTGGAATTGTTAGCGAGTCTCAAGTGATAGAACCAGAGAGAAGTCTACCCTTGGACATGGGAGCTAGTGAAAACAATTCACTCAGTTCTGGCACGGAGGGGGGCGAAGCACGCGTCCTGAACACTCCTTGAAAACAACCATGGCAACCACAAAAGCTCCAGAGCCAGCAAAGTATCTCGCCTTGCGTACAGTTCCGGTGGTGGTGAAGAATGGGGAGCGAAGAATAATTGTAAATGCCTTACTAGATGATGGAAGCACAAAGACCTACATAAATGGTGATGTGGCTGCTGAGCTAGGATTGGAAGGAAGTACCCAGCGAATCACAGTTAATGTGTTAAATGGAGAGGAAGATTCCTTTGAAACCATGCCAGTGGAATTTGACCTGCGGAGTACTGATGGCAAGACTCGTGTAAGAATTTCAGCATTTACAGCAACACGAGTGACTGGGAACATGGGACCAGTTAACTGGAAAGGGCAATCGGGAAAGTGGAAGCACCTGCAAGGTGTTCACTTCCCAAACCTTGGCCCTCGGCCAATCATTGACATGCTGATTGGCATAGACTATGCCGAATTACACTTTTCCATTAGAGATGTCCGTGGCCAACCTGGGGAGCTGGTGGCTCGACTGACGCCTTTAGGCTGGACGTGTATTGGTTCACCGAAGCTGGCAGAGGACAGCGTGCAGCAGATAAATCTTAACACGGCCTATTTCGTTCACCAGCAAGATAAAAAAATGAGCTCTGTATTGCAGAAGTTTTGGGAGGTTGACTCATCTGGGTCAATCACAGAAAAAGAACTGCTGAAAAAAGAAGAAGTGTCAGCGATAAAAGCATTTGAGAGCTCAGTGCAGTTCAAAGGGGAGAGATATGAAGTAGAGATGCCATGGAAATCAAACGCCCCTGAGTTACCAAACAATTATGAGATGGCTGTGAACCGCTTGATCAGCACTGAAAAGAGGCTTCTGAATGATCCTAAGCTAGCGGAGTCGTATTCAGAAGTCATCAGCAAGTACACACAGAAGGGCTACATTTCTAAAGTGACACCCTCTAAGACAGAGGAGAAGGCCTGGTATCTTCCACACTTCGCCATTGTAAGACCTGAAACTACAAAGACTAAGGTGGTTTTCGATGCGTCTGCAAAATTTAATGGACTGTCATTGAATGACGTCATCTGCCAAGGACCAAAGCTCCAAAGGGATATCTTTGATGTAATGATCCGTTTTCGACGTTTTCCAGTAGCCCTAGTATGTGACATTGCAGAGATGTATCTTAGAATCGGGATATCACCCTTAAGTAGACCATTCCATCGTTTCTTATTGAGGAACATAGATCAGTCAAGACCTCCAGATGTTTATCAGTTCAATAGCCTTGTCTTTGGAGTCAACTCGAGCCCATATCAGGCACAGTTTGTTTCACAGAAACATGCAAGGGGAAACTAAGAGCACTACCCGAGAGCTGCCGAGACAATCTTGGAGTCTACCTACATGGATGACAGTATGGACTCTTCCCCTAGCGAAGAGGAGTGCGTAAAACTTTACGACGAACTACCAGCACTGTGGGGGTCTGCAGCCATGCATGCGAGAAAATGACTTTCCAACTCAGAACAAGTACTTGAGAAGATACCTGAAGAAGACAGGGCTGCAGAAGTGGACTTGGACAAAGGAAATTTGCCGTCAATGAAAACACTTGGTGTGTTGTGGTTGGCTAAGGAAGATGTTTTCACGTACAAAGTGAATCCTCCAGATGACAAGTTCCAGTTGACCAAGCGAAATTTCCTGCGTAAGATGGCCATGCTGTTTGACCCTATGGGGTTTCTGGCGCCACACGTGATCCGCGCAAAGATCCTACTGCAAGAGATGTGGACCTCAGAATTAGATTGGGATGACCCACTAGAGTCAAGCCAAGCTAGACAGGCCAAGAAGTGGTTTGAAGTACTCACAGAGTTGTCAGACGTGCAAGTCCCTCGTTGCCTACAGTTGAACTCGCATGTTGAGACAGTCACCTTGCACACTTTCACAGATGCATCAGGGGATGCGTATAGTGCAGTTACTTACGTTAGGTACCAGTACAAGGATGGTACAGTATCTACCAGCCTAGTGGCCTCCAAGACACGGGTAGCACCACTATCAGCTACAAGCATTCCGAGACTCGAACTTATGGGAGCTGTTTTGGGATTGAGATTGGCCCTGTCCATAGCCAAGGTCCTAAAGATTGACCAGAGCCTACTCACATTCTGGAGTGACAGCATGAATGTGCTGTGGTGGATACGAAAACCCAGCCGCAGTCTCAGGCCATTCATAGCGAATCGCGTAGGAGAAATACATGATTCAAGCAGTCCTACTCAGTGGCGTCATGTTAACCCACACCAGAACCCTGCTGACCTGCCAACCAGAGGAATGTCTGTGACTGAGGTAAAAAGAAGCGAGATGTGGTGGAGGGGTCCAAATTTTCTAAGCATGCCAGAAGACGCATCGCCAAAAACGGAGATTGATGCAACGCCTGAAGCAACACTAGAAGTCCGCAAAAAAGCGAGAGCAACATTCGATGTGCCAGGAACAGAATCAGTACTATTCGCGCTTACCCGGAAAACGACTTGGCGTTTAGATCCCAGCAGATATTCAAGCTGGACCAGATGATTGAGAGTTAGGGCATGGGTACATCGATTTCTGAACAACTGTGGAAAGCCACTAGGTGAGAGAAGTTCTGGAGAACTGAGCAGTCAAGAGATCTCAGATGCTGAGACTGACATCATCAAAGAGGCGCAACAAGAAGCTTTTCAAGAAGAATACAAGGCGCTGGTCAATTTCAAGTCTATTCAGCAAAACAGCAAGTTGCTAAGTTTGAACCCTATCTTAGAAGATAATGGCCCCACTACCGAAGATTCGACTAAAACTGCCCTTACGAGCATTCGCTCGAACAGCAGTTGACTTTGCGGGACCATTTGTAACTATTCAGGGGAGGGGCAAGAAGAGAGCTAAACGATATCTTTGTTTATTTACATGCCTAACATCGAGGGCTGTTCACCTAGAGATGGCCTATGGGCTGGACACAGATTCCTTTCTGAACGCGTTTAATCGCATGGCCAATCGGAGAGGACTACCAGAAGAGATGATTTCTGATAACGGAACTAATTTTGTAGGCGCGGAAAGAGAGCTGAGGGAGCTCGTCGAACAACTGGATCGGGACAAGATTGAGAAATCAGCTGCCAACAAGGGCATCAAGTGGAGTTTCAACCCACCGTCGGCACCTCACTTTGGTGGGGTGCATGAGACAATGATCAAGTCAGCAAAGAGAGCAACCTATGCGATATTAAGATCAGCATATGTGACCGATGAAGAACTGGTGACGGCATTTACGGGTGCAGAGGCACTCATAAATTCCAGGCCTTTAACATATCAGTCTGCTAATCCCTCAGATGACACACCCATCACCCCAAATCGTTTCCTGATTGGACAAGTAGGAGGCCAGTTTGCTCGTGGATCAGTTGATAGTGGCCAGTTTAGTCCCAAGAAGCGATGGAGACGGGAGCAAGAACTAGTGCGACACTTTTGGCACCGGTGGCTGAGAGAGTGGCTACCACCTTTGAATCGTAGGTCCAAGTGGCGGAAGGAACAGAAAGATGTCCAAGTTAATGATGTGGTCTTGGTAGTGGCACCGGAGACACCGCGTGGGCAGTGGCCGCTTGGTAGAGTCCTGGCAGTCTTTCCAGGGAAAGACAAGCATGTGAGAGTTATCAAAGTCAGAGTTGGCCGCAAGGAATTATTGAGACCGATCACCAGAATGTGTCCATTAGAACTCCTTTCAGAAGACGACGCTGAAGAATAAGACAATAGTAAACTTTAAGAGAACTAGAACTGTAGTAAACCTTTTATAGAAACACACAAAACCCCTATTGATAGGTCGATGAGCCACTAGCCCATCGAGAAGAGGGAGTATGATGTGTAGGACATTTTGTTATGCCATACTCGAAGAACAATACTGCGGTCATATGAAAAAAAAAGTTTAGTGGATGTTTTGTGACCACGTAAAGATAGTGTTTTAGGGTCGTAATTCGCCGTAGATTGCTGTTCAAGAGTTCGAATAAATGGTTTAACTCAGAACCAATAATGATAATGATAATGACTTGTTTCGGTCAGTTATGATATTTGACCAAAAGCGGAGGCCGCGGGCCAGGCTTTGGAGTAGTTTCGGTCACTTAGGAATTTTGGGCCAATAGCGCAGGCCGCGGGTCAGGCTTAGGAGTAGTTTCGGTCACTTATAATTTTGGGCCAAAAGCGTAGGCCGCGGGTCAGGCTTCTGTGTAGTCGCGGGCACTTATGATTTTGGGCCCAAAGCGCAGGTGGTGGGTCAGGCTTCGGAGTGGTTTCGGTCACTCATGATTTTGGGCCAAAATCGCAGGCCGCGGGTCAGGCTCTTGAGTAGTTTCTGTCAGTTATGATTTTGGACCCAAAGCCCAGGCAGCGGGTCAGCCTTCGGAGTTGTTTCTTTCATTTTTGTTTGTGAGCGAAAAGTGCACGCCGCGGGTCAGGCTTCGGAGTAATCTCGGTCACTTATGATTTTTGGCCAAAACCGCAGGTCGCGCGTCAGTCTTTGGAGTAGTTTCACTCACTTCTGATTTTTAGCCAAAACCAAAAGGCGCAGGTCAGGCTTCGGACTCGTTTCGGTCACATATGACTTTTAGCCAAAAGCACACGCCGCGGGTCAGGCTTCGAAGTAGTTTCGGTCACTTAAGATTTTTGGCCAAAAGCGCAGGCCGCGGGTCAGGCTTCGGAGTAGTTTTAGGCACATATGATTTTTGGCCAAAGGCACAGGCCGGGTGTCAGGCTTCGGACTAACTTCGGTCACTGAAGAATTTTGGCCAAAAGCGCAGGCGCAGGTCAGGCTTCATACTAGTTTCGGTCACCTACGATTTTTGGCCACAGAAGTACTCCGCGGGTGAGGCTTCGGAGTAGTTTCGGTTACTTATGATTTTTGGCCATAAGCGAAGGCCGCGGGTCAGGCTTCAGAGTAATTTCGGTCACTTATGATTTTGGCCAAAAGCGCACACCGCGGGTCAGGCTTCGGAGTAGTTTCGGTCACTTATGATTTCTGGCCTACAGCGAAGACCACGGGTCAGGCTTCGGAGTACTTTCGGTCACTGATGATTTTTTGGAAAAAGCGCACGCCGCGGGTCAGGCTTCGGAGTAGTTTTGGTCACTTATGATTTTTGGTCAAAAGCGCAGGCCACGGGTCAGGCTTCGAAGTACTTTCGGTCACTTATGATTACTGGCCGAAAGCGAAGGCCACGGGTCAGGCTTCGGACTAGTTTCGGTCTCTTATGATTTTTAGCCTAAACCGCACGCCGCGGGTCAGGCTTCGGAGTAGTTTTGGTCACTTATGATTTTTGGTCAAAAGCGCAGGCCACGGGTCAGGCTTCGAAGTACTTTCGGTCACTTATGATTACTGGCCGAAAGCGAAGGCCACGGGTCAGGCTTCGGACTAGTTTCGGTCTCTTATGATTTTTGTCCTAAACCGCACGCCGCGGGTCAGGCTTCGGAGTAGTTTTGGTCACTTATGATTTTTGGTCAAAAGCGCAGGCCACGGGTCAGGCTTCGGAGTACTTTCGGTCACTTATGATTACTGGCCAAAAGCGCAGGCCGCGAGTATGCTTCGGAGTAGTTTTGGTCACGTATGATTTTTGGCCAAACGTGCAGGTTGCGGGTCAGGCTTCGGAGTACTTTCGGTCACTGATGATTTTTGGGAAAAAGCGCACGCCGCGGGTCAGGCTTCGGAGTAGTTTTGGTCACTTATGATTTTTGGTCAAAAGCGCAGGCCCCGGGTCAGGCTTCGGACTAGCTTTGGGCACTTATGATTTTTCTGCCAAAAGCGCTGGCCGCGGGTCAGGCTTCGGAGTAGTTTCGGTCACTTATGATTTTTGGCCAAAAGCGAAGGCAGCGGGTCAGGCTTCGGACTAGTTTCGGTCACTTATGATTTTTGGCCAAAAGCGCTGGCCGCGGATCAGGCTTCGGAGTAGTTTCGGTCACTGATGATTTTTGGCTTAAAGCGCACGCCGCGGGTCAGAATGCGGAGTAGTTTCGGTCACTTATTATTTTTGGCCAAAAGCGCAGGCCGCGACTAAGGCTTCGGAGTAGTTTCGGTCACTTATAATTTTTGGTCAAAAGCGCACGCCACGGGTCAGCCTTGAGACTAGTTTCGGTCACCTATGAATTTTGGCCAAAAGCGCTGGCCGCGGGTCAGGCATCGGAGTAGTTTCGGTCACTTATGATTTTTGGCCTAAAGCGCATGCCGCGGGTCAGAATGCGCAGTACTTTCGGTTATTTTTGGCTAAAAGTGCAGGCCGTGAGTGAGGCTTCGGAGTAGTTTCGGTCACTTATGATTTTTGGCCCTAAGGGCAGGGCACGAGTCAGGCTTCGGAGTACTTTCGGTCACTTATGATTTTTGACCCAAAGCGCATGCTGTCAGTCAGGCTTCGGAGTAGTTTCGGTCACTTCTGATTTTTGGCAAAAGCGAAGGCTGCGGGTCAGGCTTCGGAGTAGTTTTGGTCACTTATTATTTTTGGCAAAAGCGCAGGCCGCGGGTCAGGCTTCGGAGTAGTTTCTGTCTCTTATGATTTTTGGCCAGAAGCGAAGTCCGCGGGTCAGGCTCCCGAGTAGTTTCGGTCACTTATGATTTTTGGCCAAAAGCGCAGGCTGCGTGTCAGGCTTCGGAGTAGTTTTTGTCACTGATGATTTTTGGCCAAAAGCGAAGGCCGCGGGTCAGGCTTCGGAGTAGTTTCGGGCATTTATGATTTTTGACCAAAAGCGCAGACCGCGGTTCAGTCTTCGGAGTACTTCCTGTCACTTTTTTTTTTCGGGCAAAAGCGAAGCTTTCGGGTCAGGCTTCGGAGTAGCTTCGGTCATTTATGAGTTTTAGCTAAAAGCGCAGGCCGCGGGTCATGCTTCGGAGTAGTTTCGTCACTTATGATTTTTGGCCAAAAGCGCACGCCGCGGGTCAGAATGCGGAGTAGTTTCGGTCACTTATTATTTTTGGCCAAAAGCGCAGGCCGCGAGTAAGGCTTCGGAGTAGTTTCGGTCACTTATTATTTTTGGTCAAAAGCGCACGCCACAGGTCACGCTAAGGAGTAGTTTCGGTCACTTATGATTTTTGGTCAAAAGCGCAGGCCCCGGGTCAGGCTTCGGACTAGCTTTGGTCACTTATCATTTTTGGCCAAAAGCGCTGGCCACGGGTCAGGCTTCGGAGTAGTTTCGGTCACTTATGAGTTTTGGCCAAAAGCGCATGCTGCGAGTCAGGCTTCGGAGTAGCTTCGGTCATTTATGATTTTTAGCTAAAAGCGCAGGCCGCGGGTCAGAATGCGGAGTAGTTTCGGTCACTTATGAGTTTTGGCCAAAAGCGCATGCTGCGAGTCAGGCTTCGGAGTAGCTTCGGTCATTTATGATTTTTAGCTAAAAGCGCAGGCCGCTGGTCATGCTTCGGAGTAGTTTCGTCACTTATTATTTTTGGCCAAAAGCGCAGGCCGCGAGTAAGGCTTCGGAGTAGTTTCGGTCACTTATTATTTTTGGTCAAAAGCGCACGCCACGGGTCAGCCTTCGGACTAGTTTCGGTCACCCATGAGTTTTGGCCAAAAGCGCTGGCCGCGGGTCAGGCATCGGAGTAGTTTCGGTCACTTATGATTTTTGGCCTAAAGCGCACGCCGCGGGTCAGAATGCGGAGTACTTTTGGTCACTTATTATTTTTGGCCAAAAGTGCAGGCCGTGAGTAAGGCTTCGAAGTAGTTTTGGTCACTTATGATTTTTGGCCCTAAGGGCAGGGCACGAGTCAGGCTTCGGGGTACTTTCGGTCACTTACGATTTTTGGGCAAAACCGCACGCCGCGGGTCAGGCTTCGGAGTAGTTTTGATCACTTATGATTTTTGGCTCTAAGCGCAGGGCACGAGTCAGGCTTCGGAGTACTTTCGGTCACTTATGATTTTTGACCAAAAGGGTATGCCGTCGGTCAGGCTTCGGAGTAGTTTCGGTCACTTATTATTTTTGGCAAAAGCGCAGGCCGCGGGTCAGGCTTCGGAGTAGTTTCTGTCTCTTATGATTTTTGGCCAGAAGCGAAGTCCGTGGGTCAGGCTCCGGAGTAGTTTCGGTCACCTATGATTTTTGGCCAAAAGCGCAGGCTGCGTGTCAGGCTTCAGAGTAGTTTTTGTCACTGATGATTTTTGGCCAAAAGCGAAGGCCGCGGCTCAGGCCTCGGAGTACTTTCGGGCATTTATGATTTTTGGGCAAAACCGCACGCCGCGGGTCAGTCTTCGGAGTACTTCCTGTCACTTTTTTTTTTCGGGCAAAAGCGAAGCTTTCGGGTCAGGCTTCGGAGTACTTTCGTCACTTATGAGTTTTGGCCAAAAGCGCATGCCGCGAGTCAGGCTTCGGAGTAGCTTCGGTCATTTATGATTTTTAGCTAAAAGCGCAGGCCGCGGGTCATGCTTCAGAGTAGTTTCGTCACTTATGATTTTTGGCCAAAAGCGCACGCCACGGGTCAGCCTTCGGACTAGTTTCGGTCACCTATGAATTTTGGCCAAAAGCGCTGGCCGCGGGTCAGGCATCGGAGTAGTTTCGGTCACTTATGATTTTTGGCCTAAAGCGCACGCCGCGGGTCAGAATGCGGAGTACTTTTGGTCACTTATTATTTTTGGCCAAAAGTGCAGGCCGTGAGTAAGGCTTCGGAGTAGTTTCGGTCACTTATGATTTTTGGCCCTAAGGGCAGGGCACGAGTCAGGCTTCGGAGTACTTTCAGTCACTTATGATTTTTGACCCAAAGCGCATGCTGTCAGTCAGGCTTCGGAGTAGTTTCGGTCACTTCTGATTTTTGGCAAAAGCGAAGGCTGCGGGTCTGGCTTCGAAGTAGTTTTGGTCACTGATGATTTTTGGTCAAAAGCGCAGGCCACGGGTCACGCTTCGGAGTAGTTTCGGTCACTTATGATTTTTGGTCAAAAGCGCAGGCCCCGGGTCAGGCTTCGGACTAGCTTTGGTCACTTATGATTTTTGGCCAAACGCGCTGGCCACGGCTCAGGCTTCGGAGTAGTTTCGGTCACTTATGATTTTTGGCCAAAAGCGAAGGCCGCGGGTCAGGCTTCGGAGTACTTTCGGTCACTTATGATTTTTGGGCAAAAGCTCACGCTGCGGGTCAGGCTTCGGAGTAGTTTTAGTCACTGATGATTTTTGGTCAAAAGCGCAGGCCACATGTCAGGCTTCGGACTAGTTTCGGTCATTTATGATTTTTGGCCAAAAGCGCAGGCGGCGGGTCAGGCTTCGGAGTAGTTTTGCTCACTTATGATTTTTGGCCTAAAGCGCATGCCGCGGGTCAGAATGCGGAGTAGTTTCGGTCACTTATGATTTTTGGCCAAAAGCGAAGGCCGCGGCTCAGGCCTCGGAGTACTTTCGGTCACTTATGATTTTTGGCTCTAAGCGCAGGGCACGAGTCAGGCTTCGGAGTACTTTCGGTCACTTATGATTTTTGACCCAAAGGGTATGCCGTCGGTCAGGCTTCGGAGTAGTTTCGGTCACTTATTATTTTTGGCAAAAGCGCAGGCCGCGGGTCAGGCTTCGGAGTAGTTTTTGTCACTGATGATTTTTGGCCAGAAGCGAAGGCCGCGGGTCAGGCTCCGGAGTAGTTTCGGTCATTTATGATTTTTGACCAAAAGCGCAGACCGCGGGTCAGTCTTCGGAGTACTTCCTGTCACTTTTTTTTTTCGGGCAAAAGCGAAGCTTTCGGGTCAGGCTTCGGAGTACTTTCGTCACTTATGAGTTTTGGCCAAAAGCGCATGCCGCGAGTCAGGCTTCGGAGTAGCTTCGGTCATTTATGATTTTTAGCTAAAAGCGCAGGCCGCGGGTCATGCTTTGGAGTAGTTTCGTCACTTATGATTTTTGGCCAAAAGCGCAGGCCGCGGGTCAGGCTTCGGAGTACTTTCGGTAACCTATGATTTTTGGGCAAAAGCGAAGGAGCGGGTCAGGCTTCGGATTACTTTCGGTAACTTTTGATTGTTGGCCAAACGCGCAGGTCGCGGGTCAGGCTTCGGAGTAGTTTCGGTCACTTATGATTTTTGGCGAAAAGCGAAGGCCGCGGGTCAGGCTTCGGAGTAGTTGCGGTCACCTTTGATTTTTGACCATAAGCGCAGACCGCGGGTCAGTCTTCGGAGTACTTCCTGTCACTTTTTTTTTTTCGGGCAAATGCGAAGCTTTCGGGTCAGGCTTCGGAGTAGTTTCGTCACTGATGAGTTTTGGCCAAACGCGCAAGCCGCGGGTCAGTCTTCGGAGTAGTTTCGATCACTTATGATTTTTGGCCAAAAGCGCATGCCGCGAGTCAGGCTTCGGAGTAGCTTCGGTCATTTATGATTTTTAGCTAAAAGCGCAGGCCGCGGGTCATGCTTCGGAGTAGTTTCGTCACTTATGATTTTTGGCCAAAAGCGCAGGCCGCTGGTCAGGCTTCGGAGTACTTTCGGTAACCTATGATTTTTGGGCAAAAGCGAAGGAGCGGGTCAGGCTTCGGAGTACTTTCGGTAACTCATGATTTTTGGCCAAACGCGCAGGTCGCGGGTCAGGCTTCGGAGTAGTTTCGGTCACTTATGATTTTTGGCCAAAAGCGCCGGCCGCGTGTCAGGCTTTGGAGTAGTTTCTGTCACTTATGATTTTTGGCCAAAAGCGCAGGCCGCGGTTCAGGCTTCGGAGTAATTTCGGGCAGTTATGATTTTTGGTCAAAGGCGCAGGCCGCAGTTCAGGCTTCGAAGTAGTTTTCGGCAGTTATGATTTTTGGCCAAAAGCGCAGGCCGCGGGTCAGGCCTCGGAGTAGTTTCGGTCACTTATGATTTTCGGGCAAAACCGCAGGCCGCTGGTCAGTCGTCGGAGTAGTTTCGGTCACTTATGATTTTTGGCCAACTGACCGCAGGCCGCGGGTTAAGCTTTTGAGTAGTTTCGGTCACTTATCTTTTTTGGCCAAAATAGCAAGCTGCGGTTCAGGGTTCGGAGTAGTTTCGGTCACTTGGGTGGGTTCTTGACTTGTTTGTACGCTTAGTTTTAAAAATAAGGTTATCTGCACATACTTTTCGTTGTGTGCGTTTGTGGTTTGTTGACGCGGGTGTTTTGCGTGAAAAGTATCACTTGTCTACAGACGTTTAAGAACGAACTATACATTGCATGGCTTCTTGTTTGGATACACAGTTATGTTACCTGCACACGCGTTTCGTTAAAACGTATCACTTGTCTGCACAAGTTTACAGCACGATGTATACATTGCATGGGTTCTTGTTTTATTTGGTATCTCTGCAAGCATGTTTCTAGCCCTTAGTCGAGCCGACTTTTAGAAGTAACGAGTGGTTTCAAATCGTGTCGAGTCGTGACGACTCGACGACATTTCTAACCCCTCATTCAGCTAGTATGACCATTTCCGGTAATGGTAGTCTGACTTCCTGTAGAGTATGTCAACTTCCGGTAAGGATGACGTCATGATCATGAATTTCACGACATGACTTTTGCCAAGACAACTTGTCTTTGCATAGGGACGACTCGACACACTTTGAGTGCATTGGACATGAATGCAAATTTTTTCCGAGTGTATCAATGGCTTTTCTCCATGCGCGGTAGCGTTACCAATCTATCTTCAGTAGTAACAGTTTAATCAACTGTTGCATTCCATCTGATAAAAATAATTCTGTCCTGGGAAACCAAACGAGAAATTCACCGAAAACACCAAGACTTGCTGCTCTGTTTTCTCTTCACAGTTGTTTTCAGGCGTCAGCCGGGAATCGAACCCGGGTCAACTGCTTGGGAGACAGCTATGCTCACCACTATACCACCGACGCGAGGTTGGCTAATTTTTTAGCTTTTGAAATGAGTTTATTCACAATAAACCACTAATGTACATAATAAAAAGTGCAAAGCACATGGGCCTGGCCCCTCACATAGAAATTCCGTATTAAAATAAAAACCTAGAGTATTACTTCAGCTTCACACTGTTCAAGAATGTCTCTGTCCAACTATAAAATTGACTACACTAGAGAAGAACATGAAAAGAAGAGTCGGCAACTTTACAAAGTGTAGATTCCCAGGCGGATGCAAAATCGGACTGCGACAAGCGAAAGTGATCTAAAGAAATTCTTTTCCGGATATCTGTTTTAATGTAACGAATAATAGCCTGGGAATCCTCGTGACCATTATGAAAAGTGGCTTTATTTCGGAATTTCCAAATTCCGTAAAGAGTCGTTTTAATCAGAAATCTGGCCAAGCGTGCACTCTTAGCGTCTGCACGGGGCCATTGGAAAAAGAAGACGGAAATGCAGTTAGGTAAAAATGTCACACCAACAAGAGAAGACAATAAAGGCGAGAAGTGTGACCAAACGGCCTTCACGCGGGAGCAATTAAGGAAACAGTGGTCGATTGTTTCCTTTCGAGAGCACGACGCACAGCAATCGGAGTTAATGTAGCCCCAATTTTTCAATGCATCGCGAACCTTAACCGCGCGTAATACAATTAACCAAAGTAAATCATTTTTGAAATTCTCACAAAACTCATCACGAACAAGTGACCAATGCCGATCCAGGTCAAAACCAATAGTTAAAAACGAGACCCAATGTCGGTGAATAACGGGTGAGGATGACTTTTCCTTAAGTAGAGTGTAATAACATTTCTTTGAAGTAAAAGCAAAATTGCGCCAGTCTTGGCAAGACAAGATCTTGCGGAGACTGCTCAAAACAGAAAGGCAATTGGAATAAAAGGGTGTTAGAAGTTGAGCACTCGGAGAGGAGTTATCCCGAAGGAAACGCCACTCCGGTCGAATTGGGGATAGCTTAGCCCCGAAAAAATACTTAATGAGATAAAAAGACTTTGAATCGGCATTGGACCAATTAGAAACTACGGATGCTAACTTTAAGGCATCTGCCTTGATCTTAAAGTTTATGATGCCTAGACCGCCCTTTAGGAAGGGCTGATGACACGACTGTCGGCTGACGGTCTCCATTCGGCAACCCCATAGGAAAGGCCAAATCAAATTATTTACCTCCGAAATAACCCATTGAGGGACAGGAAGAATAGTAGCTAGATACAGGAGTTTGCTAATTCCTATTGTATTCACAATCAGGGACTTGCCCACCAGGGATAAAGAACGAGATTTCCAAAAATTAAGATGATTTTCTAACTTCTTAAGCTTTGGCCGCCAATTGTCAGACTCTGCGTTCTGTCCGAAAACAACCCCTAGAATTTTCATTTTTGTTACCCATGTGAGGCCAAACGGCTGGTCAGCGCGAGAGCGCCACGCGCCCAGCCACATGGCCTCTGTTTTGGATACATTGAGTTTCGCTCCGGATCCCCTCTCGTACACGTTGATTACGCGAAAGAGGGCTGCAAGAGAATAAACAGATTTGACTAGACTAGTCGTGTCATCAGCATAAATACTTACTTTATATTGAGACCCGTTAGCACCAGGTAAGAGAAAGCCTTCAATTTGGGAGCATGAACGAATTTGACATGCAAGAGTTTCAACGCAAAGAATATATAGCATTGGGGAAAGGGAATCCCCCTGGCGAACGCCGCGAGACAAAGGGATCGGCTCTGTGAGCCATTCATTCACAATAACGCGCATATTAGCACCTTTATAAAACGTGTTAATCCAGTTACAAAAAGAGGGGCCAAAACCAAAACGAGTTAGCAAACTCTGTAGAAAAGAACGGTTTACGCGATCAAAGGCTTTCTCCTGATCAAGACTTACTAAAATACCAGCTTCCCCTGTGCGGTCAAGGTAATCTAAAATATCCCTAAGAGTATGAAGATTCACTGAAATCTTCCGCCCAGGAACAGAGCATGTTTGGTCAGGATCAACGATGAATTCCAGGACTTTAGAAAGGCGAATAGAGATAGCCTTAGAGCAGATTTTGTAATCAACATTGAGAAGGGAGATCGGTCTCCAATTTTTAAGAGATTTCCGATCCCCCTTTTTATAGATCACGCGAGTATTACTTGTTTTCATGGATTCACACATCTCACCAGCTTGAAAACAGGAGTTGAAAACAAGAACTAAATGAGGAGCTAATATATCCCAAAATTTACGATAAAATTCAACGGTTAAACCATTGGCCCCGGGAGATTTGTTCGTATTCATGTTCTTAACTGCAAAGGAAATTTCATCAATCGTCATTGTGCCCTCGCACAATGACGACTGATGAGGCGACAGCTGGCGAGAAAGTGAAGACAAAAGATCATCCTGGAAAACCATATCAACCGGTTCTTCCGAAAACAAGGAAGAATAGAAATCAAAATGTGCCTGCTCAATTTCATCTTGTGACGAAACCTCAACGCCGGATGAATTATATATCGATGATATTTTGCTTCTCTGCGCATTAGAAGAGTGCAGCTGAAAAAAATAACGAGTTGGGCGTTCGCCCTCCTCGAGCCATTCCGCTCGACTGCGGACTAAAATTCCTTCGATTTCTTTAGTGTAGATGACCTTTAAGCGGCATTCTATATCTTGAATAGAATCAACAACGAAATTGTCACCGTTGACCAGGCGTTGACGAAGACTTATTAATTTATTCGTTAGAAAAACACGATCTCGACACAATTGCCGGCGCTTTTGGCGAGAAAACGAAATCGATTCTTCCTTGATGGAAACTTTTAAAAACTCCCACCAATCTTGAGGAGACGGAAATGAAGCAAAATACAAAACGTGACTTTGAATTAAATTACGAATAATACCACAGAAGTTTTTGTCATCAAGGAGCGAGTTATTTAATTTCCACACGCCTGGGCCGCGTTTAGCGGCGTCAGGGATATCAAAAACAAAAGAAACAAAATCGTGATCAGATAGCGGACAAGGTGAGATTTCACATTGGCAATCAGATGTAAACAACTCCTTTGAGACAAAGAACTTGTCTAAGCGACTAGCAATTGAATAATCATGGTTGAACCAGGTGAATTCGCGCGCGCTAGGGTGTAACTTACGCCACGCATCAACCAAAACAAAATCAGATTTTAGAGATTTACATTCACCACCGACTGAAACATTCCCGCCAAATTTATCGAGTGCATTTTCATAACAATTGAAATCGCCACCGATCACGAGAGCGGACGCAGGAACAAAGTATTCATGAAGGGATTCGTAAAACAATTTTCGATCAGTACGATTGGTGGGAGCATAAATATTGACGAAGTTAAGATCTACACCGTCGATTCTAACCAGAATACTAATTATACGCCCATTAGAGTCCTTTTTCCAAGACACTACTTCATCGGAGCACTTGGGAGATATTAAAACGGCAACACCTCCCTGTTTGCCAATTGAGGGGGACCAATAACAACGGCCCAGCCATCTACGGGAAAGAACTTTGATCTTTGCCTCAGAACTAACTAAAGTTTCCTGAACGAAACAAATATCACATGCAGATTTCTCAATGAGATCAAAGAGGAGGTTATTATTAAGGGGACTCCCCAAACCCCTCGCATTAATAGTCAAAACCTTGAAAATGTCTTGGAAAAAGGACTCGAAAAACTGGGAAAAAAGGTAAAACTATCTACTTCCTGCCTTTTTTCTTCTCCCGCCTCTCCTTGGGGGGAGCGTCGGCCTGGACTTGAGCCTTGCGTTTTAGGTCTACCGTAGTCTCCATGGGCGTAGAAGAGGCAGCGGGAGTCTGCGACTCTCCAGAGACAAAAGGGTGATTCTTCTTGCGGAGGGCGGCTGCTTCTAGAGCTGTAGGAGCCACAGCGAAGGTACGGCGGGTAAGTCTAGGAACACGGACGGGAACCCGGCTTTTACTAGCTGAAGAATGAAGCGCACTTGAAGGATCAGATGGTTGACTTAGGTCATCAATTACTACGACTGGGGGCTTTATGAAGCCCTGGGAATCTAGTACTCCATCAGGCTGATGGTCGGCCGGGGAGACCTGGTTTTCGGCAGTCTGATTTGGCTGGGCATCAGGCAAAGATTCTGTAGGCAGTACAGCAGCTAATACATCGGTGCCATGGTCGGCCGGGGAGGCCTGGTTCTCGGCAGTTTGATTTGGTTGGGTATCAGGCAGAGATTCTGTAGGCAGTACAGCAGCTAATACAGACGGCCCAACAGCTGTCGACTCAGCGGTCAATGGTTCAGTGGCAGCTGGCTCATTTTCAGACGGCTCAAAGAAGGACGGATCAGCGGGCAACGTACTCACGGGCAAAGCCGTAGCAAGAGGTTGCGCCTCGGCATCTCTAAAATCATCATCCTCTTCACCCTCATCGGAAAGGTCCGAATCATCGGCCCATTTAAACGAGTCTCCCGAGCGGGTCTTGAAGGAGGCCTCACTATCTTCCCCATCGGAACGATCCACATTAACAGGGGTTGACTCATCTGTTGTGGTACCCCTGATTAATGACGAAACCCAAGAATAACCGCATTCGCGGCTAGTATGGCCAGCTTCTTTGCAAAAATGGCATAAAGGTGGCGCCGGACACGAACCAGCCTCATGCCCGATGTTTTCGCAATTAAAACAAACCTTCAGGTTGCAATCATTACTAAAATGACCAGCGAGGTTACAGCGCCGACAGGTTGGTACCTGGCCGTCATGCTTCAAAAAAATCTGGTATTTACCAAACCGGATAAAACTTGGAACAGGCTTTGTTACCCTCACGCGGTAATGACGTAGGCCATTGTAGACTCCTGGCATAAAATCGAATTTGCCCCGACGATAATGTACAACCTCGCAAAAGGGAGCAAGCCGCCTGATAATGGCCAAATCGCTCAGTTCAAATGGAGCGTCGTATATTGTCAAAAAGGTCATAGGGCGATCAATGTCTTGCGTCGCGTAGCTGTACTCTCCAACGGTGAGAGCGTTTAAACGAAGAAATTTTTCCTTAACATCCACTGACTTGAAAGTAATTACAACCTCACTGTTCATCTTTCGTTGCATGCACTGAATATCCGATGCGTCAATATGTGCCATACTCAAGGCTTCAAAGACAGATCTCGCTGATGTGGAACGTGATGGCGTAAATAAAGCTGTTCTGGGGCGTTTTGGCATATCATTAGCCGCGGAATGAGTAGGACGCCGCCAGGTTGGTTTATCAGAAGAAACACGACCAGCCGTTCTGGCCGCTCTCGAGGCATAGGAATCTGCATTTACATACGATCGAAGTTCATTCGGACCATCAGCAAATTGTGAAGCCCCATTATCGTCAGTGGAAGTCGTGTTTACATCATTAACACTCTCAAGACTCTCTCCAGGGACATTATCCACAGCACCATCAGTGCCCTCCGGGACAGTTTTGGCGCCAACAGAACTTTCCATATTCAAATTCGTAACGACTTCACTTTCAACAGAACTTTCCATTATCAAAACTTCGAAATTAAACGGCTACGAAGAAGCGATGCCACTTATAATCTCGAAGCAAAAAGTGGCCAAAAGGCCTGTTACAATCTAACAAAACCAGGAAACCAGAGAAAAAACCTCAAAGGCGCTAACGGGAAAAACAGATCGCGGAGCTCTTCAAACACGTCCGTTCAAAGTCTCATGCTCTACTTTCCTGTCACTTTGATCCGTCACAGAACTACCCTCTTCAGTGGTCAACTTGTCTTACAAATAAATTACAAACAAACACTGTCAGCAGGCTCTAAACAAAATACTGGTTAAAGTAGAAATTGGTATTTATTGGTTTTGCTTTTATAATTAACAAGGGACAAGTATGAACATATTATTTAGTTTAGCTTACTCTAACGATATAACTTATATTCTCCTGCAAAAGGGTGTGTTTTGTCTTTTGAAATGATATTAGTTAGCAAATTTATTCATAACCGCTAATCGTAATATTAAAAAATCGGTTTATTATCAAGCAAAAAGAAATCCAATGAGGTCCCATCGAGATTTGAACTCGGAACGCTGGATTCAAAGTCCAGAGTGCTAACCATTACACCATGGTACCCGGTATATGGAGAAAGCGGAAAAATAAAGCAATCATCTTTGTATCATTGTTTATAAACATAAGGAAATATGGTGGTAATAGCCCATTTGAAAACTTTCAAATCTCAAACAGTGTACAGGTAAAGCTTCAAAAAACAACACCAAGAGACAACAAAAATAGCACAAGCAACAATGAAAAAACAAGCTACACAACAAGATATGATATAAAAAATCAAGGAAGATAACGTAGCTATGGCGAATTTTTCCCAGTCAACCGCTAAGCTGGAGTAGCGTTCCAAATCTATCATTAGCAGTAACATTTTAATCACTTTTGCATGCTTGGACGCAAGAAAATTATCTGCGTCGGCCGGGAATCGAACCCGGGTCAACTGCTTGGGAGGCAGCTATGCTCACCACTATACCACCGACGCGGGGTTGACTAATACTCCACTTTCCTGTCACTTTGATCCGTCAGAGACTACCCTCTTCAGTGGTCAACGTGCCTTAAAAATAAATTACAAACAAAAACTGTCAGCAGGCTCTAAACAAAATACTGGTTAAAGTAGAAATTGGTATTTATTGGTTTTGCTTTTATAATTAACAAGGGACAAGTATGAACATATTCTTCAGTTTAGGTTACTCTAACGATATAACTTATATTCTCCTACAAAAGGGTGTGTTTTGTGTTTTGAAATGATATTAGTTCGCAAATATTTATTCATAACCGCCTCCTGGTTAGCTCAGTTGGTAGAGCGCCAGTCCGCTGTGCGGAAGGTCGAGGATTCGTAGGCCCCGCCTCCTACATCTTCAATGTTTAGCAGGGAACGTTAAAGAACCCACACACTTATAGAAAAGAGTAGGGCACGTAGTTCCCGGTGCTGTGGTCTGGCCTTGTCTCATGGGTTGGTGCTTTACATAGGGATAACCTCATTGCACCTTTCCCCCTTGGACAGAGTTGTCCAAGAAAAATTGCTATGACTATGACTATGACTATAACCGCTAATCGTAATACAAAAAATCGGCTTATTATCAAAGAAAAATAAATCCTATGAGGTCCCACCGAGATTTGAACTCGGATCGCTGGATTCAAAGTCCAGAGTGCTAACCATTACACCATGGGACCCGGTATGTAGAAAAGGCGGAAAAATAAAGCAATCATCTTTGTATCATTGTTTATAAACATAAGGAAATCTCTATATCTCTTCGTGCCATAAGGCACGTAAGGCTTTTACATTCTCTTTCCATCCACTTCGGTTTGCTGCTAAAGTTCGGACAGTCATCCGTGATTGCCACCCAGCTACTCGCCTTTCGTCTTCAACCATTCTCCACCATGTTGTTTTTGGTCGACCTGGTCTCCTCCTCCCCTCTGGTCTCCACTCCAATGCTGTAACACAGTGTTCCTCTCTGTTCTTCCTCATTATATGCCCGATCCAATTCCATCTTCGGCGTCTGATCTCATCGCTTGTTCTGTTCACTCCTGTGGTCTCCTGGATTTGTTGGTGTGAGATGGTCCGTGGCCATCTTATTCTCAGTATGCGTTTCATGCATTTGTATTGGAAAGCGTCCAGCTTCTTTGCTTCTGTTTTCGTGAGTTTCCAAGCTTTTTGAACAATTGAATCTTTGTCTTCCTGCTAATTTCGCTACTGTTCCAAATTCTTCGCAACCTGTAGAAAGTTTGTCTGGCTTTACTTAGTTTCTGTTGTATGTCTTTGGTCGCCCCGCCTTCTTTGTCCAACAGTGCATCTAGGTACAAAAACTCTTCAACGTCATCTACCTGCTCGTCATTTACTTTTATTCTTTGGTCGTTTCTGGCATTTATTCGCATAACTTTTGACCTCTTCGAGTTAATCTTAAGTCCTACTCTGGCAGCTTCCTCGACAAGCCTACTGGTCTTATCTTCTATGTCAACATGTCTAGATGACAATGAGGCAATGTCGTCTGCGAAGTCAAGAGCTTCTAAGACCGAGGTGAGCTTCCATCGTATGCCAGTTCTCCTGCTCTGTAGTTCTGTTCATGACTCAGTCAATTGATAGTAAGAAAAGAAAACCTGACATGGTGCACCCTTGTCTTACTCCAGACTGGACTTGAAACC
This sequence comes from Micromussa lordhowensis, assembly GCA_964020085.1. Classification (NCBI taxonomy): domain Eukaryota; kingdom Metazoa; phylum Cnidaria; class Anthozoa; order Scleractinia; family Lobophylliidae; genus Micromussa; species Micromussa lordhowensis. The sequence continues at coordinate 7,136,233 of OZ026596.1, read as the reverse complement.
ACTCCAGACTGGACTTGAAACCATTTTGTTGTTTCAGCTTCTTCTGCGACTGCGCATTCAAAGTTGTTGTACATTGCTTTTGTCAGACTGATGAGCTCTTCTGAGATTCCATATATCGACATGTTCCATAAGTTTTCGCGATGTATAGAATCAGATCCTTTCCATGAAATGTGTGTACAGAGTTGCATTCCATTTATTCCTTGCTCCAATATATTCTTGAGAGTAAAATTCGGATCGATGGCATTTCTGTTCTCTCGAAACCCTGTTTGCTTCTTCCTCAAGATGTTGTCAACTCCTCTTTTTAATCCTACTTAACAACACTCTGCCAAAGATCTTACTTATGACTGGTAAAAGTGTGATACCTCTCCAGTTTGTACACTCACGTAAGTTACCCTTCTTGGTTAACTTTACTATTAGTCCTTTGTTCCAGCTTGTTGGTGCTACACCCTCTTCCTTTACTTTGTTGAACAACTTTGTCAACTCCTTTGCTCTCTCTTCTAAGTCCGTCTTTAGAAGCTCTACAACTACGCTATCATGACCCGCTGCTTTCCCACTTTTCGTTGATCTTATAGCATTTTTCACCTCTGTTGGTTGGAATGCTCCGATGTCAAACTCTCTGTCATTTTGCCTTGTCTTAATTTCATGTGGCTGTATAGGCCTGACAGGTGGTTCTTTGTTTAGTACTGTGTCAAAGTGTTCTTTCTAGATCTTCAGTCTTTCACTCCGCTCATTTGGTGGTTTTCCATTTTTATCGTTGACTACTGTACTTGGTTCTTTTCCCCTCACCTGTCAGAGTCTTCACTATACGATGTAGTTTCCCTGCTCTCCCATTTTCTGCTGCTCTTTCAGCAATATCTGCCGTCTCATTCATCCAATACCTCTTATCTTCACGAGCACTCCGTTTAACTTCTTGGTCTTTTCCCTTGTACTGTTCCTTTATTCTTTTCTTGACTCTTTCTGAACGTGTACTTTCTAACTTCAGCTATAGTTGTCTCCTTTCCTCTACTTTCTTCCACGGCGTCGCGCAACCAAGGTTTGCTGGTTTTCCTAGCTATACCTAGTACATCTTTAGCTGCACCAACATATATATTCTTCATTCTGTTGTTCATGCATGTAGTCGGTATTTTCTTCCCCCAAATCTGTCAGTGCTTGAAATCTGTTTCTGACCTCAATGTTGTATTTGACAAGCATCTCTTCGTCTGCTAGTTTCTGCGTATCCAACGTTGTTCGACCTTTCATTTCCCTTGGGTTTCTTTTCAACCTCAGCTTGAGCCTAGTCTCCACTAGGCAGTGGTCGCTTCCCACATCTGCACCTCTCCTAACTACATTGTCCATGACTGACGATCTATATTCCTTTGCAATCATAGTGTGGTCTATCTGATTCTTAACTCTGCCATCTGGTGATGTCCATGTTGCTTTATGAATTTTTTTATGGGGGAAGATTGTTCCTGTGATGGCTAAGCCAGTCATCTTCCAGAACGCACAGAGCCTTGCACCGTGTTGTCCCAGAATCTCTCTTCTTTCTGGTGTTCCTTTCCCCACTTTAGCATTTAGGTCTCCAGTAATAAGCCGGATGTCATCTCTGTTGCACTTCTGCACCGTACCCTCTAGTTGTTCGTAAAAATCGTGTTTGCTCTTTATACACGCATCGTTGGTCGGGGAGTATGCATGTATCAACGTTAGTTTCCTATACTTTGAATAAAATCTTGCTCTTATAATTCGACTACTTTCTGGTGTCCACTCCATAAGACATCTGGCTGCTTGTTGCGACATCATAATTACTACACCTCCTTGGTGTATATTTTCTTCACCACTGCAGATTATTACCTCTCCTGTGTTAAGCTTGGATTTTCCGCTTCCTCTCCACCTGCATTCACTAATACCCCCCAAAAAACTTATATCTCTTCATCTCTCTTGCAACTTGGCCAGCCTTCCCAGTCTCGAACATTGTCCTAACATTCCAGTTTCCTATCCTTGTTTTATTCCTCGGATTCACGATCGAAGCTGTCGGCTTTTGGTCTTCCTTTTGGCTTTGGCCCAAAAGCGTCGTCCTGCTACAAAGAGGTCTCGTCGCGTCACCGATGTTAATAGAGGTTCGAATGTCTTGCGTTTCTGTAATAAGCTGATTCTTACGGGAGTGGGTTATCAGACCCCAGCCCAACCCCTAACCTGGAGGGCCAGGGGGTCACACTTCGTCTGGGTAGCCCTAAAGGGAGTACAAGACTCCAGCCGACATGGCTCTAGGGGTCATTGAGACACGCAAACCATCCCACCGCGATAAGGTGGTGACCCCTTGGGACAGAAAAACATAAGGAAATATGGTGGTAATAACTCATTTCGAAACTTTCAAATCTCAAACAGTGTACAGAGAAGCTTCAAAAACAACACCAAGAGACAAAAACAAAACACAAGCAACAATGAAAAACAAAAAACTACACAATAATATGTGGTATTAAAAATCAAGGAAGATAACGTAGCTATGGCGAATTGGCATTTTTTCCGAGTGTATCAACCGCTAAGCTGCAGTAGCGTTACAAATCTATCTTTAGCAGTAACATTTTAATCATTCGTTGCACTCCATCTGATAAAAATAATTCTGTCCTTATATCAGAACCTCAAAAAAGCAAACGAGAAATTCACCAAAAAACCCCGGAGGACTTGATGCTCTGGTTTCTTTTCACTGTTGTTTTCAAAGACTTAAAGAAGTCAGTTTTTTTCTAATTTTTACGCCTGGACGCACAAAAATGATCTGCGTCGGACGGGAATCGAACCCGGGTCAACTGCTTGGGAGGCAGCTATGCTCACCACTATACCACCGACGCGGGGTTGGCTGATATTTCACTTTCCTGTCACTTTGATCCGTCAGAGAACTACCCTGTTTAGTGGTCAACTTGCCTTACAAATAAATTACAAACAAATACTGTCAGTAGGCTCTTAAACAAAATACCGGTTAAAGTAGAAATTGGTTTTCATTGGTTTTGATTTATATGAAGATATTCTTCACTTTAGCTTACTCTAACGATATAACTTATATTCTCCTACAAAATGGTGTGTTTTGTGTTTTGAAATGATATTAGTTAGCAAAGTTATTCATAACCGCTAATCGTAATATAAAAAAAAATCGGTTTATTATCAAGCAAAAAGAAATCCAATGAGGTCCCACCGAGATTTGAACTCGGATCACTGGATTCAAAGTCCAGAGTGCTAACCATTACACCATGGACCAGGTATATGGAGAAGGCGGAAAAATAAAGCAATCATCTTTGTATCATTGTCTGGCTCTTCAAAATACTGGTTAAAGTAGAAATTGGTTTTCATTGGTTTTGCTTTTAATAAGGGACAATATATGAACATATTCTGCAGTTTAGCTTACTTGAAAGATATAACTTATATTCTCCTAGAAAAGGGTGTGTTTTGAAATGATATTTATTCATTAGCGCTACTCGTGATAAATAAAAAATCAGTTTATTTCGCGATAAGCTATGGAGCAAATCCTGAGAGGTCCCACCTAGACCTGAGCGCCGCTTTCGACACTGTGGACACTAGTATTCTGCTAACACGTTTACGATCAAAGCTGGGTCTCAATGGAACTGCTCTTTCATGGTTTTGCTCTTATTTATCTGGAAGGACACAACGAATATCCGTTCAGGGAGCGCTTTCAAATGTATTTTACCTTCGTTTTGGCGTTCCCCAGGGATCGTGCCTAGGCCCCATTTTGTTTAACATATATTCAAGCAAAATCTTCGACATTGTTGGTCGTCACCTCCCAAAAGTTCATTGTTACGCAGATGACTCCCAGCTTTATTTATCGTTCAACCCAAGCTGTGCTGTTAGTCAAGATGAAGCAATTAGATCAATGGAAACCTGTATCTCGGATGTTAAGCAGTGGATGACCGCGGATAAACTTATGCTAAACGACGACAAAACTGAATTCATTGTCATAGCATCACGACATCTACTGAAAAAGACTGCTATTAATACTATCAGGTCGGAGATTGCGATGTAGGCAAAGTGCCTGTAGTGCGGAATTTGGGCGCGTGGTTCGATGATCAACTTACTATGGCCGTACACATTACCAAAATATGCAGTGCCGCTTTCTATCATCTACACAATATTAGACGCATTAGGAAACACCTTTCAACGGATTCAGCTGCGACTCTTATCCATTCCTTTATTAGTAGCCGAATAGACTACTGCAATAGTCTATTATACGGTGTGCCTAAGCGCCACATTGATAAATTGCAGAGAGTTCAAAATGCAGCCGCCAGACTAGTTGTTATGCAGGGCAAGTTTTGCCATATTACTCCAGTGCTCCATCAGCTGCACTGGCTTCCTGTTTTATTTCGTATTAATTTTAAGGTTTTACTTTTAACTTTTAAAGCCATTCGAAAATTAGCGCCGTCCTATATCAACGGTCTTGTCAAAATTAAGCCTTTAAATAAGATATGGACTGCGATCTAATGACGGAATACTGCTATCTCATCCGAATTTTAAAACTTTGACAACTTTAGGCGACGTACCGTGCTTTTGTTGCCGCGGCGCCAAAACTTTGGAATGATTTACCTTCAGATATTAGAATGGCCAAATCGGTTGACACTTTTAAAAAACTTTTGAAGACGCACCTTTTTAGTAAGGCTTTTTATTCCTAGTTAGTTTGGCTTTTAATATTTTATACAACACATGATGTAATTAGTATTTACTATTTGTTATTTTATTCCATGTATTTTTGTAATGCGCAATTGATCATCTCTCCATGGAAATTGCGCAATATAAATTCGCAATTGATTATTATTATTATTATTATTATTATTATTATTATCTCAAATCGCTGAATTAGAATTAAAATAATTCAAAAATAACACCAAGAGACAAAAACAAAAACCAAGCAATAATGAAAAAAAGCTACACAACAAGTTTAACATAATGGTGCAAAGGACCGCAAACGAAAATGCTGCCTGTTTACGTAGAATCTGTGAAAGATCTGATCAGCCAAAAATAGAGAGAATAGCAAACAATGATGCAAGGCTGATACTACGTAGAAAGCTTAACAGGGCAACGACATGATAGAGTCCAAACTGAAAGCCAAATTTCAACCGTGGACAGCTGTTTTGACCTTTTTGGGTCTCGTCAGCACGGTGTAGCAAGCTATGAAGTGATCAGCTGGTTGACTGACATCCATATGCTCACTGAATGCAGATGGTGATGACCTCAGATGAAACTCAAATCCAAATTTATGCAAATTGGCCAATGTCACATGTAAAACGCGTGACAAGGGACACTAGGAAAAATCCAGAATATCATGTCGTTGCCGCATCCCCATCTCCCCATCACCATAAAACAATTATTAGATTCGGTTTTTGTGATATCCAGAATAATCAAGGTCTCGGTAAGGGTTATCAGCCTCAGCCTTCGGCTTCGGTTGATAACTCTTACCTCGACCTTGATTATTCTGGATATCACAAAAACCTCATCCAATAATTGTTTATAAACATCTGGAACTTACTTTGGCTATCTAGTCGACTGTTTATCTGAACCGAACCAAAAAATATTTACAAAAGCACTTTTCCTGATACTCCTAAAATGAGATGTAAGTGGATATTTTTCGGCAAACGCGATCTTCGCGTTATGTCACGCATCGCCGTAACTTCGAAATGCGATAGTTTCCAAACGATGGATGCTATTTCAGCTAGAAAGTTGTAAACAAATGTAAATTTAGTACCTCTTATGCCTGATGAGGATAAAACCTTTATGGCTCTTTAGTTTTGGATTTGAGAATTTGATGACGTCACGTGCAAAATTTAGTTTTCTTTTCTATGATGGCACCGTAACGAATCGGTCCGGATTTTCCTTTCTTTGACCAAGGTCACAGTAACGCGTGCGCGATGTGCGTGTAGAAAAGGTATAACAAGTATCAGCTCTATACCAAACGTTGTGTTACTGCCGTGCCAAACTAAATTCAAGAATTAAGTTTGACTTAATCACGGCGGTAGCACGACGTTTGAAACCGCTCAGTTTAATAAGTTCGGCACTTAGCACGCCAGGCGTTGCCGTGCCCCGTGGCAGTAGCGCGACTTGGCTTCAAACGGTGTGCTCTTGCCGTGCCGAGCTGAATTCATAGTCTGCTATATCAACTGCCGTTGCTTTCTAGCATACAAAGTGATCTTCAGAAGAGCAATCTTCTTCGGATCCTTAACCTGCGAAAACAGCCGTCCCTCTTCGCTCCCAGAAGAAGGACGGCTGTTTTCGCAGGCTATCGGATCCTCGGCTCGCCTTTTGAAATCACTGCCGCTCTTTTGCCATGCCACTGCCGGGCCAAATTCATTTGAGTTCGGCACGGCAGTAGCATGGCGTTTGGAACAGGCCTTAAAAGTGATTTGAGAGAGGAAAAAATAATAAAAAAAAGTTTTTTTACCGGCTTAGGGTCAGGTCGTATAGTTTGTCACTGTACGGACCTCCCAGCCGGCAAATAACAGATATATATTCGAGATATTGTTCGCCAAAAAAAAGAGCCTGATCACAGGTTAGGAAGATATTAAACGTAAATGAAAAATAATAAATGTATGTAATCAAGCGATTTCTGCTGCCAACCTAGACCCAGACGTGCGTCTGTCTGTAACTAATATCTGAATAAGTAACTTTTTATACTACATCGTTTTTATACTACATCGTCTACATTTTTAGCTTTTGAAAAACAATAAACCACTAATGTACATAATAAAAAGTGCAAAGCACATGGGCCTGGCCCCTCACATAGAAATTCCGTATTAAAATAAAAACCTAGAGTATTACTTCAGCTTCACACTGTCAAATATAATGTTCAAGAATGTCTCTGTACAACTATAAAATTGACTAAACTAGAGAAGAACATGAAAAGAAGAGTCGGCAACTTTACAAAGTGTTGCAAAATCGGACTGCGACAAGCGAAAGTGATCTAAAGAAATTCTTTTCCGGATATCTGTTTTAATGTAACGAATAATAGCCTGGGAATCTTCATGACCATTATGAAAAGTGGCTTTATTTCGCAATTTCCAAACTCCATAAAGAGTTCTTTTAATCAGAAATCTGGCCAAGCTTGCAGTCTTGGTGTCTGCACGGGGCCATTGGAAAAGACGGAAATGCAGTTAGGTAGAAATGTTACACCAAGAAGAGAAGACAAAAAAGACGAGAAGTGTGACCGAACGGCCTTCACGCGGGAGCAATTAAGGAAACAGTGGTCGATTGTTTCCTTTCGAGAGCACGACGCACAGCGATCGGAGTTAATGTAGCCCCAATTTTGCCATGCATCGCAAACCTTAACCGCGCGTAATACAATTAACCAAAGTAGATCATTTTTGAAATTCTCACAAAATTCATTAACAAGTGACCAATGCCGATCCAGGTCAAAACCAATAGTTAAAAACGAGACCCAATATCGGTGAATAACGGGTGAGGATGACTTTTCCTTAAGTAGAGTGTAACAACATTTCTTTGAAGTAAAAACAAAATTGCGCAAGTCTTGGCAAGAAAAGATCTTACGGAGACTGGTCAGAACAAAAGGGTGTTAGAAGTTGAGCACTCGGAGAGGAGTTATCCCGAAGGAAACGCCATTCCGGAGATAGCTTAGCCCCGAAAAAATACTTAATAAGATAAAAAGACTTTGAATCGGCATTGGAGCAATTAGAAACTTTAAGGCATCTGCCTTGATCTTAAACCGAAAACGAAATCGATTCTTGCTTGATAGAAAATTTTAAAAATTCCCACCAATCGAGACTGGAAGAGGAGACGGAAATGAAGCAAAATACAAAACGTGACTTGGAATTAAATTACGAATAATACCACAGAAGTTTTGGTCATCAAGGAGCGAGTTATTTAATTTCCACACCCCTGGGCCGCGCTTAGCGGCATCAGGGATATCAAAAACAAAAGAAACAAAATCGTGATCAGAAAGCGGACAAGGTGAGATTTCACACTGGCAATCAGATGTAAACAACTCCTTTGAAACAGAGAACTTCTCTAAGCAACTAGCAATTGAATAATCATGGTTGAACCAGGTGAATTCGCGCGCGCTAGGATGTAACTTACGCCACGCATCAATCAAAACAAAATCACATTTTAGAGATTTACATTCACCACCGACTGAAATATTCCCGCCAAATTTATCGAGTGCATTTTCATAACAATTGAAATCGCCACCGATCAGGAGAGCAAACGCAGGAACAAAGTATTCATGAAGAGATTGGTAAAACAATTTTCGATCAGTGTGATTGGTGGGAGCATAAATATTCACGAAGTTAAGATCTACACCGTCTATTCTAACCAGAATACTAATAAGCCCATTAGAGTCCTTTTTTCCAAGACACTACTTCATCGGAGCACTTGGGAGAATTTAAAACGGCAACACCTCCCTGTTTGCCAATTGAGGGGGACTAATAACTTCGGCGGGATTCGAACCTGCGCGGAGAGACCCCAATGGATTTCTAGTCCACCGCCTTAACCACTCGGCCACGACTACCTACCTAAAATTTTTATGTTTTGACTTTTCATTTTATCTGCGTTTTACACAAATATTGTTTAACAAATAAAGAAGCCTAAGCCGTGTATTACACTGTTTATAAAACACGACGGGCATTTCACAACACGAGGGAAATGTAGAAAACACGAGCCGCAGGCGAGTGTTTTCTACATTTCTCGAGTGTTCTCTAATGTCCGGAGTGTTTTATCACAGTGTAATACACGGCTTAGGCTTCTTCATTTGCTTTATGATAGAGATTTTAAAACCCCTGATTTTAAGACCATGCGCGCGCTCTGATTGGTTAAAAACCCATGTTTTATCAGAGGTTATAAAGTAATTGAAATACTACGCGCGCTCTGATTGGTCAATAGAGTTGCAAAAACCTATGTTCTATTGTACCGGTAAACACATAGAAAAGTGGTTACGTCACTGTTCCCGTAATGGCCGAAGAGAGCCAGGAAAATTCCTCCAACTTCGATCCGGCTTTTGGTCTGGAAAGGTCAGCAGGCCAAAATCAAGGTAAACCAAAATCTAAACCAACGAATGAAAACAATAGTGCGGAGGAAGACTGGTCCAGCAAGAAGAGACGATTTGCCGTGGTCGAAAGCAAAGCTCTACGGGAACGCAACACAGTAGCGACAAAAAACGGATTTCACTGGCTGAGATGTCAATAACACGAATATCTTTCATTCAACACATACATGGAAATTTACAAGGAAGAACAGGACCAGAAGTTTGTTCCGATATATAAGTTTATATTCTTAAACTTTTCTGTCCATTGCAAAAATTTTACGCCGATTTCGTTTACGCGTAAGTTTAGAAGGAATTTTTAAGCGCATTGGGTGCCTTCCGCGGTTTGTGGAGGCTGCATTTCTGACTACAGGCGGGCTCCACTGATCAATTTGGGTTGTTAAAAAGCAGGGAGAATATTTCTTAGGAGTTGACATTTAAGCCTAGGAGAAATTTTGAGTTTAAACTCAAGGCATGCATGCATAACACGATAAATGATTTTGGTTTCCGTGAGCTTAGCTTTCAAGGGATAGCTTTCATTTAACTAAATACAGAGAGAAACGCACTTCAAAGCCTTCAACATAATAAATGAATTCTGAAAAATCTTCGAAAGCAGCGTTTCTGTAACTAACCTTTATTCCATTCGCAAACCATTGAAAAGTTATCGTTACATCAATTCACGAAGCGTATGAAGTCTGTACTACTTGCTAACTGTCCGTACAGTCTTTTACTTTCACGATGGCCGATTCCGCCTACACATCTCTGCATTGCTTCGTCAAAATACTTTTGAGTTAATTAATACACTTTCTGCCTTTCACCGATAATCTTTTCCTTTCCTTTCTTAAAACTTTTTTAGCGTCGCTTTGCTCTGCAGATTTTGTGTCCGGCGCCGAGTTTGTGCTTTCTTTCTGTCAGTCGTTGTGATTTATTTGTCTTGTCAATCTCATGAGTTTGATGAGAATTAGCAACTTGATCACGAAAGTACAATAATTTTCCTCTCTTTGACAAACGTTTTCCATACTTATTTCATAAAAGCAATAGACCACTCTTTCTATGGGTTTACTGGCGCAATAATAAAACCACTTGGGATGTTTGGAGAACACTCGAAAAGCTTGTAAATCACTCGCCTAACGGCTCGTGTTTTCTACATTTCCCTCGAGTTCTCAAATGCCCGTCGTGTTTTATCACAGTGTAATACACGGCTTAGACTTCTTTATTTGTTAAATAAAACATGAAGAAGCCTAACACATGTATTACACTGTGATAAAACACTCCGGACATTTGACACTCGAGAAATGTAGAAAACACTCGCCTGCGGCTCGAGTTTTCTACATTTCCTTTGAGTTCTCAAATGCCCGTCGTGTTTTATCACAGTGTAATACACGGCTTAGGCTTCTTTATTTGTTAAATAGTAATTAGTAATAGTGATTTTTTTATTTTTTTTTTCTCGTAGTCATATCTTGAAAACGATATTTAAAGGATGTCTTTAGAATTCCAATGGAGATTCCTTAGTAGAGATTATGTGACCTTTCTTTTCTTCAGCTTTTCTTCTTGAAATAACTGACAAAATATAATTTATGTTTTGACAAAAAATATAATTTATGTTTTGACAATTGATTTGAAAGTTAGTATGTATTAATCACAACATATTGTAATGTAAGAAGTGAAGTAGTAGTTTAGTAACATCAACCGATAAAAATCGATTATAAATCCACAGTTATCCGTCAGAAGCAGAGTGGCGTAGTGGAAGCGTGCTGGGCCCATAACCCAGAGGTCCGAGGATCAAAACCTCGCTCTGCTAACAATTTCATTTGGCATTCTTTTTTCTGGGAGTCAGAACCCATAAATGTTTTTCAAAAGTAATTTAGTTGAGGTAATCGAACAAAGATCCTTGGTAGAGATAATATGAGCTTTATTTTTTTCAGCTTTTCTTGTAGAAATCACTAATAAGTACTATAATTTATGTACGTAAATGAACAAATTGCAGGCTAAGATAATACCATTGTTGAGAACGTTATTATTAAGTTGAGTTTTAATATCATTTCGATACACGTCATCCGTGAGCAGAGTGGCGCAGTAGAAGCGTGCTGGGCCCATAACACAGAGGTCCGAGAATCAAAACCTCGCTCTGCTAACGCATTTGTATTTCTTAGTCTGTTTTCTCTTAGTCATATGTTGTAAATGATATTCAAAGGAAGTCTTTAGAATTGCAGTGAAGATTCCTTAGGGGGGATAATGTGACCTTTCTGGTTTTTTTTTTTTCACTTAAAAGAATATTTGAAGACGTGCTTCGTCTTATTTTTACTATTTTCCACCAATCAAATTAAAGAAAAACCCAAACAACCGGGGACCAGCGCGGGAAAACGCACGCAATTTGTCGATCGGTAATGCCTTGCGTACTAAGTTTTTGACACAATATCCCTTCAGCATTAAAAATGGAACAATTGTAGTCAGGAGATGTCATAAGCTCTATCAAAAAAGGTTTGCTGCCACTGACTCTTGATATTTTGATATCTCTTCAGCATTTTTCGATTAAAATAAGAATTTTAAAATGATGTTGTATGTTACTAAATGAGGCGCGTTGTCGTGTTTCAGGCCTTTAAACTTTCGTATGAGGTACAAAGGTATTATTTGATTGCGATCAAACTTTCTTGTTGTCAATAAAGGATCATTTCGAAACATTTACTCTTCATAACCAAAAAAGAAGAGAACAGCTCTTCGTAGAAGGTGGGATTCGAAGCTGCGCAGGAGGACCCCAATGGATTTCACCTTAACAAATCGGCCACGACTATCTACCTCACTCTGCTGAAAGTTTGTTATTTTTATCAGGCTTTAATTTCACAACTGCTTAAGTTGCCTATATAACTGCGATGATCAACCATGTCTTTATATCTTTCTCCGCAGTCCAAATATACGGTATTTCATATATTCACATTCTACACTATCTACGGGTATATTACGAAGTAGCAACATGGCAAACGCCCAGTTAGCTTGATAGCTCAGTGGGAAGAGCGCTGTACCGGTATGGCAGAGGTCAAGGGTTCGAATCCCGTTTAGGCTTGAAGGTTTTTTTAGGCTTTAGACTAGGTTTTTACTGGTGGAAATTCTTCCGGATTCGTGACGAATTATCGACGCAAACAATGTTGACGGCCTGCACACGTAATCGGAAATCACGATGGCACGTTTGAAAACCTGGGCGATTCTGGATAGAACCTGGCCAAATGACAGGTCGGACTACATGATTGGCAACAACGTGGTAGGCGAGTGAAAAGAAATTTTCAGACTATCTCAACCTACGCCTACTTTTTTGGCGGCATGTTTCTTCTCGTTGTCGAGGCAAGAAACAGCTTGTTAACCATTTCATCGTGAATGTACCCGGAATTGAAGTCGTGTGAAAACGCTTAGGAATCTGAATATCCTTTCAGTGTAAACACCAACGAATCCGAACACTGAAATTGATGAATCCAGAAACAATTACGAATCCGAAAAAATCTCGTTTAGTGTAAACCTAGTCTTAATTTCACAACTGCTTAAGTTGTGTATATGACTGCAATGATTAATCATGTGTTTATATTTTACATAAATATTGTTAGTAAATAAACCAACTAGAGCTTTCTTTTCTATTTAACAATTTGACTATGAGCCCGAGTTTTCTACGAGTAGATAGTCAACGAGGCCCCGCCGAGTTGAATAGTATAAATTTACAATTGTCTCATTGCACAAAAATGTAAAGTAACACTTGGGAAAAATTGTTTTATTGTGTTTACATCAGCAATTCAAAGGTTTCAAACACTGCGCGTAATGTGCGAAAAATCAAATTTGATTTTTGGTCAAAACCTTAGTCCCCGGATCATCGTTCAGAGTAGTTTCAATCACTTATGACTTTTGGCCGAAACCAAAGGCCGCGGATCATCATTCGGAGCAGTTTAGGTCACTTTTGACTTTTGTCCAAAACCGAAGGACGCGGGTCATCGTACGTTGTAGTTTCAATCACTTATGATATTTGGCCAACACCAAAGGCTGAGGGTCAACGTTCAGAGTAGTTTAGGTCACTCATGATTTTTGTGCAAAACCGAAGGCCGCGGGTCATCATTCGGACTATTCTCAATCACTTATGACTTTTGGCAAAAACCAAAGGCCGCGGATCATCGTTCGGAGCAGTTTAGGTCACTTATGACGTTTGGCCAAAACCGAAGGACGCGGGTCATCTTTCGGAGTAGTTTCAATCACTTACGAGTTTTGGCTAAAACCACAGGCCGCGGGTCTATTTACATAAATATTGTTAGTAAATAAACCAACTAGAGAATATTGTAAAGCTTTCTTCACTATTTAACAATATATTTTATTTGTTTATGAGCCCGAGTTTTCTACGAGTAGATAGTCAACGAGGCGCAGCCGAGTTGAATATTGTTGACTGAAAACGAGGTCGAGTATTACAATTGTTTTAGTATAAATTTACAATGGTCGCATTGCATAAAAATGTAAAGTAACGCTTAGAAAAATTGTTTTCTTGTTTTTACATCAGCAATTCAAACGTTTCAAACACCTTGCGTGATGTGCGAATAATCAAATTTGATTTTTGGCCAAACCCCATCATCATTTGGAGTTATTTCGGTCACTTATGATTCTTGGCCAATACCAAAGGTCGCCGGTCAGGTTTTGGAGTAGTTTCGTTCACTTATGGTTTTTGGGCAAAACCGCAGGCCGCGGGTCATCATTGCGAGTAGTCTCAATCACTTATGAGTTTTGGCCAAAACCAAAGACCGCGGATCATCGTTCGGAGCAGTTTAGGTCACTTATGATTTTCGGGCAAGACCAAAGGCCGCGGATCATCGTTTGCTGTAGTTTCAATCACTTATGACTTTTGGCCAAAACCAAAGGCCGCGGATCATCGTTCGGGGCAGTTGAGGTCACTTATGATTTTCGGGCAAAACCAAAGGCCGCGGATCATCGTTTGCTGTAGTTTCAATCACTTATGACTTTTGGCCAAAACCAACGGGAGCGGATCACCGTTTGGGGCAGTTGAGGTCACTTATGATTTTTGGTCAAAACCAAAGGCCGCGGGTAGTCGTTCGAAGTAGTTTAAATCACTTATGATTTTTGGCCAACATTTGGAGTAGTTTCAATCACGTAAGATTTTTGGCCAAAACCAAAGGCCGCTGGTCACCTATGATTTTTGGCCATCGTTCGGAGTAGTTTCAATCACTTATGATGCTTCAATCACCTATGATTTTTGGCCAAAAACCACAGGTCACGGGTCCTCGTTTGGAGCAGTTTCAATCACGTATGATTTTCGGCCAAAACAAAATGCCGCAGGTCATCGTTCGCAGTACTTTAGGTCACTTATGATTTTTGGAGTAGTTTCAATCACTTATGAGATTTGACCAAAACCAAAGGCTGAGGGTCATCATTCAGAGTACTTTAGGTCACTTATGATTATTGTGCAAAACCGAAGGCCGCGGGTAATCGTCCGGAGTAGTTTTAAACACTTATGATTTTTGACCAAAACCACAGGCCACGGGTTATCATTTAAAATAGTTTCAATCACTTATGATTTTTGGTCAAAACCAAAGGCTGCGTGTCATCGTTCCGAGTACCTTCAATCACCTATGATTTTTGGCCAAAACCACAGGTCGCGGTTCGTCATTCGGAGTAGTTCCGAGTAGTTTCTGTCACTTATGATTTTTGGCCAAAACCGCAGGTCGTGGGTCAGGCTTCTGAGTGGTTTCGGTCATTTATGATTTTTGGCCAAAACCGCAGCCCGTGAGTCAGTCGTCGGAGTAGTCCCCGTCACTTATGATATTTGGCCAAAACCAAAGGCTGAGGGTTATCGTTCAGAGTAGTTTAGGTCATTCATGATTTTTGTGCAAAACCGGATTCCGCGGGTCATTGTTCGGAGTACTTTAGCTCACTTATTATTTTTATTTTATTATTTTTGGCCAAAAACAAAAGGCCGCGGGTAACCATTCGGAGTAGTTTCAATAACTTATTAGTTTTGGTCGAAACCAAAGGCCGCGGATCATCGTTCGGAGCAGTTTAGGTCACTTATGATTTTCGGGCAAGACCAAAGGCCGCGGATCATCGTTTGCTGTAGTTTCAATCACTTATGATTTTTGACCAAAACCAAAAACCACGGGTCATCGTTTGAAGTAGTTTCAGTCACTTATAATTTTTGGTCAAAACCAAAGGCTGTGAGTTCTCATTCGGAGTAGTTTCAATCACTTCTGATTTTTTGGCAAAGCCAAAGACCGCGGGTAATCCTTTGGAGTACTTTTAATTACCTATGATTTTTGGTTAAAAACAAAGGCCCCGGGTCATCGTTTGGAGTATTTCTCTTGTGATTTTTTGCCAAAACTATCGGCCGTGGGTCATTGTGCAGAATAGTCTTAATCACTTTTTGTTCTTGGCCAAAACCAAAGGCCGCAGTCATTATTCAAAGTAGTTTCAATCACCTATCATGTGATTTTCTGGCCAAAACCACAGGCCGCTGGTCAGGCTTCGGAACAGTTTCGATCACTTATGATTTTTGGCCAAAACCACAGCACGCGAGCCAGGCTTCGGCGTAGTTTCGGTCACTTCTGATTTTTGGCCAAAAGCGCAGGCCGTGGGTCAGGCTTCGGCGTAGTTTCGGTCACTTATGATTTTTGGCTGAAAGCGCAGGCCGCGGGTCAGGCTTCGAAGTAGTTTCCTTCTCTTATGATTTTTGACCTAAAGCGCAGGCCGCGGGTCAGAATTTGGCGTAGTTTCGGTCACTAATGACTTTTGACCAAAAGTGAGGGCTGCGTGTCAGGCTGCAGAGTAGTTTCGATCACTTATGGTTTTTGGCCGAAAGCGCAGGTTTTTTTTTTTGTTTTTTTTTTTAATTACATTTTGTCATTTACGAAAACATAATGTTACAATAGCAATAGAGAAAAAGAAAAAAATACAGTACAGAAAAAAAAAAAAAATAAAATAAAATAACAAACTACCTAAACTACTTGCACTTACGTACATTTGCAAAACTACACTTAACATCCGTTTACTGCCTAACGTTAATAAAATTAGGTACTTTGGATCGAGCCGATTACAACATTCAAGATACAAAACTTGAATTTTGTATTGTTACTAGTGTGTATCGGTGTGACTAATATGAAAAAAAATACATAAATAAACAGAAAGGCTCAAAACAAAGAAAAATTGTACGTCTACATCTTTATGCAAGGCATCAAGACAGCCAAGAAAGAAAGTTTTCCCACTTTTTGTAATGGTTTTGTAAAATACCCTTTTCTTTTGCAATATATAATTCTACTTTATAGGTTGCTTTTAACTTAGCTTTGAAAACTAAAAGCGATGGGATAACTTTATGAAGCTTACACTTATAAATGAAGTATTTAGCAAGCAAGAAAATATGATTCACTAATAGAAAATCTTTCTCAAGGTCAAATTTCCCAAAAAGAATATCCAAAAGTGAAGCGTTTAGTACAATATTGGCATCCACTGCTATCCAAGATAACAGTTCTTTCCAAAAGAAACTCGATGACTTACAGAAATATAATAAATGCTCCAGGGATTCTTCCTCTGCATTGCAAAAGGCACATAAAGGGGAATCCACCAAATTGAACCGGTGAAGTTTTTTGTTAGTGAAAATAATCATGTTTAAAATTTATATTGAAATTCTCTTAGTTTGGTGTCCAACGTAGTTTCAAAAGCTAAAGAATACAACTTTTTCCAGTCTATGGCAAGATAAGGGTACTTGTTCATAATTTTAGCTTTCGCCGTAGCAGGAGTTTGCTTCAACGAACGGCATTCGTTGTAGACCAACTTCGATGTAACATTGGAAAGGTCAATCACTTTACCCGCAATTTTTAATTCAAAGTAAGTTTGATCCATGGGAGAGGGAGCACAAAATGGGTTTGTTTTAATTATAGAACGCCATTCCTTTGGGATAGCATCAAAAACACCCATTAGGGAAAAGGAGTAACAAGGGGAAAAAGGGAATTCAGAATTTTGTCACTTTTAAGAAAAACACCTTCCTTAGAAACCAGGTCACCAACCTTAAGAATTCCTAGATTATAGAAAGCCAACTGAAAAATAGATTTCCCCTCGCTTAAAATATACTTGTTGTTCCAAATAATTTGATTCATTATCCCTTCATACGATGACGAGTCGGAATTCGTCATTGAAGACCAGGCTTGTAAACACTCTCTGTAGAAAATAGGAAGAGTAATGGATAATGTCCGATATTCAAAGTTGCATTGAAACAAAAATTTTCCACCCACTTTCATGAGATAAAAATCCAAAACATACTTCCAGGGACTTTCATAATTTTCAACATATTTCTTTACACACATGACTCTTTGAGCAGAGATCATAGATTCAAGATCTAGCATTTTTAATCCGCCATCTTCAATATCATTTATTAAAGCTGAACGTTTAACCTTGTCCTTGCCTTTCCAAATAAACGAATAAAGTTCTTTATTAACTTCTTTAATGAGTTCGCTGGACACTGGAATTAAAGATGCCTTGGACATAATTTTCGGTATGGCGAATGATTTCACTATTTGAATTCTACCAATGAGCGTCAGGCCCCTCCATTTCCACATATTCAGTACCTTTTTGATCGATTTCAGGACAGAATCGAAGTTGGCTTTCTTTCTCCTTACGTTATTGTAATCAAAATGCACTCCCAGAATTTTAATAGAAGGTTTAAATTCACAAGGGAACCTCTCGTACTCCGGATCCCACGTGCCTAGCCTAAACAGTTCAGTCTTCTCCTCATTTACTTTGAGACCAGAACATTCTGAGAATTTACCAAGGCAATCTTGCAAACAAACATACGAGGATCTGTTACGGAGAAAGCAAGTCATATCATCTGCAAAAAGTGTCACTTTAACCTCAGAATTGCCAATTTGAATACCCTGAATGTTTTTATTTTCTCGAATACTGCACGCCAAAATTTCTAATCCTAATATGAAAAGAACAGGTGAGAGCGGATCTCCTTGCCTCACACCTCTACTAACTGCAAAATAATCTGATGTAAAACCATTGTTGATAATACAACTTGATATATTTGAATACAAAGTACGTATCCATTGAATAAAAGATGGCCCAAAATTGAATGCATTGAGAACTTTAAAAAGATAAGTATGGTCAACAGAGTCAAACGCTTTTTCAAAGTCAATAGCAACAAGAATGCCTGACATTTTCGTATGTCTGGTGTATTCCAAAATATCATCAATAGTTCTTACAGCGTCAAAAATTGACCTTCCTTTTACATACGCATTTTGACTGCACTGAATTAACTCAGGTAAGATTAGTTCCAAACGTTTGGCTAAAGTTTTAGAAGCTATTTTAGCGTCCACATTGATTAGTGAAATTGGACGCCAATTTTTTATTAACCTTTTGTCCTTGCCTTTCTTTTCCAGCAAAGTAATTACTGCTTGTTTTTGAGAATTGGAGAGCTCGCTATGATCATGTGCATAATTAAAGCAATCAATCAAATGCTTGCCTACTATTGGCCAAAACACTAAATAAAATTCCACCGTAAGCCCGTCATTCCCTGGAGTTTTATTCTTTTGAAATGTTTTTAAAGTGTTAAAACATTCTCCTACCGATAATTTTCCATCGCATCTTTCCCTTTGATCCGAGGTCAATTTCGGAAGATGTAAATCTCTTATAAATAAATCTGTCAAAATTTCACTATTCTCATTTACACCTTTTTTATAAAGATTCGAATAGAAGGAACGAAGTTCTTTCATAATCACTTGAGGATTTGATGTTGAGGATTCATCTTCCATAAATATCTTCCGAATTGAACTTTTCTTACCTCTGGAATTTTCTAAATTCAAAAAATATTTGTTGCTTTTTTCTCCTTGCTCGTACCAGGTGGCTCGGGTTCGAATTATCGCCCCTTGGGTGATGTAGTCATTTTGGAGCTCAAACTCTGTCTTCAAAACCTCAAACGTGTTCATATTTTCTGGGGAAGGATCATGATCACACCTTTTTTGACAGTCGTTGAGCTTAGACTCTAATGCTGCCATTTTTGACCGTCGCTCTTTGGATTTTAGTTTACTGTAAGAAATACTTCCTTGGCGAATTCTATACTTCATCAGATCCCAGAAAAGCCTCGGATCAGAAACTTCTTTGAATTCATCATTCCATAATGGGTATTTCATGTTAATCAGAGACACATATTCCTTATCATCTAACAAGCTTGAATTTAACTTCCAAAAGGAGGGACCCCTGGGTCTATTCTCAATTCCATTCATAGATAACACAATAGCTGAATGATCAGATTTAAGCGATGGAATGACATCAACATTATCAATATCTCCCTGCATACCATTACTTACCAGCCAGAAATCGAGCCTCCTTTGGATCACAGGCGTCTTCTGACGCCATGTAAAACGTTTTACATTTGGATTTCTAATCCTCCATATATCAATTAAATCATTAGCGAGGCATATGTTGTCAATACATTTCACCGATTCTTTTCGTTTTGGGTTTCCACCATTTCCATCCAGATCGGGGTCGAAAATTACATTAAAATCACCACCGATTACGATGTTACAATCTTCCACTACACTATAGTTATCCAATTCTTCACGGATCTCCTCAAAAAAAGTAGATTGTTCGTTTGTTTTGTTCGGGGCATACAAGTTAACAAAAAGAAAAGGATGGTCCTGGACATTTGCTTCTAGGATGATGAAACGGCCATTTTGATCCACTTTTATAGTTTTAAATTCGAACTCTAAAGATTTTCTAATAAGAATGAGGACACCCTTACTATGTTCTGAACCATGTGAGAAAAACATTTCCCCTTTCCATTGAGATTTCCAAATTTTCTCCACTTCAGGAGTACTATATGATTCTTGCAAAAAACAAATATCCGATTTATCTTTCATTAACCACCCAAACAATGCCTTTCGCTTCTCAAAAGATCGAATCCCTCGAGCATTTAGTGACAAAAATTTAAAATTAATATTGTTAGGAGCCATATTTGCATAATATTACATATAAATTCCACCGATCAAAACAAATAAATTCGTTGACTGTAAAACCCACTTTAAGAGAAAATGACCTTGAATTTGCAATCGACCCAACCCTAAATAGACAGCAAAATTTTGTACAGTAAATTACATTACAAAAAATAAAAACCTGCAATACGAGACACTGAAACCTTAACGACATATTTTAAAGTAGCCAGAAAAAACTGCTTCGCTACTGTGGATCGAATCGAGAAAATAATACCGACCGGAACACTGAAGCTAAAAAAAGATGTTGAATACCCAAATCGTGTTGGATGTCGACTCTCCAAACAAAGAAAAACGACGACCTTATGGCTTTAAATAAGCTAAACGCGAAGCAATAAACCGTAACATCCCGGTAGCCATAAACACGAAATCCGTATAGTCAGCGTAGCGTACCTTCTTCTAATAAACCGTTTAACATTGCTATTTAATACTAACATACGCTGTAAATTTAAATGACTATAGGAAAGGAAGTAAATAATATGACAACAAAATTTCTCTAGCAAACACGAATGTCAGTTCATAACGGTACCAAAACTCTGTCAATATAAAGCTTATCGGGCTCCGCAGGACTGAAGAATGCAAGCTTACCGGATTTTCTTGCCTCAGTCAACTTCTTAAACTGCTCCTTGCGCCTTATAACAATTTCCTTCGGCAAGTCCGCCGAGATGCCAAACTGGGAATCTTTCAGAAGACTCGTCCTAGAAAAGATGAATTCTCTATCTCGATAACGCAGAAACCTTGCTATTATCGCTCTCGGCTTTCCGTCTTGGTTTGTTTTTCCCACTCTGTGCACTCGTTGGAATTCCATTTTTAGTACTTCTTCCGGCTGAATCTCCAGCACTCGCGCAAAAAACTCTTGAAGAACGGAGTGGGTATCTTCATTACCGTCGGGGTTCTCTTCTATGCCATAAAAGCGAAGATTCTCGCGCCGTTGATAAACCTCCGCGTACAATAATTTATCTTGTAGATCCTTGTATTTATCATCGCAGTAATTCTTAACTGTATCACCACCGGTCTTACTTGCTTCAACAATGGTATTCAATGCTTGGAGGCCATCATGCATGTCTTTAATGGCGTCCTTCGACTTTGCCTGATCTCGTTCGAGCATTTCGACTCTGCCCTGTACCATGTTCAGTTTCTGTTCTAGGCTAACGACCACAGCGTTGATTGACTCCAGTTTTGAATTCACTGCGTCGAGACTAGAAAGAATAAAGTCGACTTTTGCACCAAGGTCGTGAGTCATTTCCACGTGTTCCGGAACTTTATCCCCTGAAGATGACGCTAACTCAACGTTCAACGGCTTATCTCTAGCCCTTTTTTCTTCCGGAGACCTTAATTCGTTGTCAGAGGTATCTGAAATGCTTTCACGCGTTTTCCTTTTAAGATTCAAAGAGGCATCGGCCATAAAGCGTGGAAAAACTATTAACAAATTCGGAGAGCTTCAGAAACACGACTATCCGCTCAGCATGCCTCGACCCAGTCCCCCGAAAGCGCAGGTCGCGGGTCTGGCTTCGGAGTAGTTTCCTTCTCTTATGATTTTTGACCTAAAGCACAGGCCGCGGGTCAGGCTTTGGCGTAGTTTCGTTCACTTATGACTTTTGGCCGAAAGCGCAGGCCGCGGGTCAGGCTTCGGAATAGTTTCGGTCACTTATGATTTTCGGCCAAAAGGGTAGGCCGCGGGTGAGGCCAAAAATCATAAGTGACCAAAACTACTCCGAAGCCTGACCCGCGGCGTGTGCTTTTGGCGAAAAATCATAAGTGACCGAAACTACTTGAAAGCCTGACCCGCGGCCTGCACTTTTCGCCAAAAACCATAAGTGACCGAAACTACTCCGAAGCCTGACCCGCGGCTTGTGGGTAACCCTGACCCGCGGCTTGTGACCCGAGGGCAAGTGTGTAATCCAGAACTTAATTTTGAACTTAAGATTATGATATCAACCACAGCTAAGGTAGTATATATCAGATGAATAGCCCACTGGCTTCCGCATAAACGTATCCCTCGGACGTAGAAATTTTAATATGCCAATGTATGTCTATCATTTTCGACGTCGCAATGGCAACCACAAATTCCAGGTAGGTTTGGCCAAAAATCAACTTTTTTGACACCTTTCTGTATTTTCTCCAGTTTTTCATCAAATTGGAGAAATTCACGAATTTGTACATTGCATAAGCATTCTGGATCGATTTTGCATTAATTTCCGGTATTTCTTGACCTTTTAAAGATAGCAGTTAAATCCAAGATGGCATATTTGACGTTATGTGATGTCATAACCAACAAAAATGGTATAATCTTGTAGAGCAAGGTCAGGGCTATCTAATCAATGTAAATCTTAACAGAATAAAACCCCAGAGGGGGCGTTCCATGTACTTGACGTACTCTGGACCCTAGGCCAACCGTAGAAAACGTTTTTAAATTCCTGCGGCGTAGTGTGGCTTAGCCTGGAGGAAATCACGACGACAATTAACACCACCAAACAAAAGATTTAATGAGCAAAATAATTTCTGTATAAGTGTGTTTAGTAAACCTTTGTATCATAGCCGTTCTCTGCAATACAACAACGCAAAATGACCGCGTTCTACGTAGTCCTGAGAACGCGAACGACAAGTCGAACTACTAATTTTTTCGTATTTCCATTTGGAATTGAACGCCGTCAGTACATATTTAACTCGAGCGAGGCTTTAGAGCCATGACCATCCTAGACAAATCCACAAAATTGCAAAAATCAAAGGAAATGTATATAAAAATTCAGTTTAAAAGGCGTCGTCCTTTCCGTCGCCGTCATCATTGTTAAGCTTCCTATTTTGATCTCTGCTGCGCGGAAGGTCGATACAGTTTTTTTGGCATGAGGCCTTCCATTCCAAGCGGCTACCTCGTGCTTTGCTCATGTTTTATCCCAGGCACAATGGGACGCAGATGAGAGTATCGTGTAAAAACCGTAAACAATCAAATAAATTGCAGCTCTTTGACAAGGTAAAGTTGTTAAGGGTTTCGATCGGAAGTTTGGCCGTCCTGTTGAAACAATCCCGTTTACCTTAATCCGTCAAAGCAATACCTTTTCACCTTCACCATAACTACACGCTGTCGCGAATTTGAACTACCCTTTCGCTGCAACATGTAATGTTAGATTTTTTAGCTTTTGAAATGAGTTTATTCACAATAAACTACTAATGTACATAATAAAAAGTGCAAAGCACATGGGCCTGGCCCCTCACATAGAAATTCCGTATTAAAATAAAAACCTAGAGTATTACTTCAGCTTCACACTGTCAAATATAATGTTCAAGAATGTCTCTGTCCAACTATAAAATTGACTACACTAGAGAAGAACATGAAAAGAAGAGTCGGCAACTTTACAAAGTGTAGATTCCCAGGCGGATGCAAATCGGACTGCGACAAGCGAAAGTGATCTAAAGAAATTCTTTTCTTGATATCTGTTTTAATGTAACGAATAATAGCCTGGGAATCCTCACGACCATTATGAAAAGTGGCTTTATTTCGGAATTTCCAAATTCCGTAAAGAGTTTTTTTTTTTTAATCAGAAATCTGGCCAAGCGTGCACTCTTAGCGTCTGCACGGGGCCATTGGAAAAAGAAGACGGAAATGCAGTTAGGTAGAAATGTCACACCAAGAAGAGAAGACAAAAAAGGCGAGAAGTGTGACCAAACGCCCTTCACGCGAGAGCAATTAAGGAAACAGTGGTCGATCGTTTCCTTTCGAGAGCACGACGCACAGCAATCGGAGTTAATGTAGCCCCAATTTTGCCATGCATCGCGAACCTTAACCGCGCGTAATACAATTAACCAAAGTAGATCATATTTGAAATTCTCACAAAACTCATCACGAACAAGTGACCAATGCCGATCCAGGTCAAAACCAATAGTTAAAAACGAGACCCAATATGACTTTTCCTTAAGTAGAGTGTAATAACATTTCTTTGAAGTAAAAACAAAATTGCCCCAGTCTTGGCAAGACAAGATCTTACGAAGACTGGTCAAAACAGAAAGGCAATTCGAATAAAAGGGTGTTAGAAGTTGAGCACTCGGAGAGGAGTTATCCCGAAGGAAACGCCACTCCGGTCGAATTGGAGATAGCTTAGCCTTGAAAAAATACTTAATGAGGTAAAAAGACTTTGAATCAACATTGGAGCAATTAGAAACTACGGATGCTAACTTTAAGGCATCTGCCTTGATCTTAAAGTCAGTGATGCCTAGACCGCCCTTTAGGAAGGGCTGATGACACGACTGTCGGCAGACGGTCTCCATTCGGCAACCCCATAGGAAAGGCCAAATCAAATTACTTACCTCCGAAATAACCCATTGAGGGACAGGAAGAATAGTAGCTAGATACAGGAGTTTGCCAATTCCTATTGTATTCACAATGAGGGACTTGCCCACCAGGGATAAAGAGCGGGATTTCCAAAAATTAAGATGATTTTCTAACTTCTTAAGCTTTGGCCGCCAATTGTCAGACTCTGCGTTCTGTCCGAAAACAACCCCTAGAATTTTCATTTTTATTACCCATGTGAGGCCAAACGGCTGGTCCGCGCGAGAGCGCCACGCGCCCAGCCACATGGCCTCTATTTTGGATACATTTAGTTTCGCTCCGGATCCCCTCTCGTACACGTTGATTACGCGAAAGAGGGCTGCAAGAGAATAAACAGATTTGACTAGACTAGTCGTGTCATCAGCATAAATACCTACTTTATATTGAGACCCGTTAGCACCAGGTAAGAGAAAGCCTTCAATTTAGGAGCATGAACGGATTTGACTTGCAAGAGTTCCAACGCAAAGAATATATATCACTGGGGAAAGGGAATCCCCCTGGCGAACGCCGCGAGACAAAGGTGTCGGCTCTGTGAGCCATTCATTCACAATAACGCGCATATTAGCACCTTTATAAAACGTGTTAATCCAGTTACAAAAAGAGGGGCCAAAACCAAAACGAGTTAGCAAACTCTGTAGAAAAGAACGGTTTACGCGATCAAAGGCTTTCTCCTGATCAAGACTTACTAAAATACCAGTTTCCCCTGTGCGGTCAAGGTAATCTAAAATATCCCTAAGAGTATGAAGATTCGCTGAAATCTTCCGCCCAGGAACAGAGCATGTTTGGTCAGGATCAACAAGGAATTCCAGGACTTTAGAAAGGCGAATAGAAATAGCCTTAGAGCAGATTTTATAATCAACATTGAGAAGGGAGATCGGTCTCCAATTTTTAAGAGATTTCCGTTCCCTTTTTTTATAGATCACGCGAGTATTACTTGTTTTCATGGATTCACACATCTCGCCAGCTTGAAAACAGGAGTTGAAAACAAGAACTAAATGAGGAGCTAATATATCCCAAAATTTACGATAAAATTCAACGGTTAAACCATCGGGCCCGGGAGATTTGTTCGTATTCATGTTCTTAAGTGCAAAGGAAATTTCATCAATCGTCATTGTGCCTTCGCACAATGACGACTGATGAGGCGAGAGCTGGCGAGACAGTGAAGACAACGCCGGATGAATTATATATCGATGATATTTTGCTTCTCTGCGCATTAGAAGAGTGCAGCTGAAAAAAATAACGAGTTGGGCGTTCGCCCTCCTCGAGCCATTGCGCTCAACTGCGGACTAAAATTCCTTCGATTTCTTTAGTGTAGATGACCTTTAAGCGGCATTCTATATCTTGAATAGAATCAACAACGAAATTGTCATCGTTGACCAGGCGTTGACGAAGACTAATTAATTTATTCGTTAGAAAAACACGATCTCGACACAATTGCCGGCGCTTTTGGCGGGAAAACGAAATCGATTCTTCCTTAATAGAAACTTTTAACAACTCCCACCAATCTTGAGGAGACGGAAATGAAGCAAAATATAAAACGTGACTTTGAATTAAATTACGAATAATACCACAGAAGTTTTTGTCATCAAGGAGCGAGTTATTTAATTTCCACACCCCTGGGCCGCGCTTAGCGGCATCAGGGATATCAAAAACAAAAGAAACAAAGTCGTGATCAGAAAGCGGACAAGATGAGATTTCACATTGGCAATCAGATGTAAACAACTCCTTTGAAACAAAGAACTTGTCTAAGCGACTAGCAATTGAATAATCATGGTTGAACCAGGTAAATTCGCGCGCGCTAGGGTGTAACTTACGCCACGCATCAACCAAAACAAAATCAGATTTTAGATATTTACATTTGCCACCGACTGAAACCTTCCCGCCAAATTTATCGAGTGCATTTTCATAGCAATTGAAATCGCCACCGATCACGAGAGCGGACGCAGGAACAAAGTATTCATGAAGGGATTCGTAAAACAATTTCCAATCAGTACGATTGGTGGGAGCATAAATATTGACGAAGTTAAGATCTACACCGTCGATTCTAACCAGAATACTAATTATACGCCCATTAGAGTCCTTTTTCCAAGACACTACTTCATCGGAGCACTTGGGAGAAAATAAAACGGCAACACCTCCCTGTTTGCCAATTGAGGGGGACCAATAACTACGGCCCAGCCATCTACGAGAAAGAACTTTGATCTTTGCCTCAGAACTAACTAAAGTTTCCTGAACGAAACAAATATCACATGCAGATTTCTCAATGAGATCAAAGAGGAGGTTATTATTAAGGGGACTCCCCAAACCCCTCGCATTATAGTCAAAACTTTGAAATTGTCTTGGAAAAAGGACTCGAAAAGTAAAACTATCTACTTCCTGCCTTTTTTCTTCTCCCGCCTCTCCTTGGGGGGAGCGTCGGCCTGGGCGTGAGCCTTGCGTTTTAGGTCTCCATGGGCGTAGAAGAGGCAGCGGGAGTCTGCGGCTCTCCAGAGACAAAAAGTTGATTTTTCTTGCGGAGGGCGGCTGCTTCTAGAGCTGTAGGGGCAACAGCGAAGGTACGGTGGGTAAGTCTAGGAACGCGGACGGGAACCCGGCTTTTACTAGCTGAAGAATGAAGCGCAATTGGAGGATCAGATGGCTGACCTAGGTCATTAATTACGACTGGGGGCTTTATGAAGCCCTGGGAATCTAGTACTCCATCAGGCTGATGGTCGGCCGGGGAGGCCTGGTTCTCGGCAGTCTGATTTGGATGGGCATTAGGCAGAGATTCTGTAGGCAGTACATGGTCGGCCGGGGAGGCCTGGATCTCGGCAGTCTAATTTGGTAGGGCATCAGGCAGAGATTCTGTAAGCAGTACATCGGTGCCATGGTCGGCCGTGGAGGCCTGGTTCTCGGCAGTCTGATTTGGTTGGGCATCAGGCAGAGATTCTGTGGGCAGTACAGTAGCTAATACAGACGGCCCAACAGCTGTCGACTCAGCGGTCGATGGTTCAGTGGCAGCTGACTCAATTTCAGATGGCTCAAAAAAGGACGGATCAGCGGGAAACGTACTCACGGGCAAAGCCGCAGCAAGAGGTTGGGGCTCGGCATCTCTAAAATCGTCATCCTCTTCATCCTCATCGGAGAGGTCCGAATCCTCGGCCCATTTAAATGAGTCTCCCGAGCGGGTCTTGAAGGAGGCCTCGCTATCTTCCCCATCGGAATGATCCACATTAACAGGGGCTGACTCATCTGTTGCGGTACCCCTGATTAATGACGAAACCCAAGAATAACCGCATTCGCGGCTAGTATGGCCAGCTTCTTTGCAAAAATGGCATAAAGGTGGCGCCGGACACAAACCAGCCTCATGCCCAATTTCGCAATTAAAACAAACCTTCAGGTTGCAATCATTACTAAAATGACCAGCGAGGTTACAGTGCCGACAGGTTGGTACCTGGCCGTCATGCTTCAAAAAAATCTGGTATTTACCAAACCGGATAAAACTTGGGACAGGCTTTGTTACCCTCACGCGGTAATGACGTAGGCCATTGTAGACTCCTGGCATAAAATCGAATTTTCCCCGACGATAATGCACAACCTCGCAAAAGGGCGCTAGCCGCCTGATAATGGCCAAATCGCTCAGTTCAAATGGAGCGTCATATATTGTCAAAAAGGTCATAGGGCGATCAATGTCTTGCGTCGCGTAGCTGTACCCTCCAACGGTAAGAGCGTTTAAACGAAGAAATTTTTCCTTAACATCCACTGACTTGAAAGTAATTACAACCTCACTGTTCATCTTTCGTTGCATGCACTGAATATCCGAGGCGTCAATATGTGCCATACTCAAGGCTTCAAAGACAGATCTCGCTTATGTGGAACGTGATGGCGTAAATAAAGCTGTTCTGGGGCGTTTTGGCACATCATTAGCCGCGGAATGAGTAGGACGCCGCCAGGTTGGTTTACCAGAAGAAACACGACCAGCCGTTCTGGCCGCTCTCGAGGAATAGGAATCTGCATTTACATACGATCGGGGTTCATTTGGACCATCAGCAAATTGTGAAGCCCCATTATCATCAGTGGAAGTCGTGTTTACATCATTAACACTCCCAAGACTCTCTCCAGGGACATTATCCACAGCACCATCAGTACCCTCCGGGACAGTTTTGGCGCCAACAGAACTTTCCATATTCAAATTCGTAACGACTTCACTTTCAACAGAACTTTCCATTATCCAAACTTCGAAATTTAACGGCTACGACGAAGTTATGCCACTTATAATCTCGAAGCAAAAAGTGGCCAAAAGGCCTGTTAATATCTAACAAAACCAGGAAACCAGAGAACAAACCTCAAAGGCGCTAACGGGAAAAACGGATAGCGATGCTCTTCAACCACGTCCGTTCAAAGTCTGATGCTCTACCGACTGAGCTAACCGGGCTCACGTGATTTGTGAAGATAACATGAACACTTGTCCTTTCTTCGATGTCTTCAACCACGTCCGTTCAAAGAGATCAAGAGAGAGTTAACTAGCCGCCCAACCATCCGGGTGGTGTCGCACTTATAAAGCGAAAGAACAAAAGGCTGGCTGTGAGCCAATGAGAAAGCATTGACGTCATAGCCAAACTGGAAAAAAACTGGCTCGATTTAATTATTCAAAATGGCGGACATGCCTTACGTTAGAATATGCTAATTTGGCAAGCATTCTTTATACGCACGCCTATGTTCTGTAACGGCTACGTAATTTATGCTATACATACAGTCAGATAATATTCACGTTCACCTTTTGTGTCTTGAGTAGCCGGATTAAACTGCGTTGACGGTTCTCTCTATCATGTAATATTACATGTTGCAGCGAAAGGGTAGTTCAAATTTGTGGACAACATATGCCGTCCACGAATGCTTACTAACGAAAACAACTTCCAGTGCCTCACTACAGAGAGCATTTCAATTTTCAATGTTGTTCCACCAGATATAATTGTCTCCGCAATGTTTAGATTTGAGGTCAACGAAGTAGCGAGATAATGTTTGTATTTCAATGTTTAATGTTTAATATTTCTATAGCGCTTTTTACAATAGAAGATCAAAAGCGCTTTACAAAAAATATATATATTTAAAATAAGATAGTAAATCTAACTACACTAATTAATATAAAAAGTGATTAAAAATACAAAATAATTATGATATGTACAATTAAAAAATAATAAATCAATCCTAGAATTTATTTAAAGAAAACCTATCTGCGTACGCTTTTCTGAATAAAAACGTCTTTAAATTTTCTTGAAAGTCTCAACTGATGCGGCATCTCTTAGACTTGGCGGTAGGGCGTTCCATAATTGTGGTGCGGCCGCCTGAATTGAACGCCCTCCGAGGGTTGCCAGCATCTTGCCTGTAGGAGGCTTAAGAAGAGTGCTACAGTTGGAGCGTAAACTATAATGAGATTTAGATTTTACCGACATTAAACTAGACAGATATGCAGGAGCTTGCCCATGGATGACTTTAAACGCCAGCAGCAGAATTTTAAAATGAATGCGCGCGTTAATTGGGAGCCAATGTAAATCACACAAAGCAGGAGTAATATGGGAATATTTGCCAATGTCCATAACTAACCTTGCAGCGCGATTTTGAACGCGTTGCAATTTCGAAATTTGTTCCTTTGGAACACCATAAAGTAAACTGTTGCAATAATCAAGCCTGCTTGTCAGTGATAAATGCATGTACTAGAGCCAGAAGATTCTCCCTAGAAAGATAGTTCTTTATACGCCTTATATTATAAAGATGGAAAAAAGCTGATTTACACACGCTGGTAACATGTTTGGACATGTTAAGATGTGAGTCCAGCCAGCAACCAAGGTTTTTGACTTGCGATCTTGCAGTGATTGTATCGTGCCCTAATGAGGAGCGCACGACTGTAATTTGCATAACTGCTGGCGAGTTCCAATCAAAATAAATTCAGTCTTACTATAATTTATCATTAATTTGTATTGTATCATCCATTTCCGGGAGATCCGGGAGATCCCCGGGAACTGGACACTATGAAGAGAGAATTACGGTAACAGTCACTTGGTTTGGAGCGGGAAAGCCCACAGTATCAGTTCACCATGTTCAAGCACGCGATATGACGGCGATGACCTTTAAGTTTTCAAAGCCTTAAGCTATACTGAGGAAGAAGATGCAACTATTGCATTTGGAGTGTAGTTATGGGGAAGGTGAAAAGGTATTGCTTTGACGGATTAAGGTAAACGAGCTTGTTTCAACAGGACGGCCAAACTTCTCATCGAAACGCTTAACAACTTTATCGCTGAGTTAATAAGAACCTTCACAAAGAGCTGCAATTTATGTGATTGTTTACGGTTTTTACACGAAACTCTCATCTGCGTCCGATTGTTCCTGGGATCAAACATGAGCAAAGCACAAGGTAGCCGCTTGAAATGGAAGGCCTCACGTCAAATAAACTGTATCGATCTTCCGCGCAGCCGAGATGCAAATAGGAAGCGTAGCAATGATGGCGGCGACGCCAAGGACGATCCCTTCTAAAACTGAATTTCAATATACATTTCCTACAATTTTTGCAATATTTTGGATTCGTCTAGGATGCTCATGGCTCTAAATCCTCACTCGGGTTAAATATGTAATGACAGCGTTCAATTCCGAATAGAAATACGAAAAAAACTTAGCAGTTCGACTTGTCGTTCGCATTCTCCGGACTACGTAGAACGCGGTCATTTTGCGTTGTTGTATTGCAGAGAACGGCTATGATACAAAGGTTTACTGAACACACTTATACCGCCATTATTTTCCTCATTAAATATTTTGTTTGGTGGTGTTTATTGTCGTCGTGGTTTCCTCCAGGCTAAGCCACACTACCCGCATGAATTTAAAAACGTTTTCTACGGTTATGCCTAGGGTCCAGAGTACGTCAAGTAGATGGAACGCCCCCTCTGGGATTTTGTTCTGTTAAGATTATTTTATTCTGATTAGATAGCCCTGAGCTTGCTCTACAGGATGATACCATTTTCTGTTGGTTATGACGTCACATGACGTTAAATGACTCCATGTGATCGGCGTCTTAGATTCGTCATCTTGGATTTAACTGTTAAATTTAAGAGGTCAAGAAATAACGGAAAGCTAGAATGCTTATGCAATGTACAAATTCGTAAATTTCTGCAATTTGATGAAAAACTGGAGAAAATACAGAAAGGTGTCAAAAAAGTTGATTTTTGGCCAAACCTACCTGGAATTTGTGGTTGTCATTGCGACGTCGAGAATGATAGACATACATTGACATATTACAATTTCTACGTCCGAGGGATAAGTTTATGCGGAAGCCAGTGGGCTATTCATCTGATTTATACTACCTTAGCTGTGGTTGATACCATAATCTTAAGTTTAAAATTTAGTTCTGGGTTATAGATTCACACTAGCCCTCGGTTAAACTGATTATTTCCTTGCTTCTACCTTGCGTTTGAAGCACATATTCGGCTATCAAAGAAACCACTCTTCTCATTCATTCCGAAGAATTCACGAATTGACCAATAACAATGCCAGCGAACTTAAACGTCCGTTTTGGTTCGAGTTTGTTAGTTGATTGCTGGCTACAGCAGAGAGAAGATATAAAAAAACAGTTGCTGAACAAGCGAAGAAGTCTCCTTCAGCTTTTTTCTTGTTACATCTATCTTGTAACACTCTTTGCGAGTTATTTGCGATGAGAAAATTCCCAAGTCGTTGATGCTTACCCGAGGAATGTGTAGTGTTTAAAAGACAGCATCACACTTTGTGCAACTGTGTGATGTAGTTTTAACACTTAAATGTAGGAGCCTTGAAGAAAAACAAGAAAACCTTCATAGGCTGTGTGGAAGATTTCTTCAATTTAAAAAAACTCTTGTCTTAATACTACTTGATGAGGCTCAAGGTCAAACTCAACACGTAGAAGTCGAGATAGTCTAGTGTGATTGTCTTAGAATCAGACGTGCGTTGTTTGCGTTTAAATCATAATTGATTTAAACTACTCCGAATGATGACCCGCTGCGTTTGGTTTTGGCCAAAAATCATAAGTGACCTAAACTGCCCCGAACGATGATCGGCGGCCTTTTGTTTTGGCCAAAAGTCATAAGTGATTGAAACTGCTCCGAACGATATTCCGCGACCTTTGGTTTTAGCCAAGAATCATAAGTGCCGAAACTACACCGAATAATGATGGGGGCACTACTGTTTTGGCCAAAAATCAATTTCATTATTCGCACATCACGCGAGGTGTTTTAACCGTTTGAATTGCTGCTGTAAAGACAAGAAGACAATTTTTCTAAGCGTTACTTTACATTTTTATGCAATGAGACCATTGTAAATTTATACCAAAACAATTAGAATACTCGTCCTCGTTTTCTATGAGCGATATTCAACTCGGCGTGGCCTCGTTGACTATCTACTCGTAGAAAACTCGGGTTCATAGTCAAATTGTTAAATAGGAAAGAAAGCTTTAGAATATTCTCTAGGTTGTTTATTTACGAAAAATATTTATGGAAAATTTAAACACATGATTAATCATTGCAGTCATATACACAACTTAAGCAGTTGTGAAATTAAGACTAGGTTTACACTGAACGAGATTTTTTCGGATTCGTAATTGTTTCTGGATTCATCAATTTCAGAGTATTCGGATTCGTTGGTGTTTACACTAAAAAGATATTCACATTCCTACGCGTTTTCACATGACTTCAATTCCGAGAACATTCACGATGAAGTGGTTAACAAGCTGTTTGTTGCCTCGACAACGAGAAGAGACATGCCGCCAAAAAAGTAGGGGTAGGTTGAGACCCCTCTGAGAATTTCTTTCCACTCGCCTACCACGTTGTTGCTAATCATGTAGTCCCACCTGCCATTTGGCCAGGTTCTATCCAGAATCGCCCAGGTTTTCAATCGTGCCATCGTGATCTCCGATTACGTGTGGAAGACGTCAACATTGTTTGCGTCGATAATTCGTCACGAATCCAGAAGATTTCCTCCAGTGTAAACCTAGTCTAAAGCCTAAAAAAAATATTTTTATGCCTGAACGGGACACGAACCCTTGACCTCTGCCATACCGGTACAGTGCTCTTCCAACTGAGCTATCAAGCTAACTGGACGCTGATTATGTTGTTACTTCGTAATATAGCCGTAGATGGTGTAGAATGTGAATATATGATAAACGGTATATTTGGACTGCGGAGAAAGATATAAAGACATGGTTGATCATCGCAGTTATATACGTAACTTAAGCAGTTGTGAAATTAAAGTCTGATAAAAATAACAAAATTTTAGCAGAGTGAGGTACATAGTCGAGGCCGATTTGTTAAGGTGATGGGCTAGAAATCCATTGGGGTCCTCATGCGGAGCTTCGAATCCTACCTTTTACGAAGAGCTGTTCTCTTCTTTTTTGGTAATGAAGAGTAAATGTTTCGAAATGATCTTTTATTGACAACAAGCACGTTTGATCGCAATCAAATAATGCCTTTGTACCTCAATACTTCGTATCTTTTGCCTCTACATGCTAAGCTAATACTATACAATTGCTTAATCATCCCACTGTTTGACTATGGAGACACAGTGTGGGGTGACAAAAATAACCACACACTTAATTTTGACATCAGACGCAATAGTACTTTTTATTCTTATCAAACTCGCGGAAGCAATGATTTTCACCTTCCTCGCGTACGCACCAACTGGGGCAAACAAACTTTCATTTATCAAGCCTCTAAGGACTGGAAAAAACCTAGACAATAACATTAAAAGTAGCGAATCAATGTCCTTTTTTAAGGCCAAGCTTAAAAGCTTATAATTTTGTAAATAATGACCTATCTAATTATTGTTATAGCTTTTTAATTAGTTTTTTACTGTAACATCTAATTATTGTTACAGCTTTTTAATTAGTTTTTATTGCAATATCTATTTTTATTTTTTTAAATTATAACTTGCAGGGCCCCACTGAAAACCGCCAAGGCGAGTGGGTTCCCTAGATAAATATTATTATTATTATTATTATTATTTAGTTGAAAGGCCTGAAACACGACAACCCACTTGATTTAGTAACATACAAAATCATTTAAGAATTTTTATTTTAATAGAAAAATGCTGAAGAGATATCAAAATATCAAGAGTCAGTGGCAAACCTTTTTTTTTGATAGAGCTTACGACATCTCCTGAGTACAATTTTTCCATTTTTAATGCTGAAGGGATATTGTGTCTAAAACTTAGTACGCAAGGCATTACCGATCGACAAATTGCGTGCGTTTTCCCACGCTGGCCGCCGGTTGCTTCCGTTTTTTCTTTAATTTGATTGGTGGATAATGAGTAAAAATAAGACGAAACACGTCTACAAACATTATTTTACTGAAGTGAAAAAAGAGAAAAGAAAGGTCACATTATTCCCACTAAGGAATCTCCACTGCAGTTCTAAAGACTTCCTTTGAATATCATTAACAAGATATGACTAAGAGACTGTGAAAAAGAATAAGAAATAAAAATGTTAGCAGAGCGAGGTTTTGATTCTCGGACCTCTGGGTTATAGGCCCAGCACGCTTCCAATAAGCCACTCTGCTCATGGATGACGTATATCGAAATAATATTAAATCTTAACTTAGTAATATAGCTCTCAACAATGGGATTTTCTTTGTCATATATGAACATAAATTATAGTAATTATTAGTTATTTCAACAAGAAAAGCTGAAAAAAAGAAAGCTCATATATCCCTACCAAGGATCATTGTTGGAATTCCTAAACTAAATTTATTTTGAATAACATTTATGGGGTCTGACTCCAAGAAAAAAGAATGCCAAATAAAATTGTTAGCAGAGCGAGGTTTTGATCTTTGGACCATT
Organism: Micromussa lordhowensis; assembly: GCA_964020085.1. Lineage (NCBI taxonomy): Eukaryota > Metazoa > Cnidaria > Anthozoa > Scleractinia > Lobophylliidae > Micromussa > Micromussa lordhowensis. Next base: position 7,101,069 of record OZ026596.1, on the reverse strand, counting down.
AATTCATTCTCACAAGAAAGTACGATGTAATGACCACTCCAAAGATTTGGGAGAGACACCAACTAATGACAACTTGGACATCAAGATCCCATGATTCACCGTGTCGAACGTCTTCGTGAGATCCAAAAAAACCGTACCGCAAATGTCCCTTTTTCCATGTTAAGTAGGAATTCATCATAAAAACTAGACAATGCAGTGGCTGTTGAGCGTTTTGAGCGAAAACCAAACTGATTGTTTGAAAGCAGATTCAGGGTTGAGTTCGGATATTTGAGCAACTGAAGTCTTGCTGAGAGTGCGCAGTGTAAAGATTGGGCTGTAATTTGTTGAATTGGTTCGGTAACCTGATTTAACAGGGCTGACACCTTAGAGCACTTCCAAATCCCAGGAAATTTCCCTGAAGGAATAGGTAAATTAAATAACTTCGTGATGGAATGACTTATTGATTGAGGGCCACACTTCAGAAGCCTTGCGTTTATATTATCCAATCCGGGGTAAGAAAGTACCACTGTAACAAAAACATGTTTTGACAATAGACCAATTTCGATATATTAAAATTCAGCCTAAAACAATAGACTTCAGTACGAGGCTCGGGGGAATAACTGCAGAGTTAGTGGGGGTTTATTCCCCAGAGCCTCCTGCTGAGGTCTATTGTGTTAACGAAAAAGCTACAGCAACAACAACAAAAATAGATGATAGCCATATGACGTATGTCATCAGAATTCGAACCTTCGCGGGGAGACCCCAATGGATTTCAAGTCCATCGCCTTAACCACTCGGCCAGGACTACCTTGACAAGTTATACCCGATCAAAAGAACAAAAGAGGCGTTCACAAAGACACTTTTTAAAGCAATACAGCGTGAAGGCCAAGTAGTATCTGTCACAGTAGCAGCCGACTGGCGCAGTGGCCCATTACCCAGAGATCCGAGGATTAAAACCTCGCTCTGCTATTAAATCTTCATATTTTTATGGCCGTGAAGGACGCGTGAAACCTATTTTGTTCTTACATAAGATTTTCGAATACCTCAGAAGGGTATGACTCGAAAGGGATTGTTTTTGTATTATTATGTTGGACCAACAATTTTTCTTTTTATTTTATCTGGGCAAGAAGAAACATTACATATAATTAACAGACCGTTTTTAAAAGCCATCAGTGGATAGCATTCAAATGCATTGTTAAATATTTAGCAATTATTGAATGAGGCTGAGTAGGATATGAAGAATTCTGCCGAAGGAGGGTGTTAGCCACAGAGGCCGAAGGCCGAGGTGGATAATACCCTGTGAGATCTGCAGAATTCTTCATATCCTACGAACGCCGAATTCACTAATTGCTTTATTATTCATTCAAAATATTTCCCCGTTCTTAAAGGAGTTTCGTCATTTCGCTCTTTGTTTTTTCGCTTACTAAATAACATAATATCGTTCCCAGGTTTTCTCGGCCAACGGATAATCTGCATGTGGGCTGCACTATTGACGTCATTTTGACGTCATCGGTTCAATAATCTGAAGCGCGCTACACTTTTGACGTCATTGATTCAATATGGCGATGATTCCTTCCAAATTTGGTGAACAGCAGCCGGTTATGGTAAATTATGCGTGTGGTTTTAATCAATCAGAAACGGTGAAATATTTTGAATGAATAATAATTTTAAAAAATTGTTCGTCAGTAGCAGAGTGGCGTAGTGAAAGCGTGCTGGGCCCATAATACAGAGGTCCGAGGATCAAAACCTCGCTCTGCTACCAATTTTTTTTTGTTTTCATCAAAGATTGTCTGAAGACGTTTTACTTCCTATTTTTACATATATCCACCAATCTAATTGAAGAAAAACCATGCAACCGGCGACAAGCGCGATCAGCGTACGAGGTGAGCCTTGTGAATGTATTGCTGTCCGAGAGTAAAAAATTAACTCTTGCATTTTGCACTTTTTAGTCTTATGAAACTAAAAAATATGAAACGATTTTGTATGTAACTACATGAAGCGCGTTACCGTACTTCAGGACTTTGAACTTTCGTTCCTTATTGGGTTGAGATCAAACTCAGTGCTTGTTGTCGAAAGACCATTTTGAAACATTTACTGTTCAAAGCAAAAAAAAGGGAACACATCATCGTAGTCGGCAGGATTCGAACCTGCGCGTGGAGACCCCAATGGATTTCTAGTCCATCGCCTTAACCGCTCGGCCACGACTACCCACCTCCCTCTGCGCAAATATTTGTTATTTTATTTGCTATTCACTTTATCCGCATTTTGCATAACTATTGTTAGTAAATAAGACTAACTAGAGACACTGATTCAAAGGTCGGTCACCAGTTTTAGCTCCAATCTACGGATGTCATGTGAAGAACAAGTGGCTCGTTTAAATGATAATACTGATTATTTAGAAAATGGTGAGCAAAGGAATTCCATGTGCGAATAGAGCAGTTTAGTAACAGCAACTGATAGAAAGCGGTTATAAATCCACAGTTCTCCGTCAGCAGCAGAGTGGCGCAGCGGAAGCGTGCTGGGCCCATAACCCAGAGGTCCGGGGATCAAAACCTCGCTCTGCTAACAATTTTATTTGTCATTCTTTTTTCTTGCAGTGAGACCCCATCAATGTTATTCAAAAGTAATTTAGTTAAGGAATTCCAACCAAGATCTTTGAGAGGGATAATATGAGCTTTCTTTTTTCAGCTTGTCTTGTTGAAATAACTAATAATTACTTTTAATTATTTACATTAATGAACAAATTGCAGACTAAGAAAATCCCATTGTTGAGAGCGTTATTATTAAGTTGAGATTTAAAATCATTTCAATACACGTCATCCGTCATCCTTTTACGTCAGTCAGAACTGTATCAGCCAGGATAGTCACTAAGTGCCTGAAGAAGCAAAAACCCAAGTTCCGACAAGCTCACTAAAGCGTATTGTAATCACGATTCCTCTAGAAAGCCTATCTAAAAATTGAAAATCTTTGAAAACATAATCTCTTTCAAAAACCAGTAAGATAGGTAGTCAAGATAAGTGTAAGAAAGAAATACAACGTATGTTAAGTAAGCAATGCAATTGTAAGTAAGATAATGCGAAGTAATGCAATGTACTGTAAAGGATATTCGTAAGCAATGCAGCACATTGTATGCAATCTAGTAATTTTATGCAAGGTTTTGTAAGTAAGTAATGTCGAGTGTAGCAAGTGGAGTACTGTAACTGGGTAATGGAAAACAATATATTGTTAGTATTGTTTTGTTACAAACTAATAATTTAGCAAATTAGCAAAGTGAAAGTCGATTCAATATTGTGTTGTAAACTGTAATTTTTGTAACGTATGTTTTCTGTAATTGTAATGAAATTATTAATCAAAAAATCTGTTGTCTTTTGCATTCAAAAAATAAAATAAAATCATGCATTGTAAAATGCATGACTTCCATGTAAAATACAGCTATTTTATTTCAGTTCACACAAGAATAAAAAGAAAAACTATAATTCAACGTAGTCTGCAGGATTGGAACCTGCGCGGGAAGACCCCAATGGATTTCTAGTCCATCGCCTTAAACACTCGGCCACGACTACCTTATGAAATCAATCAAAGCTAAGTAAAAAGATTCATAAGTCGGTCACGGATGTGATGTGGAGGACGAGGACATCGTTTAAAGGCAAAAAATTATTATTTAGAAGAAAAGTGAATAAAGGAGTTTAGTAACAGCAAACTTTGAAAAAATTATAAATCCGCAGGTATTTGTCAGCGGCAATGTGACACCGTGGGAGCGTGCTGGGCCCATAACCCAGAGGTCCGAGGATCAAAACCTCTTTCTGCTAACAATTGTATTTGTCATTCTTTTCTCTTGCAGTCAGACCTTATAAATGTTGGATTTTCGAATCCCTCAGAAGGGTCAGGCGAGAGTGGATTTCGTTTATCTTAGCCACGTGGAGGCAGTGTTGTGTTTTTTATTTTATTTAGGCAAGAAGGAATATAGCATATAATTACAGACCGTTTTTTAAAAAGCATCGGTGTAAAGCAGTCAAGTTCAAAGTTGAATATTTCAAGATGTTATCCGTCGGTAGGAGAGTGGCGCAGTGAAAGTGTGCAGGACCCATAACCCTGAGGTCCGAGGATCAAATCCTCGCTCTGCTGGTAATTTTAATTTTTCCCTTTAAGAATGTTTAAATGCGTTTAACTGCCTATTTTACTTGTTTTGCACCAATCAAATTAAAGCGAAAAACCATGTAATATCAATCGTCAATTAAGAAAGAGTAACGATGTCTTGGGTTCAAGGATCGTCTTGTGAAGATATTGGTTTCCGAGAATAAAAATTAAGTATTCGTGCTTCAGGTCTCTCTACTCCTGTAGCAGATTCAAAGGTATAATGTGTTCGGACCAGTTTATTGCCAAATAATCAGAAACATTTTCTGTTCAAAACCAAAATAGACTTCCGTTCTTCGTAGTCGGCAGGATTCGAACCTGCGCGGGGAGACCCCAATGGATTTCGAGTCCATCGCCTTAACCACTCGGCCACGACTACCTTGTCAACATACAGCGGGGTAAAAAGTATATTTAAAACTCTGTCAAGAAGATTTAATTCTGTTTACACTACAGCATTGTTTCAGTTTGGCGGTATGAATAAAACCTGGAACAAGGGAGTTCCATGTGGCATATAAAGCAGTTTGGTAACAGCAACCGATAAAAAGCGGTTGTAAATCCATAATTGTTCGTCCGCAGCAGAGTGGCGCAGTGGAAAAGAGTGCTGGGCCAGTAACCCAGAGGTCTGAGGATCAAAATCTCGTTCTGCTAACATTTTTATTTGTTTTCCTTGTTGTTGTAGCTCATCAAAAAACTCCGTCGTCTTTTCAACTGATCTGTTATCGGTTTTTGAAAATGTGGTAAAACACGGTATTTCGTACTCTTGGTTTTTATGTGAGAGAATCATTTTCCAAAATAAAAACTTATCAATCCTTCTAAAGTTTTTGTTTCATCAGATGTAAGACCCTCTAATAACTTTATAGACTGCTAGCAGTCCCTTTCTAGATAGTCGCGAGAGCGTGCGAACCGAGAGCGCAAAGCGCGGCGAGACTGGAGCAAGGAGAAAAACATGAGAAGAGACTGGGGGATAGGCGAAAAGAAAGGGACTGCGCTCTTAGCTGTAACCGACGCGTTCGAATTTCCCGTCGCACCAGCAACGGAAAATTCCAATTGGTCCATAAACAATAGCTGCTGTCAGCAACATTTGATGAGTAATTGACTACTTGACACGTTTGGATGTCAATCGACGGCTTGGATATCAGTTCATGCAACAGGATGGATTCGGTCACGAAAGAAAGAACCATCGATGTTTCCTTAGATTTAAGCAATCATCTCGGTGGCTTAGTTTTTAAAGAGGAACAGAAGCTAGCGGTGGAGGCGCTGCCGTCGGGGAAAGATGTTATGACCGTTCTTCCCACTGGTTTTGGGCACCAACATCTTGTGCAGTCTACCATCCGGCAATTCATTGATTTAAAAGTGTCTGAAGTTTCACGTACCCAACTATCTGTTACTTTAATAACTCGTTTCTTATTTGTTCTGTTTTATTTCGTTGCTCATTAATGATTTTTGTACATTTCGTAAGCCTTCGCTATTAATGCTGTGATTGCTGTGATCGATCCAAGTTTCGCAATATAACCTTTGGAATCACGTAATTAGAGACACCACGTTTTTATCAGTTTTAGTTACGCCTTCTATGTTCTCGCTACCTTTGTCTATCGCTGTCGTCGCTATCGCTTATTGAGCTATCGTTTCGTGAATTGCTACCCTCGCAGGAGCAAGATCAAAGTAAGTCTTTGTAACATATTTTTAGTTCTAATCTTGTCGTTATAGTTCAGGATCAATGCTTTATCGGTATCCTTATTTATGTCAGTTGTAACTTAGATAGTATTAGCTTACATAGTCTTTGTATTGTTTTGCTTTTAGTTCGAACCATTCACACACGCACGCATACAGTCAATCGCCACAGCCATATTTACGACTTCGCATCACGACTTCATCTTTTTTTTATCATCTATCCCTCACGTTGATTCATCGCTTCGAATAAACGCTATTGATTTACTGTTACCTGGTTTCTTTGGAATGTGAATGTGCGTTCGAATGTTTCAAGCTCCTTAAGTGCTAAACCTACACATGGCTTCGCTCCTGGAAAGTCACACTATCTGGAGAAGAGAAAAGCTCCAATTAGAATCGCGCTGCCTTTAAAAGACCAGAAATCTGCAAACACAGTACACAGACAGCTTGGCGACCTCAGTCGAAAGATCAACGCAGATATTAGCGGATGTCAGTAAAACGCGGGGTCGGGGCCGGGGTCGGGGTCACTTTTTTATAATTTTCCTTTTTGTTAGTTTCATGTTTTCCTTTTGTTTTCTTTGCTGTGTTTTTTTTTCTTTATGATATTACCTGATGCTAATAATCAACGGCTCAGGAGAAATCGTGAATTACACGCTGAGCATCATGGGGTGGTTTTCAATCGCTTTTCCCGCTAAGATGTACACGTGATGAACCATCACTTTTCACTCGTTGGAAGTATGGAAGGCAGCGTGGGTGTTGATGGTAAGTTCCTGCACATTGCAGCGTGTATGTTTTGCTTCCTTTCGTTTCTTGGAAGCGTATGAGAAAGGTGGACAATTCACGGAACTAATACCCGCATTGAATTGGCTGGCCTAGAAATGAAATTTGTGTAGCTTGTATATTCGACTGTTTGACGAACTGTCACGGATTGTTTTCGGTATGAACTACACCGCATTTCATTTTCTTGTTTTACATATGCCAATTCGAAGATATAGTAATTAAGGATTCACTGCTGATGACAATCGAGAAATCTGCGTTGAGGTTAAAAGCAGAAAAAAGGGAAATAACAAAAAAGAAAAAAACAATTGACCCCGACCCCGACCCCGAGTTCTTAATTGTTAAATCTTTTTGACAGAGTTTTAAGTTGACATTTGTGCCTCAGTGTACGGTGACAAGGTAGTCGTGGCCGAGTGGTTAAGGCGTTGGACTAGAAATCCATTGGCGTCTCCCCGCGCAGGTTCGAATCCTGCCGAATGCGATGATTTTTTTTTCCCTTGTTGGCGGCTTAAAGAAAACAACATCGTTATAGAACCCTCCAAGCACAGTAACGCGCTTTATACATAAACAATCATTTCACAATTTTTAGTTGCATAGGACTAAAAAGTGCAATTTTTCACTCTCGGACACCAATACGTACACAAGGCTCACCTCGTACGCTGATCGATATTTTTGTTGCGCGCGCTCTCCCGCGCTTGTCGCCGGTTGCATGACTTTTCTTCAATTTGATTGGTGGATATGTGCAAAAATAAGAAGCAAAACGTCTTCAGACAATGTTTAATGTAAATTAAAAAAATTAGTAGCAGAGCGAGGTTTTGATCCTCGGACCTCTGGGTTATGGGCCCACCACGCTTCCACTGCGCCACTCTGCTGCTGATGGATAGCTTTTTGAAATATTTTCAATGAATTGACTTCTTTAAGTTGATGGCTTTTTAAAACGGTCTGTTAATTCTGCCCAGATAAAATAAGTATAGGCAATAGCATGACCTGTAGTGGTATTTGGCAATAATACCGCGAGTGATATTTTAAAATTGTCCAATAATACCGCGAAGCGGTAAGTGGTATTTGGAAAATTTTAAAATATTACGACCCGTATTATTGCCAAATACCATGTACAGGTCATACTATTATTTAGCAAATAAAGAAGCCTAAGCCGTGTATTACACTGTGATAAAGCACAACGGGTATTTGAGAACTCGAGGGAAATGTAGAAAACACGACCCGTGGGCGAGTGTTTTCAAGTTTGTGACAGTTGCTGTGGCAATATCAGAGTTGAGAGCATGTGCTGGCGGGATTTTGCTGAGGGGAATCATTCTACACTGGTCCGGCTGCAGCCTTCGAGTTGTTGTTTATTTTCTGATTGAGGGTATATTGTAAACCATCAATTTCTTTAGCTTCGTATTTGACAATGTCATCGTTAAGACCCTTGCTTTCTGCCCACAACTTCCAAACATTCATCGACGTCTTAGTAGTTTTGACTGTATTTTTGTTTACTGCTTTTTCGGCGAGCTTTTCTATTTCCGGGAACCTTTCCCCCCATTTTTTAAAAACAAAAGCAGAAACGTAGTTGTATTCAGTGTTGCCATGGTAACTTTGTTATACCATCCATTTTTGCTGTTATGCCAATACTATCAACCAATCAAAACTCCGAAATTTCTCGGCTTATGTTATAAAAAATTGTTGGTCCAACGCAACAATAATAAAAATATATCACTCTCGAGTGGTGAAAGCGATGGACTTGAAATCCATTGGGGTCTCCCCGCGCAGGTTCGAATCCTGCCGACTACGTCTGATGGATATCATCCATGTTTTGCTATTCTTGCTGTAGCTTTTTCGTTTTGAATTATTACTTCACTTCTTACATTACAATATGTTGTGGTCAATACATACTAACTTTCAAATCAATAGACCAAAAATTCAGCCTAACACAATAGACCTCAGCACGCGGCTCTGGAGAATAAACCCCTACAAACTCTGCAGTAATTTCCCAGAGCCTCGTACTGAAGTCTATTGTTTTAGGCTGAATATTAATATATCGAAACTGGTCTATTGTCATGTTTTTGTTACGATGGTACTGCTTTAAGCTGGAATTTGCTCATTTTTTGTACATAAGTTATAATTTGTCAGTTATTTCAAGACGAAAACCTGAAGTAAAGAAAGGGCACATTATCTCTACTAAGGAATCTCCATTGAAATCTCAAAGACTCCTTTGAATATAATTTACAAGATATGACTACGAGAGAAAAGCTAGAATCAGAAATAAAAATTTTTTTAGCAGAGCGAGGTTTTGATCTTCGGAACTCTGGGTTATAGGCCCAGCACGCTTCCACTGCGCCACTCTGCTGCTTATAAATAACTGGGGATTTATAACCGATCGGTTGCTTTATTCGCACATGGAAATCATGTGTTTAAATAATATAAGAAGTACAACGTCTTCAGACAATGTTTTATATCATAGATACTGAGATTTTCTCACGAAAAAACGATAGCGTAAAACTAGTAATAGAGTAAATCCATTAGCCAATAGTAAACGCGAACGATGAATTTCCACTTGTGAAAAAACTTCGTTCTTCCGATCAGCAACAAACTCGGAAGGCAGCAACAAACTCGAAAGTCTTATGAAAGAAATGTCAAGAAACGCGGGTCTCAATCGTTCGCTATGCTCACTCATTCGTTTTCTAATACTCCTCAACTCGTCAATGAAAATCGTACGCTCGCATTTTCCATGAAGTAATCCCTATTTATGTAAACAAAAAAGATAGTAGCAGAGCGAGGTTTTGATCCTCAGACCTCAGGATTATGAGCCCAGCACGCTTCCACTGCACCACTCTGCTGCTAACGGATAATGTTTTGAAATATTTAACAATGCATTTGACTGCTATCCACTGATGGCTTTTAAAAACAGTCTGTCAATTGTATGTAATGATTCCTATTGCCCAGATAAAATAAAAACAAAAAACGTTGGTCCAACATTATAATACAAAAAAAATCACTCTCAAGTCATGCCATTCTGAGGTATTCGAAAATCTTATGTACGAACAAAATAGGTTTCACGCGTCCGTCACGGCCATAAAAATATAAAGATTTAATAGCAGAGCGAGGTTTTGATCCTCGGATCTCTGGATTATGGGCCACTGTGCCAGTCGGCTGCTACTGTGACAGATACTACTCCTCCTTCACGCTGTGTTGGGTTGAAAATATCTCTTTGTGAACGCCTCTTTTGTTCTTTTGATTGACATTCAAGGTGGTCGTGGCCGAGTGGTTAAGGTGATTGACTTGAAATCCATTGGGGTGTCCTCGCGCAGGTTCGAATCCTGCCGACTACGTCAGATGGATATCATCTATGTTTTGTTGTTTCTGTTGTAGCTTTTTCGTTTTGAATTATTACTTCACTTCTTACATTACAATATGTTGTGGTTAATACAAATCAACTGTCAAAACATAAACTATATTTTGTCAGTTATTTCAAGAAGAAAAGCTGAAGAAAGGAAAGATCACATAATCTCTACTAAGGAATCTCCATTGGAATTCTAAAGTCATCCTTTAAATATCATTTTCAAGATATGACTACAAGAAGAGATAAATAAATAAATTACTATTACTAATTACTATTTAACAAATAAAGAAGCCTAAGCCATGTATTACTTACGAGTTAGAGACTGTTGTGAGTGTTTTGTTTTCAAATACACGCACGCGCTTACTGTATAATGAACGAGAAATTTTCAATACTGAGTGCCGTATTGAAAATTTCGAGTTCAGTGTACAGTAAGCAAGTGCGTGTATTTGAAAACAAAACACGAACTAACAGTCTGTAACTCTTTTAATATTCAATTTGAGTTCACTGCTGGCGATAGACTTACAATGGCTTCCCGCCCGACCTGTTTGAATGAGAAAACAATGAA
>OZ026596.1:7045609-7078109 GCA_964020085.1 Micromussa lordhowensis | reverse complement strand
AATTTTATTTGGCATTCTTTTTTCTTGCAGTTAGACCCCATAAATACTATTCAAAAGTAATTTAGTTTAGGAAATCACACAAAGATCTTTGGTAGGGATAATATGAGCTTTCTCTTTTTCAGCTTTTCTTGTAGAAATAACTAATAAGAACTATAATTTATGTACGTAAATGAACAAATTGCAGACTAAGATAATACCATTGCTGAGAGGGTTATTATTAAGTTGAGTTTTAATATCATTTCGATACATGTCATCCGTGAGCAGAGTGGCGCAGTGGAAGCGTGCTGGGCCCATAACCCAGAGGTCCGAGGATCAAAACCTCGCTCTGCTAACGCATTTGTATTTCTTATTCTTTTTTCTCTTAGTCATATGTTGTAAATGATATTCAAAGGAAGTCTTTAGAATTTCAGTGAAGATTCCTTAGGGGGGATAATGTGACCTTTCTGTTTTTTTTTTTTTTTCACTTAAAAGAATGTTTAAAGACGTGTTTCGTGTTATTTTTACCATTTTCCACCAATCAAATTAAAGAAATTTTCGAAGCAACCGGCGACCAGCGCGGGAAAACGCACGCAATTTGTCGATCGGTAATGCCTTGCGTACTAAGTTTTTGACACAACATCCCTTCAGCATTAAAAGATGGAAAAATTGTAGTCAGGAGATGTCATAAGCTCTATCAAAAAAAGGTTTGCTGCCACTGACTCTTGATATTTTGATATCTCTTCAGCATTTTTCTATTAAAATAAGAATTTTAAAATGATTTTGTATGTTACTAAATCAAGCGCGTTGTCATGTTTTAGGCCTTTAAACTTTCGTTTGAGGAAGAAACGGTATTATTTGATTGCGATCAAACTTCCTTGTTGTCAATAAAGGATCTTTTCGAAACATTTACTCTTCATAACCAAAAAAGAAGAGAACAGCTCTTCGTAGAAGGTAGGATTCGAAGGTGCCCAGGAGGACCCCAATGGATTTCTAGCCCATCACCTTAACAAATCGGCCACGACTATCTACCTAACTGTGCTAAAAGTTTGTTATTTTTATCAGGCTTTAATTTCACAACGGCCTAAGTTGCGTATATAACTGCGATGATCAACCATGTCTTTATATCTTTCTCCGCAGTCCAAATATACGGTATTTCATATATTCACATTCTACACTATCTACGGGTATATCACGAAGTAACAACATAACAAGCGCTCAGTTAGCTTGATAGCTCGGTGAAAAGAGCACTGTACCGGTATGGCGCAGGTCAAGGGTTCGAATCCCGTTCAGGCATGAAGTCTTTTTTAGGCTTTAGACTAGGTTTACACTGGAGGAAATTCTTCCGGATTCGTGACGAATTAGCGACGCAAACAATGTTGACGTCCTCCACACGTAATCGGAGATCACGATGGCACGTTTGAAAACCTGGGCTATTCTGGATAGAACCTCGCTAAATGACAGGTCGGACTACATGATTGGCAACAACGTGGTAGGCGAGTGAAAAGAAATTTTCAGACTGTCTCAACCTACCCCTACTTTTTTGGCGACATGTTTCTTCTCGTTGTCGAGGCAACAAACTGCTTCTTAACCATTTCATCGGGAATGTTTCCGGAATTGAAGTAGTGTGAAAACGCTTAGGAATCTGAATATCCTTTCAGTGTAAACAATTGATGTAAAGCGCTTAGAACGCATGCGGATAAGCGCTATATAAGTGTTAAATGTTAAACACCAACGAATCCGAATACTCTGAAATTGATGAATCCCGAAACAATTACGAATCCGAAAAAATCTCGCTTAGTGTAAACCTAGTCTTAATTTTACAACTGCTTAACTTGTGTATATGACTGCAATGATTAATCCTGTGTTTAAATTTTACATACATATTGTTAGTAAATAAACCAACTAGAGAATATTCTAAAGCTTTCTTTTCTAAGTGTCCATATCATCAAAATTTTTATTTTCCCATCTGATTCTATGTTTCATGCAATGAACTTCTGCGAAAACGTTTTTTCGATTTTGATAAAAAGCAATTTTTTATGAAGTTTTAAAAACCTGAAAGTCCTATTTTCTTGCGGTCGACCCGTGCCGCTGATCACAGCATCGACATGCTTAGAATTGTGGCGTAGATTAAGTAACGTGATTTCAGGCTTGCCTTATCTCGCTTGTTTTACCTCTGTAAATTTAGCTTCGTAGTCCATGCAAAATGCTCCTTTCCAGCATTTTGTATAAGCTACTAACTTACATTATTTACAGAGGTAAAACAAGCGAGATGAGTTAAGCCTGAAGTCACGTGTTTCTTTAATCTACGTCATAACTCATTCAAAACGAAGGGAAGACTGGTGCGAACCATGGACCAAAATGGCGGCAAATTTGAACGATTTTAAAAGTTCTAAAAAAGATTTCATTTTATCCAAATCGAATTTTACTTTCACAGTAGTTTATTGGGTGATATATAGAATCGGATAAAAAAATAAAAAATTTGACTATGAGCCCGAGTTTTCTACGAGTAGATAGTCAACGAGGCCGCGCCGAGTTGAACATCGCTCATAGAAAACGAGGGCGAGTATTCTAATTGTTTTAGTAATTGTTTTAGTGATTGTGAAAAATTGTTTTATTGTGTTTACATCAGCAATTCAAAGGTTTCAAACACTGCGCGTAATGTGTGAAAAATCAAATTTGATTTTTGGCCAAAACCTTAGTCCCCGGATCATCATTCGGAGTAGTTTCGTTCACTTATGATTTTTGGCCAAAACCACAGGCGGCCGGTCATCGTTCAGAGTAGTTTCAATCACTCATGATTTTTGTCCAAAACCAAAGGCCACGGGTCTATTTACATAAATATTGTTAGTAAATAAACCAACTAGAGAACATTCTAAAGCTTTCTTTTTTATTTAACAATAAATATTGTTTGACTGTGAGCTCAAATTTTCCACGAGTAGATAGTCAACAAGGCGCAGCCAAGTTGAATATTGCTCATAGAAAACGAGGGCCATCACACGCCGATCACATGGAGTCATTTGACGTCATAAGCAACAGAAATGGCTCAGGGCTATCTAATCAATGTAAGTCTTAACAGAACAAAACCCCAGAGGGGGCGTTCCATCTACTTGACGTACTCTGGACCCTAGGCGTAACCGTAGAAAACGTTTTTAAATTCCTGCGGCGTAGTGTGGAGCAAACCACGACGACAATGGGCCCTTTGCAGGATCCGGTCACATGGTACGGAAAAAATTACGCTGGGACGCAAATGACGCAGTGGGACTTCCAAAACAAAGGAAAGTCGGGCTGGACTGGTACGAGTTCCTTTGTTTTGGAAGTCCCACTGCGTCATTTGCGTCCCAGCGTAATTTATTCCGTACCTTGTGACCGGATCCTGCAAAGGGCCTATTAACACCACCAAACCAAAGATTTAATGAGCAAAAATAATGGCTGTATAAGTGTGTTCCGTAAACCTTTGTATCGTAGCCGTTCTCTGCAATACAACAACGCAAAATGACCGCGTTCTACGTAGTCCGGAGAACGCGAACGACAAGTCGCACTGCTAATTTTTTCGTATTTCCATTCGGAATTGAACGCCGTCATTACATATTTAACCCGAGCGAGGCTTTAGAGCCATGAGCATCCTAGACAAATCCAAAAAATTGCAAAAATCGTAGGAAATGTATATAAAAATTCAGTTTTACAAGGCGTCGTCCTTGGCGTCGCCGTCATCATTGTTAAGCTTCCTATTTGCATCTCGGCTGCACGGAAGGTCGATACAGTTTTTTTGACATGAGGCCTTCCATTCCAAGCGGCTACCTTGTGCTTTGCTCATGTTTTATCCCAGACACAATCGGACGCAGATGAGAGTATCGTGTAAAAACCGTAAACAATCACATAAATTGCAGCTCTTTGTGAAGGTTCTTATTTACTCAGCGATAAAGTTGTTTTCGTTTCGATCGGAAGTTTGGCCGTCCTGTTAAGACAATCCCGTTTAGCTTAATCCGTCAAAGCAATACCTTTTCACCTTCCCCATAACTACACACTGTCGACGAATTTGAACTACCCTTTCACTGCAACATGTAATATTAGATGGCAGAGAGAACCGTAAACGAAATTGAATCCGGCTACTGTAACTCAAGACACAAAAGGTGAACGTGAACATTATCTGACTGTATGTATAGCATAAATTACGTAGCCGTTACAGAACATAGGCGTGCGTATAAAGAATGCTTGCCAAATTAGCATATTCTAACGTAAGGTATGTCCGCCATTTTGAATAATCAAATCGAGCCGGTTTTTCCAGTTTGGCTATGACGTCAATGCTTTCTGATTGGCTCACAGCCAGCCTTTTGTTCTTTCGCTTTATAAGTGCGACATCACCCGGATGGTTGGGCGGCTAGGTAACTCCACAGCAGTATAAACATCTCTCTTGATCTCTTTGCATATATAATGAACTAATATTCCTCTGCCGTCCCCCAGCACATCCCTCCAATAACCCCCATTTAGTTCTTGTTTACAACTGAGTTACAGTAGCCGGATTAAATTAAGTGTATGGTTCTCTCTGCCATCTAATATTTCATGTTGCGGATAAAACATATACCGTCCACGAATGCTTACTAACGAAAACAACTTCCAGTGCCTCACTACAGAGAGCATTCTTTGTCTCCGCAATCTTTAGATTTGAGGTCAGCTAAATAGCGAGATCCCCGGGAACTGGGAACTATGGAGAAAGAAATAAGGTAATAGTTACTTGGTTTGAGGCGGGAAAGCCCACAGTATCAGTTCACCATGTTCAAGCACGCGATATGATGGCGATGGCCTTTAGCTTTTCAAAGCTTTAAGCTATACTGAAGAAGAAGATGCAAAAGATTGCATTGGAGTGTAGTTATGGGGAAGGTGAAAAGGTATTGCTTTGACGGATTAAGGTAAACGAGCTTGTTCCAACAGGACGGCCAAACTTCCCATCGAAACGCTTAACAACTTTATCGCTGAGTTAATAAGAACCTTGACAAAGAGCTGCAATTTATGTGATTATTTACGGTTTCTACACGATACTCTCCTCTGCGTCCGATTGTTCCTGGGATAAAACATGAGCAAAGCACAAGGTAGCCGCTTGGAATGCAAGGCCTCATGTCAAAAAACTGTATCGACCTTCCCGTGCAGCCGAGATGCGAATAGGAAGCTTAACAATGATGCCGGCGACGCCAAGGACAACTCCTTGTAAAACTAAATTTTTATACACATTTTCTACGATTGTTTTCCAATTTTTGGGATTTGTCTAGGATGCTCATGGCTCTAAAAGCCTCGCTCGGGTTAAATATGTAATGACGGCGTTCAATTGGGTGATGTAGCACCTGTCGTAAGGTCTCACATGAGTGGCTCGATACCCTTAGAGTGAACAATACAACAAACAACAGAAACAATGCCCCTAGCCCTAAAACAATAACAGCTGCTACAAGGACCAAACAATAGCAGCTTACAATAGCTGCTACACTTCTGGTTCAATTCCGAATGGAAATACGAAAATATTAGCAGCTCGACTTGTCGTTCGCGTTCTCCGGACTACGTAGACGCGGTCATACTCCGTTGTTGTATTGCAGAGAACGGCTATGATACAAAGGTTCACTGAACACACTTATACAGCCATTATTTTGCTCATTAAATCTTTTGTTTGGTGGTGTCTATTGTCGTCGTGGTTTGCTCCAGGCTAAGCCACACTACGCCGCAGGAAGTTAAAAACGTTTTCTACGCGGGTTACGCCTAAGGTCCAGAGTACGTCAAGAAGATGGAGCGCCCCCTCTGGGGTTTTGTTCTGTTAAGATTTACATTGATTAGATAGCCCTGAGCTTGCTCTACAAGATGATACCATTTCTGTTGCTTATGACTTCACATGACGTTAAATGACTCCATGTGATCGGCGTCTTAGAACCGTCATCTTGGATTTTACTGTTATCTTAAAAGATCAAGAAATAACGGAGATTAATGCAAAATCAAGCCAGAATGCTTATGCAATGTACAAATTCGTGAATTTCTGCAATTAGATGAAAAACTGGAGAAAATACAGAAAGGTGTCAAAACAGTTGATTTTTGGCCAAACCTACCTGGAATTTGTGGTTGCCATTGCGACGTCGAAAATGATAGACATACATTGACATATTCAAATTTCTACGTCCGAGGGATAAGTTTATGCGGAAGCAAGTGGGCTATTCATCTGATATATACTACCTTAGTGTTGGTTGATACCATAATCTTAAGTTCGAAATTTAGTTCTCCGTTAAAGACTCATACTAGCCCTCGGTTAAACTGATTATTTCCTTGCTTCTACCTTGCGTTTGAAGCACATATTCGGCTATCAAAGAAACCACTGTTCTCATTCATTCCGAAGAAGTCACGAATTGACCAATAACAATGCGAGCGAACTTAATCGTCCGTGTTGGTTCGACTTTGTTAGTTGACTGCTGACTACAGCAGAGAGAAGGTATCAAAAAACAGTTTCTCAACAAGTGAAGAAGTCTCCTTCAGCTCTTTTCTTGTTACATCTGTCTTGTAATACTCTCTGCGATTAATTTGCGATGAGAAAATTCCCAAGTCGTTGATGCTTACCCGAGGAATGTGTAGTGTTAAAAAAACAGCATCACACTTTGTGCAACTATGTGATGTAGTTTTAACACTAAAAAATGTAGCAGCCTTAACAGAAAAACAAGAAAACCTTCATACTGTATGGGAGATTTCTTCAATTTATAAATACTCTTGTCTAGATACTAGTTGATGGGGCTCAAGATCAAAATCACCCCGTAGAAGTCGAGAAAGCTTAGTCTGATTGTCTTAGAAGAATTCTAACGGACATTTGTTTCAAATAATGGTAAAAAGTTTGTACCGCACCGTTTCTATGAAAAATATGCAACAGCCCCTTTACAATATTAAAGTACTCCGAAGCCTGACCCGCGGCCTGCGCTCAGTGACCAAACATCATAAGTGACCAAAACTACTCCGAAGCCTGACCCGCGGCATGCGCTTTTGGCCAAAAGTCGTAAGTGACCGAAACTACTCGGAAGCCAGACCCGCGGCCTGCGCTGTTGACCAAAAATCATAGGTGGCCAAAACCACTCCGAAGACTGGCCCGCAGCCTGCGCTTTTGGCCAAAAATCATAAGTGACCGAAACTACTCGGAAGCCAGACCCGCGGCCTGCGCTTTTGGCCAAAAATCATAAGTGACCGAAACTACGCCGAAGCCTGACCCGCGAGCTTGTGTTTTGTCCAAAAATCATCAGTGAACGAG
Source organism: Micromussa lordhowensis (assembly GCA_964020085.1). Lineage (NCBI taxonomy): Eukaryota > Metazoa > Cnidaria > Anthozoa > Scleractinia > Lobophylliidae > Micromussa > Micromussa lordhowensis. The sequence continues at coordinate 7,070,869 of OZ026596.1, read as the reverse complement.
ACTACTCCAAAGCCTGACTCGCGGCCTGTGGTTTTGGCCATAAATCATAAGTGACCGAGACTACTCCAAAGCCTGACCCGCTGTCTTTAGTTTGGCCAAAAATCATTAGTGATTGAAACTACTCCGAGTTATTACCCGCACCCTTTTTTTTTGTCCGATAATCATAAGTGAGCTAAACTACTCCGAACAATGACCCGCGGTCCTCGGTTTTGCACAAAAATCATGAGTGACCTATACTACTCTGAAGGATGACCCTCAGCCTTTGGTTTTGGCCAAAAACATAAGTGATTGAAACTATTCCGAACGATGACCCTCAGCCTTTGGTTCTGGCCAAAAGTCATAAGTGATTGAAACTAGTCCGAATGATGAACCGCGGCCTGCGGTTTTGCCCAAAAACCATAAGTGAACGAAAATACTCCGAAGCCTGACCCGCAACTTTTCGTTTTGACCAAGAATCATAAGTGACCGAAACTACTCCGAATGATGATGGGGGCACTACAGTTTTGGCCAAAAATCAAGTTTGATTCTTCGCACATCACGCGCAGTGTTTGAAAGGTTTGAATTGCTGATGTAAAGACAAGAAAACAATTTTTCTAAGCGTTACTTTACATTTTTATGCATTGAGACCATTGTAAATTTATACTAAAACAATTAGAATACTTGCCCTCGTTTTCTATGAGCAATATTCAACTCGGCTGCGTCTCGTTGACCATCTACTCATAGAAAACTCGGGCTCATAGTCAAATAATATTTGCTGAGCTATCAAGCTAACTGGGCGCTGATCATGTTGTTATTTCATAATATACCCGTAGATGGTGTAGAATGTGAATATATGAAATACCGTATATTTGGACTATTTGGCAGTTATATACGCAACTTAAGCAGTTGTGAAATTAAAGCCTGATAAAAATAACAAACTTTTAGCAGAGTGACGTAGATAGTCGTGGCCAATTTATTAAGGTGATGGGCTAGAAATCCATTGGGGTCGTCCTGCGCAGTTTCGAATCCTACCTTCTACGAAGAGCTGTTCTCTTCTTTTTTGGTTATAAAGAGTAAATGTTTCGAAATGATCTTCTATTGACAACAAGGAAGTTTGATCGCAAACAAATAATACCTTTGCACCTCAAACGAAAATTTAAAGGCCTGAAACACGAGAACGCGCTTGATTTAGTAACATACAAAATCATTTTAAAATTTATATTTTAATAGAGAAATGCTGAGGAGATATCAAAATATCAAGAGTCAGTGGCAGACCTTTTTTTAATAGAGCTTATAAACATCTCCTGACTAAAATTTTTCCATTTATAATGCTGAAGGGATATTGTGTCAAAAACTTAGTACGCAAGGCATTACCGATCGACACATTGCGTGCGTTTTCCTGCGCTGGTCGCCGGTTGCTTTGGTTTTTTCTTTTATTTGATTGGTGGAAAATAAGTAAAAAGAAGACGAAACACGTCTTCAAACATTCTTTTAAGTGAAAAAAAAGAAAGGTCACATTATCCCAACTAAGGAATCTCCACTGCAATTCTAAAGACTTGCTTTGAATATCATTTACAAGATATGACTAAGAGAAAAAAGAGTAAGAAATAAAAGTTAGCAGAGCGAGGTTTTGATCCTCGGATCTCTGGGTTATGGGGCCAGCACGCTTCCACTGCGCCACTCTGCTCACGGATGACGTGTATCGAAATGATATTAAATCCATCAGGATTTATCAGGGTAGTCGTGGCCGAGTGGTTAAGGCGATGGACTTGAAATCCATTGGGGTCTTCCCGCGCAGGTTCGAATCCTGCCGACTACGTTGAATTAAAGGTTCTCTTTTTACTCCTGTGTGAACTGAAATAAAATAGCTTTAGGTCTCCTTGCTATCTTGAAAAAGTCGAACATTTACATGTGAATCATGCAAAGACATAACAGTTTTCACCACTCATCTTCCTGGTAGTTGAAAAAGATTATGTTTTCGAAGATTTTCAGTTGTTAGATAGGCTTTTGAAAGGAATCGTAATTACATTACACTTTAGTGAGCTTGTCGGAACTTAGGTTTTTGCTTTTTCATGCACTTAGTGACGTAAAATCTTACCACTTTCTAGCTGATGTCAGGAAACTAAGAGCAAACACTGTTCGTAAGAGTGAAAAAAGTAAATAAAAAAAAATAGTGATTTTTCAGGCACTTAGTGACTATCCTGGCTTATACAGTTCTGACTGACGCAACAGGTTCTCACTTTCTAGTTGGTGTCAGGTAATTAAAACCAAACACTGTTCGTAAGGGTGCAAAAAATAAAAAAAAAACTTAGCAGAGCCAGGTTTTGATCCTCGGACCTCTGGGTTATGGGCCCAGCACGCTTCCACTGCGCCACTCTGCTGCTGACGGATAACTGTTGATTTATAACCGCTTTTTATCGATTCCTGTTACTTAACTGCTCATGGAATTCCTTTGCTCACTTTTCTTCTAAATGATCATTTTTTGCATGTAAAGGAGGCACTCGTTCTCCACATCAAATCCGTAGATCAGAGATTAGACTAATGACCGACTTATGAAGAAAATTATGTTTTTAAAGATTTTCATTTGTTAGATAGGCTTTTGAAAGGAATCGTAATGACATTACTCTTTAGTGAGCTTGTCGGAAGCTGGGTTTTGATTTTTCAGGCACTTATCGACCATCCTGGCTTAAACAGTTCTGACTGACGTAAAAGGTTACCACTGTCTAGCTGATGTCAGGAAATTAAAAGCAAACACTGTTCGTAAGAGTGAAAAAAAATAAGTAAAAAAACTTAGCAGAGCGAGGTTTTGATCCTTGGACCTCTACGTTATGGGCCCAGCACGCTTCCACTGCGCCACTCTGCTGCTGACGGAGAACTGTGGATTTATAACCGCTTTTTATCGGTTGCTGTTACTAAACTTTTCTATTCGCATATGGAATTCCTTTGCTCACTTTCTTCTAAATAATCAGTATTTTCATTTAAACGAGCCACTTGTTCTTCACATCACATCCGTAGATTGGAGCTAAAACTGGTGACCGACCTTTGAATTAGTGTCTCTAGTAAGTCTTATTTACTAACAATATTTATGTAAAATGGCGGATAAAGTGAATTGCAAATAAAATAACAAAAATTAGCGCAGATGGAGGTTGATAGTCGTGGCCGAGTGGTTAAGGCGATGGACCAGAAATCCGTTGGGGTCTCCCCGCGGAGGTTCGAATCTTGCCGACTACGATTATTTTTTTCTTGTCCAGGCTTAAACAAGTCAACATTGTTATAGAGCCCTTAAAGCAGAGTAACGCGCTTCATAAAGTTAAGAGCGGTATCGATTGGATCCAGTCCCTCCTCTTTCGGGCTGCCCCTCTTTCCCCTTCTATTGTGCTGCGTCACGTTCTTTTTGGTTTTAGTCCGGATGAGTTGCTTGTCGTTCCCCGGGTTTTTGTCTATCTGCTCCACTCACTCAAATTTTTGGTCTGGTCACAGCGGAATGATTGTCGTTTTCGGTCCTCTCGTCCTGGGGCTGTTGCCCTTCTCGCTGCTCTCAAAGCCCGCTTGCGTTTCTACCTTCCTTTGTTTTTCAAGCGTTTTGTCTCGCCTCGTCGTAAGCGCTATTTTTTGCGCCACTGGGGCGCCTCCGGTGTCGTTTGTTCTACTACTTGTGGGGAGCTTGTCTTCCATCTTTGAGCCTTTTCTCCATATTAGCTGTATTCTGGGGCGTTTTGCTAAGTTGTTACCCTGGTTCCGTTGTACATGCTCGGTGTTGAGTTCGGTCTGAAGCTGGTTTCGTGTCTTTAATTTTTGAGTGTTTTGGTGAGGCGGGGTTCGATTCCCTGGCGAAGTTGGCTGCGTTTATTGGGGTCTCCCTCACCTTGGCTGCCTAGTCACTTGGATTGCACACCCCTCCTTGTTGACTAGTGCTTATCTATGGGTGGTGAGCATTGCACTCCCCGCTCACTACTCCGCCAAAATAAAAAAAAAGGATCGGACTAAAAAGTGCAAAATGCAAAAGTTGATTTTTTAATCTCGGACCCCAATATGTACACAAGGCTCACCTCGTACGCTGATCGATATTTTTGATGCACGCGCTCTCCCGCGCTTGTCGCCGGTTCCATGGTTTTTCTTCAATTCGATCGGTGTATATATGTAAAAATAAGAAGTAAAACGTCTTTAGACAATCTTAAATGTAAACAAAAAAATTAGTAGCAGAGCGAGGTTTTGATCCTCGGACCTCTGGGTTATGGGTCCAGGACGCTTCCACTGCGCCACTCTGCTGCTGACGGATGATTTTGGGAAATATTTACAATAAATTGACTTCTTTAAACTGATGACTTTTAAAAAAATGGTCTTTTAGTTCTATGTTGTGTTCCTTCTTGCCCAAATGAAATAAAAAGAAAAATTGTTGTTCCAACATAATAATAAGGATAACGATAACGATAACGATAACGATAACGATAACGATAACGATAACGATAACGATAACGATAACGATAACGATAACGATAACGATAACGATAACGATAACGATAACGATAACGATAACGATAACGATAACGATAACGATAACGATAACGATAACGATAACGATAACGATAACGATAACGATAACGATAACGATAACGATAACGATAACGATAACGATAACGATAACGATAACGATAACGATAACGATAACGATAACGATAACGATAACGATAACGATAACGATAACGATAACGATAACGATAACGATAACGATAACGATAACGATAACGATAACGATAACGATAACGATAACGATAACGATAATGATAATGATAATGATAATGATAATGATAATGATAATGATAATGATAATGATAATGATAATGATAATGATAATGATAATGATAATGATAATTGATGTGAAGGACATTTTGTTATGCCATACTCGAAGAGCAATACTTGGGTCATGTGACAAAAAGTTTAGTGGATGTTTTGTGACCACGTGGAGATAATGTTTTAGGGTCGTAATTCGCCGTAGATTGCTGTTCAAGAGTTCAAATAAATGGTTTAACTTAGAACCATACTGGTAGCAGCGAGGTTCACGTTGAGGAAATTCGCCGAATTCAAGAAAGTGCCGTTAAATTCGAAGAAGAAGAAGCGCCGCGACCGAGCGAAGGGCACAGACGATGCCGAAGACAACCGCGACGAAATTGTAGATAAAATAGAGGAGCAAAAGATCAAGAAAGCCAAATCGAAATCGCTATTCACAAGGCGAAAAAATCAGCTGGCGGATTTATTGGAAGATGGAGTGTCGAGCAACCGTGAAATAAGAGCTGCGAGGAAAAAAATTGACGAAGCCCAAGAGGATGTTGTTGAAGATTTGACATCGTTGATTGTGTTGTATTCGGAAACTAAAGATCGGCATGCTGTTGAGAAAACCAGCCGCGAACTTGACGAAATCGAGAAAGAATTCTGTAAGGCCCAAGAGAGTGTACAAGAATATTTGGACGCCAATAAGGATGAATTCTCGAGTCAAGCGTCAGGATTTTTTCTACATAATTTGCATTTACAAGAAACGAAAGCTCGCCAGCGCGTGACCGAGCTCGAGGAGCGATCACGCGAAAAAGAAGAATCTGTCAAGCGTGCTCAAAAGAAAATGGAGGAAGAATATGCCCGTTGTCAAAAAGAAATGGAAGCCGAAGTTAGAGAGGCAAAGGAGGAATTAGCCCGTGCAAAAGGAGATTGCAAAGAGAAATATTCGAAGCTCGAGAGTGCCATAGACGAGGAGCTTGAGTTGTCGCTTCCAAGCCCACCAAAAAAGGATGTTAAGGCAGAAGAGCAGGAGAAGACTGTAGAAGAATCACCGAAACATGAGCTCGGGGAAGACATGTGGAAACAACTGACGAGGGTTTCTATTCCGGTATTTAGAGGAGACAAGCGATCGTATGGGAGCTGGAAGGCAGCATTTATGGCTTGGGTTGACAAAGCGCCAGCCACTGCAGAGTACAAATTGTTGCAGTTGAAGAAGTATTTATCTGGAGAAGCGTTGGCAGCAGTGGAGAGCTTAGGACATTCGGCCGAGGCCTATGAAGCGGCCAAGAGCAGATTGGAAAGAAAATTCGGTGGTCAACGCCGTCAGATCAATTTGCACTTAGAGGAATTGGACCAGTTCCGACCGATTCGTCCTGGAAACGCCAAGGATCTAGACAGGTTGGCAGACTTACTGGACGTGATTATCATTAATCTGAAAGAGGCCGGAAGAAAAGAGGAACTTGGCAATGGGTCCTTGTACATGAAGGTACAAAGGAAAATTACCAGCACTATGCTTGCTAATTACAACAGATGGGTGTTTGAGCAGAAAAATGTGGAATGTGTTGAGACACTGCGTGAATGGATCATACAAGAAGCTGAATTCCAGACTGTTGCGGCAGAGACACTATGTGGACTGATAGGAAAACGAAGAGTTGGCTCACATACATTCTTTGGTCGGCCAAGCGATTCAGGGAAGCCTGCAAGCACAAATTGCCCACTTTGTAAGAGAGATCATCCAGTGTGGAGCTGCCAAGAGTTTAAGAAAATGGATGTGCAAAGTCGTTGGCAAAAGGCTAAACAGTTAAGGCTGTGTTATCGTTGCCTTGGACGAAATCACAAGGGAGGGCGATGTGCTCAAAATAGTCGCTGTGGTATTGATGGCTGTCAGAAAACACACAATCGGGCACTGCATGGAGATCAGTTTGTAACTGGTGGAATTGTTAGCGAATCTCAAGTGATAGAGCCAGAGAGAAGTCTACCCTTGGACATGGGAGCTAGTGAAAACAATTCACTCAGTTCTGGCACGGAGGGGGAGCGAAGCACGCGTCCTGAACACTCCTTGACAACAACCATGGCAACCACAAAAGCTTCAGAGCCAGCAAAGTATCTCGCCTTGCGTACAGTTCCGGTGGTGGTGAAGAATGGGGAGCGAAGAATAATTGTAAATGCCTTACTAGATGATGGAAGCACAAAGACCTACATAAATGGTGATGTGGCTGCTGAGCTAGGATTGGAAGTAAGTACCCAGCGAATCACAGTTAATGTGTTAAATGGAGAGGAAGATTCCTTTGAAACCATGCCAGTGGAATTTGACCTGCGGAGTACTGATGGCAAGACTCGTGCAAGAATTTCAGCATTTACAGCAACACGAGTGACTGGGAACATGAGACCAGTTAACTGGAAAGGGCAATCGGGAAAGTGAAAGCACCTGCAAGGTGTTCACTTCCCAAAGCTTGGCCCTCGGCCAATCATTGACATGCTGATTGGCATAGACTATGCCGAATTACACTTTTCCATTAGAGATGTCCGTGGCCAACCTGGGGAGCCGGTGGCTCGAATGACGCCTTTAGGCTGGACGTGTATTGGTTCACCGAAGCTGGCAGAGGACAGCGTGCAGCAGATAAATTTTAACACGGCCTATTTCGTTCACCAGCAAGATAAAAAATTGAGCTCTGTATTGCAGAAGTTTTGGGAGGTTGACTCATCTGGGTCAATCACAGAAAAAGAACTGCTGAAAAAAGAAGAAGTGTCAGCGATAAAAGCATTTGAGAGCTCAGTGCAGTTCAAAGGGGAGAGATATGAAGTAGAGATGCCATGGAAACCAAACGCCCCTGAGTTACCAAACAATTATGAGATGGCTGTGAACCGCTTGATCAGCACTAAAAAGAGGCTTCTGAAGGATCCTAAGCTAGCGGAGTCGTATTCAGAAGTCATCAGCAAGTACACACAGAAGGGCTACATTTCTAAAGTGACACCCTCTAAGACAGAGGAGAAGGCCTGGTATCTTCCACACTTCGCCATTGTAAGACCTGAAACTACAAAGACTAGGGTAGTTTTCGATGCGTCTGCAAAATTTAATGGACTGTCATTGAATGACGTCATTTGCCAAGGACCAAAGCTCCAAAGGGATATCTTTGATGTAATGATCCGTTTTCGACGTTTTCTAGTAACCCTAGTTTTCTAGTATGTGACATTGCAGAGATGTATCTTAGAATCGGGATATCACCCTCAAGTAGACCATTCCATCGTTTCTTATAGAGGAACATAGATCAGTCAAGACCTCCAGATGTTTATCAGTTCAATAGCCTTGTCTTTGGAATCAACTCGAGCCCATATCAGGCACAGTTTGTTTCACAGAAACCTGCAAGGGGAAACCAAGAGCACTAACCCGAGAGCTGCCGAGACAATCTTGGAGTCTACCTACATGGATGGCAGTATGGACTCTTCCCCTAGCGAAGAGGAGTGCGTAAAACTTTACGAGGAACTATCAGCACTGTGGGGGTCTGCAGGCATGCATGCGAGAAAGTGACTTTCCAACTCAGAACAAGTACTTGAGAAGATACCTGAAGAAGACAGGGCTGCAGAAGTGGACTTGGATAAAGGAAATTTGCCGTCAATGAAAACACTTGGTGTGTTGTGGTTGGCTAAGGAAGATGTTTTCACGTACAAAGTGAATCCTCCAGATGACAAGTTCCAGTTGACCAAGCGAAATTTCCTGCGTACGATGGCCATGCTGTTTGACCCTATGGGGTTTCTGGCGCCATACGTGATCCGGGCAAAGATCCTACTGCAAGAGATGTGGACCTCAGAATTAGATTGGGATGACCCACTAGACCCAAGCCAAGCTAGACAGGCCAAGAAGTGGTTTGAAGAACTCACAGAGTTGTCAGACGTGCAAGTCCCTCGTTGCCTACAGTTGAACTCGCATGTTGAGACAGTCACCTTACACACTTTCACAGATGCATCAGGGGATGCGTATGGTGCAGTAACTTACGTTAGGTACCAGTACAAGGATGGTACAGTATCTACCAGCCTAGTGGCCTCCAAGACACGGGTGGCACCACTATCAGCTACAAGCATTCCGAGACTCGAACTTATGGGAGCTGTTTTGGGATTGAGATTGGCCCTGTCCATAGCCAAGGTCCTAAAGATTGACCAGAGCCTACTCACATTCTGGAGTGACAGCATGAATGTGCTGTGGTGGATACGAAAACCCAGCCGCAGTCTCAGGCCATTCATAGCGAATCGCGTAGGAGAAATACATGATTCAAGCAGTCCTACTCAGTGGCGTCATGTTAACACACACCAGAACCCTGCTGACCTGCCAACCAGAGGAATGTCTGTGACTGAGGTTAAAAGAAGCGAGATGTGGTGGAGGGGTCCAAATTTTCTGAGCATGCCAGAAGACGCATGGCCAAAAACGGAGATTGATGCAACGCCTGAAGCAACACTAGAAGTCCGCAAAAAAGCGAGAGCAACATTCGATGTGCCAGGAACAGAATGAGTACTATTCGCGCTTACCCGGAAAACGACTTGGCGTTTAGATCCCAGCAGATATTCAAGCTGGACCAGATTATTGAGAGTTAGGGCATGGGTACATCGATTTGTGAACAACTGTGGAAAGCCACTAGAGGAGAGAAGTTCTGGAGAACTGAGCAGTCAAGAGATCTCAGATGCTGAGACTGACATCATCAAAGAGGCGCAACAAGAAGCTTTTCAAGAAGAATGGTCAATTTCAAGTCTATTCAGCAAAACAGCAAGTTGCTAAGTTTGAACCCTATCTTAGATGAAGATGGTCTGCTTCGATCAGATGGAAGACTGCGCTATGCGGACTACCTACCTTTCGATGCTAGATATCCAATCATTCTACCAAGGAAGAATCGGGTGACCAGACTAATTGTGAAGTCCTATCACGAAAGGGGTAGCCATGCAGTGGGAACTAATCACACATTGTCTTTGCTGTCAGCCAGATTCTGGGTCATGCAAGGTAGAGAGGAGATTCGTGACTGGGAAAGAGAGTGCTGTGAATGTCGGAAGAGGAAGGCAAAGGCTGCTAAACAGATAATGGCCCCACTACCGAAGATTCGACTAAAACTGCCCTTACGAGCATTCGCTCGAACAGCAGTTGACTTTGCGGGACCATTTGTAACTATTCAGGGGAGGGGCAAGAAGAGAGCTAAACGATATATTTGTTTATTTACATGCCTAACATCGAGGGCTGTTCACCTAGAGATGGCCTATGGGCTGGACACAGATTCCTTTCTGAACGCGTTTAATCGCATGGCCAATCGGAGAGGACTACCAGAAGAGATGATTTCTGATAACGGAACTAATTTTGTAGGCGCGGGAGGGAGCTCGTCGAACAACTGGATCGGGACAAGATTGAGAAATCAGCTGCCAACAAGGGCATCAAGTGGAGTTTCAACCCACCGTCGGCACCTCACTTTGGTGGGGTGCATGAGACAATGATCAAGTCAGCAAAGAGAGCAACCTATGCGATATTAAGATCAGCAGATGTGACCGATGAAGAACTGGTGACGGCATTTACGGGTGCAGAGGCACTCATAAATCCCTCAGATGACACACCCATCACCCCAAATCGTTTCCTGATTGGACAAGTAGGAGGCCAGTTTGCTCGTGGATCAGTTTTTTTTTTATTTTTTTTTTATTGAATTTGCAAACACACAAACAAAATAAGATACATGCATACGACTAAAGAAAAAATAAGAAGATAAAAAATTACATAAGGCACTACAAAACATTAGTGCATTACACTAACATTACACTACAAAACATAAGGCACTACAGAAAGGGCTACTTAGAAACAAAAAAGGCATAATACAAACTCACCATAATACATTTATATACTTCCATTAGCTACAACACTAATTAACTTATTCCATTTCTTTAAATGAAAAGATAATTTGTCTCCTTTCCTGGCAATATGGAGCTCAATAGAATATATTCGCTTCATTTTAGCAATAAAACCTTTGAGGGAAGGTTTAGCATTCTGGCATTTTCGAGAGTAGATATAGTATTTACCTAATAAAAGAATATGGTTGATTAAAATAAAGTCATCTTGAATGTCAAACTTCCCAAAGATCAAATCAGCCTCCTTCAGTTCACCAACATCAATGTCACTTTTCCGGAGCCAGGACAATACATGTTTCCAAAATTCACAAGATTCCTTACAGGAAAAGAGTAGATGCTCGATGGATTCGTCCTCTTTTTGGCAGAAAGTACATAGTGGTGACTGCATAATACCAAAACGAAAGAGTTTTTGATTTGTGAAAACAATACAATTTAAAATTTTATATTGAAATTCTCTCAGTTTTGATTCCATAGACGATCTGAAAGATAGAGAATAGACCTTCTCCCAATCTATGGCTGAGTGTGGGTACTTGTCAGACAATTTCTTTTGAGCGGTAGGTAATCCCTGCTTCTTCGCCGGGAACTGGCGATAAACTTGTTTGGAAGAGACATCAGAAAATGTGAGAGGATTTCCATCGATAATGATGCTAGGAACATCTAAGACTGGAGAAATTATTGGAAGAGACGAAGAATCTTTTATTATTGTGCGCCAATGGGTTGGAATTGAGTCAATGATGCTCATCACGAAAAAACTTTGCTCAGAGTTGAGCAGTAGATTCGTAAAGCTAAATGTTGTTATATTGTTACACGAAAGTAGGTCTCCTATTTTCAGTAGGCCAATGGAAAAAAAGATCCCTTCTAAAGACTGATTTTTTATCAACACAAAGAAACTTGTTGTTCCATATAATTTCATTCACAATCTCTTGAAACGAAAGCGGTACTTTGTTGTTCAAATCGGAACAGGCATCAAAGCACTGTTTATAGAAAGGTGGCAACATCACGGGTAATTTAGTAGAATCAAGATTACAGTGAAGTACAAACTTTCCACCAACAGTCGTGGATCAGTTGATAGTGGCCAGTTCAGTCCCAAGTAGCGATGGAGACGGGTGCAAGAACTAGTGCGACACTTTTGGCACCGGTGGCTGAGAGAGTGGCTACTACCTTTGAATCGTAGGTCCAAGTGGCGGAAGGAACAGAAAGATGTCCAAGTTAATGATGTGGTCTTGGTAGTGGCACCGGAGACACCGCGTGGGCAGTGGCCGCTTGGTAGAGTCCTGCCAGTCTTACCAGGGAAGGACAAGCATGTGAGAGTTGTCAAAGTCAGAGTTGGCCGCAAGGAATTATTGAGACCGATCACCAGAATGTGTCCATTAGAACTCCTTTCAGAAGACGACGCTGAAGAATGAGACAATAGTAAACTTTAAGAGAACTAGAACTGTAGTGAACCTTTTATAGAAACACACAAAACCCCTATTGATAGGTCGATGAGCCACTAGCCCATCGAGAAGAGGGAGTATGATGTGAAGGACATTTTTGTTATGCAATACTCGAAGAGCAATACTGGGGTCATATGAAAAAAAAAAGTTTAGTGGATGTTTTGCGACCATGTGGAGATAGTGTTTTAGGGTCGTAATTCGCCGTAGATTGCTGTTCAAGAGTTCGAATAAATGGTTTAATTCAGAACCAATAATGATAATGATAACTTGTTTCGGTCAGTTATGATATTTGACCAAAAGTGGAAGCCGCGGGAAAGGCTTTGGAGTAGTTTCGGTCACTTAGGAATTCTGGGCCAATAGCGCAGGCTGCGGGTCAAGCTTCGGAGTACTTTCGGTCACTTATAATCTTGGGCCAAAAGCGTAGGCCGCGGGTCAGGCTTCGGTGTACTTTCGGTCACTTATGATTTGGGCCAAAAGCGCAGGCCGCGGGTCAGGCTCCGGAGTAGTTTCGGTCACTTATGATTTTTGGGCCAAGAGCGTAGGCCGCGGGTCAGGCTTCTGTGTAGTCGCAGTCACTTATGATTTTGGGCCCAAAGCGCAGGTCGTGGGTCGGGCTTCGGAGTGGTTTCGGTCACTCATGATTTTGGGCCAAATTCGCAGGCCGCGGGTCAGGCTCTTGAGTAGTTTCTGTTACTTATCATTTTGGGCCCAAAGCGCAGGCCGCGGGTCAGGCTTCGGAGTAGTTTCAATCACATATGATTTTGGGCCAAAAGCGTAGGCCGCGGGTCAGGCTTCTTAGTAGTTTCTGTCAGTTATGATTTTGGACCCAAAGCCCAGGCAGCGGGTCAGCCTTCGGAGTTGTTTCTGTCATTTATGTTTGTGATCGAAAAGTGCACGCCGCGGGTCAGGCTTCGGAGTAATCTCGGTCACTTATGATTTTTGGCCAAAACCGCAGGCCGCGCGTCAGTCTTTGGAGTAGTTTCACACACTTCTGATTTTTAGCCAAATCTGAAAGGCGCAGGTCAGGCTTCGGACTCGTTTCGGTCACATATGACTTTTGGCCGAAAGCACACGCCGCGGGTCAGGCTTCGAAGTAGTTTCGGTCACTTAAGATTTTTGGCCAAAAGCGCAGGCCGCGGGTCAGGCTTCGGAGTAGTTTTAGGCACTTATGATTTTTGGCCAAAGGCACAGGCCGCGTGTCAGGCTTCGGACTAACTTCGGTCACTGATGAATTTTGGCCAAAAGCGCAGGCGCAGGTCAGGCTTCATACTAGTTTCGGTCAACTACGATTTTTGGCAACAGGAGCAGTCCGCGGGTCAGGCTTCGGAGTAGTTTTGGTTACTTATGATTTTTGGCCAAAAGTGAAGGCCGCGGGTCAGGCTTTGGAGTACTTTCGGTCACTTATGATTTTGGCCGAAAGCGCACACCGCGGGTCAGGCTTCGGAGTAGTTTCGGTCACTTATGATTTCTGGCCGACAGCGAACGCCGCGGGTCAGGCTTCGGAGTACTTTCGGTCACTGATGATTTTTGGGCAAAAGCGCACGCCGCGGGTCAGGCTTCGGAGTAGTTTTGGTCACTTATGATTTTTGGTCAAAAGCGCAGGCCACGGGTCAGGCTTCGGAGTACTTTCGGTCACTTGTGATTTCTGGCCGAAAGCGAAGGCTGCGGGTCAGGCTTCGGAGTACTTTCGGTCACTGATGATTTTTGGCCTAAAGCGCACGCCGCGGGTCAGAATGCGGAGCAGTTTCGGTGACTTATTATTTTTGGCCAAAAGCGCAGGCCGCGAGTAAGGCTTGGGAGTAGTTTCGGTCACTTATGATTTTTGGTCAAAAGCGCAGGCCACGGGTCAGGCTTCGGACTAGTTTCGGTCTCTTATGATTTTTGGCCTAAACCGCACGCCGCGGGTCAGAATGCGGAGTAGTTTCGGTCACTTATTAGTTTTGGCCAAAAGCGCAGGCCGCGAGTAAGGCTTCGGAGTAGTTTCGGTCACGTATGATTTTTCGCCCTAAGCGCAGGGAACGAGTCAGGCGTCGGAGTACTTTCGGTAACTTATGATTTTTGGCCAAACGCGCAGGTCGCGGGTCAGGCTTCGGAGTAGTTTCGGTCACTTATGATTTTTCTGCAAAAGCGCACGCCGCTGGTCAGGCTTCGGAGTAGTTTCGGTCACTGATGATTTTTGGCAAAAGAGAAGGCCGCGGGTCAGGCTTCGAAGTAGTTTTGGTCACTTATGATTTTTGGTCAAAAGCGCAGGCCACGGGTCAGTCTTCGGAGTAGTTTCGGTCACTTATGATTTTTGGCCAAAAGCGCTGGCCGCGGGTCATGCTTCGGAGTAGTTTCGTCACTTATGATTTTTGGCCAAAAGCGCAGGCCGCGGGTCAGGCTTCGGAATACTTTCGGTAACCTATGATTTTTGGGCAAAAGCGAAGGAGCGGGTCAGGCTTCGGAGTACTTTCGGTAACTTATGATTTTTGGCCAAACGCGTAGGTCGCGGGTCAGGCTTCGGAGTAGTTTCGGTCACTTATGATTTTTGGCCAAAAGCGCAGGCCGCGTGTCAGGCTTTGGAGTAGCTTGTAGCTTCTGTCACTTATGATTTTTGGCCAAAAGCGCAGGCCGCGGTTCAGGCTTCGGAGTAATTTCGGGCAGTTATGATTTTTGGTCAAAAGCGCAGGCCGCAGCTCAGGCTTCGGAGTAGTTTTCGGCAGTTATGATTTTTGGCCAAAAGCGCAGGTCGCGGGTCAGGCCTCGAAGTAGTTTCGGTCACTTAGCTTTTGAGTAGTTTCGGTCACTTATCTTTTTTGGCCAAAATAGCAAGCCGCGGTTGAGGGTTCGGAGTAGTTTCGGTCACTTGGGTGGGTTCTTGACTTGTTTGTACGCTTAGTGTTAAAAATAAGGTTATCTGCACATGCTTTTCGTTGTGTGCGTTTGTGGTTTGTTGACGCGGGTGTTTTGCGTAAAAAGTATCACTTGTCTGCAGACGTTTAAGAACGAAGTATACATTGCATGGCTTCTTGTTTGGATAGACAGTTATGTTACCTGCACACGCGTTTCGTTAAAACGTATCACTTATCTGCACAAGTTTACAGCACGAGGTATACATTGCATGGCTTCTTGTTTTATTTGGTATCTCTGCAAGCGTGTTTCTAGCCATTAGTCGAGCCGACTTTTAGAAGTAACGAGTGGTTTCAAATCGTGTCGAGTCGTGACGACTCGACGACATTTCTAACCCCCCATTCAGCTAGTATGACCATTTCCGGTAATGGTAGTCTGACTTCCTGTAGAGTATGTCAACTTCCGGTAAGGATGACGTCATGATCATGAATTTCACGACATGACTTTTGCCAAGACAACTTGTCTTTGCATAGGGACGACTCGACACACTTTGAGTGCATTGGACATAAATGCAAATTAGCATTTTTTCCGAGTGTATCAATGGCTTTTCTCCATGCGCGGTAGCGTTACCAATCTATCTTCAGTAGTAACAGTTTAATCAACTGTTGCATTCCATCTGATAAAAATAATTCTGTCCTGGGAAACCAAACGAGAGATTCACCGAAAACACCTCGACTTGCTGCTCTGTTTTCCCTTCACAGTTGTTTTCAGGCGTCAGCCGGGAATCGAACCCGGGTCAACTGCTTGGGAGACAGCTATGCTCACCATTATACCACCGACGCGAGGTTGGCTAATACTTTACTTTCCTATCACTTTGAACCGTCACAGAACTACCCTCTTCAGTGGTCAACTTGTCTTACAAATAAATTACAAACAAACACTGTCAGCAGGCTCTTAAACCAAACACTGGTTAAAGTAGAAATTGGTTTTTATTGGTTTTAAATAAGGGACAATATATGAACATATTCTTTAGTTTAGCTTACTCTAACGATATAACTTTTATTCTCCTACAAAAGCCGGATTGTTTTGGGTTTCGAAATGATATTAGTTAGCAAATTTATTCATAACCGCTAATCGTAATATAAAAAAATCGGTTTATTATCAAGCAAAAAGAAATCCAATGAGGTCCCACCGAGATTTGAACTCGGAACGCTGGATTCAAAGTCCAGAGTGCTAACCATTACACCATGGTACCCGGTATATGGAGAAGGCGGAAAAATAAAGCAATCATCTTTGTATCTTGTTTATAAACATAAGGAAATATGGTGGCAATAGCCCATTTGAAAACTTTCAAATCTCAAACAGTGTACAGGTAAACCTTCAAAAAACAACACCAAGAGACAACAAAAATAGCACAAGCAACAATGAAAAAACAAGCTACACAACAAGATATGATATTAAAAATCAAGGAAGATAATGTAGCTATGGCGAATTTTTCCCAGTCAACCGCTAAGCTGGAGTAGCGTTCCAAATCTATCATTAGCAGTAACATTTTAATCACTTTTGCATGCTTGGACGCAAGAAAATTATCTGCGTCGGCCGGGAATCGAACCCGGGTCAACTGCTTGGGAGGCAGCTATGCTCACCACTATACCACCGACGCGGGGTTGACTAATGCTCCACTTTCCTGTCACTTTGATCCGTCAGAGAACTACCCTCTTCAGTGGTCAACGTGCCTTAAAAATAAATTACAAACAAAAACTGTCAGCAGGCTCTAAACAAAATACTGGTTAAAGTAGAAATTGGTATTTATTAGTTTTGCTTTTATAATTAACAAGGGACAAGTATGAACATATTCTTCAGTTTAGCTTACTCTAACGATATAACTTATATTCTCCTACAAAAGGGTGTGTTTTGTGTTTTGAAATGATATTAGTTCGCAAATATTTATTCATAACCGCCTCCTGGTTAGCTCAGTTGGTAGAGCGCCAGTCCGCTGTGCGGAAGGTCGAGGATTCGTAGGCCCCGCCTCCTACATCTTCAATGTTTAGCAGGGAACGTTAAAGAACCCACACACTTATCGAAAAGAGTAGGGCACGTAATTCCCGGTGCTGTGGTCTGGCCTTGTCTCATGGGTTGGTGCTTTACATAGGGATAACCTCATTGCACCTTTCCCCCTTGGACAGAGTTGTCCAAGAAAAATTGCTATGACTATGACTATGACTATAACCGCTAATCGTAATATAAAAAAATCGGTTTATTATCAAAGAAAAATAAATCCTATGAGGTCCCACCGAGATTTGAACTCGGATCGCTGGATTCAAAGTCCAGAGTGCTAACCATTACACCATGGGACCCGGTATGTAGAAAAGGCGGAAAAATAAAGCAATCATCTTTGTATCATTGTTTATAAACATAAGGAAATCTCTATATCTCTTCGTGCCATAAGGCACGTAAGGCTTTTACATTCTCTTTCCATCCACTTCGGTTTGCTGCTAAAGTTCGGACAGTCATCCGTGATTGCCACCCAGCTACTCGCCTTTCGTCTTCAACCATTCTCCTCCATGTTGTTTTTGGTCGACCTGGTCTCCTCCTCCCCTCTGGTCTCCACTCCAATGCTGTAACACAGTGTTCCTCTCTGTTCTTCCTCATTATATGCCCGATCCAATTCCATCTTCGGCGTCTGATGTCATCGCTTGTTCTGTTCACTCCTGTGGTCTCCTGGATTTGTTGGTGTGAGATGGTCCGTGTCCATCTTATTCTCAGTATGCGTTTCATGCATTTGTATTGGAAAGCGTCCAGCTTCTTTGCTTCTGTTTTCGTGAGTTTCCAAGCTTTTTGAACAATTGAATCTTTGTCTTCCTGCTAATTTCGCTGCTGTTCCAAATTCTTCACAACCTGTAGAAAGTTTGTCTGGCTTTACTTAGTTTCTGTTGTATGTCTTTGGTCGCCCCGCCTTCTTTGTCCAACAGTGCATCTAGGTACAAAAACTCTTCAACGTCATCTACCTGCTCGTCATTTACTTTTATTCTTTGGTCGTTTCTGGCATTTATTCGCATAACTTTTGACCTCTTCGAGTTAATCTTAAGTCCTACTCTGGCAGCTTCCTCGACAAGCCTACTGGTCTTATCTTCTATGTCAACATGTCTAGATGACAATAAGGCAATGTCGTCTGCGAAGTCAAGAGCTTCTAAGACCGAGGTAAGCTTCCATCGTATGCCAGTTCTCCTGCTCTGTAGTTCTGTTCATGACTCAGTCAATTGATAGTAAGAAAAGAAAACCTGACATGGTGCACCCTTGTCTTACTCCAGACTGGACTTGAAACCACTCCAGACTGGACTTGAAACCATTCTGTTGTTTCAGCTTCTTCTGCGACTGCGCATTCAAAGTTGTTGTACATTGCTTTTGTCAGACTGATGAGCTCTTCTGAGATTCCATATATTGACATGTTCCATAAGTTTTCGCGATGTATAGAATCAGATGCTTTCTATGAAATGTGTGTACAGAGTTGCATTCCATTCATTCCTTGCTCCAATATATTCTTGAGAGTAAAATTCTGATCGATGGTACTTCTGTTCTCTCGAAACCCTGTTTGCTCCTTCCTCAAGATGTTGTCAACTCCTCTTTTTAATCCTACTTAACAACACTCTGTCAAAGATCTTACTTATGACTGGTAAAAGTGTGATACCTCTCCAGTTTGTACACTCACGTAAGTTACCCTTCTTGGTTAACTTTACTATTAGTCCTTTGTTCCAGCTTGTTGGTGCTACACCCTCTTCCTTTACTTTTTTGAACAACTTTGTCAACTCCTTTGCTCTCTCTTCTAAGTCCGTCTTTAGAAGCTCTACAACTACGCTATCATGACCCGCTGCTTTCCCACTTTTCGTTGATCTTATAGCATTTTTCACCTCTGTTGGTTGGAATGCTCCGATGTCAAACTCTCTGTCATTTTGCCTTGTCTCAATTTCATGTGGCTGTATAGGCCTGACAGGTGGTTCTTTGTTTAGTACTGTGTCAAAGTGTTCTTTCTAGATCTTCAGTCTTTCACTCCGCTCATTTGGTGGTTTTCCATTTTTATCGTTGACTACTGTACTTTTTTTTTTCCCTCACCTGTCAGAGTCTTCACTATACGATGTAGTTTCCCTGCTCTCCCATTTTCTGCTGCTCTTTCAGCAATATCTGCCGTCTCATTCATCCAATACCTCTTATCTTCACGAGCACTCCGTTTAACTTCTTGGTCTTTTCCCTTGTACTGTTCTTTTATTCTTTTCTTGACTCTTTCTGAACGTGTACTTTCTAACTTCAGCTATAGTTGTCTCCTTTCCTCTACTTTCTTCCACGGCGTCGCGCAACCAAGGTTTACTGGTTTTCCTAGCTATGCCTAGTACATCTTTAGCTGCACCAACATATATATTCTTCATTCTGTTGTTCATGCATGTAGTCGGTATTTTCTTCCCCCAAATCTGTCAGGGCTTGAAATCTGTTTCTGACCTCAATGTTGTATTTGACAAGCATCTCTTCGTCTGCTAGTTTCTGCGTATCCAACGTTGTTCGACCTTTCATTTCCCTTGGGTTTCTTTTCAACCTCAGCTTGAGCCTAGTCTCCACTAGGCAGTGGTCGCTTCACACATCTGCACCTCTCCTAACTACATTGTCCATGACTGACGATCTATATTCCTTTGCAATCATAGTGTGGTCTATCTGATTCTTAATTCTGCCATTTGGTGATGTCCATGTTGCTTTATGAATTTCTTTATGGGGGAAGATGGTTCCTGTGATGGCTAAGCCATTCATCTCCCAGAACGCACAGAGCCTTGCACCGTGTTGTCCAAGAATCTCTCTTTCTTCTGGTGTTCCTTTCCCCACTTTAGCATTTAGGTCTCCAGTAATAAGCCGGATGTCATTTCTGTTGCACTTCTGCACCGTACCCTCTAGTTGTTCGTAAAAATCGTGTTTGCTCTTTATACACGCAACGTTGGTCGGGGAGTATGCATGTATCAACGTTAGTTTCCTATACTTTGAATAAAATCTTGCTCTTATAATTCGACTACTTTCTGGTGTCCACTCCATAAGACATCTGGCTGCTTGTTGCGACATCATAATTACTACACCTCCTTGGTGTATATTTTCTTCACCACTGCAGATTATTACCTCTCCTGTGTTAAGCTTGGATTTTCCGCTTCCTCTCCACCTGCATTCACTAATACCCCCCAAAAAACTTATATCTCTTCATCTCTCTTGCAACTTGGCCAGCCTTCCCAGTCTCGAACATTGTCCTAACATTCCAGTTTCCTATCCTTGTTTTATTCCTCGGATTCACGATCGAAGCTGTCGGCTTTTGGTCTTCCTTTTGGCTTTGGCCCAAAAGCGTCGTCCTGCTACAAAGAGGTCTCGTCGCGTCACCGATGTTAATAGAGGTTTGAATGTCTTGCGTTTCTGTAATAAGCTGATTCTTACGGGAGTGGGTTATCAGCCCCCAGCCCAACCCCTTACCTGGAGGGCCAGGGGGTCACACTTCGTCTGGGTAGCCCTACAAGGAGTACAAGACTCCAGCCGACATGGCTCTAGGGGTCATTGAGACACGCAAACCATCCCACCGCGATAAGGTGGTGACCCCTTGGGACAGAAAAACATCAGGAAATATGGTGGTAATAACTCATTTCGAAACTTTCAAATCTCAAACAGTGTACAGAGAAGCTTCAAAAACAACACCAAGAGACAAAAACAAAACACAAGCAACGATGAAAAACAAAAAACTACACAATAATATGTGGTATTAAAAATCAAGGAAGATAACGTAGCTATGGCGAATTGGCATTTTTTCCGAGTGTATCAACCGCTAAGCTGCAGTAGCGTTACAAATCTATCTTTAGCAGTAACATTTTAATCATTCGTTGCACTCCATCTGATAAAAATAATTCTGTCCTTATATCAGAACCTCAAAAAAGCAAACGAGAAATTCACCAAAAAACCCCGGAGGACTTGATGCTCTGGTTTCTTTACACTGTTGTTTTCAAAGACTTAAAGAAGTCGGTTTTTTCTAATTTTTACGCCTGGGCGCACAAAAATGATCTGCGTCGGACGGGAATCGAACCCGGGTCAACTGCTTGGGAGGCAGCTATGCTCACCACTATAACACCGACGTGGGGTTGGCTGATATTTCACTTTCCTGTCACTTTGATCCGTCAGAGAACTACCCTGTTTAGTGGTCAACTTGCCTTACAAATAAATTACAAACAAATACTGTCAGTAGGCTCTTAAACAAAATACCGGTTTAGGTAGAAATTGGTTTTCATTGGTTTTGATTTATATGAAGATATTCTTCACTTTAGCTTACTCTAACGATATAACTTATATTCTCCTACAAAATGGTGTGTTTTGTGTTTTGAAATGATATTAGTTAGCAAAGTTATTCATAACCGCTAATCGTAATATAAAAAAAAATCGGTTTATTATCAAGCAAAAAGAAATCCAATGAGGTCCCACCGAGATTTGAACTCGGATCACTGGATTCAAAGTCCAGAGTTCTAACCATTACACCATGGACCAGGTATATGGAGAAGGCGGAAAAATAAAGCAATCATCTTTGTATCATTGTCTGGCTCTTCAAAATACTAGTTAAAGTAGGAATTAGTTTTCATTGGTTTTGCTTTTAATAAGGGACAATATATGAACATATTCTGCAGTTTAGCTTACTTGAAAGATATAACTTATATTCTCCTAGAAAAGGGTGTGTTTTGAAATGATATTTATTCATTAGCGCTACTCGTGATAAATAAAAAATCAGTTTATTTCGCGATAAGTTATGGAGCAAATCCTGAGAGGTCCCACCTAGACCTGAGCGCCGCTTTCGACACTGTGGACACTAGTATTCTGCTAACACGTTTACGATCAAAGCTGGGTCTCAATGGAACTGCTCTTTCATGGTTTTGCTCTTATTTATCTGGAAGGACACAACGAATATCTGTTCAGGGAGCGCTTTCAAATGTATTTTACCTTCGTTTTGGCGTTCCCCAGGGATCGTGCCTAGGCCCCATTTTGTTTAACATATATTCAAGCAAAATCTTCGACATTGTTGGTCGTCACCTCCCAAAAGTTCATTGTTACGCAGATGACTCCCAGCTTTATTTATCGTTCAACCCAAGCTGTGCTGTTAGTCAAGATGAAGCAATTAGATCAATGGAAACCTGTATCTCGGATGTTAAGCAGTGGATGACCGCGGATAAACTTATGCTAAACGACGACAAAACTGAATTCATTGTCATAGCATCACGACATCTACTGAAAAAGACTGCTATTAATACTATCAGGTCGGAGATTGCGATGTAGGCAAAGTGCCTGTAGTGCGGAATTTGGGCGCGTGGTTCGATGATCAACTTACTATGGCCGTACACATTACCAAAATATGCAGTGCCGCTTTCTATCATCTACACAATATTAGACGCATTAGGAAAAACCTTTCAACGGATTCAGCTGCGACTCTTATCCATTCCTTTATTAGTAGGCGAATAGACTACTGCAATAGTCTATTATACGGTGTGCCTAAGCGCCACATTGATAAATTGCAGAGAGTTCAAAATGCAGCCGCCAGACTAGTTGTTATGCAGGGCAAGTTTTGCCATATTACTCCAGTGCTCCATCAGCTGCACTGGCTTCCTGTTTTATTTCGTATTAATTTTAAGGTTTTACTTTTAACTTTCAAAGCCATTCGAAAATTAGCGCCGTCCTATATCAACGGTCTTGTCAAAATTAAGCCTTTAAATTCAAGATATGGACTGCGATCTAATGACGGAATACTGCTATCTCATCCGAATTTTAAAACTTTAGGCGACACCGTGCTTTTGTTGCCGCGGCGCCAAAACTTTGGAATGATTTACCTTCAGATATTAGAATGGCCAAATCGGTTGACACTTTTAAAAAACTTTTGAAGACGCACCTTTTTAGTAAGGCTTTTTATTCCTAGTTAGTTTGGCTTTTAATATTTTATACAACACATGATGTAATTAGTATTTACTATTTGTTATTTTATTCCATGTATTTTTGTAATGCGCAATTGATCATCTCTCCATGGAAATTGCGCAATATAAATTCGCAATTTATTATTATTATTATTATTATTATTATTATCTCAAATCGCTGAATTAGAATTAAAATAATTCAAAAATAACACCAAGAGACAAAAACAAAAACCAAGCAATAATGAAAAAAAGCTACACAACAAGTTTAACATAATGGTGCAAAGGACCGCAAACGAAAATGCTGCCTGTTTACGTAGAATCTGTGAAAGATCTGATCAGCCAAAAATAGAGAGAATAGCAAACAATGATGCAAGGCTGATACTACGTAGAAAGCTTAACAGGGCAACGACATGACAGAGTCCAAACTGAAAGCCAAATTTCAACCGTGGACAGCTGTTTTGACCTTGTTGGGTCTCGTCAGCACGGTGTAGCAAGCTATGAAGTGATCAGCTGGTTGACTGACATCCATATGCTCACTGAATGCAGATGGTGATGACCTCAGATGAAACTCAAATCCAAATTTATGCAAATTGGCCAATGTCACATGTAAAACAGAATATCATGTCGTTGCCGCATCCCCATCTCCCCATCACCATAAAACAATTATTAGATTCGGTTTTTGTGATATCCAGAATAATCAAGGTCTCGGTAAGGGTTATCAGCCTCAGCCTTCGGCTTCGGTTGATAACTCTTACCTCGACCTTGATTATTCTGAATATCACAAAAACCTCATCCAATAATTGTTTATAAACATCTGGAACTTACTTTGGCTATCTAGTCGACTGATTATCTGAACCGAACCAAAAAATATTTACAAAAGCACTTTTCCTGATACTCCTAAAATGAGATGTAAGTGGATATTTTTCGGCAAACGCGATCTTCGCGTTATGTCACGCACCGCCGTAACTTCGAAATGCGATAGTTTCCAAACGATGGATGCTATTTCAGCTAGAAAGTTGTAAACAAATGTAAATTTAGTACCTCTTATGCCTGATGAGGATAAAACCTTTATGGCTCTTTAGTTTTGGATTTGAGAATTTGATGACGTCACGTGCAAAATTTAGTTTTCTTTTCTATGATGGCACCGTAACGAATCAGTCCGGATTTTCCTTTCTTTGACCAAGGTCACAGTAGCGCGTGCGCGATGTGCGTGTAGAAAAGGTATAACAAGTATCAGCTCTATACCAAACGTTGTGTTACTGCCGTGCCAAACTAAATTCAAGAATTAAGTTTGACTTAATCACGGCGGTAGCACGACGTTTGAAACCGATCAGTTTAATAAGTTCGGCACTTAGCACGCCAGGCGTTGCCGTGCCCCGTGGCAGTAGCGCGACTTGGCTTCAAACGGTGTGCTCTTGCCGTGCCGAGCTGAATTCATAGTCTGCTATATCAACTGCCGTTGCTTTCTAGCATACAAAGTGATCTTCAGAAGAGCAATCTTCTTCGGATCCTTAACCTGCGAAAACAGCCGTCCTTCTTCGCTCCCAGAAGAAGGACGGCTGTTTTCGCAGGCTATCGGATCCTCGGCTCGCCTTTTGAAATCACTGCCGCTCTTTTGTCATGCCACTGCCGGGCCAAATTTATTTGAGTTCGGCACGGCAGTAGCACAGCGTTTGGAACAGGCCTTAAAAGTGATTTGAGAGAGGAAAAAATAATACAAACAAGTTTTTTACCGACTTAGGGTCAGGTCGTATAGTTTTTCACTGTACGAGCCGGCAAATAACAGATATATATTCGAGATATTGTTCGCCAAAAAAAAAGAGCCTGATCGCAGGTTAGGAAGATATTAAACGCAAATGAAAAATAATAAATGTATGTAAACAAGCGATTTCTGCTCCCAGACCCAGACGTGCGTCTGTCTGTAAGCTAATATCTGAATAAGTAACTTTTTATACTACATCGTTTTTATACTACATCGTCTACATTTTTAGCTTTTGAAATGAGTTTATTCACAATAAACTACTAATGTACATAATAAAAAGTGCAAAGCACATGGGCCTGGCCCCTCACATAGAAATTCCGTATTAAAATAAAAACCTAGAGTATTACTTCAGCTTCACACTGTCAAATATAATGTTCAAGAATGTCTCTGTACAACTATAAAATTGACTAAACTAGAGAAGAAGAAGTCGGCAACTTTACAAAGTGTAGATTCCCAGGCGGATGCAAACTCGGACTGGGACAAGTGAAAGTGGTCTAAAGAAATTCTTTTCCGGATATCTGTTTTAATGTAACGAATAATAGCCTGGGAATCTTTATGACCATTATGAAAAGTGGCTTTATTTCGGAATTTCCAAATTCCTTAAAGAGTTGTTTTAATCAGAAATCTGGCCAAGTGTGCACTCTTAGCGTCTGCA
>OZ026596.1:7033109-7040609 GCA_964020085.1 Micromussa lordhowensis | reverse complement strand
GCTCGTTGGTCCGTATAATCAACTGATCGCACCCACCCGTAAAAAATCCTGGCTACGGGCCTGTTTGTCTTGTCAATCTCATGAGTTTGATGAGAATTAGCAACTTGATCACGAAAGTACAATAATTTTCCTCTCTTTGACAAACGTTTTCCATAGTTATTTCATAAAAGCAATAGACCACTCTTACTATGGGTTTACTGGCGCAATAAACCACTTGGGATGTTGGGAGAACACTCGAAAAGCTTGTAAATCACTCGCCTAACGGCTCGTGTTTTCTACATTTCCCTCGAGTTCTCAAATGTCCGTCGTGTTTTATCACAGTGTAATACACGGCTTAGGCTTCTTTATTTTTAAATAGTAATTAGTGATAGTAATTTTTTTATTTATTTATTTTTTCTCGTAGTCATATCTTGAAAATGATATTTAAAGGATGTCTTTATAATTCCAATGGAGATTCCTTAGTAGAGATTATGTGACCTTCCTTTTCTTCAGCTTTTCTTCTTGAAATAACTGACAAAATATAATTTATGTTTTGACAATTGATTTAGAAGTTAGTATATATTAATCACAACATATTGTACTGTAAGAAGTGAAGTAATAATTCAAAACGAGATGATTGGGCACTGGAGTCGACCGCGGACGGACGTGTTCAGCAACGCTCCGCAGATGAAAATCTAATCTAGATTCAAGACTCCTTTTTCAGGCCGTTTCAAATGGAAAAAAACGACGTAGAAGGAGAGAAAATCGAAGAGAACTCGAAGGAGATGCCGGGGCGAAAGAGGCCTAGAAAAACCGCCGGTTCTCAGACTGATGATGACAATCCTAGCTGCAGTTGCCACAACATGGCTGCCACCATAGAAGCGATCAACCAGAAGTTGGACCTGGCTCTATCTAGGTTCCAGGAAATCGACGACCTAAAGGAGAATCTAAATGATCTTCGGAGAGAAAACATCGATTTAAAAGAAAGTCTCTCCTTCGCGCACATGGAAATAGCCGAGCTAAAGGAAACTTCTAAATTCCAAGAGGGAGCGATCAAAGCACTTCAAATAGGTGTTAATGGTTTACAGAAAGATGTTAAAATGGAGAGGGAACGTGCTATCAAGCTCGAAAGTCACAGCCGAAGGAACAATTTGAATTTTTTCAGCATCCCCGAAGTAGCAGATGAATCCTTCGTCAAAACAGAGTCGACTCTTCGCAACTTTATGGATAAGGAGCTTCGAGTTGAAGAAGTGGAAGACATTTCTATCGAAAGAGCTCATAGAGTAGGCAAACCGCGTTCGGATGGCAAGCCTCGACCAATTATTGCTAAATTTAGTTTCTTCAAAGACAAAAGCTATGTTTTGTCTAAGGCTCCGAACCTTGCTCGAACAAATTTTGGAGTGTCTTCGGACTTCCCAAAAGAAGTTGTTGACATCAGGAAATCGCTCTTACCACATTTAAGAGCTGCCAGGAAACGTGGATGCAAGGCGAAGCTGGTGTACGACAAGTTGTACATTGACGGTCAGCTTTTTCGAGGAAGCCAATGAATAATTACAAAGAAACATTTAACTATAGTATTTTGGTTTTCTAGTTTTATTTTCGTTATGCTTAGATTTTTCTCTCGACTGCAACGTGGTGCCTGTCAAAGCGAGTCTTGTGATTTGCAATTTTTTTTTTCCTCCGGTCTAATTTAGCGCCCAAATTTAGAATGTATTCACCAAGAAATAATTTAATGTTTAGCATTATGGCTATCGCATGTGTAATCCTTTCTTGTTATTGTGCAGTGTTAGCTACTTGGCTCGTCTCTTTGTCCAGTATTTTCAACTCAAATAGTGATAGAGTTTGTTTTAGGTGCTCACAAGGTCTTGTATCATTCTGCTGTCTGTTTGCGGGCTAAACGTTTTACTGAGGTAAGTCAAATTCTCTTATTGTCAGTATGCCACACTCTTTTTCTTGCGTCACAGTAAACACAAGGGGTCTCAATAACGCGCGAAAGAGAAGACAAGTTTTCAGATGGCTGCACATGAATAAATTTCAAGTAATATTTTTGCAAGAAGCATATAGCTCTAGTGAAATTGAAAAACTCTGGTCGGCTGAGTGGGGAGGCAAAATGTTTTTCTGTCACGGTTCAAAGCACAGCAAGGGAACAGTGATCATGTTTAATCCGTCTCTAGATGTTGAAGTTGTTGAGTGTACAACGAGTGAAAAGGGCCGAATTATAATATTAGAAGCCCAAATTGATGATGGAAAGTTTATTTTTGTAAACATTTACGCACCTAACGATTTAACTCAGCAAGTGAAATTTTTTGACGGTCTCAAGAGTAAGCTTGTAAAGTATGCAAATGAGAGTATTATTGTTGGAGGTGATTTTAACTGCGCACTTACACCAAGTGACAAAAGAGGCGGCTGCCCCGTTGAGAAAAAGGGAGCAGTGGTGCAAGCGATTAGTAATCTTTGTAGAATTCTGGACTTAAAGGATGCTTGGCGATACTTGCACCCAAATGAGGCATTGTTTACTTGGCACCATAAGTCTTTAAAAATCCACTGCAGATTAGACTTTTTTCTGGTCTCAGGCGGCATCATTAGTCAGATACAAGAATGCAAGATATTGCCAGTGTCTTTTTCGGACCACGCGGCAGTTTCTTTCTCTTTATTTTCCAAGGAGTATGAAAAGCGCGGACCGGGTTTTTTCAAATTTAACAATGCCCTTTTAGATGATAAGAATTTCATAGAAGAACTCAAAGAGAACATAGAGATGTATAAAGAAAAATATCGCGACGTGACTGATAAAAGACTATATTGGGAAATGATCAAGATGGAAATTAGAAGTTTCACCCTATTCTTTTCCAAAAGGCTTGCCAAACAGCGCAGAAATGATGAAGAAATGTTGCAACAGGAACTGTGTAATCTGCAAAGAGAAATGGGCCTCGATCCATCGGAAGAAAATGTGTCCAAATTTTACAATGTAAAATTTAAATTGAATCAGGTATCGTTGCTCAAAACGAAGGGAGCCATGACACGAAGTAAAGCTCGCTGGTGTGAACAGGGTGAACGTAATTCTAAATACTTCTACCGCCTAGAGAGACGAAATCTCAGTGCTAAGTATATATCTGAATTGAAACGCTCAGATAAAGCAACTATTACTAAACCCAAAGAAATTTTAAATGAGGTGTATCGTTTTTACAACAAGCTCTACACCTCCACTGGTGCGTGCCAAGATGACCAGCTTTTTGACCACTTTTTTATCAACCCGGCTTTGCCTAAAATATCTGCGGATCAAAGGCAATCCTGTGAGGGACTTTTAACAAAAGACGAATGTCTCGCGTCTCTGAAGCAAATGGCAAAAGGTAAATCTCCCGGATCGGATGGTCTCTCCGCGGAGTTTTACTTAGCTTTCTGGGAAAGTTTAGGGCAAGATCTAGTTGAGAGTCTGAATTATGCTTTCAAATGTGGAGAATTAACTATCTCTCAAAGAAGAGGAATCATCACTCTCATTCCAAAGAAGAGTAAAGATAAAACTGTACTGGATAATTGGAGACCAATCTCGCTGTTGAATACTGACTATAAAATTGCTACTAGAGCGATAGCCTTGAGAATATCTAAAATCTTACCGGACATCATTCATAGTGACCAAACGGGTTATGTCAAAAAGCGTTTTATTGGGCAGAACATTCGCTTGATTTCAGATGTTATTGAACGTTGTCAAAATTCGAAAATTCCTGGCATTGCGTTATTTCTGGATTTTAAGAAAGCTTTTGACAGCATCGAATGGTCTTTTTTATTCAAGGCTCTAGAAACGTTTGGTTTTGGAGATATGTTAGTAAAATGGATCAAAACCTTTTATGCAAATCCACAAAGTTGTGTTACTAACAATGGTTTTGCCACTCCTTTTTTCCTCCTTGAACGTGGAGTTAGACAGGGGTGCCCCCTTTCTGGAATCCTTTTTGTTATAGGTGTGGAGCTCCTAGGAAGCGCTATTAGAAGTGATAAATCAATAAAGGGTCTATCGCTCGACTCAAAAGAATTTAAATTATCGCAGTATGCCGATGACACTACTTGTTTGGTTGCAGATACTTTATCCGCTAGTAATCTATTTGAAAAGCTAGATTTGTTTAGACTATGTTCGGGGCTCGAGCTCAATAGGTCCAAAACAGAGGCATTATGGTTAGGTTCAAACAAGAATAGAACTGATACTCCCTTTGGTATTCGTTGGCCCAAGGTCTATGTCAATGCACTTGGCATATGCTTTACTACAGACCAGAATATTTCTTATAGTAAAAACTTAGAACCAAGGTTGCTTTCCTTAGAAAAATGTCTCAACGTGTGGTCTTCGAGAGACTTGACTCTGTATGGGAAAATTAACATTGTAAAATCATTAGCGCTCTCTAAATTGACCTTTGTCGCGACTGTTCTTCCAATTCCCGACGATTTTGTAAAAAGTGTTAATAAACAGATTGCGAAGTTTATTTGGAGTCAGAAGAACCCAAAGATCAAAAAGACAACAATGATTGGTGAAAAAAAGGAGGGGGAGTTAGGAATGCCTGATTTTGATATAATTAACAAATCGCTTAAAGCAGCTTGGGCTAAAAGACTATCCGTTCCTGATTGTGCCATGTGGAAATCACTGCCACTTGAGTACCTTAGTGACGTTGGAGGGGGATTTATTTTCTATTGCAATTTCTCACTTAAAACTCTTCCGCATCTTTCTGGTTTACCGCTATTTTACAAAGACGTGCTTAATGCATGGGAGAGGATTGTGGGTCACACTCCCGGGAGCAAATATGAAGTGGAAAACGAGATTATCTGGAACAATAAATTTATTACAATAGCAGGAAAGTCAGTATTCTATCGATCGTGGTATGAAGCCGGTGTTAAATACATAAAAGATCTAATAACTGAGAATGGTAAGTTAATGACTCTCAATGTTTTCCAACATACTTTCGGCATTAAAACTCACTTTTTGCAGTATTTAGGGCTTTTAAACGCTATTCCTACGAGCTGGAAAAAGAAACTCAAGAGCAACTACAAGGAGAATGAAACTTACGACTGCGAAAATAGGATTATTGATCTGCAAAATATTTCAAGTAAGATCCTTAGAAATATGCTGACAAAAAAACTGTTTGAGAAGCCCACCTCAGTGGCAAAGCTTGAAAAAGCATGTTTTAGTGTGGATGAAATTTCGCATATCTATGAGCTTCCTTTCAAACTAACTCTCGATGTCAGATTGTCAGTTTTTCAATTTAAGATTAATCACAACATTTTGTATACAAAAAGTAGACTCTTTAGGGACAAGATAACAGAGAATGACGAATGTTACCTTTGCAGTGGAAGCCAAACATTGGTGCATCTCTTTGTTGATTGTGACTTTAGTAAAGCTTTTTGGTTTGATTTTACTTCTTGGTGGAATTGTAAAAATAGCATGCAAATCAAGCTTCAACAGCGTGATATTATATATGCTTTTCACCCAGGAAAACAGTCCTTTTTAGGCATCAACTACTGTTTGCTCGTGGCCAGAAATTACATTTATATTTCGGCAAAAAATGAAGACCCCTTCTGTTTTAATTCCTACCTCACTTTTTTAAAAAACAAGCTCGGGGCGGACAAAAAGAAGATTCGAGACCTTGTTACGCTTTAGAGCACTTTTTTTTTTTTTGTCGTTGTTGTTGTTGTTCGATGACCGTAATTCGTGGCTTTTGTATAATGCAGTGTTGGTAACATAGTAACGAAGGCAAAAAAAAAAAAGTAAGCCAACTGTAATTTCATTAGGTGATTGGATATTGTGTTATATGTGTTGCAATTAGTGCTGGTATAAATAGTGTATGTATGAGCAGTGCAATGTAATGTAAATGTAAGTATAATGTTAGTATTGTAAGTAGTGTAAATGCTCGTCCTGTTTGTTTGTATAAATAGTGTAAGTAAGTAAGTAAGTAAGTAAGTAAGTAAGTAAGTATTTTTGTAAATAAGGTTAGTATTTGTTGGTAGCTGTAGTGTTGTAGGTAGTTGTATATCTAGCTATTAGCTGTAACCTGTAAGTAATGTCCACATTGTAATGTAGAACTGTTACTAATTAAAAATATTACAATATTAAAAAAAAAAGAAATAATAATTCAAAACGAAAAAGCTACAGCAAGAACAACAAAACATAGATGAGATCCATCTGACATAGTCGGCAGGATTCGAACCTGCGCAGGGAGACCCCAATGGATTTCAAGTCCATCGCCTTAACCACTCGGCCACGACTACCTTGAGAATTCATATCGATCAAAAGAACAAAAGAGGAGTTCACAAAGAGATTTTTTCAAACCAACACAGCGTGAAGAAGTAGTATCTGTCACAGTAGCAGCCGACTGGCGCAGTGGCCCATAATCCAGAGATCCGAGAATCAAAACCTCGCTCTGCTATTAAATCTTTTGTTCGTACATAAGATTTTCGAATACCTCAGAATGGTATGACTTGAGAGTGATTTATTTTGTATTATTATGTTGGACCAACATTTTTTCTTTTTATTTCATCTGGCCAATAAGAAACATTACATACAATTAACAGACCGTTTTTAAACGCCATCAGTGGATAGCAGTCAAATGCATTGTTAAATATTTCAAAGCCTTGTCCGTTAGCAGCAGAGTGGCGCAGTGGAAGCGTGCTGGGCCCATAACCCAGAGGTACGAGGATCAAAACCTCGCTCTGCTACTTTTTTTTTTGTTTACGTAAATAGGGATTACTTCATGGAAAATGCGAGCGTACGATTTTCATTCACGAGTTGAGGAGTATTAGAAAAGGAATGAGTGAGCGTAGCAAACGAGTGAGACCCACTTTTCTTGACATTTCTTTCTTAAGACTCCCGAGTTAGTCGCTGCCAACGGCGTTGCACTTGAACCAGCATTTGTTAGTCGATTTGTATTTCACATTGTTGACTGCAATATAAAATGGGGCGTCGGGATCATTCATTTTTCTGGCCTTTTCTCAGCAAAACCTTTGTACACCGCTACTGGATCCTTTTCGCTCACGTTAGTTGAAGACATTTTTGGTGCAAAGGCTCTCACTTCGCGGGGGTCGGCGACGGTTCTTGTTTTGGTTTGACGCTCGTTGAACTCCAAAAATGGTCATTTAGAAGAAACGTGAGCAAAGGAATTCCATGTGCGAATAGAGCAGTTTAGTAACACCAACCGATAAAAAGCGGTTATAAATCATGACTTATCTGTCAGCAGCAGAGTGGCGCAGTGGAAGCGTGCTGGGCCCAAACCCCAGAGGTCCGAGGATCAAAAACCTCGCTCTGCTAATTTTTTTTATTTATTTTTTTCACTCTTACGAACAGTGTTTGCTTTTAATTTCCTGACCTCAGCAAGAAAGTGATAACTTTTTACGTCAGTCAGAACTCTATAAGCCAGGATAGTCACTAAGTGCCTGAAAAAGCAAAAACCCAAGTTCCGACAAGCTCACTGAAGCGTAATGTAATTACGATTCCTTTCAAAATCCTATCTAACAACTGAAAATCTTTGAAAACATAATATTTTGCAAATA
>OZ026596.1:7015609-7028109 GCA_964020085.1 Micromussa lordhowensis | reverse complement strand
AATTTTTATCATGGAGCAATTTTCACCAAGAAGTAGCCCTCTGTCTCATTTAAACTGAAGCTGGCAGATTATTCAAGCTCCCACGTTTCTTTCGAAACCGTCAAAGCCAGACAACGCCCAGAGCAAACAACAGAATCGGCTTCAGCAACAGAGAAAGACAGGGATGAAGAAAACAGTGAGAAAAGAAGCGGGCTGTTTCACTGTCCGGAGGAGGGGTGTGTCAAGTCCTTCCAGCAATATTCGTCGTAAGAAAAACATCTAGTTTGTGACACGCACAAGTATGCCCTAAAGCACAAAACCCTGTACGATACGGCGACGATAATGTACGCCGCCAAGCTGGAGCATGGTGCAGGTGTCGTTCCAGAAACTGTCGATGAAGATGTTTTTATATCGTTGGAGGATGAAGGTCCGGCACTACTGATGGGATGGGCTCTGAAGTCAGCAACAGTAACAAGAAAGAACCTCACGGCTGTTCAGAAAACCTATCTCACTGAAGCGTTCCAGGAAGGAGAACGCACCGGGCACAAGGCTGATCCTGCTAGCATTTCAAAGGCAATGCGAAGAGCCAAGCACAGGGATGGCTCCAGTATCTTTGAAAAGGACGACTTCCTCACGCCTCTGCAAATAGCAGGATTTTTTTCTCCCTTAAAAGGGAAAAAACTTACAGCGCTAGCAGTGAAGACGTTGAGAGAAATGAGGCAAACAAAGAGACGGACATCCAAGAGTTGACTGAAGAAGTGATGAAGTCTTTTGCTCTTCAGCATCCAATCATGTTTGAAAAATATAACATCTGTGAAATCGTGTGCCAGTCCAAGCTGTCAAAGTTTTCTATAGGGATGCTACAGGAGATTTGTACCGCGCTTGAGCTAGACGTGTCTTCAATAACCAGCAAGCGCAAGAAGCCCTATATGGATATTTTGCAAAGACTAGTTGACAAGTGTAGTGGTAAAACCATGAACTAAATGTCTATTTTGAACCGGGCTTGAATCCCTGATCCGTGAAGGAACCGCATCTTTGCGGCA
Source organism: Micromussa lordhowensis (assembly GCA_964020085.1). NCBI lineage: Eukaryota > Metazoa > Cnidaria > Anthozoa > Scleractinia > Lobophylliidae > Micromussa > Micromussa lordhowensis. The sequence continues at coordinate 7,027,087 of OZ026596.1, read as the reverse complement.
AACCTTACGGATCACTAAAGTACCTCGGTCATCCGCTTTAGACGAAAAAGGGAGTGTTTCTTTTTAGGCCCATCAGCTAGCTCCTTGAGCAAGAGTACTAAATAACTGATTAGAAGGGTTGTTTTTTTCAAAATCCACTGTATTAAATAAACAAATGCCTTTATTACCGAAAACCATTTCAGTACTAATAGGAAAAGATAAATGTGAATGTGACCCAGTGCCACCTGGGTCGCGGTCTTCCTGAGTACGTACTTCCTTTACAGGGGTGTAGCATTTGGAGAAGAACTCACATATAACATATATATTTTTAGAGTTAGGTTGGGGGCAACTTAAACTCTCAACCTCGCAGTATACGTAATCAAAGTAAAATTGAACATTTTTTGAACGATACTCAGTTCGGGCAAAGTAGGATGTCTGAAAGGGTTTAGGCAAAATGTGTGTGACAGATGAAAAACGACTATAAAGAGATACGTGATTCGTGAATTTCTTTTTATGGTTTAAAGCAGCTAAAAGTAAGTGGCAATTTACAATTTGTAACATTTGTGCATGAAACGCGAACAACCCCCGCCCCCTACCTCCCCTCCAAAGTTACTTTGCCGCAGTTGTTGATTTCACTTCACCTCGTTTTGAATTAATTTGCGTTCTTCCGCCAAACGAGAAACCGGAGGTCCTTGAAATAACGACATTTTTGCCTGCATCTGATTCGTTGTTCGGTTCAAGACTTACATTTAAACAAAGTTTATCTTACGTGGAGTGATTACATCTTAATTTTCAACGAAATGGGAACAGAGAAACCTCGAATTAGAAATCCCCAAATACGCTGTGTAAACAACTCATGATCAAGTATTCTACCAAGTTATATTGCTTTTATGTGAACGATTGAACAATTTCAGGACTGCAGCCCTCTCTTTAGATACAGCAACATGAAGGTAAGAAGATGTTATGTTAAATAAATTGTAGATTGAACTTCATGATCAAATGTGAGAGTTTGCACGTGTATGTGTACATTTCCGGCTAATTAACGGCACCGTCGAATCGACGCATTTTATCAAACTTTCAAATTTGATTAAATCGCACCGAATAATTTCCCCAAAAAATCCTTTGGAGATCGAAAAGAACTACTCATTGCCTTCCAAAAGCCAGACTTTCAGTCAATTATTTTGTGTAGCACATAGTTAAATAACGCGTTTCTCTTGACCTACTTTCAGTCTAGTTAAAAGTAGGTCGGATAAATTTAATTAGATTTTGTAAGTAAATGGACAAGAATTGCTCAAATTGCTGTCAACATATATTTTGTTGTTGGTTTTGAAGATTTGATAGTTTTTATCGGTCTAGGTCGTTTCATTTTGTGACGCGAAGCTTCGAGACTCGTCTTAAATTTTGAGCTCCAAAAGCGGCATTTTGACGGAATTCGGTTATTATCGATTTTCTCGTAAACAAATCGATATTCAGCCAAACAAACTATCTCGCGATTTGTTTCTCACTAAGGCATACCTAACCTGAGAATATGAGCAGAATTTATTTTTTGGCTGTTGCCGCGTTATTTTGAAAACCTTTGATTTTTGGGCACATTCACTCTTAAGTTGTGTTTATGACTGCAATGATTAATCCTGTGTTTAAATTTTACATAAATATTGTTAGTAAATAAACCAACTAGAGAATATTCTAAAGCTTTCTTTTCTAAGTGTCCATATCTTCAAAATTTTTATTTTCCCATCTGATTCTATGTTTCATGCAATGAACTTCTGCGAAAACGTTTTTTTGATTTTGATAAAAAGCAATTTTTTATGAAGTTTTAAAAACCTGAAAGTCCTATTTTCTTGCGGTCGACCAGTGCCGCTGATCACAGCATCGACATGCTTAGAATTGTGGCGTAGATAAGTAACGTGATATTTCAGGCTTGACTTATCTCGTTTGTTTTACCTACATACTACGTACATACTTTTTTGGCTCGTCCCCAAGGGGCTTTTCAGAGTCAAATTACATTACACAATTAAAACCTAAGTACATGACAATGATAAAAAGATAAAAATTAAAAAGAAAAATTAAGTAAAGCAGTCATTAAGAAGCTTTTGCCGGAGTAAACGCTTGAACGCCGTTACAGATGGACTAAGTTTGAGCACAGGCTGCAACTCATTCCACAGAGAGTGAAAGGTCCTTTGGCCGCTTGCTGTGCGAAAGAGTGGAATGTCCAAGAGCTGAGAATTTCTTGTATTCCTTGTAGAGACGGCAGACCTTCTGACGAGCTTAGATGTCAAGTACTCGGGAGCACATCTCGTCATGCACTTGAAAACCAGAACAGCAAAACGAAAATAAAGTTGTTGCCTGATTGGTAGCCACAAGCCTTTCAGCAAAGGGGTTATGTGATCAAACTTTTTAGCGCCGCACAAAATGCGACAAGCAAAATTCTGTACAGCTTGAAGCTTGTCCAGATTAGCTTGAGTAGTATTGCTCCAAACAGAAGAGCAATAGAATAATTTACTAAACACTAGGGCATTTATAATAATAATTAAGGCTCGTTTATCAAAAATATGCTTAACACGGTTAATTTGGCCTAATCGTGACATGCATGAGGATACTGTGGAAACAATATGCTCATTATATGTTAAATTAGAGTCTAGTGTGACGCCAAGGTCTCTTGCAGCTTTAACGGGCTCGAGTTCCTTCCCCAATAGAAATAGCCTAAAGTCGCTAACCTTAGCAGTCATTTGTCGGCTGCCGAATATCACTAACTTTGTTTTATCTGGGTTGAGTAAAAGCTGATTATCAAAACACCAGTTCCCAATACTTAACAAGTCTTTATTCATCTTTGTTATCGCCGCGTGCTGATCGTGGAGTTGAAATGACAAGAGTAGTTTGGTATCGTCGACGTAACACTGCGATGAACAATTACCTGGTACAGAAGGGAGGTCGTTAACATAGATGTTAAAGAGTAATGGGCCAAGGATGCTCCCTTGTGGAACGCCAGAGCTAACAGGTAGTTTGGTCGACAGAGTTGTATTTATTCGCACATATTGGTATCGTGAGGTTAAATAACTTCCGAACCATTCTATCGCGGATCTGGACGCGCCCATGCCCTGTAACTTGGCAAGAAGTATTTGATGGTCAATACTGTCGAAAGCTTTGCTTAGGTCAAGAAGGACAACTGCAGTTAGTTTCTTTCTGTCAATGGCATTTAGGATTTCGTCTGTTGTTTGAAGGACGGATGTTTCCGTTGAATGCCACTGTTTATTTCCGCTCTGTTTGGATGATAGACGGTATCTCGACAGTAGATATGATGTAAGCTGATTGTGAGCGACACGCTCACAGACTTTAGAAAGGACAGGGAGTAGTGAAATCGGTCTATTATTGTTTGGAATGTCGTGGTCTCCAGCCTTGGGTATCGGGGTTACTTCAGCTGTTTTCCAGGCCAAAGGAAAGGTGTCAAACTCAAAGGTAGCGTTAATAATAGACGTTAACGATGGCAAGATAGCAGGTAAACAATCTTTGATTACATGGATCGGAATTTTATCCCAGGGGCTTTACCACTCGCCATTGATGTGACTATTTTTTGTACTTGTTCGCACTTCACTGCGTTGAAGGTGAACTGCTCTGACAATGGGTAGATTCTCGGAATAAATGAACATTGATTGAGAGTATAATTCGATTCCTCTGCTAATTTAGTAATTCTATCGATGGTACTCTTTCCCACACGGGAAAAGAAATTATTGAACTCATCAGCAACAATTTTGTCATCTTTGGAATAATTCCTTTGAGAGGCGGACTTCTTGGGTATGCACAAACGGATTGCTTTCCAGAGGCAATTAGAATTGTTTTTGTTGTTCACAACCTGCTCTGCGAAGAATCTTTTCTCAGCGGTCCTTATTTCGTGTTTAACTTCCCGACAAAGGTTCTTGTATAAAGACCAGGCATGTGGATCTTTCTTTTTTTGGGCAACCTTCTTCCATTGGTCCCTAGATCTCATAAGGTCCCGAATTTCGCATGTTACAAAAGGTAAATTTAGCTTCGTAGTCCGTGCAAAATGCTCCTTTCCAGCATTTTGTATGAGCTACTAACTTACATTATTTACAGAGGTAAAACAAGCGAGATGAGTTAAGCCTGAAGTCACATGTTCCTTTAATCTACGTCACAACTCATTCAAAACGAAGGGAAGACTGGTGCAAACCATGGACCAAAATGGCGGCAAATTTGAACGATTTTAAAAGTTCTAAAAAAGATTGCATTTTATCCAAATCGAATTTTACTTTCACAGTAGTTCATTTGGTGATATATAGAATCGGATAAGAAAATAAAAAATTTGACTATGAGCCCGAGTTTTCTACAAGTAGATAGTCAACGAGGCCGCGCCGAGTTGAACATCGCTCATAGAAAACGAGGGCGAGTATTCTAATTGTTTTAGTAATTGTTTTAGTGATTGTGAAAAATTGTTTTATTGTGTTTACATCAGTTTAGGTCACTTATGATTTTTGGCCAAAACCAAAGGACGCGGGTCACCTTTCGGAGTAGTTTCAATCACTTATGACTTTTGGCCGAAAACAAAGGCCGCGGATCATCGTTCTGAGCAGTTTGGGTCACTTATGATTTTTGGCCAAAACCAAAGGACGCGGATCATCGTTCAGAGTAGTTTCAATCACTTATGACTTTTGGCCGAAAACAAAGGCCTCGGATCATCGTTCGGAGCAGTTTGGGTCACTTATGATTTTTGGCCAAAACCAAAGGACGCGGGTCATCTTTCGGAGTAGTTTCAATCACTTATGATTTTTGGCCAAAACCAAAGGCCGCGGGTCTATTTACATAAATATTGTTAGTAAATAAACCAACTAGAGAACATTCTAAAGCTTTCTTTTCTATTTAACAATAAATATTATTTGACCATGAGCCCAAATTTTCTACGAGTAGATAGTCAACAAGGGGCAGCCGAGTTGAATATTGCTCATAGAAAACAAGGGCGAGTATTCTAATTGTTTTAGTATAAATTTACAATGTCTCATTGCATAAAAATGTAAAGTAAAGCTTAGAAAACTTATTTTCTTGTTTTTACATCAGCATGTCAAACGTTTCAAACACCTCGCGTGATGAGCGAATAATCAAACTTTTGACAAGCGCAGGCAGCTTCTCACGCTTCGGAGTAGTTTCTGTCACTTAATTTTGGCCAAAAGTGCAGGCCGCGGGTCAGGCTCCGGAATAGTTTCGGTCACTTATGATTTTTGGCCAAAAGCGCAGGCCGCGGGTCAGGCTTCGGAGTAGTTTCGGTCACTTATGATTTTTGGCCAAAAGCGCAGGCCGCGGATCAGGCTTCGAAGTAGTTTTGGTCACTTATTATTTTTGGCCAAGAGGGCAGACCGCTGGTCAGGCTTCGGAGTAGAGTCTGTCAGATATGATTTTTACCCAAAAGCGCTGGCCGCGGGTCAGGCTTCGGAGTAGTTTTGGTCACTTATGATTTTTGGCCAAAAGCGCAGGCCGCGGATCAGGCTTCGAAGTAGTTTTGATCACTTATTATTTTTGGCCAAGAGGGCAGACCGCTGGTCAGGCTTCGGAGTAGAGTCTGTCAGATATGATTTTTACCCAAAAGCGCTGGCCGCGGGTCAGGCTTCGGAGTAGTTTTGGTCACTTATGATTTTTAACCCAAAGCGCAGGCCGCTGGTCAGGCTTCATAGTACTTTCGGTGACTTATGATTTTTGGGCAAAAGCGCAGGCCGCGGGTCAGGCTTCAGAGTACTTTCGGTGACTTATGATTTTTGGGCAAAAGCGCAGGCCACGGGTCAGGCTTCAGAGTACTTTTTTGACTTAAAGCGCAGGCCGCGGGTCAGTCTTCGGAGTAGTTTCGGTGACTTCTGATTTTTGGCCAAAAGCGCAGTCCCGCGGGTCTGGCTCCGGAATAGTTTCGGTCACTTATGATTTTTGGCCAAAAGGGCAGACCACTGGTCATTCTTGGGAGTGGAGTCTGTCACTTATGATTTTTTGGCCAAAACCGCAGGCCGCGGGTAAGGCTCCGGAGTCGTTTCGGTCACTTATGATTTTTGGCCAAAAGCGCTGGCCGCGGGTCAGGCTTCGGAGTAGTTTTGGTCACTTATGATTTTTAACCCAAAGCGCAGGCCGCTGGTCAGGCTTCATAGTACTTTCGGTGACTTATGATTTTTGGGCAAAAGCGCAGGCCGCGGGTCAGTCTTCGGAGTAGTTTCGGTGACTTCTGATTTTTGGCCAAAAGCGCAGTCCCGCGGGTCTGGCTCCGGAATAGTTTCGGTCACTTATGATTTTTGGCCAAAAGGGCAGACCACTGGTCATTCTTGGGAGTGGAGTCTGTCACTTATGATTTTTTGGCCAAAACCGCAGGCCGCGGGTAAGGCTCCGGAGTAGTTTCGGTCACTTAAGATTTTTGGCCAAAAGCGCAGGCCGCGGGTCAGACTTCGGAGTAGTTTCGGTTACTTATGATTTTTGGCCAAAGGCGGAGGCTGCGGGTCAGGCTTCGGAGTAGTTTTGGTCACTTATAATTTTGGTCCAAACGCGCAGGCCGCGAGTCAGGCTTCGGTGTAGTTTCGGTCGCTTATGATTTTTGGCCAAAAGCGCAGGCCGCGGGTCAGGCGTTGGATTAGTTTCGGTCACTTATTATTTTTGGCCAAAATCGCAGGTTGCGGGTCAGGCTTCGGAGTAGTTACGGTCACTGATGATTTTTTACCAAAGGCGCTGGCCGCGGGTCCGGCTCCGGAGTAGTTTATTTTTGTAAGGGGGCTGTTGGATATGTTTCATAGAAAGCGTGCGGTACAAACTTTTTACCATTATTTGAAAGAAATTTCCGTTAGATTCTTCTAAGACAATCAGACTAGACTTTTTCGACTTCTACGGGGTGAGTTTGACCTTGAGCCTCATCAACTAATATCAAGACAAGAGTCTTTATAAATTGAAGAAATCTTCCACACAGCTTATGAAGGTTTTCTTGTTTTTCTGTTAAGGCTCCTACATTTAAGTGTTAAAACTACATCACACAGTTGGACAAAGTGTGATGCTGTTTTTTTAACATTACACATTCCTCGGGTAAGCATCAACGACTTGGGAATTTTCTTATCGCAAATTAATCGCAAAGAGTATTACAAGACAGGTGTAACAAGAAAAAGGCTAAAGGAGACTTCTTCACTTGTTCAGCAACTGTTCTTTTACATCTTCTCTCTGCTGTAGCCAGCAGTCAACTAACAAACTCGAACCAAAACGGACGTTTAAGTTCGCTCGCATTGTTATTGGTCAATTCGTGAACTCTTCGGAATGAATGAGAACAGTGGTTTCTTTGATAGCCGAATATGTGCTTTAAACGCAAGGTTGAAGCAAGGAAATAATCAGTTTAACCGAGGGCTAGTGTGAGTCTTTAACCCAGAACTAAATTTTGAACTTAAGATTATGGTATCAACCACAGCTAAGGTAGTATATATGTCCCTCCCGACTCCTCTTGGTAGAATTTTCGCTTATCACGTGGCGTGAACATTGAACTTTGATCGCTGTGTGTTTTTGAGCGAGCGGTTTGTTTTTGTCGGAGGAGTTTATTGTGAAGTTATTGTGCCATTCCTTTAGAAGCAAACAGTTCGGTAAGTTAGATTTGCCTTCGCTATTCAAACAAAACATTTGGACCCTAACTTCTTTGTTTGTAATTTTCAGAAAACCTCACATACGTAAGTTATATAAGCTTACACGTGTAAGCTTTTGATGATATTTGATGGAAGCGAAGAGTTTCATTCAGTTGTGATTTTATTCATCGACCGAGGCCATGCGGTTGATCAGTGTGCCCTTGAGCTTGAACCATTGTGAATCGTGAGTTTTCGACGTTTGTTTTGAGGACTTTGAAAGCAAATAAAGACAGGTACTACGGTACTGACAATATATATTAGATGAATAGCCCACTATCTTCCTTATAAACTTATCCCTCGGACGTAGAAATTTGAATATGTCAATGTATGTCTATCATTTTCGACGTCGCAATGGCAATCACAAATTCCAGGTAGGTTAGGCCAAAAATCAACTTTTTTGACACCTTTCTGTATTTTCTCGAGTTTTTCATCAAATTACAGAAATTCACGAATTTGTACATTGTGTAAGAATTCTGGCTTGATTTTGCGTTAATTTTCGTTATTTCTTGACCTTTTTAAGATACATTTGGTTACAAAAGTGAGCGATATGACACGACGTTTCGAAGTCATCTTGACTTCATTTTCAAGTGATGAATGTAACGGTCAGTTCAAGTTTAAAATTAAGTGGTTTGTAACGTCAGCCAACAAATTAGTGCGCGCGCGATAACATCAGCAAGTCCGATCTGGTTGAATTATTGCAAGTGGCAACAAAAAGTCAGCTGTTTCAGTTTGATGGAAGGCTATACGAACAGGTTGATGGTGTTGCAATGGGTTCACCCTTAGACCCTCTGGTGGCCAACGCCTTCCTATGCTCTATCGAAGAACAACTCTAACGGGAAAACAAGTTACCATCATTCTACAGGAGATATGTCGATGACACACTATCTTCAGTGCCAGACATTCAAAGTGCAACGACCTTCTTGGCAACTTTGAATAAATGTCATCCATCTATTCACTTTACGATGGAGATAGCCGACAGCAACAAGTTACCTTTCCTTGGCATGATGATAGAAAAGAAAGGCTGCGAGCTGGTAACCAGCGTATACCGAAAACCAACGAACAATGGTCTCCTTTTACATTTTCAGAGCCACGTGGATATGCGCTACAAGAAGTCATTGATTAGAACCATGTTACACCGAGCCTACCGCCTGTCATCTTCCTGGGAATCGATCGTAAGAGAATGCGACCATCTTAAAGGGATGTTCTTTAAACTGGGATACCCGGATAGACTGGTTGATGCCACCATTACCTCGTTCTTAAACTCAGTCCTTGTGGATAAAGATCAAGTTAAGAAGAACAACGCCATGTCGGAGGGAAACATCGTTCGGGTCGTACTACCTTTCAAAGATCAGAGATCTTCGTCCGGAAACAGCTCAAGGATCTTGGCAACAACATCGGCAATCCAATACAAACGGTATTCACGAGTCCAAAAATTGGCGAGCAACTTCAAATTCAGGAGAGGAAACCACCCGTCGTTAGCCGGCAATGTGTTGTTTATCAATTTAAATGTGATCTGTGCGATACAGATTATATCGGCTACACTACTCGTCATCTCCATCAGCGAATTGAAGAACATAGAGCCTCCGCCGTTGGTACACATGTGAAAGGTTGCCACGGAACTTCAAACCCCGAGCTTCTGAAGCAGTTCTCCGTTTTAAAGAAATGTCAGGGAAAGCTTGATTGTCTTATCCGCGAAATGCTCTTCATCCGTGAGAGGAAACCGAAGTTGAACACACAAGCGGACTCAATTCGCGCGAAAGTATTTGTTTAGAACATTTTATCGCGCGCGCACTAATTCGTTGACTGACGTTACAAACCACTTAATTTTAAACTTGAACTGACCGTTGCATTCATCACTTGAAAATGAAGTCAAGATGACTTCGAAACGTCGTGTCATATCGCTCATTTTTGTAACCAAATGTATCTCAAAACGTCTTCTTCTACGTATCTTTTTAAGATAACAGTTAAATCCAAGATGGTGGATCTTATGGAGTCATTTGACGTCATGTCATATCCTGCAGAACAGGCGTAATTTTTTGCGTATTTCAGGGGATGTTACTAAAACCGGGAACGGGGAACGGGGAACGGGGGTCTGGGAACGAGTGTACAGCGGTAACTCGCCTGAGAATTCAAAATGGCGGAGGAAACGACGTTTACAAACACTGATTTTATCGTTAGGTCGCGTTGACGACTAGCTTTTATTTAAATATTGCATAGACGAAGCCACGAAGCCCAGTATTCCGAAATGAGTTTTCATAGTCAACGTTTCTGCAATGGCTGCTACCATTTGGTTTGACGATTCTCTTTTATTTTTCTTCCTGAAATTTGCAACTTTGGGCAGAGTTTACTAAGGTATATTGGGGTTCGCATTGCCCAACACCATTTTTAGCAGATAAGCAGTGAGGAGGTAACAGCTTGGATTAACAGAAATGGGGTAGGAAACGTAATAAGGGACCGTTCATTTTTTATGAGATAGGGGGGGCTGGTGGGATTGAGGGGGGGCCATGAAAAAAAAAACTGGTCCTAAAGGGGGGGCCATCCAAAAAATATCGTCTGTAAGGGGGGAGGTCACTCAAAAAATTACCCTAAAATATTGTAAGAACAGCATCTATGATGATGCAAAATTTTCTACCAAAATGCCCTAAAATTGCATTTCTGAGGTTCTAAAAATCTAAACTTTCCCGGGGAAGCATGCCCCCTGGACCCCCCTAGTTTGTAGTGGATGTAACAATATCAATTCAAAACTACTTGAGAATGTTCACTCCCAACAACAAACAGTACCTTGTTTATCAAAGGAAAAGACAGATTACCATGGCCAGTGCACATGTAAATATTTAAAAATTATTTCTACTATTTTCAATTTAAACTGCAGTAAATCTACAAATGTTACAAAAAGTTTGCCAGAATGGCGTAAAATAGCGTTTCTGAAGTTCTGAAATTCTAAATTTTCTCGGGGGAGAATGCCCCCGAACCCCCCTAGTTAGGGCACTTGTTGGGTTAAAAATAGTCAGATTACACAAAGGACATATCCCATAGGCGAAAACGGTGATTCAGAAAGAACTTTTTGAAACTGCAGTTTTTGTGTTTAACTTATAAGGTAGAGTTTACTTGATCATTCTTTTTGCTTTGCTTTTGACTTCTTTTTTTTGGGGGGGGGAGTCATCAAAAAAATTTTGGTTTATGAGGGGGGGCCAGGGAAAAAATATCCGGTTAAGAGGGGGGGGGCATCATATGCTACAGAGACTATCTACCAAATCCCACCAGCCCCCCCTACCCCATAAAAAATGAACGGTCCCTAAACAGCCTGGAAACGTCATAAACAACCTAGTTATTCAAATTACGACGTGCAGATATCTGCCTACCTTAAGGCGGGGGGAAACATGAAAGCCGTATTTTGGCTGGGTATTATGTTTTTAATGCAAATATCTTGTTTACGTTTCAAGCAATCAAGAATCTCTCTGCTCATCTCACATATCTATGTTTTGGGTTGTTTTGTAAATTTTTTGGTGATTTTTTGGTATATTTGGAGAGAAATAGTTTTTCTCAAAGGATTAGTAAAATTGATGGAAATAGGAAATTTTGAAGATTTGTTGTTGTTTTAAAATTAGAGTTTGAAATTAAAAATTGGTAGATACACTCCAAACAGTTGCCCAACAACCTGGGGCCTTTTTTGTGCGGTCGGGCAACTGTCTGGTGGTGTTCCATAACCCTTTTTTTCCCTTTCAACCTCTCTTTAAACTTACCAAAATTTCACTTAAATTCATGTTTACCCCCGCCTTAACCCGAGGGTGTGAATGGGGTTAACCAACTAGCGACAAAGGGCTAGAAAATATTACTGACTACCGACAAAACGAGGAACAAATTA
>OZ026596.1:6983109-7010609 GCA_964020085.1 Micromussa lordhowensis | reverse complement strand
TGTGTTAGAACAGTTCTCAGAGTTAGCTGGATAAATCTGACAAGTGCTCTGATGAACAAACAACTGGAGAGTACATTTAATACCTTTTCTAACCTTGCTTTGTTCATTATTTAATATCGCCGGGTTCTTGACTCGATTTTTTTTAAAAAGGTTCTAAAGCAACAGGCCATTTTCAAGTTATCGATTGCCTCTGTGTGATAACGAGTCTTCGTGCGAAATTATCCCTATGTTTCACTTGACTCGTTTTGAAACGGAGACAAAAGGCAATCGGAAATGACCTATTACACACACCTACTTTCTAGCATCTCGTCTAGAATGATCTTGAATTTTTTTCACCCGTTTATTTTCTACAGCACGACGGTCAGCTGACCGGCTGCTTGAATACGGGTTCATGTGAATTCATTAAAGCATCCAAAGTGTTCAACTGCAAGTGCAAGGAGGCCTGGAGTGAGAGCTATTGCGCAGGTGTGGTGTTTATAGTTGAGAAGGCGGGGAGTGAGTGTGGCAACTGACGCGCATGGGAGCTTCCCTTACTTGTTGGGAACGGTTTTACATTAGGATTTCTACAAAGTCTGGGTACGAAAAAGAGACTTTTTTCCATTATCTTTGGTGCAGGCATTTCTTATGTATTACATTAAATACTCCATGATAGGAGACCAAGTTTAAACAAAAATATAAAATATCGTTCCGAATTTTACACAATTACCGGCGAACTTATGACTTCTGCAAACCATTATATTAATATCCAATTAGCAAAATTCATTTAATCTTGCTTTGATCTACACAATATTCTTCTTTCAAATCAAACCGATGTAACTTGATTTTTATGTCATAACCTTATTATATTTTCACGACTCCATTACTGTTTTAGTTTTAGTTTAGAAAAGCCGCAACACTGTATGTATTTAGGGTCAAAAAAAGCTAGTTGTTGTTACAACAGCACAAACGGTATCGAAATAAAACTGATTTTCTTCCAACGTTTTCATAAACTTTACCCAGGTTAAAATAGATTACGTTTCTCCCCCTCCTCCCTTTCAATATTGTGCATAGAGAAAAATAACTGCGACTACACTCAGTTACTCCATGGTAAAAATTGCCCGTGTCGATGATGCTTTCTCAGAAATTTTTGAACTGGAAGCAAGCCCAGTAGAAGGTCAATCATTGCCGCAAAAAAGCAGAGGAAAAAAGGAAAGGCAGAAAAAAAAGAAAATTAAAAAACCCGAAAAGCCTAAAGACGTAGGTCATTTTGTCTTGCAAAAAGCTTGAAATTAGAAAATGCCTTTTCTAATTTGGCTCATATCCAGGATGAAAATCTCCAAACTTCCAAAAAATGCGTTTTTGGCAGAAAGCCCCTGGGGCCCGTTTCTCGAAAGCCTCGGAAACTTTTCGGGCCCGAAAAGCCATTTTCAATTAATCTGTATCTAAAAACAGAGAAGTGAATACGCCTGAAACTTCTTGTATGAAGAGACCTGCTGTTCATATTAATAATATGTGAATAAAACAGCTCTGTAACTCATAACGTTCGAGATTTTGCAACGCCTTTCCGGGTGCGGAAACGTTTCGGGACCCTCGAGAAACGGGCCCCCAGAGTCACTGGGTTAAATCAGATGAACTATAGGTGTGACGTCATTTCGTTTACGGAATTTGGCTATTTAATCATTTATGCAGTGTGCCCAGTGCCCCTGCGTATGGAAAACGGAACAATTCTTGACCGGCAGATAAGCGCCTCCTCAGTTTATACCTGCTTCCTGAATCACGCTGCCCAGCAGCCAGGTTACATTTCAAAGCAGGCGGAGGGAAGACTGGGAGCTGGTCAGCTAGAAGGAGCGATACCACTCAGTGCGGGCTACAAATGAATCTTCAACAAACGACGAGAGTAACAGGTATAGCGACACAAGGGAGGAACGCGTCCAAGCAGTGGGTTAAACAATACAAGCTGCAGCGCGGTGAAGACGGACGCACCTTCACGATGTACAGTCAAAATGGAGATCATTCAGACACGGTATGATTCACTAGTTTTGTTCAGGTTGCTCTTTTGACGTAGAACCACATTTGTCCATTTTCCTGCTTCGTGACGTTTCGAAAATCGCATTCATCATGTTAGAAATTAGGAAATAATAAATGTAAATGAAAAGTCTATTCTGAGTGTTGAATATTGATCAGCAAAACACAACTTGGAACTAAATATACCCAATCAGCAAATCAAAGATCCAATGCGTACACGTAATGCAATTTTTATTTAACCACAAAATAAAAAAGGTAGCAAATAACTTATACTTAACATGCATCAAGCTTGTTAAAACGGTTGGAGAGCTTCTACAAACAACAACGGCAACGGCAACGAGACCGTCGTCAAAAAAAAAAGATTCAATAAGCAAAACCATAGCTGTGCACGTGCGTTGTAAGTCTTTTTACATTCGTAGCCGTCCTCTGCAAAAAGCAATGTAAAATGACCAAGTTGTGCGTCTTTTGGAGAGCGTGAGCCAGAACTATTTCCTTTAGGAATTGATCACTGGCTTTACATATTTAGTTTTAGCAGGTTTTTAGACCGATCGTCATTGTGAAATTAGAAGATAAAATATAAATACATTTTTTTAAAAAGCGTCGTCTTCGGCGTCGTCTTCGTCATTGCTAAAACTCCCAATTAGCCAAAATGAACGCCCGACTGCTTAAGGGAAAACTGGGCACTAAATTCGTTCGATCTATTACCTGCAGTCCTTGAGGAAATTAAAAACTGGGTTACGAGAAGAGTTTTTAGTGAAGTGCTACATAACAAAAAAAGGTGAATGCCACTTCCCACCAGAATTTTTTTTTCTTTTAAATTTCTGTCGTTAACATCTGTTAATGTCTTCTGGTGCTGTTATTGAAGGTTTTAAAAGTTCATCTAGTGGATATTTTCGGGAATAAAACCAAGGTTGAGTTAGGTGAAGAATCTAGCCAATCTAGTTCCAGACCCACTTTCGGCTAACAAGACAGGGGCGGATCTGGAGACCAGAACCACTTGCTTGTTCCCAGTCTTCGTTCGGGATGTTCCACCGCAGATATTCAGCCCTTTACTGTACTCTCTGAACACACAAAAGAGCGCTTGATTTGCAGTTGAATGAAACGAATGAGACACATGATGACGTGGCGTTGAGCGGGAGAAGGAGTAGGGCGATCAAGGTAATAGACTGCTGGCAGTCGGCTTTACTCCCAGGGTCTAAAGAGTGTTTATCCGCGACTATGATCACAAAGGGATGGTATGGACAGAAGGGTGTTCTGCGTTTTTATTTTGTTCGTGAGTACCGCGTCCATGTCTCGTCTCAATCCCTCGTCTCATACTTCCAGCTTGACTTCGAGAAAAAAAGCAGACTATCAGCAGTCTACAAAGCTGAAGACACGGTCAGGTTTGGTTTTCTGTGCACAGAGACAATAGTTGATAAAGATAGCGTGATGGTAGGATCTCAAGAGATTTCAAGTCAAGTTATTGAACTACTTTAATAGCTTTTACTGTCAATTCAAAACAATCGGCAAAACACTTGAAGCTGTCATTTATCCTTGTTACAGCCGGGTTTTCTGGACAGTCACAAGTATACACCGCGGACGGGCTCTCAAGAACATCAAGGGGTGGTGCACAGACAAATACAATGTTTCTCTCCTCTAAAAGCTAAGCAAAGTCATAATGACACGGTCATAGTGTTTCTTGCCTGGCAATGCAACGGAGCAAGTATAGCTAAAAGCGGATCATTGTGAAAAAATTAACAGTTTCCATAACAAACAACAACATCAATGAATGATGCCGTGACTTCTACAGAAGCAAAATGAGGGATATTCTTCCAGAGTAAAATGATATTCAAATTGCAAAAAAGACGCATCCCATATCTGTTACTGGTTTCGTTAGGTTGAGATAGCAAAATAAAACAACAACAACAAGAAACCGAAGAAAGAAGGAGAATAGTAAAGAACTGATTAGGGTCGATTTCCAGCCGTTTTGTGAGCCTGCGTTTGAAGCACTACACCACACCGCTGGTAGGAGGATCAACTGGACTCCCAAAGCAGCTGGAAAAATAGCCCTGTAGGTAAAGATTGGATACGATAGAGAAAGATGGATAACGCGTGCCTTCAGTTAAAACTCATACCCAGGTCTCTACACCCTAGCCGGCAAATAAAAGTCACGGGTCTTACACATTTCCAAACGCCGAGTAAGACACTTGAAAATACGAAGCGCAGCGCAGTATTTTGAAGAACTTCGAGGTGTTTGGAAATTTGGAGCAGCACTTTCTCGAGGGTTTGACAATTCTTTTTTTCGAAAATAAAACTATGGAGAAAACCGAGGAGTACAAATGTAAAAGCACAAAAGCTAAGCTCACAACTAGCTAAGCTCACAAAAGCTAAGCGTATCTTCACAATAAAATTGCTATCTATCTATCTATCTATCTATCTATCTATCTATCTATCTATCTATCTATCTATCTATGCTAATTATTTATTTATTTATAGATTCGTACAATGTACAGGTGAGAGGACAATAGGACACGTAGTCCCCTACTAGGTTTACCCACCTAATCCAACCCCATAAACTGTAGAAAGTCAACCCCTGACCCAAAACTACAATTAATTATTAATAATATACTATAAATATCAATCTAGTAAGTAGGAAAAAATGAGAAAAAAGGTTAACACTAAAAAGAGCAAGCTTTTAGAATATTTACACGGCGACACTTAGGACAAATAGTCTTAAAAGAACGTGTATTGTCGCCATCAAAAACATTATATAATCGCTTAAAGTACACCTAAGCTCAAAAACGTTTTTTCGCTAAAACAATAAAGCTTATTTTGTGGAGTAATGTGCCGCAAAAATTTTTCGATTTGGTTAAATCTTTGATTTTCTATGGCTCGTCAAAGTACGTCAAAATGCCGCCATTTTGGTTCACGACCGAGTTTAACGGGGAATGGGTCGAGGGCCGGATGTGACGTCAAATCGAGAACACGATGATTCTGAGATTCGCATATTTACTTGTTTCTGTGGGAAAGGCCGGAAAAGTTGTTCGAAAAAAATGCTAGCCAGGTGCGCTGTATTGTGATGTAGCAACACAACAAACTTACAGGAGATACTCCGCTACATGCCATACCGTTTTATGGAGATGATCGTCCTGAAGAGAAGAAACGTTCAAAGGGATGGCTCGATTTCGTGAAAGCGAAACGTCCAAAAGTGATATAGCCGTGCAAGTGTTCGGTGATCTGTTCTATAAAGCATTTAATCCAAATCAGATGATCTCGCTCGATGCCTGGATTTTCAGAGAGAGGAAGGGATTTGGCTCACTCAGTGGCTTTGGAATAACCGCTTGTCCATCGATTCATGCAGCCGTTGTTGCATCTGATCTGAGAACGTACAACAGCAGTCAGTCGGCACAGCTGACAGATAGTTTTGCCTATTTGCCCGCTACTTATCTTAAAAGTCCATTTCTGAAGCCATACAGGTTTAATTCCTGGATATTCAGTAACACACTTTAGGATAACATCAGCACCAATATCTTCAAGAACAAGATCATTCTTCTTTGACCTTCTAACTCACTTTAATACAATAATAACAACAATAACATTCGCTGATGTTTTGAAGGGAAGCGACGCTACAATTTCCACACTCGCACGAAAAGAACACAAACATTGTGTCATGGGATAATCATTTTGATCTACGTTGAACGCATGAAGTTAAAATAATTTGAGAAAGTAAAGGGACTTGACTTTTATTTATACGAAAGTATGTTAATGCGAGATCGAAGAATGCGCGAAAATAGTAAATACGCGCTACAGTCTTACTAGTATCACTCTTTGACTTCTACATATCATTGACTTCGGGTCTGTCCATCAGAGCTCGTTCGAGTTCTTTGTCAGCATCCACCTCATTTGGCTGTCCATTCTTCGTTGGCCAGAGAGTTTTCAGCATATAAATCAGCTCGGTCGTCATCGTTTAACTATTCACTTTGCGTTGTTGATAAGTGCGAGTCGTCATTCTCTTCAGCGATATAATAAATTTCGGAGTCTTCTGAGTCAAAGCTCATTTCAGAACCCGACGAAGTAGAAGATATTGTTGATAAAAACAGAAATCTGTCGACTGTGGAGCCCCAGCGAAAAACTTATGCGGCAAAAAGGCTTCTACGCTCACACAGAGTAAAAGGCCCGACTGGGACAGCCGAAGCTTTCGTTCTCGAAGTGACGTCACGGCCTTACTCTCCCCAGATTCCCCATGCTCGGTCGTGAACCATACGAAACTTGGTTTCAAAGGGGCACAGAAATTCGAGGATTTAACCAAATCGAAAAATTTTTGCGGCACATTACTCCACAAAATAAGCTTTATTGTTTTAGCGAAAAAACATTTTGGGGGTTAGGGGCACTTTAAAGTAAAAAAAATTGAGTTGGCGTTTAAAAGAACGAAGTGTATTAGCTACTTTGATATCTTCAGGAATACGATTCCATATTATCGTAATTCTACTGAAAACGTAATATCGGAAAAGGGAGGTATGAGCATAATTAGTCTCAAGGCAATGAGCAGTATATGCACGACGCATGTGTCCCAAAACAAAAGAGAAATAGTGATCAAATTCAAAGGTAAATCAACCAGATTATTTAGGCATTTATAAAAGAAAACCAGATCCAAATATTCCAACCAATAGTTAAGCGGCAGTAGCCTTAGCATGATAAGGCGATCTCTATATAACAGATCACTGCCTTTGCCGACGATGAAACGTGAGGCCTTTCTTTGAATACCCTCAAGGAGAAAAAGATCATTCACTGACAGCTGACAGGGGAGCCCAGACCTGCGAGCAAAAACATACGTGAGAGCGCACTAAAGAATGATAAAGCCGCAAAAGTGCCTCCCTATTATCTAAGCCTGCGCAGTTTCTCCTCAGAAAACCTAGCATCTTATATTCTTTAGCTACCACCATAACGATGTGATCCTGCCAAGTCGTGTCGCTAGAAATTAAAGTGCCCATATCGTCAATTTTTTTTATTTTTTTATCTGATTCCATAAATCACCCAATGAATTCCTTGTTGACAATTAATCAAAACGTGGAGGTTCAATATCAAAGATTCCCATTTGGTGATGGCGCTATGCACGTACGAACAGGCATGTGACACCCAAACTTCTTTTATCTCGATAGGTTACCAAATATTTGAAATTATGGTGCTCTATATCTCCTATAAACAGCAATGCCAAAATGAAGTTGATTGAACAAAATTTTAGCGATCAAAGTGGAGGCTTAAACGACCGCCCTGAGTTCGCGATGCAAGGTAAGGAGAGGCAAGGCAAGAGCAAGGCGAGACAAGAGGAGGCGAACTCTTTTCCTTATAATAATATATGGAATTAACATTAAATGACTTCAATTTGTCTTGATTGTCATATAATAAATATCTTACAACCGTGTTTAGTCGGTATGTATTGGAGAATCCTGACCTCGGTTTATAGGCCTCGCTGATTTCGGTCTACATGCAACGATGCTGTGTAGGTATATGTGGGAGATTAATGAGATGTATGGTGTGTAGGTATATGCGGGGGATTTATGGGATGCTGGCTGTGCAGGTTGTGTAGGTTTTTGTCGGGGATTAATGGGATGTATGGTGTTTAGGTATATAAGGGGGATTAATGAGATGTATGGTGTGTAGGTATATGTGAGGGGTTTATGGGATGCAGGCTATGGGATGCAGGCTGTGCAGGCTATGTAGGTTTTTGTCGGGGATTAATGAGATGTAAGGTATTTAGGTATATGAGGAGGATTAATGAGATGTATGGTGTTTAGGTATATGTGGGGGATTAATGACATGTGGGCTGTGTAGGTATATGTGGCGGATTAATGAGATGTGAGCTGAGTAGGTATATGTGGGGGATTAATGAGATGTATGGTGTTTAGGTATATGTGGGGGAATAATGACATGTGGGCTGTGTAGGTATATGTGGGGGATTAATGAGATGTGAGCTTAGTAGGTATTTGTGGCGGATTAATAAGATGTGGGCTGTGTAGGTATATGTGGGGGATTTATGGGATGCCGGCTATGTAGGTCTTTGTCGGGAATGAGATGTAAGGTGTTTAGGTTTATGAGGGGGATTAATGAGATGTATGGTGTTTAGGTATATGTGGGGGATTAATGACATGTGGGCTGTGTAGGTATATGTGGGGTATTAATGGGATGTGAGCTGTGTAGGTATATGTGGGGGATTAATGGGATGTGAGCTGTGCAGGTATATGTGGGGGATTAATGACATGTGGGCTGTGTAGGTATATGTGAGGGATTAATGACATGTGGGCTGTGTAGGTATATGTGGGGGATTTATGGGATGCCGGCTGTGTAGGTCTTTGTCGGGGATTAATGAGACGTATGGTGTTTAGGTATATGAGGGGGATTAATGAGATGTATGGTGTGTAGGTATATGTGGGGGATTTATGGGATGCAGGCTGTGCAGGCTGTGTAGGTTTTTGTCGGGGATTAATGAGATGTATGGTGTGTAGGTATATGTGGGGGATTAATGACATGTGGGCTGTGTAGGTATATGTGGGGGATTAATGACATGTGGGCTGTGTAGGTATATGTGGGGATTTATGAGATGTGGGCTTTGTAGATATATGTAGGGAAGATATTCAAATGGAGGCTGTGAAGGGATATTGGGGGGATTTTGGGGGCCGGCAGAGGAATATTAGTTCATTATATATGTAAAGAGATCAAGAGAAATGTTTATACTGCTGTGGAGTTAACTAGCCGCCCAACCATCCGGGTGGTGTCGCACTTATAAAGCAAAAGAACAAAAGGCTGGCTGTGAGCCAATGAGAAAGCATTGACGTCATAGCCAAACTGGAAAAACCGGCTCCATTGGATTATTCAAAATGGCGGACATACCTTACCTTAGAATATGCTAATTTGGCAAGCATTGTTTACACGCACGCCTATGTTCTGTAACGGCTACGTAATTTATGCTATACACACAGTCAGATAATATTCACGTTCACCTTTTGTGTCTTGAGTTACAGTAGCCGGATTAAATTTCGTTTACGGTTCTCTCTGCCATCTAATATTACATGTTGCAGCGAAAGGGTAGTTCAAATTCTTCGACAACATATACCGTCCACGAATGCTTACTAACGAAAACAAATTCCAGTGCCTCACTACAGAGAGCATTTCAATTTTCAATATTGTTCCACCAGATATAATTGTCTCCGCAATGTTTTGATTTGAGGTCAACTAAGTAGCGAGATCCCCGGGAACTGGAAACTATGGAGAGAGAAATACGGTAATAGTCACTTGGTTTGAAGCGGGAAAGCCCACAGTATCAGTTCACCATGTTCAAGCACGCGAAATGATGGCGATGGCCTTTACGTTTTCAAAGCTTTAAGCTATACTGAAGAAGAAGATGGAAACGATTGCATTTGGCGTGTAGTTATGGGGAAGGTGAAAAGGTATTGCTTTAACGGATTAAGGTAAACGGGATTGTTTCAACAGGACGGCCAAACTTCCCATCGAAATGCTTTTAAACAACTTTATAGCTGGGTTAATAAGAACCTTGACAAAGAGCTGCAATTTGTTGTGATTGTTTACGGTTTTTACACGATACTCTCATCTGCGTCCGATTGTTCCTGGGATAAAACATGAGCAAAGGACAAGGTAGCCGCTTGGAATGGAAGGCCTCATGTCAAAAAAACTGTATCGACCTTCCGCGCAGCCGAGATGCAAATAGGAAGCGTAACAATGATGGCGGCGACGCCAAGGACGACGCCTTGTAAAACTGAATTTTTATATACATTTCCTACAATTTTTGCAATATTTTGGATTTGTCTAGGATGCTCAGGGCTTTAATACAAAGGTTTACTGAACACGCTCATACAGCCATTATTTTGCTCATTAACTCTTTTGTTTGGTGGTGTTTATTGTCGTCGTGGTTTGCTCCAGGCTAAGCCACACTACGCCGCAGGAATTTAAAAACGTTTTCTACGGTTACGCCTAGGGTCCAGAATACCTCAAGTAGATGGAACGCCCCCTCTGGGATTTTGTTCTGTTAAGATTATTTTATATTGATTAGATAGCCCTGAGCTTGCTCTACAGGATGATACCATTTTCTGTTGGTTATGACGTCACATGACGTTAAATGACTCCATGTGATCGGCGTCTTAGATTCGTCATCTTGGATTTAACTGTTAAATTTAAGAGGTCAAGAAATAACGTAAAGCCAGAATGCTTATGCAATGTACAAATTCGTAAATTTCTGCAATTTGATGAAAAACTGGAGAAAATACAGAAAGGTGTCAAAAAAGTTGATTTTTGGCCAAACCTACCTGGAATTTGTGGTTGCCATTGCGACGTCGAGAATGATAGACATACATTGACATATTACAATTTCTACGTCCGGGGGATAAGTTTATGCGGAAGCCAGTGGGCTATTCATCTGATTTATACTACCTTAGCTGTGGTTGATACCATAATCTTAAGTTTAAAATTTAGTTCTGGGTTATAGATTCACACTAGCCCTCGGTTAAACTGATTATTTCCTTGCTTCTACCTTGCGTTTGAAGCACATATTCGGCTATCAAAGAAACCACTCTTCTCATTCATTCCGAAGAATTCACGAATTGACCAATAACAATGCCAGCGAACTTAAACGTCCGTTTTGGTTCGAGTTTGTTAGTTGATTGCTGGCTACAGCAGAGAGAAGATATAAAAAAAACAGTTGCTGAACAAGCGAAGAAGTCTCCTTCAGCTTTTTTCTTGTTACATCTATCTTGTAATACTCTTTGCGATTAATTTGCGATGAGAAAATTCCCAAGTCGTTGATGCTTACCCGAGGAATGTGTAGTGTTTAAAAGACAGCATCACACTTTGTGCAACTGTGTGATGTAGTTTTAACACTTAAATGTAGGAGCCTTAAAAGAAAAACAAGAAAACCTTCATAGGCTGTGTGGAAGATTTCTTCAATTTAAAAAAACTCTTGTCTTAATATTACTTGATGAGGCTCAAGGTCAAACTCAACACGTAGAAGTCGAGATAGTCTAGTCTGATTGTCTTAGAATCAGACGTGCGTTGTTTGCGTTTGGCCAAAAATCATAAGTGATTTAAACTACTCCGAATGATGACCCGCTGCGTTTGGTTTTGGCCAAAAATCATAAGTGACCTAAACTGCCCCGAACGATGATCGGCGGCCTTTGGTTTTGGCCAAAAGTCATAAGTGATTGAAACTGCTCCGAACGATGTTCCGCGACCTTTGGTTTTGGCCAAAAATCATAAGTGACCTAAACTACTCCGAATAATGATGGGGGCACTACTGTTTTGGCCAAAAATCAATTTGAATATTAGCACATCACGCGAGGTGTTTTAACCGTTTGAATTGCTGCTGTAAAAACAAGAAGACAAT
The DNA here is from genome assembly GCA_964020085.1 of Micromussa lordhowensis. NCBI lineage: Eukaryota > Metazoa > Cnidaria > Anthozoa > Scleractinia > Lobophylliidae > Micromussa > Micromussa lordhowensis. Next base: position 6,999,235 of record OZ026596.1, on the reverse strand, counting down.
TTTTCTAAGCGTTACTTTACATTTTTATGCAATGAGACCATTGTAAATTTATACCAAAACAATTAGAATACTCGTCCTCGTTTTCTATGAGCGATATTCAACTCGGCGGGGCCTCGTTGACTATCTACTCGTAGAAAACTCGGGTTCATAGTCAAATTGTTAAATAGGAAAGAAAGCTTTAGAATATTCTCTAGGTTGTTTATTTACGAAAAATATTTATGGAAAATTTAAACACCTGATTAATCATTGCAGTCATATACACAACTTAAGCAGTTGTGAAATTAAGACTAGGTTTACACTGAACGAGATTTTTTCGGATTCGTAATTGTTTCTGGATTCATCAATTTCAGAGTATTCGGATTCGTTGGTGTTTACACTAAAAAGATATTCACATTCCTACGCGTTTTCACATGACTTCAATTCCGAGAACATTCACGATGAAGTGGTTAACAAGCTGTTTGTTGCCTCGACAACGAGAAGAGACATGCCGCCAAAAAAGTAGGGGTAGGTTGAGACCGTCTGAAAATTTCTTTCCACTCGCCTACCACGTTGTTGCTAATCATGTAGTCCCACCTGCCATTTGGCCAGGTTCTATCCAGAATCGCCCAGGTTTTCAATCGTGCCATCGTGATCTCCGATTACGTGTGGAGGACGTCAACATTGTTTGCGTCGATAATTCGTCACGAATCCAGAAGATTTCCTCCAGTGTAAACCTAGTCAAAAGCCTAAAAAAAATATTTCATGCCTGAACGGGACTCGAACCCTTGACCTCTGCCATACCGGTACAGTGCTCTTCCAACTGAGCTATCAAGCTAACTGGACGCTGATTATGTTGTTGCTTCGTAATATAGCCGTAGATGGTGTAGAATGTGAATATATGATAAACCGTATATTTGGACTGCGGAGAAAGATATAAAGACATGGTTGATCATCGCAGTTATATACGCAACTTAAGCAGTTGTGAAATTAAAGCCTGATAAAAATAACAAAATTTTAGCAGAGTGAGGTACATAGTCGAGGCCGATTTGTTAAGGTGATGGGCTAGAAATCCATTGGGGTCCTCCTGCGGAGCTTCGAATCCTACCTTTTACGAAGAGCTGTTCTCTTCTTTTTTGGTAATGAAGAGTAAATGTTTCGAAATGATCTTTTATTGACAACAAGCACGTTTGATCGCAATCAAATAATGCCTTTGTACCTCAATACTTCGTATCTTTTGCCTCTACATGCTAAGCTAATACTATACAATTGCTTAATCATCCCACTGTTTGACTATGGAGACACAGTGTGGGGTGACAAAAATAACCACACACTTAATTTTGACATCAGAAGCAATAGTAGTTTTTATTCTTATCAAACTCGCGGAAGCAATGATTTTCACCTTCCTCGCGTACGCACCAACTGGAGCAAACAAACTTTCATTTATCAAGCCTCTAAGGACTGGAAAAAACCTAGACAATAACATTAAAAGTAGCGAATCAATGTCCTTTTTTAAGGCCAAGCTTAAAAGCTTATAATTTTGTAAATAATGACCTATCTAATTATTGTTATAGCTTTTTAATTAGTTTTTTATTGTAACATCTAATTATTGTTATAGCTTTTTAATTAGTTTTTATTGCAATATCTATTTTTATTTTTGTAAATTATAACTTGCAGGGCCCCACTGAAAACTGCCAGGGCGAGTGGGTTCCCTAGATAAATATTATTATTATTATTATTATTATTATTATTATTATTATTTAGTTTAAAGGCCTGAAACACGACAACCCACTTGATTTAGTAACATAGAAAATCATTTAAGAATTTTTATTTTAATAGAAAAATGCTGAAGAGATATCAAAATATCAAGAGTCAGTGGCAAACCTTTTTTTTTGATAGAGCTTACGACATCTCCTGACTACAATTTTTCCACTTTTAATGCTGAAGGGATATTGTGTCTAAAACTTAGTACGCAAGGCATTACCGATCGACAAATTAGGTGCGTTTTCCCACGCTGGCCGCCGGTTGCTTCCGTTTTTTCTTTAATTTGATTGGTGGATAATGAGTAAAAATAAGACGAAACACGTCTACAAACATTATTTTACTGAAGTGAAAAACAGAGAAAAGAAAGGTCACATTATTCCCACTAAGGAATCTCCACTGCAGTTCTAAAGACTTCCTTTGAATATCATTAACAAGATATGACTAAGAGACTGTGAAAAAGAATAAGAAATAAAAATGTTAGCAGAGCGAGGTTTTGATCCTCGGACCTCTGGGTTATAGGCCCAGCACGCTTCCAATGAGCCACTCTGCTCATGGATATAATATTAAATCTTAACTTAGTAATATAGCTCTCAACAATGGGATTCTCTTTGTCATATATGAACATAAATTATAGTAATTATTAGTTATTTCAACAAGAAAAGCTTCAACAAAGAAAGGTCATATTATCCCTACCAAGGATTTTTGTTGGAAATTCCTAAACTAAATTACTTTTGAATAACATTTATGGGGTCTGACTGCAAGAAAAAAGAATGCCAAATTAAATTGTTAGCAGAGCGGAGTTTTGATCCTCGGACCTCTGGGTTATGGGCACAGCACGCTTCCACTGCACCACTCTGCTGCTGACGGATAACTGTGGTATTATAACGGCTTTTTATCGGTTGCTGTTACTAAACTTCCCTATTCGCACATGGAATTCCTTTCCTCACTTTTCTTTTAAATGATTATTTTTTGCATGTAAAGGAGGCACTCGTTCTCCACATCAAATCCGTAGATCAGAGATCAGACTCGGACCGAGTTATAAATCTTTTTTCTTAGCATCGATTTATCAGGGTAGTCGTGGCCGAGTGGTTAAGGCGATGGGCTAGAAATCCATTGGGGTCTCCCCGCGCAGTTTCGAATCCTGCCGACTACGTTGAATTATATATAGGGCCTCTTTTTACTCTTGAGTGAACTGAAATAAAATAACTGTAGGTCTCCTTGCTATCTTCAAAAAGTCGAACATTTACATGTGAATCATGCAAAGCCATAACAGTTTTAACCACTCATCGTCCTGGTATTGGAAAAAAGATTATGTTTTCAAAGATTTTCAGTTGTTAGATAGGCTTTTGAAAGGAACAGTAATTACATTACACTTTAGTGAGCTTGTCGGATTTTGGGTTTTTGCTTTTTCAGGCACTTAGTGACTATCCTGGCTTTTACAGTTCTGACGTAAAAGGTTACCACTTTCTAGCTGATGTCAGGAAATTAAAACCAAACACTGTTCGTAAGAGTGAAAAAGATAAATATAAAAATTGGCAGAGCGAGGTTTTGATCCTGGGACCTCTGGGTTACGGGTCCAGCACGCTTCCACTGCGCCACTCTGCTCACGGATGACGTGTATCGAAATGGTATTAAATCTCAACTTAATAATATAGCTCTCAACAATGGGATTTCTTAGTCTGCAATTTGTTCATTTATGTACATACATTATAGTAATTATTAGTTATTTCAATAAGAAAAGCTGAAAAAAAGAAAGCTCATATTATCCCTACCAAGGATCATTGTTGGAATTCCTAAACTAAATTTATTTTGAATAACATTTATGGGGTCTGACTGCAAGAAAAAAGAATGCCAAATAAAATTGTTAGCAGAGCGAGGTTTTGATCTTTGGACCATTAATTCATTCTCACAAGAAAGTACGATGTAATGACCACTCCAAAGATTTGGGAGAGACACCAACTAATGACAACTTGGACATCAAGATCCCATGATTCACCGTGTCGAACGTCTTCGTGAGATCCAAAAAAACCGTACCGCAAATGTCCCTTTTTCCATGTTAAGTAGGAATTCATCATAAAAACTAGACAATGCAGTGGCTGTTGAGCGTTTTGAGCGAAAACCAAACTGATTGTTTGAAAGCAGATTCAGGGTTGAGTTCGGATATTTGAGCAACTGAAGTCTTGCTGAGAGTGCGCAGTGTAGAGATTGGGCTGTAATTTGTTGAATTGGTTCGGTAACCTGATTTAACAGGGCTGACACCTTAGAGCACTTCCAAATCCCAGGAAATTTCCCTGAACGAATAGGTAAATTAAATAACTTCGTGATGGAATGACTTATTGATTGAGGGCCACACTTCAGAAGCCTTGCGTTTATATTATCCAATCCGGGGTAAGAAAGTACCACTGTAACAAAAACATGTTTTGACAATAGACCAATTTCGATATATTAAAATTCAGCCTAAAACAATAGACTTCAGTACGAGGCTCGGGGGAATAACTGCAGAGTTAGTGGGGGTTTATTCCCCAGAGCCTCCTGCTGAGGTCTATTGTGTTAACGAAAAAGCTACAGCAACAACAACAAAAATAGATGATAGCCATATGACGTATGTCATCAGAATTCGAACCTTCGCGGGGAGACCCCAATGGATTTCAAGTCCATCGCCTTAACCACTCGGCCAGGACTACCTTGACAAGTTATACCCGATCAAAAGAACAAAAGAGGCGTTCACAAAGACACTTTTTAAAGCAATACAGCGTGAAGGCCAAGTAGTATCTGTCACAGTAGCAGCCGACTGGCGCAGTGGCCCATTACCCAGAGATCCGAGGATTTAAACCTCGCTCTGCTATTAAATCTTCATATTTTTATGGCCGTGAAGGACGCGTGAAACCTATTTTGTTCTTACATAAGATTTTCGAATACCTCAGAAGGGTATGACTCGAAAGGGATTCTTTTTGTATTATTATGTTAGACCAACAATTTTTCTTTTTATTTTATCTGGGCAAGAAAAAACATTACATATAATTAACAGACCGTTTTTAAAAGCCATCAGTGGATAGCATTCAAATGCATTGTTAAATATTTAGCAATTATTGAATGAGGCTGAGTAGGATATGAAGAATTCTGCCGAAGGAGGATGTTAGCCACAGAGGCCGAAGGCCGAGGTGGATAATACCCTCTGAGATCTGCAGAATTCTTCATATCCTACGAACGCCAAATTCACTAATTGCTTTATTATTCATTCAAAATATTTCCCCGTTCTTAAAGGAGTTTCGTCATTTCGCTCTTTGTTTTTTCGCTTACTAATTAACATAATATCGTTCCCAGGTTTTCTCGGCCAACGGATAATCTGCATGTGGGCTGCACTTTTGACGTCATTTTGACGTCATCGGTTCAATAATCTGAAGCGCGCTGCACTTTTGACGTCATTGATTCAATATGGCGATGATTCCTTCCAAATTTGGTGAACAGCAGCCGGTTATGGTAAATTATGCGTGTGGTTTTAATCAATCAGAAACGGTGAAATATTTTGAATGAATAATAATTTAAAATAATTGTTCGTCAGTAGCAGAGTGGCGTAGTGAAAGCGTGCTGGGCCCATAATATAGAGGTGCGAGGATCAAAACCTCGCTCTGCTACCAATTTTTTTTTTGTTTACATCAAAGATTGTCTGAAGACGTTTTACTTCCTATTTTTACATATATCCACCAATCTAATTGAAGAAAAACCATGCAACCGGCGACAAGCGCGATCAGCGTACGAGGTGAGCCTTGTGAATGTATTGCTGTCCGAGAGTAAAAAATTAACTCTTGCATTTTGCACTTTTTAGTCTTATGAAACTAAAAAATATGAAACGATTTTGTATGTAACTACATGAAGCGCGTTACCGTACTTCAGGACTTTGAACTTTCGTTCCTTATTGGGTTGAGATCAAACTCAGCGCTTGTTGTCAAAAGACCATTTTGAAACATTTACTGTTCAAAGCAAAAAAAGGGAACACATCATCGTAGTCGGCAGGATTCGAACCTGCGCGGGGAGACCCCAATGGATTTCTAGTCCATCGCCTTAACCGCTCCGCCACGACTACCCACCTCCCTCGGCGCAAATTTTTGTTATTTTATTTGCTATTCACTTTATCCGCATTTTGCATAACTATTGTTAGTAAATAAGACTAACTAGAGATACTGATTCAAAGGTCGGTCACCAGTTTTAGCTCCAATCTACGGATGTCATGGAAGAACAAGTGGCTCGTTTAAATGATAATACTGATTATTTAGAAAATGGTGAGCAAAGGAATTCCATGTGCGAATAGAAAAGTTTAGTAACAGCAACTGATAAAAAGCGGTTATAAATCCACAGTTCTCCGTCAGCAGCAGAGTGGCGCAGCGGAAGCGTGCTGGGCCCATAACCCAGAGGTCCGGGGATCAAAACCTCGCTCTGCTAACAATTTTATTTGTGAGACCCCATCAATGTTATTCAAAAGTAATTTAGTTTAGGAATTCCAACCAAGATCTTTGAGAGGGATAATATGAGCTTTCTTTTTTCAGCTTGTCTTGTTGAAATAACTAATAATTACTTTTAATTATTTACATTAATGAACAAATTGCAGACTAAGAAAATCCCATTGTTGAGAGCGTTATTATTAAGTTGAGATTTAAAATCATTTCAATACACGTCATCCGTCATCCTTTCACGTCAGTCAGAACTGTATCAGCCAGGATAGTCACTAAGTGCCTGAAGAAGCAAAAACCCAAGTTCCGACAAGCTCACTAAAGCGTACTGTAATCACGATTCCTCTAGAAAGCCTATCTAAAAATTGAAAATCTTTGAAAACATAATCTCTCTCAAAAACCAGTAAGATAGGTAGTCAAGATAAGTGTAAGAAAGAAATACAACGTATGTTAAGTAAGCAATGCAATTGTAAGTGAGATAATGCGAAGTAATGCAATGTACTGTAAGGGATATTCGTAAGCAATGCAGCACATTGTATGCAATCTAGTAATTTTATGCAAGGTTTTGTAAGTAAGTAATGTCGAGTGTAGCAAGTGGAGTACTGTAACTGGGTAATGGAAAACAATATATTGTTAGTATTGTTTTGTTACAAACTAATAATTTAGCAAATTAGCAAAGTGAAAGTCGATTCAATATTGTGTTGTAAACTGTAATTTTTGTAACGTATGTTTTCTGTAATTGTAATGAAATTATTAATCAAAAAATCTGTTATGTCTTTTGCATTCAAAAAATAAAATAAAATCATGCATTGTAAAATGCATGACTTCCATGTAAAATACAGCTATTTTATTTCAGTTCACACAAGAATAAAAAGAAAAACTATAATTCAACGTAGTCTGCAGGATTGGAACCTGCGCAGGAAGACCCCAATGGATTTCTAGTCCATCGCCTTAACCACTCGGCCACGACTACCTTATGAAATCAATCAAAGCTAAGTAAAAAGATTCATAAGTCGGTCACGGATGTGATGTGGAGGACGAGGACATCGTTTAAAGGCAAAAAATTATTATTTAGAAGAAAAGTGAATAAAGGAGTTTAGTAACAGCAAACTTTGAAAAAATTATAAATCCGCAGGTATTTGTCAGCGGCAATGTGACACCGTGGGAGCGTGCTGGGCCCATAACCCAGAGGTCCGAGGATCAAAACCTCTTTCTGCTAACAATTGTATTTGTCATTCTTTTCTCTTGCAGTCAGACCTTATAAATGTTGGATTTTCGAATCCCTCAGAAGGGTCAGGCGAGAGTGGATTTCGTTTATCTTAGCCACGTGGAGGCAGTGTTGTGTTTTTTTATTTTATTTAAGCAAGAAAGAATATAGCATATAATTACAGACCGTTTTTTAAAAAGCATCGGTGTAAAGCAGTCAAGTTCAAAGTTGAATATTTCAAGATGTTATCCGTCGGTAGGAGAGTGGCGCAGTGAAAGTGTGCAGGACCCATAACCCTGCGGTCCGAGGATCAAATCCTCGCTCTGCTGGTAATTTTAATTTTTCCCTTTAAGAATGTTTAAATGCGTTTAACTGCCTATTTTACTTGTTTTGCACCAATCAAATTAAAGCGAAAAACCATGCAATATCAATCGTCAAATAAGAAAGAGTAACGATGTCTTGGGTTCAAGGATCGTCTTGTGAAGATATTGGTTTCCGAGAATAAAAATTAAGTATTCGTGCTTCAGGTCTCTCTACTCCTGTAGCAGATTCAAAGGTATAATGTGTTCGGACCAGTTTATTGCCAAATAATCAGAAACATTTTCTGTTCAAAACCAAAATAGACTTCCGTTCTTCGTAGTCGGCAGGATTCGAACCTGCGCGGGGAGACCCCAATGGATTTCGAGTCCATCGCCTTAACCACTCGGCCACGACTACCTTGTCAACACACAGCGGAGTAAAAAGTCTATTTAAAACTCTGTCAAGAAGATTTAATTCAGTTTACACTACAGCATTGTTTCAGTTTGGCGGTATGAATAAAACCTGGAACAAGGGAGTTCCATGTGGCATATAAAGCAGTTTGGTAACAGCAACCGATAAAAAGCGGTTGTAAATCCATAATTGTTCGTCCACAGCAGAGTGGCGCAATGGAAAAGAGTGCTGGGCCAGTAACCCAGAGGTTTGAGGATCAAAATCTCGTTCTGCTAACATTTTTATTTGTTTTCCTTGTTGTTGTAGCTCATCAAAAAACTCCGTCGTCTTTTCAACTGATCTGTTATCGGTTTTTGAAAATGTGGTAAAACACGGTATTTCGTACTCTTGGTTTTTATGTGAGAGAATCATTTTCCAAAATAAAAACTTATCAATCCTTCTAAATTTTTTGTTTCATCAGATGTAAGACCCTCTAATAACTTTATAGACTGCTAGCAGTCCCTTTCTAGATAGTCGCGAGAGTGTGCGAACCGAGAGCGCAGAGCGCAGCGAGACTGGAGCAAGGAGAAAAACATGAGAAGAGACTGGGGGATAGGCGAAAAGAAAGGGACTGCGCTCTTAGCTGTAACCGACGCGTTCGAATTTCCCGTCGCACCAGCAACGGAAAATTCCAATTGGTCCATAAACAATAGCTGTTGTCAGCAACATTTGATGAGTAATTGACTACTTGACACGTTTGGATGTCAATCGATGGCTTGGATATCAGATCATGCAACAGGATGGATTCGGTCACGAAAGAAAGAACCATCGATGTTTCCTTAGATTTAAGCAATCATCTCGGTGGCTTAGTTTTTAAAGAGGAACAGAAGCTAGCGGTGGAGGCGCTGCCGTCGGGGAAAGATGTTATGGCCGTTCTTCCCACTGGTTTTGGGTGCCTCTCCGAAGGGCACCAACATCTTGTGCAGTCTACCATCCGGCAATTCATTGATTTAAAAGTGTCTGAAGTTTCACGTACCCAACTATCTGTTACTTTCGTAACTCGTTTCTTATTTGTTCTGTTTTATTTCGTTGCTCATTAATGATTTTTGTACATTTCGTAAGCCTTCGCTATTCATGCTGTGATTGCTGTGATCGATCCAAGTTTCGCAATATAACCTTTGGAATCACGTAATTAGAGACACCACGTTTTTATCAGTTTTAGTTACGCCTTCTATGTTCTCGCTACCTTTGTCTATCGCTGTCGTCGCTATCGCTTATTGAGCTATCGTTTCGTGAATTGCTATCCTCGCAGGAGCAAGATCAAAGTAAGTCTTTGTAACATATTTTTAGTTCTAATCTTGTCGTTATAGTTCAGGATCAATGCTTTATCGGTATCCTTATTTATGTCAGTTGTAACTTAGATAGTATTAGCTTACATAGTCTTTGTATTGTTTTGCTTTTAGTTCGAACCATTCACACACGCACGCATACAGTCAATCGCCACAGCCATATTTACGACTTCGCATCACGACTTCATCTTTATTTTATCATCTATCCCTCACGTTGATTCATCGCTTCGAATAAAAGCTATTGGTTTACTGTTACCTGGTTTCTTTGGAATGTGAATGTGCGTTCGAATGTTTCAAGCTCCTTAAGGACGTTCGCGCCCAAAAACTTCCCACGCACAGATTTTTTTTTAAAACTTTGACTGTAGGTAGAAAATGATAAGATTAGATTAAAAACGTAAAAAAAATCGGGGGTCACCGAGCTCGTTTTGAAGATAAGGCGTATCACAGACCATAGCATTTCTAGGATTTCCAGTTATTCGAGGCGATTCTGGCCGGATTCATTACTATCGGCACATTTTTAAGTTGAAGAATCATATCTAAGTTATGTGTCTTTAACGCAGCATATATAGCCTATATGATAGATCTTTGCTACATATGTCATAAAATCAGCTAGAATTAGCCTTAAAAAATACAACTTTAAGTCACGCACACCTGTAATAGGCGTACCAATTCGACCCTATTTGAGTAGTATATGAGAAAAAATTAAAACTTCCCACGCTCAGATTTTTTTTGTTTTTTAGTATAATGGAAAGAATCAGAAAAGGAATTGATCTGCCGAAAAAAAAGTGGGGGTCACCGAGTATCCAACAAAAATATTCGCACACAAAGTTAACGCAAAGGTCATCAGCTCTATATTTTGTTAAGTTTTGGACTCCGTGCGCGCGCTTGAAAATGACGTGGCACGTGCGTGACCAATGAATAGCGTGCGCACTGGAGATGCGCAGTAGCAATGGGCGCGAACGTCCTTAAGTGCTAAACCTACACGTGGCTTCGCTCCTGGAAAGTCACACTATCTGAGAAGAGAAAAACTCCAATTAGAATCGCGCTGCCTTTAAAAGACCAGAAATCTGCAAACACAGTACACAGACAGCTTGGCGACCTCAGTCGAAAGATCAACGCAGATATTAGCGGATGTCACTAAAACGCGGGGTCGGGGCCGGGGTCGGGGTCGGGGTCGGGGTCAACTTTTTATAATTTTCTTTTTTGTTAGTTTCATGTTTTCCTTTTGTTTTCTTTGCTGTGTTTTTTTTTTCTTTATGATATTACCTAATGCTAATAATCAACGGCTCAGGAGAAATCGTGAATTACACGCTGAGCATCATGGGGTGGTTTTCAATCGCTTTTCCCGCTAAGATGTACACGTGATGAACCATCACTTTTCACTCGTTGGAAGTATGGAAGGCAGCGTGGGTGTTGATGGTAAGTTCCTGCACATTGCAGCGTGTATGTTTTGCTTCCTTTCGTTTCTTGGAAGCGTATGAGAAAGGTGGACAATTCACGGAACTAATACCCGCATTGAATTGGCTGGCCTAGAAATGAAATTTGTGTAGCTTGTATATTCGACTGTTTGACGAACTGTCACGGATTGTTTTCGGTATGAACTACACCGCATTTCATTTTCCTGTTTTACATATGCCAATTCGAAGATATAGTAATTAAGGATTCACTGCTGATGACAATCGAGAAATCTGCGTTGAGGTTAAAAGCAGAAAAAAGGGAAATAAACAAAAAAGAAAAAAAAATTTGACCCCGACCCCGACCCCGAGTTTTTAATTGTTAAATCTTTTTGACAGAGTTTTAAGTTGACATTTGTGCCTCAGTGTACGGTGACAAGGTAGTCGTGGCCGAGTGGTTAAGGCGATGGACTAGAAATCCATTGGCGTCTCCCCGCGCAAGTTCGAATCCTGCCGAATGCGATGATTTTTTTTTCTCTTGTTGGCGGCTTAAAGAAAACAACATCGTTATAGAACCCTCCAAGCACAGTAACGCGCTTTATACATAAACAATCATTTCAAAATTTTTTGTTGCATTGGACTAAAAAGTGCAAAATGCCAAAGTTAATTTTTCACTCTCGGACACCAATACGTACACAAGGCTCACCTCGTACGCTGATCGATATTTTTGTTGCGCGCGCTCTCCCGCGCTTGTCGCCGGTTGCATGACTTTTCTTCAATTTGATTGGTGGATATGTGCAAAAATAAGAAGCAAAACGTCTTCAGACAATGTTTAATGTAAACAAAAAAATTAGTAGCAGAGCGAGGTTTTGATCCTCGGACCTCTGGGTTATGGGCGCAGCACGCTTCCACTGCGCCACTCTGCTGCTGATGGATAGCTTTTTGAAATATTTTCAATGAATTGATTTCTTTAAGTTGATGGCTTTTTAAAACGGTCTGTTAATTCTGCCCAGATAAAATAAGTATAGGCAATAGCATGACCTGTAGTGGTATTTGGCAATAATACCGCGAGTGATATTTTAAAATTGTCCAATAATACCGCGAAGCGGTAAGTGGTATTTGGAAAATATTACGACCCGTATTATTGCCAAATACCATGTACAGGTCATACTATTATTTAGCAAATAAAGAAGCCTAAGCCGTGTATTACACTGTGATAAAGCACAACGGGTATTTGAGAACTCGAGGGAAATGTAGAAAACACGACCCGTGGGCGAGTGTTTTCAAGTTTGTGACAGTTGCTGTGGCAATATCAGAGTTGAGAGCATGTGCTGGCGGGATTTTGCTGAGGGGAATCATTCTACACTGGTCCGGCTGCAGCCTTCGAGTTGTTGTTTATTTTCTGATTGAGGGTATATTGTAAACCATCAATTTCTTTAGCTTCGTATTTGACAATGTCATCATTAAGACCCTTGCTTTCTGCCCACAACTTCCAAACATACATCGACGTCTTAGTAGTTTTGACTGTATTTTTGTTTACTGCTTTTTCGGCGAGCTTTTCTATTTCCGGGAACCTTTCCCCCCATTTTTTAAAAACAAAAGCAGAAACGTAGTTGTATTCAGTGTTGCCATGGTAACTTTGTTATACCATCCATTTTTGCTGTTATGCCAATACTATCAAGCAATCAAAACTCCGAAATTTCTCGGCTTATGTTATAAAAAGAAAAATTGTTGGTCCAACGTAACAATAATAAAAATATATCACTCTCGGGTCATACTCTTCTGAGGTATTCGAAACTCTTATGTACGAACAAAATAGGTTTCACGCGTCCTTCACGGCCTTCACGGTTAGGAAGGCTCCATTGAGACGTTTATTGAAGAACAAGAAAACCAGAACACAGTGAAGAAAACGAAACGAGACGCTGGTTTTTTTGACAGAGTTCCTTCAAAAAAAGGAGAAACACGAACTGGAATAGCTGAAATTCCTCCCGCCGAGCTGAATGAACTTTTGAGTGAATTTATTTTAAGCGTTCACACAAAAGAAGGACAAGATTACGAACCGTCATCGCTTCGAGGTAGTTTTAAAAGGCATCTTAAAAGAAAGTCCTATCCAGTAAGCATCATCAATGACCTGCATTTGAAGTGTTAAGAAAAACACTCCACTCTAAGCTGAAACAGCTCAAGAAACAAGGGAAGGGAAACAAGCCTCATGCATCAGTGGCCGTAAGAGAGAATGAAATGAAATTTCTCTATGAGAAAGGCCTTCTCGGTGCATCGAGCCCTGAAGCTATTTTAAATACACTCTGGTTAAACAACAGCCTTCATTTTGGCCTGCGAGGCATAAAGGAGCATCATGATATGCGCTGGGGCAACGCAAAGCTATGAAAAACAGACCATGGTGACGAATACTTGGAGTTCAACGAGCGTCAAACCAAAACAAGAATCGCCGCCGACCCCTGCGAAGTGAGAGCCTTCGCACCAAAAATGTTTTCAACTAACGGGAGCGAAAAGGATCCAGTAGCGGTGTAGCGGTTTTGCTGAGAAAAGACTAGAAAAATTAACGATCCCGACGCCCCATTTTACATTGCAGTCAACAATGTGAAATCCAAATCGACTAAAATGCTGGTTCAAGTGCAACACCGTTGGCAGCAACAAACTCGGGAGTCTTATGAAAGAAATGTCAAGAAAAGCGGGTCTCGCTCGTTCGCTACGCTCACTCATTCGTTTTCTAATACTCCTCAACTCGTGAATGAAAATCGTAACTCGCATTTGCCATGAAGTAATCCCTACTTATGTAAACAAAAAAAGATAGTAGCAGAGCGAGGTTTTGATCCTCAGACCTCAGGATTATGGGCCCAGCACGCTTCCTCTGCACCACTCTGCTTCCACTACTTCCACTCTGCACACACTTCCTCTGCTCACCTCGCTCTGCTACTTTTTTTTGTTTACATAAACAGGGATTACACTCACTCACTCATGCCCTTTATGCCGCCAGTTGGGCGTAAAGGGCATGAGTGAGTGAGTGTAATCCCTATTTATGTAAACAAAAAAAAGTAGCAGAGCGAGGTTTTGGTCCTCAGCCCTCTGGGTTGTGGGCCCAGCACGCTTCCTCTGCACCACTCTGCTGCTAACGGATAGTGTTTTGAAATATTTAACAATGCATTTGACTGCTATCCACTGATGGCTTTTAAAAACGGTATGTTAATTGTATGTAATGTTTCTTACTGCCCAGATAAAATAAAAAGAAAAAATGTTGGTCCAACATAATAATTTAAAAAAAATCACTCTTAATTCATACCATTCTGAGGTATTCGAAAATCTTATGTATGAACAAAATAGGTTTCACGCGTCCGTCACGGCCATAAAAATATAAAGGTTTAATAGCAGAGCGAGGTTTTGATCCTCGGATCTCTGGATTATGGGCCACTGCGCCAGTCGGCTGCTACTGTGACAGATACTACTCCTCCTTCACGCTGTGTTGGTTTGAAAAAATCTCTTTGTGAGCTCCTCAAGGTAGTCGTGGCCGAGTGGTGAAAGCGATGGACTTGAAATCCATTGGGGTCTCCCCGCGCAGGTTCGAATCCTGCCGACTACGTCTGATGGATATCATCCATGTTTTGTTATTCTTGCTGTGGCTTTTTCGTTTTGAATTATTACTTCACTTCTTACATTACAATATGTTGTGGTCAATACATACTAACTTTCAAATCAATAGACCAAAAATTCAGCCTAACACAATAGACCTCAGCACGAGGCTCTGGAGAATAAACCCCTCACAAACTCTGCAGTAATTTCCCAGAGCCTCGTACTGAAGTCTATTGTTTTAGGCTGAATATTAATATATCGAAACTGGTCTATTGTCATGTTTTTGTTACAATGGTACTGCTTTAACCTGGAATTTGCTCATTTTTTGTACATAAGTTATAATTTGTCAGTTATTTCAAGACGAAAACCTGAAGAAAAGAAAGGGCACATTATCTCTACTAAGGAATCTCCATTGAAATTTCAAAGACTCCTTTGAATATAATTTACAAGATATGACTACGAGAGAAAAGCTAGAATCAGAAATAAAAAAAAATTTAGCAGAGCGAGGTTTTGATCTTCGGAACTCTGGGTTTTAGGCCCAGCACGCTTCCACTGCGCCACTCTGCTGCTTATAAATAACTGGGGATTTATAACCGATCGGTTGCTGTAACTAAACTGCTTTATTCGCACATGGAAAATATTGTGTTTAAATAATATAAGAAGTACAACGTCTTCAGACAATGTTTTATATCATAGATACTGAGATTTTCTCACGAAAAAACGATAGTAATAGAGTAAACCATTAGCCAATAGTAAACGCGAACGATGAATTTCCACTTGTGAAAAAACTTCGTTCGTCCGATCAGCAACAAACTCGGAAGGCAGCAACAAACTCGGAAGTCTTATGAAAGAAATGTCAAGAAACGCGGGTCTCAATCGTTCGCTACGCTCACTCATTCGTTTTCTAATACTCCTCAACTCGTGAATGAAAATCGTACGCTCGCATTTTCCATGAAGTAATCCCTATTTATGTAAACAAAAAAGATAGTAGCAGAGCGAGGTTTTGATCCTCAGACCTCAGGATTATGGGCCCAGCACGCTTCCACTGCACCACTCTGCTGCTAACGGATAATGTTTTGAAATATTTAACAATGCATTTGACTGCTATCCACTGATGGCTTTTAAAAACAGTCTGTTAATTGTATGTAATGTTTCCTATTGCCCAGATAAAATAAAAACAAAAAACGTTGGTCCAACATTATAATACAAAAAAAATCACTCTCAAGTCATACCATTCTGAGGTATTCGAAAATCTTATGTACGAACAAAATAGGTTTCACGCGTCCGTCACGGCCATAAAAATATAAAGATTTAATAGCAGAGCGAGGTTTTGATCCTCGGATCTCTGGATTATGGGCCACTGCGCCAGTCGGCTGCTACTGTGACAGATACTACTCCTCCTTCACGCTGTGTTGGGTTGAAAATATCTCTTTGTGAACGCCTCTTTTGTTCTTTTGATTGACATTCAAGGTGGTCGTGGCCGAGTGGTTAAGGTGATTGACTTGAAATCCATTGGGGTGTCCTCGCGCAGGTTCGAATCCTGCCGACTACGTCAGATGGATATCATCTATGTTTTGTTGTTTCTGTTGTAGCTTTTTCGTTTTGAATTATTACTTCACTTCTTACATTACAATATGTTGTGGTTAATACAAATCAACTGTCAAAACATAAACTATATTTTGTCAGTTATTTCAAGAAGAAAAGCTGAAGAAA
>OZ026596.1:6960609-6978109 GCA_964020085.1 Micromussa lordhowensis | reverse complement strand
TTATTGAATATTACATGAGTTTTTAGGAGAGGAGTGTGTGTTGTAGTGGAGTGAACGTACCGCCCAACCAGCCGGGTGATGTCGCGTTTATATAGAGAGAGAACAAAGACTTGGCTGAGAACCAATCAGGGAGCACTGTCAAACCGGACAGACTGGTTTGAGACCGGTTGGAATTTGATTATTCAAAATAGCGGACATACCTTGTTGGGGACGGGTCAAACCGGTTTTAAAGTATACCAAACTAGTTTTGAGACGATTATTCAAGATGGCGGACAAACCATTGTTAAGAGAGTGAAATAGCTTTCAATAGAGAATAACACACAATATTTTTGATGTGATTAAATTGAAAAATTTATTGCAAATACGAAATCATCCTAATTAATTTTACATAAATACATGAATGTTAAGTAATACAGCAAACATTTTTGAGTGTTCAAGAATGTCAGTTTTCTGAAACGGCGAAATGTCTTTGCAGCTTTGGTCTTGGAATGTATTTGTTGAGCATGTCCACTTGTGGTGATAAATTTTCTTTACGGCAGTACATCTGAGACGATCCTTCATCCACAGGCAGCTCGTCAGCCCACTTGAAAAATCTACACATTTCTTTTCTTCTACAAGTGAAGTAAGGTCGGAATGGATTCTTCTGAGATCTTGAGACTTTTAATGTCGCAACGTCCATATGTCTACAATAAGGCAACTGTCCACCTTCATGTACTTTGTATTCAGGTATAACACGATTACAAAGACACTGTTGATATGAATGTATACTATCTTCACGGCAGAAGAAGGGACATAACTTCCAGTCCACACATCGAATGTAAGGTATACCCGAAGCGGGTCTGATGACTTCAAGGTCTTTTAGGCAAAGTCCACACTTTGAGTAACTCATCTTGAAACTAACGTGAGACTGCACTCGCAGCACCTTTATACAGTTTTCACTTGTCAATCTTGTTAATGATCATGTCAAACCGGAACTTTACCGGTCAACTTCATCAACTCCGTTAACGATCAAATCTAACCAGTACCAACAGGTTTGACAGAACTGGTTAGGTTGCATAATGATTTCGAGAATTTTTTCTTTTTCATCCTCAAGGGTACTTTCATCGATCCAGTCTTGATCCTCAGGGGCCATGAAATCCAAGATATCTAGCAGATCATGCCAGAGCCAGTATGCGATTGGTCGATATTCATTCTGAGTAACCAGCAAATCATTTAAGCATGTTGTCAGCTTTTGATTGTCTTGGAGGACAGTAGGTTCTTTTCTTCGAATTTCATTATATAACAAGAAGGCCAGACAACTCCAGTAGGCCCACTTAACCGTGTCATCACAGTTGTTGCAATGGTCGTCCAGGATGTTTGAAACCATCATGTAGAGTATATGATGATAATGATGAATGAATACACACTCGGGGTTTCCTTGTTGTATATATTCCTTGAAGTAAAAACCGGTTTTTCTAGTTTAGTAAGGTTCCCATTGTTTATTGCTTCGTAGTCTTGTCACCAAGGGTGTTCTTGGCTTGTAACGACGTTTTCCAGTTTTACGCTTGGAATCTGGGGGCGTTTCCATCATTATTGCATGTGCTGAGTCCTCAGGCAAAATGGGAGAAGGTGTTTCACTTCTAACGGGAATTTTTGACTGTTTAGTCGTTACTGGCGTCGTAGGTAATTTTCTCGGTGTAACTCTTTTTGTAGACTTAACGTAAGATGTCGTGGAAAGATTATTAACGTCGGGAGTTCTCTCTGTGGGAGGCGCTGGCTCTGACTTGGGTAATACGACAGCTGGTTTTACGGCTACTTCACTTTTCATTTGTTTTGTTAATCCTTGGTACCTTTGCAGAAGTTGATCCAGCAATAAGACTTTTTGATCATCTGGGAAGGAGGAGTCCATAATTTGCTTCATGTCTTGATCTAAACGTGTCAAAGTCGGGAGTTGAGCGGGAGCCGTCAAGCGATGTTCTGTTTCGATACTTTGCATTAAATGTTCAGGTATCATCACCATCTTTTGTGCGTGCTTCATTTGAAAACCTTTCCTAATAAATCGATGGCAAGGGGAGTAATTAAAGAGGCGAGAGCCGGTAAAAATCCTCCCTTTTGATTGAGCACTTGCTTTTTCTTCTTAAGACTTGGTTTCTTGCGTGTTAGATAGAGGAGCTTTGACTTGTGTGGCTTCAACCGTTTAAATGATGGAGTAGGTATCAACATGTTCCCTTTAAGAAGATTTAGAGCGATCTCGCCAATGGCTTCCATTTGTCCCTTGTTAGCATACGCTATCATGTCTTTTCGTTGTTTTCCAGTGCTTTTAAAACAGGTGCAAAGGAAAGGTAAATGCTGATTGACTTTTGAATGTTTGGGAATTTTTAGACGCCTCTTTGATGCCCCTTTCAATTCAGTAGAAGTACCAGAACGCAAGACCATATTACCACCACGTTGATTTTTTCTGGGACATTTCGTTGTACGGTGTGACTTGTGTGAAGTCATGATGTTAAGTGAAATCAACTGGTAGTGGTTCATCTGTTTTATGGGTTTTCTTGTCCACGTAAATCACAGGATAAGAATGCGATCCAGATAATATATTGGTTCGTAGTCGTTGAATGTTTGGTGTACGAGGATGTAAATCCATAACGAGGTACCCAAAGGGTTTTGACGTAGCATCTTGAAAGCTTTCCCATACGTAAGGAACTCTTCCTGCAAATGCTTGCTGCGCCAATGTCCGAAATCCTAGGGTATCGCGGGGGTTGTTAAATGTGATGACGTAATGCGCATTCAAAGAGATACTTCGAGAAAACTTTCCCGGTGGAAAGAGGTTTTGGGTCAAATAGATGCAAGTCACATCGCAGTGGTGTGACACTTTTGTGAACAGATCAAGAATACGCTCGTCATCGCTACAGTTCCGCATTAAGTCATCGAGTATTAGTATTCCCGGGCGACAACTGGGAGGAAATAGAGCGGGAATATCTTCAGGAATACCCTCTACAAATGTCACCCGTGGTGCCATATCCTTAAAGCATTCTTGCCATTGTCCATAGCAATACACGATTTTACGAATGGGACGTTCAAATAAAGAATCTGCTTGTTGAAGTAACTGTCTTGTAAACGTTGTCTTTCCACACTGACTTGGGCCAGCTATTATAATACTGCTTGGGCATTTGAATTGACTCATGTTGTCGCAACAGAATGCAGGCTGGTTATGAAAGGTTTTAAAGGCAAACACTCTTTAAATACCTATCAATGACGCACAAACATTTTCTAACTTTAATGTTACTTTATTGATTGCTTGCGCCAACATTGAAAAGATTTACAAACTTGTTCTTCTCTTTGAAAACGAGTGCTAACACTGGTAATAGATTGAACATAACTGTGTATAAATTGTGCGACTTGTGCATCGTTCCACTGTGAGTCATATCGCTTAAACTTAGCTTGAATAGTGTTCAGATCTACATTTCGTGCTCGATGAAGCAAGTAAAATAAGCAATAGTCTCCGCATACATCCGACGTTAGACCTTGTAGTGGTTTGTCGTTGAAGTACGTAGATTCTCGAAGTACGTATTCATCCATGTCATAGGTATCAGGAGGAAATCCGTAGCTATCAAAGAATTCACTTTCGTCAGGCGTGACAAAATACATTGCAGTCCAATGCGTTCCGGGTTGATCGTGAGGGTCCGTATTTGCAATCAGAGCTGAAGGATACTCGTTTACGATTGGCAACTTGTCACTGGGAAATACACCTCTCATGACGGATGCTAGGATAGGATCATGTAATGAAACTTGCCATAATTCTTGAGTCGTATGCATCTTCAAGCGCCTTGAGACAAATCGTACACCACCCTCCTGTTACGGTCAATCTCCAAATGATTTTGGAACTCCGCGTAAACAATTAAATTGAGAACTGTTGGTGTAGGGTTGCCAAATTTAAGATACAGGTTGACGTTGCCACTACGATGAGGAATCAAGTGGTCCGGATGGCCACTCCCTGCTGGTGTGGTGTCCAGGCGAATCAAGCCGTATCCACCTTCCCAATCTTCCCTATCAATGTCTATACCGTGACCACAGTTCATATCCCCACTACCTGAGAAGAGGGTGTTGAATCCATCAATTTTCTTACCACCGGTCAAGTCGATGACCGAGTAAGGGATTTCTTCACCATTGACGGTTACTCGTACAGCATTTAGATCAAACAACTGGAAGTTGAAAGGATTTCTTGTCAGACTGCCATTGTAAGCATCGTTTCGCACCATTCCAAATATGATGCATTGAGGAATAAGGCCATTGAATAGATCCGTCTCTGTATGGTTCAGAACGCCGCTAGGGATGATCCTGGCGTGCGTAGGGGTTCTTGTTAGGGTGTAAATTGCAGGCAGCGCTTTTTGTCCCGCGCGACCTTGCATAATACTAACATGTTCCAGTTTAGTGCTGTCTGCCACTCGTACCGTGCGGACTCTGAGAGTACTCGACATTATTTTTATCTTGCAATCGTTGGCTTCTTCTCCAGACATCAAAACAAACTCGTTACTGTTTAGATCAACCTTGATCTTGATTTCTATGTTGTCCAACAACAGCTTATTAGTGTTAAACAAATCGCAGAGGGGTACACCAACCAATCCTACTTCAACACTTCCGTCAGTAAAGGAACCTCTCTTCATGAGTCCCCAGTTATTTTCGGAAGTATTGTCCACTTCATCCATGTGTCCTGCAGTGTCTTTGTAGTACAGTGCTTTGGTCAAATAAGATTTCTTGGCCTGTTCAGTAAAATTAAGCAAGGTCTTGATGTATGCATTGTAGGCCTGAGTGTCGGATTGCTCCGTGACGAGAGTTTCATTCAACTTGATGGTGAACTGCTTGATTAGAGAATGAAGGGCATTGTTAATTAAAGTATACTTCTTTCCAGGTGCAATGTCTCCTCCATTTTTTCTGGTGATCTTTATCACTAGTCTCAACTCCGTCTTGTTGATGTCGATGTAATCTGATAGAGGCTTGATGACAAATTCAATAGGGTTGGTTCCGCTTTGAACAGGTTCATAATCAACCCATTTACTTTTCACAATAGAAACATCAGTGACAGGTACTTGGAACAACTGTAAGCTCGAGTTTTCACCGGGAACAGAAAGCGGATGTGCTGAAGCCATATTCAGTCAAAAATCGTTCTGAACTTTGCGGTTGATGTTCTCCGTTTCTTGGTCTGACGTGAACTGACTGGAACAGCTTTCCGCTTGCGTTTAAGTACTTTTCTCCCACGACCTTGTTGCGTAATGTCCTTAAGGGCACCTGTCAGGAAACTTTTACCCGCAGCCTTTGCTCTCGATTTGGCAGCTTTTCTTACAGGTTGACCATTGAGAACGTCTTGAGCAATTTGCATTCCCGTGTCCAATCCGGTATTGAGCATTCGTTTTCCCACTTTCTTGACTGTTGTTTTGAGAAAGGGCGTAGCTGTGCGAAAGAGCGAACGAAACATTCCACCCAACCCATTGCCTCCTTGACCGTAAGGATGTGTTCCTCCAAATATACTAATGTCTCCTTTACCTCGTTGGGAAAACGGTATCACTTGCTGATGGTATGGGTAAAACTGATGATTCATCGGTAGAATCATTTTATAGAATTGCACGACGTCTGAAATGTAATGTTACTCGTACAACACCAGACGCAAATGAAATCAAATGACCAGTGTCACCTCTTATATTGATCTCCAGTGCAGAAAAGATCGAGGTACGGAGACGATGATAGGTAGGTATTTTGATCTCTTCTGCGATCATGTCACCAGGTTGACCTCGTGGTACTATCGTTCTCAGTAAGTTGGCTTGTACGTCCCCCACCACTAAGGACTCGATGAGATCGGAATAGATGTACATGGACTGGAACGAATGACGACTCAGTATACCCCACACCAATTCATCATTTCGTCTCATGGTGATGGTAGTTGCTTTCAGGGTCACGCTTTGATCCTCATTCAGCTCTACAGAAGTAGGACCAGTGATCAGATAAAGGGTCGGTACACGATCTTCATGGTTCAGGTACCCTAACGCTCTAGCTAGATTCTTGGGTAATTTTACTTGAAATCCCGGAGGTAGAGTAAACTCATAGTAATGTCCAGCTTTTGGATTGATGTAAAAACATTCGTGTCCTCCTATTTGGTGGATCGTTTTCCTACTTTTACGATGAATGTCCAGAAACGCACTGTGAAGTCCTGTCACCATACCCTTGACTAAATCCTCGAGTCTTTGGTAAGTCCCACTTGGGAGATAAATCGGTAACTTCCACGATGAATCACCGTGATAGCTTAGTAGGTAAGACACTTGATTCCGTTGAACATTTTGCCATGTATGCGGGTAGACAATGTGTGTCATCGCGACTTCCCAGTCCTCACTCAAATGCAGTTGATTGGGAAGCTGCATTTTAAAACTGGCAGCTTTATTTTCGGGATGTTGTTCAGTACTCGCATCACTGGTTACCACAATATGAAAACTATTGCTCATCTTACACGTCGTCTAAAGTGCAGTGTAACGTTTACGGTTCCACCTTGAAATGAAAGTAACTGTCCACAACCGCTTGTTAAGTAGATGTCAATAGTCTGGAATGTTTTGGCTCTTAATGGAAAGTAATGAACCCGTCCTGGTTCTTCCATCAACGTCTCTCGGAACAGACCGTGCGGCACCATCTCGTGTAACAGTTGCAAACGTTTTTCACCCACTTGACGTGGCTCTATCAGACTAGTTAGCACTTGCACTACTTTATGTCTGCAGTGACAGAGCGAAACTCCCGAGGGTATAAGGAAAGTGCCAGAAAAGGTGACCGATGATCGACGAGGCAGTACACACCATTGATACTCCGAGCCAGGCATAGTTCTCACGGAGGAATGAATTTTTAACTCACACAGGGCACTTTGTCGTATTTTATTCTCACTGGTTATCCATCCTAGACCTTGAGCGACTGGTGTTGCGACCATGACCCAAACATTGTGTGTTGTGATAGTAACGTTCCATTCGTCATCCACACTAACTTTAAAGTACTGTGGATTCATACTCCTCAGCATTCCTTCTACAATGTCCAAGGCTGTTTGATATCTTCCTACAGGTAAGGTCACTGGGTATACTTTTTGGGTACCAAATTTTCTGAAGAGAAGATGTGGATGATCACATTCCTGAGGCACTTCAAACCAGGAAAACGGAAAAATTACATGATGAAGTCCAACCTCCCAATCTTCTTCATCTTTTAAATGGATCTGTCGAGGTAACGCTACGCGGTAAAATGATTCATTATTGGTTGGGAACAAATTGCTGTTGGCATTACTTGGTAGTGTTACGTAAAAGTCATCATCTTGAATCATGGTCGTTGAAGGGAAACCAATTGACTCGCAGGCAACCAGCTATCGTATGATTTGGGCCACCCCTTCCAATGCACTAACACTTCTTTCTTTCTTCCTTTTCCTCTCCTTTTCAGAATTTTCTCAATGCGGAACAGATGATTGGATTTCTCGACTACTCTCTGTAACTCGGTTTCATAAAATGTTCCTTGAATCAAGTCACCGTTTGCCTCCTTCAAGCGATACACGGGTGGATTTCGTGGTAGCCTCTGTGCAATTGTAAAGGTTTCTTCGGTCCAAGACGGTAGGTATCCTTTCTCAAAGACTTTCTTGTACTTACTGATCTTGACTTGATCACCCACGTTGAATTTATACTTTTTGGATGGAGTCTGCTTGCTATACAAGGTTCTCCATGCGTCTTGAGCATTAAAAACAGTCACATCGGCGGGTTTCATTTTTATGCTCCGATGTACACTCCGATTGTAGTTATCATTGACCAAACTATCGAGCTTATCTAAGTAATGGTAGGAACTGCTGGTGGTAAACATCCTCCACATTAGCTGCTTTAAAGTTCGGTTAAATCTCTCTACGATTTGGGCTTTTGTCTCGTTGTACGTTACAAAATGACGGATACCATGCTGCTTGAGAAATGTTTGGAATGTTTTATTTTTGAACTCAGTGCCTGCATCAGATTGTAACACTTCAGGTTTCCGTCCTTGTTTAAATATTTTTGTAAAGGCGGCAACCAATGTAGATCCTGTTTTTGTTTTTATGGCCACTGCCCATGCATGCTTGGATAGAACATCTATACATGTGAGTATGTACTTATGCCCACGATTCCATCGGCTCAGACTTGTTAAATCGCAAAGATCACACTGCCATTGTTCGTCTAGACCGTTGACAAACACTTTGTTGCGAGGAAACTTTTTGCGGGCTGGTTTATGAAGGGTGTAGCCAGGTTGTTCCTGTAACCAGTGAATTACTTCTGATCGTTTTAGTCCATAGTGACGCGCTGCTCGATACAGCTTTTCTACACCACCCAAAGCCGAAGGACGGTCCCGTTCATAGTACAGTTTCTCTAAAAGTTGATAGATTTTCTTCTGAAGATTCTTCTTGTTCACGGTCTTGTTGTTCTTCTTCTTCGTCAGAGGCATCGCTGTAATCGATGTGCACTTGACTATCGCAACAGACAACTAAACAACACATCCTCTGACACATTTCTTTAAACGATAAGTTAGGAACAGGCGTCTGACACAACCGACTTGTGAAGTTGCCCATGGTTGTAGTGTAAATGATGACAAGATGTTTTTCACCACAAATTTATAACCTGTCCAAGCATCCACCAGGTAGAAGGATAATGGTCTGGATAAGCAGCATACAATACTTTGTGAAGTTCATATTGTTCACTAAGAGTCACGTTACAGTGTTCCATATAGGCATAAAAGCATATTCCCTCAGAAGTTCCAACCATGGTTTAGACGATTTATCCGGTAAACTGCTAGTCGATACAAGCGATTTGGCGCACTCACGTACCAAGTAAAAATGCAATGTGTTCATATTGGTTGCAAGTTTGCAATGGTAAAGTTGTCGGCCTCCAACCTCCCCTTATAGCCAACCCTAACCTCATTCACCTTAAAATAATTCAGTGGTATCCATAGGGAATTGTATTGAAACCATGTACAACCCGTTTATCATAAACTAGGTTGTATTTCTTTTTCAATTTGACTGTGTGTATTGTTTTTGTTTTCGCGTCACGTTTGATAAAGTGTGGATTTTCTAAGTAGATTGGCTCCCCATTTGGGTTGCAGATTTGAGAACACATGGCTGCAAAGTTGAGGTTTTGAGATCCACGGTAGTTAAGAGTGAATCCTCTGACTTGCAGACGGTTTTCCCATTTTTTGTCTGGTAAGAATAGTTCTTTGGCCCTCCAGAGACAAAAGTAGTGATGTAGTCATCCTCGTCAAGTTCGTTAGTGAGCTCTCCTAAATAGTCACCCAGAGGAGGATTCCATTCGTCAGGTTTACTTGTGTAGATTATAGAATCGGTATCGAAATACAGAACTCGTTGCTGAAGAAGTTCTAGGACAGAGTAAAGTTTAAGTCTGGCATGGGCTGTTGTGAAAGTGGCAATCACCACATTGGTTTTGTCAGAGGTGGAAACAAATCCATCTCCTTGAGTGTAATAAACTTCTATACAATCATCATTGACAAACTGAATATTTTTGACTTGTGTTGATTGGCAGGTGAGAAGTCGGAAGTATCGTTCTCCATCTTTGACAAGCTCCACTTGAGGCATGTTGTCACGTTGTCCGAATTTTCCCCAGAATGAATTTAACATGAGCTTTGCCAACGAGCGAAGGCCTGGATTCTTCTTTACCTTGGTGCGGTCCAGCTCTATGCCTTCCTTTCTTTCATATTCTTGAATGTACTGATTTTTCTGTTGTTCTGTTGCACACCAGGAGGGCCATCCACTCGCCTCTTGCTTGATCTTAAGAAAAGTGTCAATGTAACCTCTAAACAGCTCGGAAGACCTCCTAGAGAAATGCCACACCTCTACCATTCGAATCATGCGGTACCCCAAATCCAATGCTTTATTGACTTCTATAGAGCACCATGTCCCGGACAATACACGATCAACGTCACTGTGTTCACAGGGAGATTGTTGCAGGTTCTCTGCACATGTTTTGCATAGTGGGAACATCAATTTTCCTTGAGCTCTGTATGGGAGGATAGGATGAAACAGAGAAGTGGGAGGTAGGATGTCACACTTGATAAGACCAAAGAACTCACGGGTGATCGGTCGATTAACTCCTCACTTGTCAGAATTTCAGGATGGTCGATTGGAATTTCACAATACTTATTCGTCCAAGGGTACAAGGATGTGAAGTCAACATAATGAATTTTTTCACCTTCAGAAACTTTTTTGTGTAGACAAACAGCATTGGTTCTTCCACCGAAAAAAGCATGACGAGGTTCTAATGGTGTGTCAAAGTTCAAGTTTTGTACAAAGGCTTTCATATCGGGATTTATTTCCAGCTGTTGAAGAAATGCACATTCCCATTGAATCACGACATTGTAACCAAGGTTCTTCAAGCGTTCAATCTTACGAGTGGTACCTTCCTTGAGGTTTTCCATGGTGGTGCCGTTGATAGGGTTCAGCGTGTCGGGCATATAACACTTGTTACAACCGTGCCACATGCACCCCATAAACTCGTAGATGGTCTTCTTGAGAGGATCATAACCATCGACATAGCTACCATCAATGCGCTGTTCACCCCCATTTAAAGCGTGCAGAATGCGATCTCCCGTCTGTTGGTGAACCCATGCCAGCCATTTCAGGGCCATGACAGAATACCTTCGAGCTGGCTGGTACCCTTGAGGAGGGATGAGACCAATGGTATCTTCTTCTAAAAATTCTTGTCTAAAAACTCGGTTACAGGCGGAGGCGATTGTAACACAATACTTAAATGGGTCAAGGTGGCATGTTTCTTCCATAAGTTGTTTAAACTTCAAGCAGCATCTTCTGAGAATATCAACATCGCTACGACAGTATTCTTCTATTTCTTGCTCAAAATTAAACAAGTACTGTGCACTCTTTAACTCTTCATACCAAGCCAGGAACTCCTTTCTTTCTTTAGCACTCAGGCTGTCGGGATCATAGTCTTCAACAGGAGGAAGAGGGCCAACGTAAGTTTGATTTTCTTTCCGGTTGAAGAAATGAGGGAAGAAGCCTTTCTTTAGTTCTGTAAGACCAAAGGTTTTTGGCAAGGCTTTTAGGGGCATTGGTAGAAAATTAAGAGAATCGCGGAACTTGATTTCAGCTTCTTCCAGTTCCATGGACATAATCTTGGCTCCGTTCAATATTAACTTGGGTAGTAAGAGTTTTTTGTAAAAATGTTCACATAGTAAAAACCCATCATATCCTCTGAGATTATGGGCAATCGCAATAGCTCCTTGATGGGTACCGTCTAACAACCATGAAGTAAACTCTTCAACACAGTCATCGCCCTTGAATATTGTTTCAAACCCCGTTTCATCCTGCACAATGAGGAGATTCGCGATATGACGCTCTTCATCTTGTCTAGATTCAATGTCAAAGAATAAATATTCTTGATAATCATCGTTATCTCCCTCATCAGCCTCCTCTTCTTCTACCTCTTCGTCTAACATTTGCTCTGTGAGTCGCTGTCTCTTTTGTCTGCCTTTCTGCTGCTTGTCCTTTTTCTTCTTTTCTAGTTTTTCTTCATCAGACTCTATTGGTTTCATGTAACATCGGTGATTGCTGGGGTCGACAAACTTGTCGCAATTCCAGCACATCACTTCTCCACACATGTGGTCGTCAGGTCTTCTTACTCGGTGTGACATGACTTTGTTGCAATTTTTACACTTGTAAAATTTTTGACACACTGACTGGTTTTCTTTGTTGGGCTGGCAGTGGTTGGCATAACATTCGTCTCCGGCAAACATTCTATGGCATTGTCCACACTCTCGCCATGGAGCATTTTCAGTCACGCCTTGGCAACCTACTGTGAAACAACACTTGCACGCTTTGTTGCAGCGGTGGTCTTCTTTCCTATCATAACCCTTCTTACAATCAAGGCACCAGTGGTTTCTTCCGAGAAAGCTTGATACCGAAGTTATGACATCGTAGTGATTATTGCAAAGATACAAATAAATTTGTTTCTCTCTCTTGGGTCCTTCAAAGACAATGGCATTAAAGTGTTCAGCGGATAGGACAATGATCTGGTAATCGTCGATAACTTCCTGGAACTTCGTGACCTCTGGAAGGCCACAGAGACCCTCTGGAATGCTAGCCTTCTGATGTAGCTCTTTGGCCAAGATTCTTTGCCGTTGACGTCCCAAACGAATAGAGTTCCAGTCAGGATGTTTCTCTTGTCGAGCCATGTCTGTAACCAAAGCACGGGCAAGGCACAGCAAATCATTATTTCGAATTCGTATGACGCTCTTTTTGGTATCGAGAAACTTGGTCAATTTGAATCCATAATGTTTTCTTTTACGAGAGGCGACTCCACCCTGCGACATGCCTACGTGAACCAAATGAACCTGCATTCCGTCTTGTAGGTTGACGTTTTCATTTGACTGTAACACACGCTGCACCTCTCCCATGATTCGTTCAGCATTTAACTCGTGACGGGGCATAAATGGTAAGGAGATAGGGTAATCGAGCGATTTGCTTTGCAGAACAAAGCGGACGAGGTCATTGTCTGCCATTCCACTAGTCATGTCATTAACCATAGAGTCGAAAATATCCCCAAGCTGATCGATAAGGGGCACTCCCTTTGACTGCGGTTTCAAAGTGAGGTGATAATCGATGCCAGTGGTATTAAACTTGAGCACTTTTCGTCTGGTCATTTCACGAAGAGTATAGTGTTTGTGAGATTTCCATAAATTATTGCCAGCACCAAATTGATTCGATGCCATTAAACAGTCCTCATCTGCCAGCTATAATAATAACAAAATTACTGTAAGGGAGAGAAACAAGAGGGTTACTTACAGACTTGTAAAGCGGTGACGTAAAGAGAAGTTATTTACAGAGGAGTAAACAACTCATAAATTCAAAATGGCTGATGAATAATCAATTCAAAATGGCGGATGTCTGAACAATTCAAAATGGCGGATGTCTAATCAATTCAAAATGGCTGATGTCTAATCAATTCAAAATGGCTGGTGTCTAATCAATTCAAAATGGCGGATGTTTAATTATTTCAAAATGGCTGATGCCTAATCAATTCAAAATGGCGGATGTTTAATTATTTCAAAATGGCTGATGCCTAATCAATTCAAAATGGCGGATGCATTCAAAATGCTCGGAAAGATTTTAATTTTATATTGGAGCGCATTACAAAATAACGTGATCTAATTACTAACCTCATCGTCTAAAAGGTAAGTGTAGTCCCAAGTTTCCCTTGCATGCTCCATTTGCTTCTCTTCCCACTCTTCCACAGCCTGTATAAGTGTGTTGTCTGTGAAATCTTCGTTAGTTGCAAACGTGTCAAACTCTTCGCTCACCGTCGTGTTGGGAAACGAAGTCTGCTCATCTGACCTCAATTCTTCCAGAAACTGTAGCTCTTCGAATATCTCGGGGTGGGCAGATTCAAGATCATTTAGCGCTTCGGTCACAAGTTCAAAATTAAATTCATGTTGTAGTTGAGTGTCAGTAGACTCGAGTTCATTTAGGGCTTCTGGTTCCTTTTCAGACGAGCAGTCCTGGGACGGGTGGGCTTCAGGGGAAACTGTTAACTCATCAACGAGCTCAGACAGCCAATGTGTAGAGGCGTTTGCACGAACACAGAGTCTTTCTTGCATTTTTGCGATGTTCTTTTCCTCTTTAAATTGACTTTGTATCCAGCGGTCATGAAACGGGACCATTTGGTGCTGTTCTACTTGAGGAAAGAGGAACATACATTTTTCACGCCATAACTTGATGATTTCGATTTTATCCACGGACAAAATGGCGTCAAACACGTATCTATGTATTGGCTCGTTAGCAACACTCAAGTCATTAATTAGCTCGTTCAATCGATTAAACGCTTCTTGCTCGTAAACATTCCAAAAGGCATCAATAATATCTTGACGCCTTAAAAGCCGACATCTCTTTCTTTTGATATGATGCTCGTGAAGCTTTCTCTTTTGAAAGCGATTTTGACTTTGAAATTCTGAGCAACGGTTAACAATCTCGTGTTCTTCGACCAAAGTTGTACTTGGGATATCTTCGATACAACCATCGGTACTTCGTTCCTTGTCGAATTCAGCGCGCGACACTTCAGGGTTGAAATCCACTACTTTGTTTTCCATTTTAACTTGCTTTTGCTCTTCTGACTTTTGGAATGAAAAATTTATTGATTGTACCTCCTTTTATAATCGCTTTGCCATGAACCAAGGATCGAAAAACACCAATCATTTCTCCTTTTGCACAAAACAAATTGTTTTATTTGACCTTGAATGCTCTTTTTGCCAGAAAATACAAGCTGGCAACAAGCTAAACTCGTTGACTGTTTTGTTTTGGAGCCCTTGAATGTCCTTGATTGATAATGCAGTGACCTTCACTTAAGGATGATGCAATGACCTTCACTAATTATACAGTGATGTACCATCCAATCAGAATTAGTCTTATTTTAGATATTTTCCGAGAGGTCCGCAATTACAAGTGACCTCAGCAAACGTTCGACCTTGGAAAACGTTAGGATCAATTAGTATGCTTGCTAGATTAACTTAATTCTGATTGGATAGAAAACTGACGCTGTTTCCTCTAAGGGTAGTACTCAACCATTTTGTTTGAGGTAAAGCACCACTGTGCACACACTCACTTGAACCGAGTTTTAGACCACCGGAAATTTACATACTTTAAAGAAAATTATCATGGCAGACCTGGAAATGTCACGCGTCATCGTCAGAATAGTAAGTATAACATGTTGATAGTTTACTAAATCTAGTTTTCGTAACACTAAAGATTTCTTTGTCGTAAAGATGAGGTTGGAGTTTTATTATATCTAGTTTGCGTCCCTAAAAGTCTTTTACGTTTAAGTTTCCGTTGCCGCGTGGACGGTAGTTCAAAGAGACCATTTTAGTCGGAGCTAGTTAGTTTAAGGATACCGCGCGCTAATTCTTTTGGATCTTGGTCTGTTGGTCTTAAAGTCTGCTTCAAGAGTTCTGTTAAAAGTTGTTAAATTCAAGTCATAAAAGTTTACTTTATCTGGTTAACGTACCTAAAAGTTTACTCTATTGGCTCTTACGTGAAGTTTTGAGCTCTGTTTTGGACGAAAAATCAAAGAGGTTATTTGATTCGGCGCTAGTTAGTTTTAAAGAAACCGCACGCTTATTCTTTTGGATCTTAATGTGTTGGTCTTAAAGTCTGCGTGAAAAGTTCTGTTTTAAGTTCTCGCATTAAAACTTTCATAAAAGTTTACTTTATCTACTCTATTCGCTTTTACGTTATGTTTTGAACTCTGTTTAGACGCTAATTCAAAGAAGCCATTTGAGTCGGAGCTACTTAAATAGTTTAAGGATACCGCGCGTTAATTGTTTTTTATCTCGGTCTGTTGGTCTCAAAGTCTGCTTCAAGAGTTCTGTTAAAAGTTCTTTTAAATTAAATTTTTCATAAAAGTTTACTTTATCTGGTTTATCTGGCTTAAGGTCTACTCTATTCGCTCTTACGTGAAGTTTTGAACTCTGCTTGGACGCGAATTCAAAGAAGCCATTTGAGTCGGCGCTAGCTAGTTTAAAGAGACCGCGCGTTAATTGTTTTTTTATCTCGGTCTGTTGGTCTCAAAGTCTGCTTCAAGAGTTCTGTTAAAAGTTCTTTTAAATTCAATTTTTCATAAAAGTTTACTTTATACGGCTTACGTCCCTTAAAGTCTACGCTATTCGCTCTTACGTGAAGTTTTGAACTCTGTTCGGACGCTAATTCACTGAAGCCATTTGAGTCGGAGCTAGCTAGTTTAAAGAGACCGCGCGCTAATTGTTTTTAACTTTGTCTGTTGGTCTCAAAGTTTCCTTCAAGAGTTCTGTTTAAAGTTCTTACATTTAAGTTTTCATAAAAGTTTACTTTATCTAGTTTACTCTATTTGTCCTTAAGTTTAGTTTGGGACTCTGCGTGGACGCTAGTTCAAAGAACCCGGGTCTCTGGACTGTTTTGTAAGAGCAAAATGTTACAATTCACCACAGCATCTAGAACTGATCTCATTTCGTTTTCTTTACAGACTTTAGACACATGCTTCATTTGCCTAGATGAAGAATACAACATGCGAAGAACTTTATGCTGTGGGCAAACAGCTCACATGAGGTGTATTAGAAACTGGATCAGGACGCTCATTCCAAGCAGTGTGAGGTGCCCGGGCTGTCGGACCGATTACGCTTTTCCTTTATCACCCGAGGAAACGCATACCCTGGACAACTTCATGGCGGAGTGTAGGCAGGTTAGATTTATTTTCTGTAATTCTTGGAAAGCATGCGATAAAACAATTCAGACAATTCAAAATCAAATGCTCTAGTTTGCGTCCCTAAAAGTGTTTTACGTTTAAGTTTCCATTGGCGCGTGGACGCTAGTTCAAAGAGACCATTTGATTCGGCTTAGTTAGTTTAAAAATACCGCGCGCTAATACTTTCTGTCTCCCAGTGTCACATGAATAGGAGTTAAGTAATTAAAATGATCCAAGATAAATTTTCATTTATTAATTACATACTCTGCAAATGTTAATTGACATTTGTTTTCTTTCCAAAGTGCTGTCCTGTCCTTCATAGAGAGGAAATAAATGCAAACTGTGCGATCTGCCTTTACTACAGTCAGGACCGGCTGACGACCATTCAAAAGGTGGACCTAGCGTCCACCTTCAGAAAACTTGTAAATTGTCAATGCAGGCAAGAAAATCAGGTTTGCCGGCGCTGCCTAAGAAGAGTAGGCATAATCCAGCATTACATGACGGGAAATGTGGTTTTTTAAAATTCTCTCTTTTATTTTCGTAGTTGTTTTCATTTTCATTTTATATTTTCCATTATTTATTTTCTTTCCATTTGTATCGATTTCTAAAACATGTTGATTTATATACCTTTTTCAGCCTTCTCAAATTTGATTTTTTTATTAGCCCTTTAAGAAAATGATGTAAATAGTTTTCGAATATTCATGTTCAAACATCTTGGTGTAAATAAAATAGTTTTCTATCTATCTTTATTTTAGCCTTCTTGAACTTGCTCGTTTTCATTTATAAACCTTTTAGAAATTAATGTTAATTGTTTTCAAATATTCATTTTTCAAAACATTGATGTAAATATATAGTTTTCTATAGAACTACCTTTTTCAACTTTGTTTTTGTTTAATATTATATTATTGTAAATAAATAAATAGCTAAACAGTTTTCATGATCCATCTATTATGTCTTTATTGTTTTGGTGAGACCACTTTTAATTTTCCAGTACCATGGTATAAACGGTTCATTCATCCAGTCTGCCACAAATTGCTGATAGATTATAGTCTTAAGCCAGTCTTCCCATAGTACTTGCGACTTCAAAATATATTGTAATTGGCGCAGAAATTTCTTCTCGTTCATAAAGTAGAATATGGGTACCATCAATTCACCAACCGCGAATTCCATTCCATCTTCTTCGCAAGCTATCTCTACTGTACGGCGGGCTGTAGTGTTGATGCACATTTGATCCCAAAGTTCATTTAACAAGGTAATTACTTTATCTT
>OZ026596.1:6918109-6950609 GCA_964020085.1 Micromussa lordhowensis | reverse complement strand
AGAGCAGTTTAGTAACAGCAACCGATAAAAATCGGTTATAAATCCACGGTTATCCGTCAGAAGCAGAGTGGCGCAGTGGAAGCGTGCTGGGCCCATAACCCAGAAGTCCGAGGATCAAAACCTCGCTCTGCTAATTTTTTATTTTTATTTTTTTCACTCTTACGAACAGTGTTTGCTTTTAATTTCTTGACATCAGCTAGAAAGTGGTAACTTTTTACGACAGTCACAACTGTATAAGCCAGGATAGTCACTAAGTGCCTGAAAAAGCAAAAAGCCAAGTTCCGACAAGCTCACTAAAGCATAATGTAATTACGATTCCTTTCAAAAGCCTATCTAAAAACTGAAATTCTTTGAAAACAGAATCTTTTTCAAATACCAGGAAGATAAGTGGTTAAAAGAGTTGTGTTTTTTGCATGATTCCCATGTAAATGTTCGACTTTTTCAAGATAGCGAGGAGACCTACAGCTATTTTATCTCAGTTCACAGAAGAATAAAAAGAGAACCTTTAATTCAACGTAGTCGGCAGGATTCGAACATGCGCGGGGAGACCCCAATGGATTTCAAGTCCATCGCCTTCACCACTCGGCCACGACTACCCTGATAAACAAATCGCAAGTAAAAAATTCATAAGTCAGTCACGAGTCTGATCTCTGATCTACGGATTTGCTGGGGAGAACGGGCCTCCTAAATGATCATTTAGAAGAGAAGCGAGCAAAGGAATTCCATGTGCGAATAGAGCAGTTTAGTAACAGCAACCGATGAAAAGCCGTTATAATACCACAGTTATCCGTCAGCAGCACAGTGGCGCATTGGAAGCGTGCTGGGCCCATAACCCAGAGGTCCGAGGATCAAAACCTCGCTCTGCTAACAATTTTATTTGCATTCTTTTTTCTTGCAGTTAGACCCCATAAATACTATTCAAAAGTAATTTAGTTTAGGAAATCACACAAAGATCTTTGGTAGGGATAATATGAGCTTTCTCTTTTTCAGCTTTTCTTGTAGAAATAACTAATAAGTACTATAATTTATGTACGTAAATGAACAAATTGCAGACTAAGATAATACCATTGCTGAGAGGGTTATTATTAAGTTGAGTTTTAATATCATTTCGATACATGTCATCCGTGAGCAGAGTGGCGCAGTGGAAGCGTGCTGGGCCCATAACCCAGAGGTCCGAGGATCAAAACCTCGCTCTGCTAACGCATTTGTATTTCTTATTCTTTTTTCTCTTAGTCATATGTTGTAAATGATATTCAAAGGAAGTCTTTAGAATTGCAGTGAAGATTCCTTAGGGGGGATAATGTGACCTTTCTGTTTTTTTTTTTACTTAAAAGAATGTTTAAAGACGTGTTTCGTGTTATTTTTACCATTTTCCACCAAATCAAATTAAAGAAATTTTCGAAGCAACCGGCGACCAGCGCGGGAAAACGCACGCAATTTGTCGATCGGTAATGCCTTGCGTACTAAGTTTTTGACACAATATCCCTTCAGCATTAAAAGATGGAAAAATTGTAGTCAGGAGATGTCATAAGCTCTATCAAAAAAAGGTTTGCTGCCACTGACTCTTGATATTTTGATATCTCTTCAGCATTTTTCTATTAAAATAAGAATTTTTAAATGATTTTGTATGTTACTAAATCAAGCGCGTTGTCATGTTTTAGGCCTTTAAACTTTCGTTTGAGGAAGAAACGGTATTATTTGATTGCGATCAAACTTCCTTGTTGTCAATAAAGGATCTTTTCGAAACATTTACTCTTCATAACCAAAAAAGAAGAGAACAGCTCTTCGTAGAAGGTAGGATTCGAAGGTGCGCAGGAGGACCCCAATGGATTTCTAGCCCATCACCTTAACAAATCGGCCACGACTATCTACCTAACTGTGCTAAAAGTTTGTTATTTTTATCAGGCTTTAATTTCACAACGGCCTAAGTTGCGTATATAACTGCGATGATGAACCATGTCTTTATATCTTTCTCCGCAGTCCAAATATACGGTATTTCATATATTCACATTCTACACTATCTACGGGTATATCACGAAGTAACAACATAACAAGCGCTCAGTTAGCTTGATAGCTCGGTGGGAAGAGCGCTGTACCGGTATGGCAGAGGTCAAGGGTTCGAATCCCGTTCAGGCATGAAGTCTTTTTTAGGCTTTAGACTAGGTTTACAGTGGAGGAAATTCTTCCGGATTCGTGACGAATTATCGACGCAAACAATGTTGACGTCCTTCATACGTAATCGGAGATCACGATGGCACGTTTGAAAACCTGGGCGATTCTGGATAGAACCTCGCCAAATGACAGGTCGGACTACATGATTGGCAACAACGTGGTAGGCGAGTGAAAAGAAATTTTCAGACTGTCTCAACCTACCCCTACTTTTTTGGCGGTAGGTTTCTTCTCGTTGTCGAGGCAACAAACTGCTTGTTAACCATTTCATCGTGAATGTTCCCGGAATTGAAGTAGTGTGAAAACGCTTAGGAATCTGAATATCCTTTCAGTGTAAACACCAACGAATCCGAATACTCTGAAATTGATGAATCCAGAAACAATTACGAATCCGAAAAAATCTCGTTTAGTGTAAACGTAGTCTTAATTTCACAACTGCTTAAGTTGTGTATATGACTGCAATGATTAATCCTGTGTTTAAATTTTACATAAATATTGTTAGTAAATAAACCAACTAGAGAATATTCTAAAGCTTTCTTTTCTAAGTGTCCATATCATCAAAATTTTTATTTTCCCATCTGATTCTATGTTTCATGCAATGAACTTCTGCGAAAACGTTTTTTCGATTTTGATAAAAAGCAATTTTTTTTATGAAGTTTTAAAAACCTGAAAGTCGTATTTTCTTGCGGTTGACCCGTGCCGCTGATCACAGCATCGACATGCTCAGAATTGTGGCGTAGATTAAGTAACGTGTGATTTCAGGCTTGACTTATCTCACTTGTTTTATCTCTGTAAATTTAGCTTCGTAGTCCATGCAAAATGCTCCTTTCCAGCATTTTGTATGAGCTACTAACTTACATTTATAGAGGTAAAACAAGCGAGATGAGTTAAGCCTGAAGTCACGTGTTCCTTTAATCTACGTCACAACTCATTCAAAACGAAGGGAAGACTGGTGCGAACCATGGACCAAAATGGCGGCAAATTTGAACGATTTTAAAAGTTCTAAAAAAGATTGCATTTTATCCAAATCGAATTTTACTTTCACAGTAGTTCATTGGGTGATATATAGAATCAGATAAGAAAATAAAAAATTTGACGACATGGGCACTTTAACAATTTGACTATGAGCCCGAGTTTTAGTTTTAGTCAACGAGGCCGCGCCGAGTTGAATATCGCTCATAGAAAACGAGGGCGAGTATTCTAATTGCTTTAGTATAAGTTTACAATAGTCTCATTGCATAAAAATGTAAAGTAACGCTTGGGAAAAATTGTTTTATTGTGTTTACATCAGCAATACAAAGGTTTCAAACACTGCGCGTGATGTGTGAAAAATCAAATTTGATTTTTGGCCAAAACCTTAGTCCCCGGATCATCATTCGGAGTAGTTTCGGTCACTTATGGCCAAAACCACAGGCGGCGGGTCAATCGTTCAAAGTAGTTTCAATCACTTATGACTTTTGGCCCAAAAAAAAAGGCCGCGGATCATCGTTCGGAGCAGTTTAGGTCACTTATGATTTTTGGGCAAAACCAAAGGCCGCGGATCTATTTACATCAATATTGTTAGTAAATAAACCAACTAGAAAACATTCTAAAGCTTTCTTTTTTATTTAACAATAAATATTGTTTGACTATGAGCTCAAATTTTCCACGAGTAGATAGTCAACAAGGCGCTGCCAAGATGAATATTGCTCATAGAAAACGAGGGCGAGTATTCTAATTGTTTTAGTATAAATTTACAATGGTCTCATTGCATAAAAATGTAAAGTAACGCTTAGAAAAATTATTTTCTTGTTTTTACATCAGCATGTTAAACGTTTCAAACACCTCGCGTGATGTGCGAATAATCAAATTTGATTTTTGGCCAAAACCGTAGTCACCCCATCATCATTCGGAGTAGTTTCGGTCACTTATGATTCCTGGCCAAAACCAAATGCCGCGGATCATCGTTCGGAGTAGTTTCAATCACTTATGATTTCTGGCCAAAACCAAAGGCCGCGGGTCATCGTTCGGGGCAGTTTAGGTCACTTATGATTTTTGGCCAAAAACAAAGGCAGCGGGTCATCATTCGGAGTAGTTTCAATCGCCTATGATTTTTGTGCAAAACTGAAGGCCGAGGGTCATTGTTCGGGGTAGTTTCGATAACTTATGATTTTTGGCCAAAACCAAAGGCCATGGGTCATCATTCGGAGTAGTTTCGATAACTTATGATTTCTGGCCAAATCCACAGGCCACAGGCCATCGTTTGAAGTAGTTTCAATCACTAATGATTTTTGGTCAAAACCAAAGGCTGCGGGTCATCATTCGGAGTAGTTTCAATCACTTGCGATTTTTGGCCAAAGCCAAAGACCGCGGGTAATATTTTGGTGTAGTTTCAATCACTTATCATTTTTGGTCAAAGCCAAAAGCGCAGGCCACTTGTCAGGCTTCAGAGTAGTTTCGGTCACTTATGATTTTTGGCCAAAAGCGCAGGCCACTGCTAGGCTACGCAGTAGTTTCTGTCACTTATGATTTTTGACCAAATGCGCAGGCCGCGAGTCAGTCTTCGGAGTAGTTTAGGTCACTTATGATTTTTGGCGAAAAGCGCAGACCGCGGGTC
Source organism: Micromussa lordhowensis (assembly GCA_964020085.1). Taxonomy (NCBI): domain Eukaryota; kingdom Metazoa; phylum Cnidaria; class Anthozoa; order Scleractinia; family Lobophylliidae; genus Micromussa; species Micromussa lordhowensis. Next base: position 6,945,844 of record OZ026596.1, on the reverse strand, counting down.
AGGCTTCTTAGCAGTTTCGGTTACTTATGATTTTTTGCCAAAACCGTAGGCCGCGGGTCATCGTTCAGAGTAGTTTCAATTACTTATGATTTTTGCCCAAAGACAAAGGCCTCGGGTCATCGTTCGGAGTAGTGTCAATCCCTTGTGATTTTGGGTCAAAACTATAGGCCGTGCGTCATCGTGCGGAGTAGGTTCAATCACTTCTTGTTCTTGGCCACAGTCATTCTTCGGAGTAGTTTCAATCACTTATGATTTTTGGAAAAAAGCGAAGGGCACGGATCAGGCTTCGGAGTAGTTTCGCTTACTGATGATTTTTGGCCAAACGCGCAGGCCGCGGGTCAGGCTTCGCATTAGTTTCGGTCACTTAATCTTTTTGGCCAAATGCGCAGGCTGCGGGTCAGGCTTCAGAGTAGTTTCATTCACTTATGATTTTTGGCCAAAAGCGCAGGCTGCGGGTGAGGCTTCAGAGTAGTTTCAGTAATTTATGATTTTTGCCCAAAAGTGCAGGCCGCAGGTCAAGCTTCGGAGTAGTTTCGGACAGTTCCGATTTTTGGCCAAACGCGCAGGCCGCGGGTCAGGCTTCGCATTAGTTTCGGTCACTTAACCTTTTTGGCCAAATGCGCAGGCTGCGGGTCAGGCTTCGGAGTAATTTCAGTCACTTATGATTCTTGGCCAAAAGCGCAGGCCGCGGGTCAGGCTTTGGAGTAGTTTCAGTGACTTTGATTTTTGGTCAAAAGCGCAGGCCGCGGGTCAGGATTCGAAGTAGTTTTGGTCACTTATGATTTTTGGCCAAAAGCGCAGGCCGCGGGTCAGGCTTTGGAGTAGTTTCCGTCAATTATGATTGTTGGCCAAAAACGCATGCCGCGGCGCAGGCTTCGTAGGAGTTTCGTTCACCTATGATTTTTGCTTAAAAGTGCAGGCCGCGGGTTAGCCTTTGAAGTAGTTTCGGTCACTTATGATTTTTGGCCAAAAGCGCAGGCCGCGGGCCAGGCTTCGCAGTAGTTTCGGTCACTTAACATTTTTGGCCAAATGCGAAGGCCGCAGGTCAGGCTTCGGAGTAGTTTCCGTCACTTAACATTTTTGGCCAAAAACGCAGGCCGAGGGTCAGGCTTCGGAGTAGTTTTGGTCAGGTATGATTTGTGGCCAAAGGCGCAGGCCGCAGGTCAGTCTTAAAAGTAGTTTTGGTCACTGATGATTTTTGGCCCAATGCGCAGGCCGCAGGTCAGGCTTCGGAGTAGTTTCGTTCACTTATGATTTTTGGCCAAAAGCACAGGGCGCTGGTCAGTCTTTGGAGTAGTTTCTGTCACTTATGATTGTTGGCCAAAAGTGCAGGCCGCGGGTCATTCTTCGTTGCAGTTTCTGTCACTTATGATTTTTGGCCAAAAGCGCAGGCCGCTCGTCAGGCTTTGAAGTAGTTTCGGTCACTTATGATTTTTAGCCAAAAGCGCAGGCCGCCGTCAGGCTTCGCAGTAGTTTCGGTCACTTATGATTTTTGGCCAAAAGGAGAGGCCGTGGGTCAGGCTTCGGAGTAGTTTTGCTCACTTAACATTTTTGCCCAAAGGCGCAGACCGCGTGTCAGGCTTCGCAGTAGCTTCTGGTCACTTATGATTTTTGGCCAAAAGCACAGGCTTCGGAGTAGTTTTGCTCACTTAACATTTTTGCCCAAAGGCGCAGACCGCGTGTCAGGCTTTGCAGTAGCTTCTGGTCACTTATTATTTTTGGCCAAAAGCACAGGCCGCGGGTCAGCCTAAGGAGTAGTTTCGGTCACTTATGATTTTTGGACAACAGCGCAGGCCGCGGGTCAGGCTTCGGAGTAGTTACGGTCACTTATGATATTTTACCAAAGTCGCAGGCTGGCTCCAGAGTAGTGGCCAAAGGCGCAGGCCGCAGGTCAGTCTTAAAAGTAGTTTTGGTCACTGATGATTTTTGGCCCAATGCGCAGGCCGCAGGTCAGGCTTCGGAGTAGTTTCGTTCACTTATGATTTTTGGCCAAAAGCACAGGGCGCTGGTCAGTCTTTGGAGTAGTTTCTGTCACTTATGATTGTTGGCCAAAAGTGCAGGCCGCGGGTTATTCTTCGTTGCAGTTTCTGTCACTTATGATTTTTGGCCAAAAGCGCAGGCCGCTCGTCAGGCTTTGAAGTAGTTTCGGTCACTTATGATTTTTAGCCAAAAGCGCAGGCCGCCGTCAGGCTTCGCAGTAGTTTCGGTCACTTATGATTTTTGGCCAAAAGGAGAGGCCGTGGGTCAGGCTTCGGAGTAGTTTTGCTCACTTAACATTTTTGCCCAAAGGCGCAGACCGCGTGTCAGGCTTCGCAGTAGCTTCTGGTCACTTATGATTTTTGGCCAAAAGCACAGGCCGCGGGTCAGCCTAAGGAGTAGTTTCGGTCACTTATGATTTTTGGACAACAGTGCAGGCCGCGGATCAGGCTTTGGAGTTGTTTCATTCACTTATAATTTTTGGGCCAAAAGCGCAGGCCGCGGGTCAGCCTAAGGAGTAGTTTCGGTCACTTATGATTTTTGGACAACAGCGCAGGCCGCGGGTCAGGCTTCGGAGTAGTTACGGTCACTTATGATATTTTACCAAAGTCGCAGGCTGGCTCCAGAGTAGTGGCCAAAGGCGCAGGCCGCAGGTCAGTCTTAAAAGTAGTTTTGGTCACTGATGATTTTTGGCCCAATGCGCAGGCCGCAGGTCAGGCTTCGGAGTAGTTTCGTTCACTTATGATTTTTGGCCAAAAGCACAGGGCGCTGGTCAGTCTTTGGAGTAGTTTCTGTCACTTATGATTGTTGGCCAAAAGTGCAGGCCGCGGGTTATTCTTCGTTGCAGTTTCTGTCACTTATGATTTTTGGCCAAAAGCGCAGGCCGCTCGTCAGGCTTTGAAGTAGTTTCGGTCACTTATGATTTTTAGCCAAAAGCGCAGGCCGCCGTCAGGCTTCGCAGTAGTTTCGGTCACTTATGATTTTTGGCCAAAAGGAGAGGCCGTGGGTCAGGCTTCGGAGTAGTTTTGCTCACTTAACATTTTTGCCCAAAGGCGCAGACCGCGTGTCAGGCTTCGCAGTAGCTTCTGGTCACTTATGATTTTTGGCCAAAAGCACAGGCCGCGGGTCAGCCTAAGGAGTAGTTTCGGTCACTTATGATTTTTGGACAACAGTGCAGGCCGCGGATCAGGCTTTGGAGTTGTTTCATTCACTTATAATTTTTGGGCCAAAAGCGCAGGCCGCGGGTCAGGCTTCGGAGTAGTTACGGTCACTTATGATATTTTACCAAAGTCGCAGGCCGTGGGTCTGGCTCCAGAGTAGTTTATTATTGTAAGTGGGCTGTTGGATATTTTTCATAGAAACGGTGAGGTACAAACTTTTTACCATTATTTGAAAGAAATTTCCCTTAGATTTCTTCAAAGACAATCAGACTAGACTTTCTCGATTTCTACGGGGTGAGTTTGACCTTGAGCCTTATCAACTAGTATCAAGACAAGAGTCTTTATAAATTGAAGAAATCTTCCACACAGCCTCTGAAAGTTTTCTTGTTTTTCTGTTAGGGCTCCTACATTTAAGTGTTAAAACTACATCACACAGTTGGACAAAGTGTGATGCAGGCCAGTAGGGAGGGGGGTGCGATGGGTGCGCCCGCACCCCCCCCCCCCCCCGCAGACTGCTGAGGTCCACTTTTTTGTTAAAAAAATAAATAGTAAAAAAAAAATAATAGTGTTGTTTTGTTTGCCAAGATGCACCCAAGGAGGCTTGAGCTTGGCACACTTCTGAAAGATCGTGATGATCAGCAGCCAGCCGAGTGAACAATACGGATTTACAACTTTATTTCTATTTTTGTTATTTTTAAATAGTGACATTGGCATTGTTATTCTCTACATTGTAAAATACATACGTAAAGCATTCTCTTTGCCAAAAAAAATCAATTTTGAAGTTCAAAATTAGACAAATATCCACGTTTTTAGGTTCGCTTTTAGCGACCTATATTGCTATCATACTGACCTTCAAAACGCACGAAATGCAGTCTCAGACAACTTAATTTTCAAAATTTCCAGGGGGGGCATGCCCCCGGATCCCCCTAGTAAAGAGCGCCTCCAGCGCTCGTTGGTCCGTATAATCAAATAATCGCACCCACCCGTAAAAAATCCTGGCTACGGGCCTGTGATGCTGTTTTTTTAACACTACACATTCCTCTGGTAAGCATCAACGACTTGGGAATTTTCTCAGTGAAAATTATTCGTAAAGAGTATTACAATAAAGATGTATAAAGAAAAACGCTGAAGGAGACTTCTTCACTTGTTCAGCAACTGTTCTTTTATATCTTCTCTCTGCTGTAGCCAGCAATCAACTAACAAACTCGAACCAAAACGGACGTTTAAGTTCGCTCGCATTGTTATTGGTCAATTCGTGAATTCTTCGGAATGAATGAGAACAGTGGTTTCTTTGATAGCCGAATATATGCTTCAAACGCAAGGTAGAAGCAAGGAAATAATCAGTTTAACCGAGGGCTAGTGTGAGTCTTTAACCCAGAACTAAATTTTGAACTTAAGATTATGGTATCAACCACAGCTAAGTTAGTATATATCAGATGAATAGCCCACTGGCTTTCGCATAAACTTATCCCTCGGACGTAGCAATTTAAATGTGTCAATGTATGTCTATCATTTTCGACGTCGCAATGGCAATGACAAATTCCAGGTAGGTTTGGCCAAAAATCAACTTTTTTGACACCTTTCTGTATTTTCTCCAGTTTTTCATCAAATTACAGAAATTCACGAATTTGTACACTGTATAAGCATTCTGGCTTGATTTTGCATTAATTTCCGTTATTTCTTGACCTGTTAAAGATAACAGTAAAATCCAAGATGGTGGATCTACGACGCCGATCACATGGAGTCATTTGACGTCATAAGCAACAGAAATGGTATCATCTTGAAGAGCTAGCTCAGGGCTATCTAATCAATGTAAATCTTAACAGAACAAAACCCCGGAGGGGGCGTTCCATCTACTTTACGTACTCTGGACTCTAGGCGTAACCCTCGTAGAAAACGTTTTTAAATTCCCGCGATGTAGTGTAGCTTAGCCTGGAGCAAACCACGACGACAATAAACACCACCAAACCAAAGATTTAATCAGCGAAAATAATGGCTGTATAAGTGTGTTCAGTGAACCTTTGTATCGTAGCCGTTCTCTGCAATACAACAACGCAAAATGACCGCGTTCTACGTAGTCCGGAGAACGCGAACGACAAGTCGAACTGCTAATTTTTTCGTATTTCCATTCGGAATTGAACGCCGTCATTACATATTTAACCCGAGCGAGGCTTTAGAGCCATGAGCATCCTAGACAAATCCAAAAAATTACAAAAATCGTAGGAAATGTTTATAAAAATTCAGTTTTACAAGGCGTCGTCCTTAACGTCGCCGTCATCATTGTTAAGCTTCCTATTTGCATCTTGGCTGCGCGGAAGGTCGATACAGTTTTTTTGACATGAGGCCTTCCATTCCAAGCGGCTACCTTGTGCTTTGCTCATGTTTTATTACAGACACAATCGGACGCAGATGAGAGTATGGTGTAAAAACCGTAAACAATCACATAAATTGCGGCTCTTTGTCAAGGTTCTTATTTACTCAGCGATAAAGTTGTTAAGCGTTTCGATCGGAAGTTTGGGGTCTTTCTGCAGGTACCGGAGCACAGATTACTTAATCTTACGTAAAACAAAAGAAATAAAAGACAGGAAACAAAACAACTCCAAATAAAGACTAATCCCAAGTGACCCAAAATACAAATCTTTCCGGTACCTGCAGATGTATCGGAAGTTTGGCCGTCCTGTTAAAACAATCCCGTTTAGCTTAATCCGTCAAAGCAATACCTTTTCACCTTCCCCATAACTACACGCTGTCGACGAATTTGAACTACCCTTTCACTGCAACATGTAATATTAGATGGAAGAGAGAACCGTAAAGGAAATTTAATCCGGCTACTGTAACTCAAGACACGAAAGGTGAACGTGAATATTATCTGACTGTATGTAAAGCATAAATTACGTAGACGTTACAGAACTTAGGCGTGCGTATAAAGAATGCTTGCCAAATTAGCATATTCTAACGCAAGGTATGTCCACCATAGTCAAATCGAGCCGGTTTTTCCAGTTTGGCTATGACGTCAATGCTTTCTCATTGGCTCACAGCCAGCCTTTTGTTCTTTCGCTTTATAAGTGCGACACCACCCGGATGGTTGGGCGGCTAGTTAACTCCACAGCAGTATAAACATCTCTCTTGATCTCTTTGCATATATACTGAACTAATATGCCTCTGCCCTCCCCCAACACATCCCCCAATATCCCCCATTTAGTTCTTGTTTTCAACTGAGTTACAGTAGCCGGATTAAATTTAGTTTACGGTTCTCTCTGCCATCTAATATTTCATGTTGCGGATAAAACATATACCGTCCACGAATGGTTACTAACGAAAACAACTTCCAGTGCCTCACTACAGAGAGCATTCTTTGTCTCCGCAATGTTTAGATATGAAGTCAACTAAGTAGCGAGATCCCCGGGAACTGGAAACTATGGAGAGAGAAATAAGGTAATAGTTACTTGGTTTGAAGCGGGAAAGCCCACAGTATCAGTTCACCATGTTCAAGCACGCGATATGATGGCGATGGCCTTTAGCTTTTCAAAGCTTTAAGCTAAAAGGTATTGCTTTGACGGATTAAGGTAAACGAGCTTGTTCCAACAGGTCGGCCAAACTTCAGATACATCTGCAGGTACCGGAAAGCTTTGTATTTTGGGTCACTTGGGATTAGTCTTTATTTGGAGTTGTTTTGTTTCCTGTCTTTTATTTCTTTTGTTTTACGTAAGCTTACGTAATCTGTGCTCCGGTACCTGCAGAAAGATCCCAAACTTCCGATCGAAACGCTTAACAACTTTATCGCTGAGTTAATAAGAACCTTGACAAAGAGCTGCAATTTGTGATTGTTTACGGTTTCTACACGATACTCTCATCTGCGTCCGATTGTTCCTGGGATAAAACATGAGCAAAGCACAAGGTAGCCGCTTGGAAGGGAAGGCCTCATGTCAAAAAACTGTATCAACCTTCCGTGCAGCCAAGACACGAATAGGAAGCTTAACAATGATGACGGCGACGCCAAGGACAACTCCTTTTAAAACTGATTTTTTATATACATTTTCTACGATTTTTTTTTCCAATTTTTTGGATTTGTCTAGGATGCTCATGGCTCTAAAAGCCTCGCTCGGGTTAAATATGTAATGACGGCGTTCAATTGGGTGATGTAGCAGCTGTCGTAAGGTCTCACATGAGTGGCTCGATACCCTTAGGGTGAACAATACAACAAACAACAGAAACAATGCCCCTAGCCCTAAAACAAAAAAAACAGCTGCTACAAGGACCAAACAATAGCAGCTTACGAGAGCTGCTACACTTCTGGTTCAATTCCGAATGGAAATACGAAAATATTAGCAGCTCGACTTCTCGTTCGCGTTCTCCGGACTACGTAGACGCGGTCATTCTGCGTTGTTGTATTGCAGAGAACGGCTATGATACAAAGGTTCACTGAACACACTTATACAGCCATTATTTTGCTCATTAAATCTTTTGTTTGGTGGTGTTTATTGTCGTCGTAGTTTGCTCCAGACTAAGCCACACTACGCCGCAGGAATTTAAAAACGTTTTCTACGCGGGTTACGCCTAGGGTCCAGAGTACGTCAAGTAGATGGAACGCCCCCTCTGGGGTTTTGTTCTGTTAAGATTTACATTGATTAGATAGCCCTGAGCTTGCTCTACAAGATGATACCATTTCTGTTGCTTGTGACGTCAAATGACGTTAAATGACTCCATGTGATCGGCGTCTAAGAACCGCCATCTTGGATTTTACTGTTATCTTAAAAGGTCAAGAAATAACGGAGATTAATGCAAAATCAAGCCAGAATGCTTATGCAATGTACAAATTCGTAAATTTCTGCAATTCGATGAAAAACTGGAGAAATTACAGAAAGGTGTCAAAACAGTTGATTTTTGGCCAAACCTACCTGGAATTTGTGATTGCCATTGCGACGTCGAAAATGATAGACATACATTGACATATTACAATTTCTACGTCCGAGAGATAAGTTTATGCGGAAGCCAGTGGGCTATTCATCTGATATATACTACCTTAGCTGTGGTTGATGCCATAATCTTAAGTTCAAAATTTAGTTCTGGGTTAAAGACTAACACTAGCCCTCGGTTAAACTGATTATTTCCTTGCTTCTACCTTGCGTTTGAAGCATATATTCGGCTATCAAAGAAACCACTGATCTCATTTATTCCGAAGAATTCACGAATTGACCAATAACAATGCGAGCGAACTTAAACGTCCGTTTTGGTTCGAGTTTGTTAGTTGATTGCTGGCTACAGCAGAGAGAAGATATCAAAAAACAGTTGCTCAACAAGTGAAGAAGTCTCCTTCAGCTTTTTTCTTGTTACATCTGTCTTGTAATACTCTTTGCGATTAATTTGCGATGAGAAAATTCCCAAGTCGTTGATGCTTACCCGAGGAATGTGTAGTGTTAAAAAAACAGCATCACACTTTGTCCAACTGTGTGATGTAGTTTTAACACTAAAATGTAGCAGTCTTAACCGAAAAACAAGAAAACCTTCATACTGTATGGGAGATTTCTTCAATTTATAAAAACTCTTGTCTAGATACTAGTTGATGGGGCTCAAGATCAAACTCACCCCGTAGAAGTCGAAAAAGTCTAGTCTGATTGTCTTAGAAGAATTCTAACGGACATTTCTTTCAAATAATGGTAAAAAGTTTGTACCGCATCGTTTCTATGAAAAATATCCAACAGCCCCCTTACAATATTAAACTACTCCGAAGCCTGACCCGCGGCCTGCGCTTTTGGCCACAAATCATAAGTGGTCGAAACTACTCCGAAGACTGACCCGCGGCCTGCGCTTTTCACCAAAAGTCATAATTGACCGAAACTACTCTGCAGCCTGACCCTTGGCCTGTGCTTTTGGCCAAAAGTCGAAAGTGACCGAGCCTACGCCAAAGCCTGACCCGAGCCTTGCGTTTTTGGCGAAAAATCATAAGTGATCGAGACTTCTCCGAAGCCTGACCCGTGGCCTGCGCTTTTGGCCAAAATTCAAAGGTGACCTAAACTACTCCGAAGCGTGACCCGCGGCCTGCGCTTTTGGCCAAAAATCATAAGTGACCAAAACTACTCCGAAGCCTGACCCGTGCCCTGCACTTTTGGCGAAAAAGCAGGAGTGACCTAACCTACTCCAAAGCGTGACCCACGGCCTGCGCGTTTGGCCAAAAATCATAAGTGACAAAAACTACTCTGAAGGCTGACCCGCGGCCTGCGCTTTTGGCCAAAAATCATAAGTGACAAAAACTACTCTGAAGGCTGACCCGCGGCCTGTGCTTTTGGCCAAAAGTCGAAAGTGACCGAGCCTACGCCAAAGCCTGACCCGAGCCTTGCGTTTTTGGCGAAAAATCATAAGTGATCGAGACTTCTCCGAAGCCTGACCCGTGGCCTGCGCTTTTGGCCAAAATTCAAAGGTGACCTAAACTACTCCGAAGCGTGACCCGCGGCCTGCGCTTTTGGCCAAAAATCATAAGTGACCAAAACTACTCCGAAGCCTGACCCGTGCCCTGCACTTTTGGCGAAAAAGCAGGAGTGACCTAACCTACTCCAAAGCGTGACCCACGGCCTGCGCGTTTGGCCAAAAATCATAAGTGACAAAAACTACTCTGAAGGCTGACCCGCGGCCTGCGCTTTTGGCCAAAAATCATAAGTGACAAAAACTACTCTGAAGGCTGACCCGCGGCCTGCGCTTTTGGCCAAAAATCATCAGTGACCAAACCTACTCCGAAGCCTGACCCGCGGCTTGCGCTTTTGGCCAAAAATCATAAGTGACCAAAACTACTCCGAAGCCTGACCTGCAGCTTGCGCTTTTGGCCAAAAATCATAAGTGACCGAAACTACTCCGAAGCCTGACCTGCGGCCTGCGCTTTTGGCCAAAAATCATAAGGGACCGAATTTGCGCCGAAGCCTGACCTGCGGTCTGCGCTTTTGGCCAAAAATCATAAGTGACCGAACCTACGCCAAAGCCTTACCCGCGGCCTGCGCATTTGGCCAAAAATCATAAGGGACCGAATTTACGCCGAAGCTTGACCCGCGGCCTGGGCTTTTGGGTAAAAATCATAAGTGACCGAAACTACTCCGAAGCCTGACCCGCGGCCTGCGCTTTTGGCCAAAAATCACAAGTCACCGAAACTACTCCGTAGCCTGACCCGCGGTCTGCGCTTTTGGCCAAAAATCCTAAGTGACCGAAAGTACTCCGAACCATGACCCGCAGCCTGCGCTTTTGGCCAAAAATCTTAAGTGACAGAAACTACTTCGAAGCCTAACCTGCGGCCTGCGCTTTTGGCCAAAAATCACGAGTGACCGAAACTACTCCGAAGCCTGACCCGCGGTCTGCGTTTTTGGCCAAAAATCCTAAGTGACCGAAACTACTCCGAACAAGGACCCGCGGTCCTCGGTTTTGCACAAAAATCATGAGTGACCTATACTACTCTGAAGTTTGACCCGCAACCTTTTTTTTTGACCAAGAATCATAAGTGACCGAAACTACTCCGAATGATGACGGGGGCACTACAGTTTTGGCCAAAAATCAAGTTTGATTCTTCGCACATCACGCGCAGTGTTTGAAAGGTTTGAATTGCTGATGTAAAGACAAGAAAACAATTTTTCTAAGCATTTCTTTACATTTTTATGCATTGAGACCATTGTAAATTTCTACTAAAACAATTAGAATACTTGCCCTCGTTTTCTATGAGCAATATTCAACTCGGCTGCGTCTCGTTGACTATCTACTCATAGAAAACTCGGGCTCATAGTCAAATAATATTTATTGTTAAATAGAAAACAAAGCTTTAGAATATTCTCTAGTTGGTTTATTTACTAACAATATTTATGTAAATAGACCCGCGGCCTTTGGTTTTGGCCAAAAATCATTAGTGACCTAAACTGCTCCGAACGATGATCCTGGGCCTTTGGTTTCGGCCAAAAGTCATAAGTGATTGAAACTACTCTGAACGATTTACCCGCCGCCTGCGGTTTCGGCCAAAAATCATAAGTGACCGAAACTACTCCGAATGGTGATACGGGGATTAAGGTTTGGGCCAAAAATCAAATTTGATTTTTCGCACATCACGCCCAGTGTTTGAAACCTTTGTTTTGCTGATGTAAACACAATAAAACAATTTTTCCCAAGCGTTACTTTACATTTTTATGCAATGAGACTGTTGTAAATTTATACTTAAACAATTAGAATACTCGCCCTGGTTTTCTATGAGCGATATTCAACTCGGCGGAGCCTCGTTGACTATCTACTCTTAGAAAACTCGGGCTCATAGTCAAATTGTTAAAGAGAAAAGAAAGCTTTAGAATAATCGATAAAAGTGTTGTTTTTTGTCACTGACTTGTATATTACGGCAAGACGTTTCGGCTAACTCTTAAGCCTTCATTAGTTGAAAAAACCGCTTGATGTTACGCGCGATTTAAAAACTTTTAAATTGAAACGTTGCGCGTGCTGTATGCGCGTGACTCGAGAGAATTTAAGTACGTGCAAGGCACTTGTAGACTTCTAGGATGACCATGTGATCATTCCCAGCGTTCGGGTCTTTTACGGACATCCAAGCCTCCAGAAAAAGCCGCTGATGGTAATGCTCCTCATGACCGACAACTTCAACGTTTTCAAAATCCATATGATGATGATGCTCGTGAACATGGCACGCAAGTTTGGAGTTATGGTCGAACATCAGAACAGCCTTTTTGTGCTCAGAAACCCGCGTCTTCAGTGTTCTTTCGGTCTGGCCATAGTATACAAAATCGCATTGACTGCAATTGATTCTGTTCACTATTCCAGATGACGGACGGTCGGTTTCATCCTGCTGCTTGGGTCGAGGAAAAAGACTGTTGATGGTTCTCTGTGGCTGGTAGGAAACTCGCAAACTTTGTTGCTTTAGCACGCGACCAATTCTTTCGGAGACGCCCTTAACATACGGAAGTACTACATAACCATTCGTGGTAGGCTGAGATGGTTTTGTTGCCAGCGCTCTTTTGCATTCCTTGATAAAGCCGGACGGGTAATTGTTCTCTCGAAGCACCGCTTTTACTCTTTGCGCCTCCTCGCGTTTTCCTTTACTCATGGAGGGAATGTTTCTCGCGCGAAGGAGTAACGTGTTAACCACTGATCTTTTGTGGCACGAGGTGTGGTGGGAGAGAAAATCAAGGTGACGGTCTGTATGGATTGGTTTTCTGTAAACCTCCACTTGAATTGCCGTTCCGTGTCTGGACGTGATGGTGTCAAGGAAAGGTAAGCCATACCCGTTAAAGTCTTCAAGTTCCAAAGTGACCTGAATGTTAGCATTGATTGAGTTCAGATGTTGGTGAAAAGCGTCGACTTGATCCTTTTTTAGGCAAGAAAAGCTGTCGTCAACATAACGAAACCACCATTTGGGAGGATGAAGAGCTGCGGTGATGGCTGTCTCTTCTATTACTTCCATTACGAGGTCGGCCAACACAGGACAGATTGGGGAACCCATTGCACACCCAAAAATCTGCTTGTAATGGTGGCCATCATGTTTGAAATAGTTGTTAGTTAGCACAAATTCCAGAAGCTTCATCACGTTGGAAACAGACATGTTCGTACGTTCTGCTAGGTTTTGATCCTGTTGAAGCCTCTCTTTGGTGATGGTAAGTGCTAAATCCACCGGAATGGAGGTGAATAATGATTTCACATCAAATGACACCATAATTTCATCATCGGCAATAGAATATTGTTTGCGTTTGTGGACAAATTCAGAACTGTTTTTGACTGTGTAGGAATTCTTTCGTAATGGAGCCAAGATTGAAACAAGATGTTTAGATACAGCATACGTTGGACTGCCTATGCTGCTTGTAATCGGCCTGAGAGGTCTCTCAGGTTTGTGAATTTTGGGGAGGCCATAGAAAGATGCCGGTGTAGAATTATTGCAGTGAAGTTTTTTATAAAGGTTCGGACGAATTTGTGGGGTCGTTCCAGTGTTATCGACTTTGATTTTGAGCAAAAGTTTGTTTAGGTCTTTTTCAACCCTTGTTGTTGGATTTAACCTTTTGTCGGTTAACTGCGAATAAGTCTTGGTGTCATCTAGCAAAGTAGAAGCTTTTTCTTTGTACTCTTTGCTGTCCATCACAACCACTGATTTACTTTTATCAGCCGGAAGAATAGTTATGGTCTCATCCTTTCTCAGTTGTTTAAGTGCATTCTCTTCTTCCTTTGATATGTTGGTTTTAAAGGGGGTCTTACATGTTCTTAATATGTTGGTGACACCAACTCGTATTGTGTCCTTAGCAGTTTGGCTGAGACTGTAGATACCAATTTCAATAGATGACAATATTTTGAGACTGGAACTTTCTTTGGAGTAATGGCGACATTAAAACCTTTCATGAGGGCCGCAATTTCTACGGGGCTCGCGCGTAACATCAAGCGGTTTTTTCAACTGATGAAGGCTTAAGAGTTAGCCGAAACGTCTTACCGTAATATACAAGTCAGTGACAAGAAACAACACTTTTATCAACTATGTCATCTCCTCTCTACAATAACTCCATTTTTAAACACCTTTAGAATATTCCATAGTTTGTTTATTTACTAACAATATTTATGTAAAATTTAAACACATGATTACCACCGTTTTCCTTGATACGCGACTTTCGAAATCAAACCACCCGCGGAAACATTTCCAAAATTTCCGTCAATCATACATGATATCGACAGATCGGATCGAAATCCACCCATCACAGCCCGCTAGCATGACGTAAACAAGGTCTGAAGGTCACACTAGTGGCTGTGATTGGTCGATTTCGATCCGATCTGTCGATAACACGCAAGACTGACGGAAATTTTGGAAACGTTTCCGCGGGTGTTTTGATTTCGAAAGTCGCGTATCAAGGAAAACGGTGATAATCATTGATTACTTACTTGCAGTCATATACACAACTTAAGCAGTTGTGAAATTAAGACTAGGTTTACACTAAAGGAGATTATTTTGGATTCGTAATTGTTTCTGGATTCATCAATTTCAGAGTATTCGGATTCGTTGGTGTTTACACTGAAAGGATATTCAGATTCCTACGCGTTTTCACACGACTTCAATTCCGGGAACATTCACGATGAAATGGTTAGCAAGCTGTTTCTTGCCTCGACAACGAGAAGAAACATGCCGCCAAAAAAGTAGGGGTAGGTTGAGACAGTCTGAAAATTTCTTTTCACTCGCCTACCACGTTGTTGCTAATCATGTAGTCTCACCTGCCATTTGGCCAGGTTCTATCCAGAATCGCCCAGGTTTTCAATCGTGCCATCGTGATCTCCGCTTACGTGTGGAGGACGTCAACATTGTTTGCGTCGATAATTCGTCACGAACCCAGAAGATTTCCTCCAGTGTAAACCTAGTCTAAAGCCTAAAAAAATAATTCATGCCTGAACGGGACTCGAACCCTTGACCTCTGCCATACCGGTACAGTGCTCTTCCAGCTGAGCTATCAAACTAACTGGGCGGTGATCATGTTGTTATTTCGTAATATACCCGTAGATGGTGTAGAATGTGAATATATGAAATACCGTATATTTGGACTATTTCGCAGTTACATACGCAACTTAAGCAGTTGTGAAATTAAAGCCTGATAAAAATAACAAACTTTTAGCAGAGTGACGTAGATAGTCGTGGCCAATTTATTAAGGTGATGGGCTAGAAATCCATTGGGGTCCTCCTGCGCAGTTTCGAATCCTACCTTCTACGAAGAGCTGTTCTCTTCTTTTTTGGTTATGAAGAGTAAATGTTTCGAAATGATCTTTTATTGACAACAAGGAAGTTTGATCGCAAACAAATAATACCTTTGTACCTCAAACGAAAGTTTAAAGGCCTGAAACACGAGAACGCGCTTGATTTAGTAACATACAAAATCATTTTAAAATTTATATTTTAATAGAGAAATGCTGAGGAGATATCAAAATATCAAAAGTCAGTGGCAAACCTTTTTTTAATAGAGCTTATAAACATCTCCTGACTACAATTTTTGCATTTTTAATGCTGAAGGGATATTGTGTCAAAAACTTAGTACGCAAGGCATTACCGATCGACAAATTGCGTGCGTTTTCCTGCGCTGGTCGCCGATTGCCTCGGTTTTTTCTTTAATTTGATTGGTGGAAAATAAGTAAAAATAAGACGAAACACGTCTTCAAACATTCTTTTAAGTGAAAAAAAAAGAAAGGTCACATTATCCCAACTAAGGAATCTCCACTGCAATTCTAAAGACTTCTTTTGAATATCATTTACAAGATATGACTAAGAGAAAAAAGAGTAAGAAATAAAAATGCATGAGTTAGCAGAGCGAGGTTTTGATCCTCTGATCTCTGGGTTATGGGCCCAGCACGCTTCCACTGCGCCACTCTGCTCACGGATGACGTGTATAGAAATGATATTAAATCTATCAGGATTTATCAGGGTAGTCGTGGCCGAGTGGTTAAGGCGATGGACTTGAAATCCATTGGCGTCTCCTCGCGCAGGTTCGATTCCTGCCGTCTACGTTGAATTGTAGGTTCTGTTTTTAGTCTTGTGTGAACTGAAATAAAATAGCTGTAGGTCTTCTTGCTATCTTGAAAAAGTCGAACATTTACATGTGAATCATGCAAAGACATAACAGTTTTAACCACTCATCTTCCTGGTATTTGAAAAAAATATATATTTTCAAAGATTTTCAGTTGTTACATAGGCTTTTGAAAGGAATCGTAATTACATTACACTTTAGTGAGCTTGTCGGAACTTAGGTTTTTGTTTTTTCATGCACTTAGTGACGTAAAATCTTACCACTTTCTAGCTGATGTCAGGAAACTAAAAGCAAACACTGTTCGTAAGAGTGAAAAAGGTAAATAAAAAAAATTAGTGATTTTTCAGGCACATAGTGACTATCCTGGCTTATACAGTTCTGACTGACGCAAAAGGTTACCCATTTCTAGTTGGTGTCAGGAAATTAAAAGCAAACACTGTTCGTAAGAGTGCAAAAAAAAAATAAAAAAAAATAGCAGAGCGAGGTTTTGATCCTTGGACCTCTGGGTTATCGGCCCGGCACGCTTCCACTGCGCCATTCTGCTCACGGATGGCATGTATCGAAATGATATTAAATCTCAACTTAATAATATAGCTCTCAACAATGGGATTTTCTTAGTCTCCAATTTGTTCATTGATGTACATAAATGATAGTGATAATTACTTATTTCAACAAGACAAGCTGAAAAAAGGAAAGCTCATATTATCCCTACCAAGGAGCTTTGTTGGAATTCCTAAACTAAATTACTTTTGAAAAACATTGATGGGGTCTCACTGCATGAAAAAAGAATGCCAAATAAAAGTGTTAACAGAGCGAGGTTTTGATCCTCGGACCTCTAGGTTATGGGCCCAGCACGTTTCCACTGCGCCACTCTGCTGCTGACGGATAACTGTGGATTTATAACCGCTTTATATCGGTTGCTGTTACTAAACTGCTCAATTCGCACATAGAATTCCTTTGCTCACTTTTCTTCTAAATGATCATTTTTTGCATGTAAAGGAGGCACTCGTTCTCCACATCAAATCCGTATATCAGAGGTCATGATCGTGACCGACTTATGAATCTTTTTACTGAGCATCTATTTATCAGGGTAGTCGTGGCCGAGTCGTTAAGGCGATGGACTTGAAATCCATTGGGGTCTCCCCGCGCAGGTTCGATTCCTGCCGACTACGTTCAATTAAAAGTTCTCTTTTTATTCTTCTGTGAACTTAAATAAAATAGCTGTAAGTCTCCTTGCTATCTTGAAAAAGTGGAACATTTACCTGTGAATCATGCAAAGACATAAACGTTTTAACCACTCATCTTCCTGGTTTTTGAAGAAGATTATGTTTTTAAAGAGTTTCAGTTGTTAGATAGGCTTTTCTAAGGAATCGTAATTACATTACACTTTAGTAAGCTTGTCGGAACCTGGGTTTTTGCTTTTTCAGGCACTTAGTGACAATCCTGGCTTATACAGTTCTGACTGACGTAAAAGGTTACCACTTACTAGCTGATGTCACGAAATTAAAAGCAAACACTGTTCGTAAGAGTGAAAAAAATAAGTAAAAAAACTTAGCAGAGCGAGGTTTTGATCCTCGGACTTCTGGGTTATGGGCCCAGCACGCTTCCACTGCGCCACTCTGCTCACGGATGACGTGTATCGAAATGACATTAAATCTCAACTTAATAATATAGCTCTTAACAATGGGATTTTCTTAGTCTGCAATTTGTTCATTTATGTTTATAAATTACAGTAATTAAAATTAAAAGCAAACACTGTTCGTAAGAGTGAAAAAAACAAATAAAATAACTTAGCAGAGCGAGGTTTTGATCCTCGGACCTCTGGGTTATGGGCCCAGCACGCTTCCACTGCGCCACTCTGCTGCTGACGGAGAAATGCGGATTTATTACCGCTTTTTATCGGTTGCTGTTACTAAACTGCTCTATTCGCACATGGAATTCCTTTGCTCACTTTCTTCTAAATAATCAGTATTTTCATTTAAACGAGCCACTTGTTCTTCACATCACACCGGTAGATTGGAGCTAAATCTGGTGACCGACCTTCGAATCAGAGTCTCTAGTTAGTCTTATTTACTAACAATATTTATGTGAAATGGCGGATAAACTGAATAGCAAATAAAATAACAAATATTTGCGCTGAGGGAGGTAGGTAGTCGTGGCCGACTGGTTAAGGCGATAGACTAGAAATCCGTTGGGGTCTCCCCGCGCAGGTTCCAATCTTGCCGACTACGATTATTTTTTTCTTGTCCAGGCTTAAAGAAATCAACATTGTTATAGAGCCCTTAAAGCAGAGTAACGCGCTTCATAAAGTTACTTAAACAATCGTTTCAAAATTTTTTGGCTTCATAGGATCGGACTAAAAAGTGCAAAATGCAAAAGTTAATTTTTCAATCTCGGACACCAATATGCTCACCTCGTACGCGTGGTTGCATGGTTTTTCTTCAATTCGATTGGTGTATATATGTAAAAATAAGAAGTAAAACGTCTTCAGACAATCTTAAATGTAAACAAAAAAATTAGTAGCAGAGCGAGGTTTTGATCCTCGGACCTCTGGGTTATGGGCCCAGCAGGCTTCCACTGCGCCACTCTGCTGCTGACGGATGATTTTGGGAAATATTTACAATGAATTGACTTCTTTAAACTGATGACTTTTAAAAAATGGTCTGTTAGTTCTATGTTGTGTTCCTTCTTGCCCAAATAAAATAAAAAGAAAAATTGTTGTTTCAACATAATAATAATAATGCGTCACGTTCTTTTTGGTTTTAGTCCGGATGAGTTGCTGGTCGTTCCCCGGGTTTTTGTCTATCTGCTCCACTCACTCAAATTTTTGGTCAGGTCACAGCGGAATGATTGTCGTTTTCGGTCCTCTCGTCCTGGGGCTGTTGCCCTTCTCGCTGCTCTCAAAGCCCGCTTGCGTTTCTACCTTCCTTTGTTTTTCAAGCGTTTTGTGTCGCCTCGTCGTAAGCGCTATTTTTTGCGTCACTGGGGCGCCTCCGGTGTCGTTTGTTCTACTACTTGTGGGGAGCTTGTCTTCCATCTTTGAGCCTTTTCTCCATATTAGCTGTATTCTGGGGCTTTTTGCTAAGTTGTTACCCTGGTTCCGTTGTACATGCTCGGTGTTGAGTTCGGTCTGAAGCTGGTTTCGTGTCTTTAATTTTTGAGTGTTTTGGTGAGGCGGGGTTCGATTCCCCGGCGAAGTTGGCGAGATGGCTGCGTTTAGTGGGGTCTCCCTCACCTTGGCTGCCTAGTCACTTGGATTGCACACCCCTCCTTGTTGACTAGTGCTTATCTATGGGTGGTGAGCATTGCACACCCCGCTCACTACTCCGCCAAAATAAAAAAAAAAAACGATAACGATAACGATAATGATAATGATAATGATAATGATAATGGTAATGGTTATGGTAATGATAATGATAATGACTTGTTTCGGTCAGTTATGATATTTGACCAAAAGCGCAGGCGGCGGGATAGGCTTCGGAGTAGTTTCGGTCACTTATGATTTTTGGCCAAAAGTCGCAGGCCGCGTGTCAGGCTTTAGAGTAGTTTCGGTCACTTATGATTTTTGGCCAAAAGCGAAGGCCGCGGGTCAGGCTTCGGAGTAGTTTCGGTCACTGATGATTTTTGGCCAAAAGTGGAGGCCGCGGGTCAGGCTTCGGAGTAGTTTCGGGCACTGATGGTTTTTGGCCAAAAGTGCAGGCCGCGGGTCAGACTTCAGAGTAGTTTCTGTCACTGATGAGTTTTGGCCAAAAGCGAAGGCCGCGGGTCAGGCTTCGGAGTAGTTTCGGGCACTGATGATTTTTGACCAAAAGCGAAGGCCGCGGGTCAGGTTTCGGACTAGTTTCCGGCAGTTATGATTTTTGGCCAAAAGCGCAGCCCGCGGGTCAGGCCTCGGAGTAGTTTCGGTCACTTATGATTTTTGACCAAAACCGCAGGCCGTGGGTTAAGCTTTTGAGTAGTTTCGGTCATTTATCTTTTTTGGCGAAAATAGCAAGCCGCGGTTTAGGGTTCGGAGTAGTTTCGGTCACCTGGGTGGGTTCTTGACTTGTTTGTACGCGTAGTTTTAAAAATAATTTTATCTGCACATGCTTTTCGTAATATGCGTTTGTGGTTTGTTGACGCGGGTGTTTTGCGTAAAAAGTTTCACTTGTCTGCAGACGTTTAAGAACGAAGTATACATTGCATGGCTTCTTGTTTGGATACACAGTTATGTTACCTGCACACGCGTTTCGTTAAACGTATCACTTGTCTGCACAAGTTTACAGCACGAGGTATACATTGCATGTCTTCTTGTTTTATTTTCTATCTCTGCAAGCGTGTTTCTAGCCATTAGTCGAGTCGACTTTTAGAAGCAACAAGTGGACTCGACGACATTTTTAACCCCCCATTCAACTAGTAAGACCATTTCCGGTAATTCTAGTGTGACTTTCTGTAAGGTATGTTTAGGTATATTTTCCGGTAAGGATGACGTCATGATCATGAATTTCACGACATGACTTTTGCCAAGACGACTTGTCTTTACATAGGGACGACTCGACACACTTTGAGTGCATTGGACATGCAAATTAGCATTTTTTCCGAGTGTGTCAACGGCGTTTCTGCATGCGCAGTAGCGTTACCAATCTATCTTTAGTAGTAACATTTTAATCAATCGTTGCATTCCATCTGATGAAAATAATTTTGTCCTGGGAAACCAAACGAGAAATTCACCGAAAACACCCAGACTTGCTGCCCTGTTTTCTCTTCACAGTTGTTTTCAAGGACTTAAACAAGTCAGTTTTTTTCCACTTTTGCGTGCTTGGACGCAAAAAAAGGATCTGCGTCGGCCGGGAATCGAACCCGGGTCAACTGCTTGGAAGGCAGCTATGCTCACCACTATACCACCGACGCGAGGTTGGCTAATACTTTACTTTCCTGTCACTTTGATCCTTATTCAGTGGTCAACTTGCCTCACAAATAAATTACAAACAAACACTGTCAGCAGGCTCTTAAACAAAATACTGGTTAAAGTAGAAATTGTTTTTTATTGGTTTCGCTTTTCATAAGAGACAATATATAAAGGATATTCTTCAGTTAGCTTACTCTAACGATATAACTTATATTCTCCTACAAAAGGGTGTGTTTTGAAATGATATTACTTAGCAAATTTATTCATTAGCGCTAATCGTAACAAATAAAAAAATCAGTTTATTTCGCGATAAGTTATAAGCTAAAAGAAATCCTGTGAGGTCAGACCGAGATTTGATCTCAAATCGCTGAATTCAGAGACCAGAATTAAAATAATTTGAAAACAGCACCAACAGACCAAAACAAAAACACAAGTAACAATGAAAAAAAAAACTACACAGTAAGATTAAAGGAAGATAGCGTAGCTATGGCGAATTAGCCTTTTTTCCGAGTGTATCAACCGCTGAGCTACAGTAGCGTTACAAATCTATCTTTAGCAGTAACATTTTAATCATTCGTTGTGCTGCATTTGATGAAAATAATTCTGTCCTTGGAAACAAATTGAGAACTTTTGCATGCTTGGACGCAGAAAAAATAATCTGCGTCGGCCGGGAATCGAACCCGGGTCAACTACTTGGAAGGCGGCCATGCTCACCACTATACCACCGACGCGAGGGTGGCTAATACTTCACTTTCCTGTCACTTTAATCCGTCAGAGAACTACCCTGTTTAGTGGTCAACTTGCCTTACAAATAAATTACAAACAAACACTGTCAGCAGGCTCTTAAACAAAATACTGGTTAAAGAAGAAATTGGTTTTCATTGGTTTTGCTTTTAATAAGGGACAAGTATGAACATATTCTTTAGTTTACCTTACTCTAACGATATAACTTATATTCTCCTACAAAAGGGTGTGTTTTGTGTTTTGAAATGATATTAGTTAGCAAATATTTATTCATAACCGCCTCCTGGTTAGCTCAGTTGGTAGAGCGCCAGTCTGCTGGGCGGAAGGTCGAGGGTTCGTAGGCCCCGCCTCCTGCATCTTCAATGTTTATCAGGGGACGTTAAAGAACTCACACACTTATCGAAAAGAGTAGGGCACGTAGTTCCCGGTGCTGTGGTCTGGCCTTGTCTCATGGGTTGGTGCTTTACATAGGGATAACCTCATTGCACCTTTCCCCTTTGGACAGAGTTGTCCAAGAAAAGTTGCTATGACTATGACTATGACTATAACCGCTAATCGTAATATAAAAAAATCGGTTTATTATCAAAGAAAAAAAAATCCGATGAGGTCCCACCGAGATTTGAACTCGGATCGCTGGATTCAAAGTCCAGAGTGCAAACCATTACACCATGGGACCCGGTATATAGAAAAGGCGGAAAAATAAAGCATCATCTTTGTATCATTGTTTATAAACATAAGGAAATCTCTATATCTCTTCGTGCCATAAGGCACGTAAGGCTTTTACATTCTCTTTCCATCCACTTCGCTTTGCTGCTAAAGCTCTGACAGTCATCCGTGATTGTCACCCAGCTACTCGTCTTTCGTCTTCAACCATTCTCCTCCATGTTGTTTTTGGTCGACCTGGTCTCCTCCTCCCCTCTGGTCTCCACTCCAATGCTGTAACACAGTGTTCCTCTCTGTTCTTCCTCATTATATGCCTGAT
Source organism: Micromussa lordhowensis (assembly GCA_964020085.1). Lineage (NCBI taxonomy): Eukaryota > Metazoa > Cnidaria > Anthozoa > Scleractinia > Lobophylliidae > Micromussa > Micromussa lordhowensis. The sequence continues at coordinate 6,923,584 of OZ026596.1, read as the reverse complement.
CCAATTCCATTTTCGGCGTCTGATCTCATGGCTTGTTCTGTTCACTCCTGTGGTCTCCTGGATTTGTTGGTGTGAGATGGTTCGCGGCCATCTTATCCTCAGTGTGCGTTTTATGCATTTGTATTGGAAAGCGTCCAGCTTCTTTGCTTCTGTTTTCGTGAGTTTCCAAGCTTCGCAGCCATACATCAAAACTGCTCTGATAATTTTTTTGAACAATTGAATCTTTGTCTTCCTGCTAATCTTGCTACTGTTCCAAATTCTTCGCAACCTGTAAAAAGTTTGTTTCTGTTGTATGTCTTTGGTCACCCGCCTTCTTTGTCCAACAGTGCATCTAGGTACAAAAACTCTTCAACGTCATCTACATGCTCGTCATTTACTTTTATTCTTTGGTCGTTTCTGGCATTTCTTCGCATAACTTTTGACTTCTTCGTGTTAATCTTAAGTCCTACTCTGGCAGCTTCTTCGACAAGCCTACTGGTCTTATCTTCTATGTCAACATGTCTAGATGACAATAAGGCAATGTCGTCTGCGAAGTCAAGAGCTTCTAAGACCGAGGTGAGCTTCCATCGTATGCCAGTTCTCCTACCCTCTGTAGTTCTGTTCATGACTCAGTCAATTGATAGTAAGAAAAGAAAACCTGACATGGTGCACCCTTGTCTTACTCCAGACCGGACTTGAAACCATTCTGTTGTTTCACCTTCTTCTACGACTGCGCATTCAAAGTTGTTGTACATTGCTTTTGCCAGACTGATGATCTCTTCTGAGATTCCATATATTGACATGATGTTCCATAAACTTTCGCGATGTATAGAATCAAATGCTTTCTATGAAATGTGTGTACAGAGTTGCATTCCATTCATTGCTTGCTCCAATATATTCCTGAGAGTAAAATTCTGATCGATGGTACTTCTGTTCTCTCGAAACCCTGTTTCCTCCTTCCTCAAGATGTTGTCAACTCCTTTTTTTAATCCTACTTAACAACACTCTGCCAAAGATCTTACTTATGACTGGTAAAAGTGTGATACCTCTCCAGTTTGTACACTCACGTAAGTTACCCTTCTTGGGTAACTTTACTATTAGTCCTTTGTTCCAGCTTGTTGATGCTACACCCTCTTCCTTTACTTTGTTGAACAACTTTGTAAACTCCTTTGCTCTCTCTTCCAAATCCGTCTTTAGAAGCTCTACAACTACACTATCATGACCCGCTGCTTTCCCACTTTTCGTTGACCTTATAGCATTTTTCACCTCTGTTGGTTGGAATGCTCCGATGTCAAACTCTCTGTCATTTTGCCTTGTCTCAATTTCATGTGGCTGTATAGGCCTGACAGGTGGTTCTTTGTTTAGTACTGTGTCAAGTGTTCTTTCCAGATCTTCAGTCTTTCACTCCGCTCATTTGTTGGTTTTCCATTTTTATCGTTGAGTACTGTACTTGTTCTTTTCTTCTCACCTGTCAGAGTCTTCACTATACGATGTAGTTTCCCTGCTGTTCCATTTTCTGATGCTCTTTCAGCAATATCTGCCATCACATTCATCCAATACCTCTTATCTTCACGAGCACGCCGTTTAACTTCTTGGTCTTTTCCCTTGTACTGTTCTTTTATTCTTTTCTGGACTCTTTCTGAACGTGTACTTTCTAACTTCAGGTATAGTTGTCTCCTTTCCTCTACTTTCTTCCACGTTCCGTCGCGCAACCAAGGTTTGCTGGTTTTCCTAGCTATGCCTAGTACATCTTTAGCTGCACCAACATATATATTCTTCATTCTGTTGTTCATGTAGTCGGTATTTTCTTCCCCCAAATCTGTCAGGGCTTGAAATCTGTTTCTGACCTCAATGTTGTATTTGACAAGCATCTCTTCGTCTGCTAGTTTCTGCGTATCCAACGTTGTTCGACCTTTCATTTCCCTTGGGTTTCTTTTCAACTTCAGCTTGAGCCTAGTCTCCACTAGGTAGTGGTCGCTTCCCACATCTGCACCTCTCCTAACTACAGTGTCCATGACTGACGATCTATATTCCTTTGCAATCATAGTGTGGTCTATCTGGTTCTTAACTCTGCCATTTGGTGATGTCCATGTTGCTTTATGAATTTCTTTATGGGGGAAGATTGTTCCTGTGATGGCTAAGCCATTCATCTCGCAGAACGCACAGAGCCTTGCACTGTGTTGTCCCAGAATCTCTCTTTCTTCTGGTGTTCCTTTCCCCACTTTAGCATTTAGGTCTCCAGTAATAGGCAGGATGTCATTTCTGTTGCACTTCTGCACCGTACCCTCTAGTTGTTCGTAAAAATCGTCTTTGCTCTCTATACACGCATCGTTGGTCGGGGAGTATGCATGCATCAACGTCAGTTTCCTATACTTTGAATAAAATCTTGCTCTTATAATTCGACTACTTTCTGGTGTCCACTCCATAAGACATCTGGCTGCTTGTTGCGACATCATAATTATTACACCTCCTTGGTGTATATTTTCTTCACCACTGTAGATTATTACCTCTTCTGTGTTAAGCTTGGATTTTTCGCTTCCTCTCCACCTGCATTCACTAATACCCCCAAAAAAACTTATATCTCTTCATCTATCTTGCAACTTGGCCAGCCTTCCCAGTCTCAAACATTGTCCTAACATTCCAGTTTCCTATCCTTGTTTTATTCCTCGGATTCACGATCGAATCTGTCGACTTTTGGTCTTCCTTTTGGCTTTGGCCCAAAAGCGTCGTCCTGCTACTAAGAGCTCTCGTCGCATCACCGATGTTAATAGAGGTTCGAATGTCTTGCGTTTCTGTGATAAGCTGATTTTTACGGGAGTGGGTTATCAGCCCCCAGCCCAACCCCTAACCTGGAGGGGCAGGGGGTCACACTTCGTCTGGTCTCTACCCTTCGACCTGTTCGGCATGGGTAGCCCTACCAGGAGTACAAGACTCCAGCCGACATGGCTCTAGGGGTAATTGAGACACGCAAACCATCCCACCGCGATAAGGTGGTGACCCCTTGGGACAGAAAAACATAAGGAAATACGGTGGTAATAACCCATTTCAAAACTTTCAAATCTCAAACAGTGTACAGGTAAAGCTTCAAAAACAACACCAAGAGACAAAAACACAAGCAACAATGAAAAACAAAACACTACACAATAAGGTGTGGTATTAAAAATCAAGGAAGATAACGTAGCTATGGCGAATTAGCATTTTTTCCGAGTGTATCAACCGCTAAGCTGCAGTAGCGTTACAAATCTATCTTTAGCAGTAACATTTTAATCATTCGTTGCACTGCATCTGATGAAAATAATTCTGTCCTTATATCAGAACCTTAAAAAAGCAAACGAGAAATTCACTCTAACGATATAACTTATATTCTCCTACAAAAGGGTGTGTTTTGTGTTTTAAAATGATATTAGTTAGCGAATTTATTCATAACCGCTAATCGTAATATAAAAAACATCGGTTTATTATCAAACAAAAATAAATTCTATGAGGTCCCACCGAGATTTGAACACGGATCGCTGGATTCAAAATCCAGAGTGCTAACCATTACACCATGGGACCTGGAATACAGAGAAATCGGAAAAATAAAGCTATTATCTTTGTATCATCGTTTATAAACATAAGGAAATATTGAAAACTTTCAGGTCACAAACAGTGTACAGGAAAAACTTCAAAAACACTGAACACCAAGAGACAACAACAAAAACACAAGCAATAATGAAAAACCAAGCTACACAACAAGATTTGGTATTAAAAATCACGGAAGATAACGTAGCTATGGCGAATTGGCATTTTTCCGAGTGTATCAACCGCTAAATTAAGCTGCAGTAGCGTTACAAATCTATCATTAGCAGTAACATTTTAATCACTCGTTGTGCTGCATCTGATGAAAATAATTCAGTCCTTGGAAACCAAACGAGAAATTCACTGAAAACACCCGGACTTGCTGCTCTGTTTTCTCTTCACAGTTGTTTTAAAGGACTTAAAGAAGTCAGTTTTTTCTACTTTTTCATGCTTGGACGCAGAAAAAAGATCTGCGTCGGCCTGGAATCGGACCCGGGTCAACTGCTTGGGAGGCAGCTATGCTCACCACTATACCACCGACGCGAGGTTGACCTAATAATTCACTTTCCTGTCGCTTTGATCCGTCAGAGACCTACCCTCTTCAGTGGTCAACTTGCCTTACAATTAAATTACAAACAAACACTGTCAGCAGGCTCTTAAACAAAATACTGGTTAAAGTAGAAATTGGTTTTTATTCGGTTTTGCTCTTCATAAGGAGCAATATATTAACATATTCCTCAGTTTAGCTTCCTTGAACGATATAACTTATATTCTCCTACAAAAGGGTGTGTTTTGAAAAGATATTTATTCATTAGCGCTAATCGTAATCAATAAAAAATCAGTTTATTTCGCGATAAGTTATAGAGCAAAAAAAATCCTGTGAGGTCCCGCCGAGATTTGATCTCAGATCGTTAAATTCAGGGACCCAGAATTAAAATAATTTAAAAACAACACCAGGAGACAAAAACAAAATCACAAGCAATAATGAAAAAAAACTACACAATAAGATATGGTATTAAAAATCACGGAAGATAACGTAGCTATGGCGAATTAGCATTTTCCCCAGTGTATCAACCGCTTAGTTACAGTAGCGTTACAAATCTATCTATAGCAGTAACCATGGTAACATTTTAATCATTCGTTGTGCTGCATCTGATGAAAATAATTCTGTCCTTGGAAACCAAACGAGAAATTCACTGAAAACACCCGCACTGGTTCTGCTCTGTTTTCTCTTCACAGTTGTTTTCTAGGACTTAAAGAAGACAGTTTTTTACACTTTTGCATGCTTGGACGCAGAAAAAATAATCTGCGTCGGCCGGGAATCGAACCCGGGTCAACTGCTTGGAAGGCAGCTATGCTCACCACTATACCACCGACGCGAGTTTGGCTAATACTTCACTTTCCTGTCACTTTAATCCGTCAGAGAACTACCCTGTTTAGTGGTCAACTTGCCTTACAAATAAATTACAAACAAACACTGTCAGCAGGCTCTTAAACAAAATACTGGTTAAAGTAGAAATTGGTTTTTATTGTTTTGGCTTTTAATAAGGGACAAGTATGAACATATTCTTCAGTTTAGCTTACTCTAACGATATAACTTATATTCTCCTACAAAAGGGTATGTTTTGTGTTTTGAAATGATATTAGTTAGCAAAGTTATTCATAACCACTAATCGTAATATATAAAAAAATCGGTTTATTATCAAGCAAAAAATACATCCTATGAGGTCCCACCGAGATTTGAACTCGGATCGCTGGATTCAAAGTCCAGGAGTGCTAACCATTACACCATGGGACCCGGTATATAGAGAAGCCGGAAAACTAAAGCAATCATATTAATATCATTGTTTTTATTAAATTCTCAGCTCCGACTATTGCATTTCTAGCTTTTTGATTGGCTAAAAAACTCCGACTACGAGCCATTATAACCCACCCATT
>OZ026596.1:6895609-6913109 GCA_964020085.1 Micromussa lordhowensis | reverse complement strand
TGAATGACAAATAAATTACAAACAAATACTGTCAGCAGGCTCTCAAACAAAATACTGGTTAAAGTAGAAATTGGTTTTTATTGGTCTTGCTTTTAATAAGGGACAAGTATGAACATAATTCAGTTGAGCTTACTCTAACAATATAACTTATATTCTCCAACAAAAGGGTGTGTTTGTTTTGAAATGATATTAACCGCTAATCGTAATATAAAAAAATCGGTTTATTATCAAGCAAAAAAAAATCGTATTCGCTACTTGCACATGACCCATAATCCCTTGCGTTTTGGGGGGTAACCAGTAGAAGAAATGTATGGTATCATGACAAAAATTAGTTCGGTGAGCTCGCAAAACCAGCTACTAATGCTTAATAATGCACCAGAATTTACCAAAATCATGATATGAGAAATTTGTACTAGTTTATAACTAAATGTAGAGAATTTTTTTTTTGTCCATACATCGTCTGTAAAATTACAAGACATTTGCCCTCGAAGCTTCGCTTCTCGGCCAATTGTTCATTTTTCGGACAATCTCTCAGCCGCGGACATTATCAGCCGACATACCAGCTGCCTGAAGGGGTTTATTTACTAAGTAGTCGGAGTTTTCCGTCACATGGAAAATAGTGCGCCAAGTTTAAAAATTTTCCGCACGAAGTTTTCAACTTCAGCCCTCTATAATGGCCGACACTGGCAGGTTTCAGGAGCTGTCTCCCACAAATTCAAGAGATATTAGATAATGCTGTCCCAGAAAAAACGAAGAAAGCCACGAAGTTCGGAATGAACATTTTTACCACAATTGCTGCTATGGGGATATATAATGAATACACTACGCGTTTTTAATTTTGGGACCAGTGTTATGCGTTGGATTAGCACTTTTTATACCAATATTGAAAGTGCAGTTATAAATAACGGTTTTTTAACACACTGGTTTAAGCCATCGAGAGGTGTAAGGCAAGGATGTCCGCTTTCTCCCTTTTTATTCATTCTATCAGCTGAACTGTTAGCAATCAAGATAAGACAAGACACAAAGATAGTAGGTATTAAAATTCTGGAAAATACAATTAAATTAAGTCAATTTGCAGATGACACAAACTTGTTTTGTGCCGATTTGGAAGCAGTTAAAGAAGCCTTGAAATTAGTTGATGAATTTGGAAGGTTGCCAGGGCTAACTTTAAACGTTAAGAAATCTAAAATGTGGCTGGGGAAATGGGAAAAAAATAAAAACAATCCTTTAAATCTAAAATGGATGCGCAGTCCGGTGCGTATATTAGGGGTTCATGTTTCGTATAATGATAAGGGAAACAACGAATTAAACTTTCATCTTAACATACGCAAGATGCAAACAAATTTGGATATATGGAGAGCAAGAAATCTCACATTGTTTGGAAAAGTTATGATAATCAAGTCTCTAGGACTGTCACAGCTAGTTTATTCAGCCTCGACATTAAATGTTCCTGAGGAAATCACACCAATTCTAAAAACAAAACTATTTAACTTCCTGTGGAACAACAAAAAAGACAAAATTAAAAGGGAGGAGCTTTACCAAGACATCAATAAAGGCGGACTACGTATGGTAGACACAGAAATAATGTTCAAGGCTCTAAAACTGGCCTGGATTCCTAGACTTTTGTTGCCAGGAAATCCAAAATGGAAAACAGTCCCAGATTACTATCTAAAAGGAGTAGGGGGTCTCAACTTTTTATTAAGATGCAATTATGACGAAAAATACCTAACCTCACTGCCGGTGTTCTATAGAAATATTCCAAAGTACTTTAGAGAATTAAAAACTTTATATAATCATAGTCAAGACCAAAAGATAATTCTACACAATAACAAAGATATACTTGTTGGAGATAGACCCTTTTTTATTAGGGAATGATATGAGAATGGCATCCCTTCAATCCAAGATCTTTTAACATCGACCGGTCAACTAATGTCGTATCAAGATTTTTTGGACAATTACCACTGTAAGAAGACTAATTTTCTTCACTATTATCAAGTCATTAGTGCCATCCCGAAACACCTGCTAACTTTGGCAAGAAATGAGGCTCCAATCAAAAAAGAACCTTACCTTAGCAACACCTTTAATTTTCAGCTTGACGAAACCACACAAATTGACCTGATTAAAATTCGAACTAGTGAATTTTACAAACTGCTTAACACCAGGACACACACAGTAGAAAATAAGGGTCACCAAAAATGGGACAATCACTATGTAACAAAAACAGATGTGTGGAAAAAACGTTTCGCCTCCCTTAAAACTCTATGTAAAGAGCCCAAGCTTAAGGAATTTCAATTTAAATTTATGCACCGAATTGTTGTTACAAAAAGAGAACTTTTTCGTTATGGTATCCAACCAGACGATGACTGTGTATATTGTGGCGAAAGGGACTCCATTGATCATAGTTTTAGTGACGGTGCTTTTGTTAAAAAATTTTCACATGAGGTCATCAATTAGTTCAATTTAACGAACAAAACTCACTTTAACCCGTCCATACAAGAGAAACTATTCGGCGTTACATCCAAACAATTTGGAAAAAATGCAACGAAGAAATTTAATTACACACTTCTTCTTATGAAATACTACATTTACACTAACAAACTGCATACTAGTTCAATCTTACTTGCTGATTTTGTAAACAAAATCTCACTTAGATACAGAATTGAACATTTCGAAGTATAAATAATATGAGAAAAAGGAAAGTATGACGCGTACAAAAAGCTCATTTGCATAATGCAGCGCGTGCACTTTCAAGTCCGTGTTTAGCAAAGATTTCCTTCGTTATCTTTGATATTGTGATAAAAAAAATCCAATGTGGTTTAGCGTGGTATGTACTCTTATCGACAACGATACGCGTCATCACAGTGATCAAAATTTGTTGCGGACTCACTCGGCTTTTGAGTCCACAACATTTTGACCACTGTCAAGGAGGATTGGAACCTCTTCCCAGAATCCTTTGCTTCACAACTATATTATCAATTTTCGCAGCACGTGATCAGATCATTTCGCCATGGATTTCGTAGAGGTCACGTCTCAGACGGCTACAGCACATATCGACGCCTCGGATATTCAGTGCATGCAACGAAAGATGAACAGTGAGGTTGTAATTACTTTCAAGTCAGTGGATGTTAAGGAAAAATTTCTTCGTTTAAACGCTCTCGCCGTTGGAGAGTACAGCTACGCGACGCAAGACATTGATCACCCTATGACCTTTTTGACAATATATGACGCTCCATTTGAACTGAGCGATTTGGCCATTATCAGGCGGCTTGGTAAATACCAGATTTTTTTGAAGCATGGCGGCCAGGTACCAACCTGTCGGCGCTGTAACCTCGCTGGTCATTTTAGTAATGATTACAACCTGAAGGTTTGTTTTAATTGCGAAAACATTGGGCATGAGGCTGGTTCGTATCCGGCGCCACCTTTATGTCATTTTTGCAAAGAAGCTGGCTATACTAGCCGCGAATGCGGTTATTCTTGGGCTTCGTCATTAATCAGGGGTACCACAACAGATGAGTCAGCCCCTGTTAATGTGGATCGTTCCGATGGGGAAGATAGTGAGGTCTCCTTCAAGACCCGCTCGGGAGACTCATTTAAATGGGCCGAGGATTCGGACCTCTCCGATGAGGATGAAGAGGATGACGATTTTAGAGATGCCGAGGCGCAACCTCTTGCTGCGGCTTTGCCCGTGGGTATGTTGCCCGCTGATCCGTCCTTTTTTGAGCCATCTGAAAATGAGTCAGCTGCCACTGAGCCATCGACCGCTGAGTCGACAGCTGTTGGGACGTCTGTATTAGCTGCTGTACTGCCTACAGAATCTCTGCCTGATACCCAACCAAATCAGACTGCCGAGAACCAGACCTCCCCGGCCGACCATGTACTGCCTATAGAATGGCCCTTTTCGCGGTTAGTTCTTCTCATTTGCATTACAATGTAATCCAACGTGTGTGCGAGGCAATTTCGGGCTAAAACTACAAAATAGCCCGAAATTGCCTCACATACGTGCTAGATTATATTGTGATGCAAATGAGAAAAGTTAACCGTGAAAAGGGCTATCTCCGCCTGATGCCCAACCAAATCAGACTGCCGAGAACCAGGCCTCCCCGGCCGACCATCAGCCTGATGGAGTACTAGATTCCCAGGGCTTCATAAAGACCCCAGTCGTAATTGATGACCGAAGTCAGCCATCTGATCCTCCAATTGCGCTTCATTCTTCAGCTAGTAAAAGCCGGGTTCCCGTCCGCGTTCTTAGACTTACCCGCCGTACCTTCGCTTTGGCTCCTACAGCTCTAGAAGCAGCCGCCCTCCGCAAGAAAAATTACCCTTTTGTCTCTGGAAAGCCGCAGACTCCCGCTGCCTCTTCTACGCCCATGGAGACTACGGTAGACCTTAAACGCAAGGCTCAAGCCCAGGGTAACGCCCCCCACCCCCCCCCCCCCCTCCAAGGAGAGGCGGGAGAAGAAAAAAGGCAGGAAGTAGATAGCTTTACTTTTCCTACCTATTTTTTCGAGTCCTTTTTCCAAGAAAATTTCAAGGTTTTGACTATTAATGCGATGGGTTTGGGGAGTCCCCTTAATAATAACCTCCTCTTTGATCTCATTGAGAAATCTGCATGTGATATTTGTTTCGTTCAGGAAACGTTAGTTAGTTCTGAGGCAAATATCAAAGTTCTTTCCCGTAGATGGCTGGGCCGTAGTTATCAGTCCCCCTCAATTTGCAAACAGGGAGGTGTTGGCGTTTTATTTTCTCCCAAGTGCTCCGATGAAGTAGTGTATTGGAAAAAGGACTCTAATGGGCGTATAATTAGTATTCTGGTTAGAATCGACGGTGTAGATCTTAACTTCGTCAGTATTTATGCTCCCACCAATCGTATTGATCGAAAATTGTTTTACGAATCCCTTCATGAATACTTTGTTCCTGCGTCCGCTCTCGTGATCGGTTGCAATTTCAATTGTTATGAAAATGCACTCGAAAAATTTGGCGGGAATGTTTCAGTCGGTGGTGAATGTAAATCTCTAAAATCTGATTTTGTTTTGGTTGATGCGTGGCGTAAGTTACACCCTAGCGGGCGCGAATTCACCTGGTTCAACCATGATTATTCAATTGCTAGTCCCTTAGACAAGTTCTTTGTTTCAAAGGAGTTGTTTACATCTGATTGCCAATGTGAAATCTCACCTTGTCCGCTTTCTGATCACGATTTTGTTTCTTTTGTTTTTGATATCCCTGATGCCGCTAAGCGCGGCCCAGGGGTGTGGAAATTAAATAACTCGCTCCTTGATGACAAAAACTTCTGTGGTATTATTCGTAATTTAATTCAAAGTCACGTTATGTATTTCGCTTCATTTCCGTCTCCTCAAGATTGGTGGGGTTTTTTAAAAGTTTCTATCAAGGAAGAATCGATTTCGTTTTCCCGCCAAAAGCGCCGGCAATTGTGTCGAGATCGTGTTTTTCTAACGAATAAATTAATTAATCTTTGTCAACGCCTAGTCAACGGTGGCAATTTCGTTGTTGATTCTATTCAAGATATAGAATGCTGCTTAAAGGTCATCTACACTAAAGAAATCGAAGGAATTTTAGTCCGCAGTCGAGCGGAATGGCTCGAGGAGGGCGAACGCCCAACTCGTTATTTTTTTCAGCTGCACTCTTCTAATGCGCAGAGAAGCAAAATATCATCGATACATAATTCATCCGGCGTTGAGGTTTCTTCACAAGATGAAATTGAGCATGCACATGTTGATTTCTATTCTTCCTTGTTTTCGGAAGAACCGGTTGATATGGTTTTCCAGGATTATCTTTTGTCTTCACTTTCTCGCCAGCTGTCGCCTCATCAGTCGTCATTGTGTGAGGGCACAATGACGATTGATGAAATTTCCTTTGCAGTTAAGAACATGAATACGAACAAATCTCCCGGGCCCGATGGTTTAACAGTTGAATTTTATCGTAAATGTTGGGATATATTAGCTCCTCATTTAGTTCTTGTTTTCAACTCCTGTTTTCAAGCTGGTGAGATGTGTGAATCCATGAAAGCAAGTAATACTCGCGTGATCTACAAAAAGAGGGATCAGAAATCTCTTAAAAATTGGAGACCGATCTCCCTTCTCAATGTTGATTATAAAATCTGCTCTATTCGCCTTTCTAAAGTCCTGGAAATCATTGTTGATCCTGACCAAACATGCTCTGTTCCTGGGCGGAAGATTTCGGCGAATCTTCATACTCTTAGGGATATTTTAGATTACCTTGACCGCACAGGAGAAACTGGTATTTTAGTAAGTCTTGATCAGGAGAAAGCCGTTGATCGCGTAAACCGTTCTTTTCTACAGAGTTTGCTAACTCGTTTTGGTTTTGGCCCTTCTTTTTGTAACTGGATTAACACGTTTTATAAAGGTGCTAATATGCGCGTTATTGTGAATGAATGGCTCACAGAGCCGATCCCTTTGTCTCGCGGCGTTCGCCAGGGGGATTCCCTTTCCCCAATAATAAATAATAAATAATAATAATAAATGCTTTATTTAAACTGAAAAAAAAAACGATCAGCGATTTTAACATAAAAAACGCTGGTATAAACCGGTGATCAGTACATAAGAATACTAACTGATTAAAAATACATTTCACTATCAATACAATTAAGATTAAAATACAATGACAGAAAAATGAACTTTTACACTACACATGTGTTGTGTCTTATCCGATTCTATTAAGAATTTAAAAGTTTTAACTTTAAAACATCTTAGCGTTTCACAAGCACGTATTGTTTGGGGAAGGTCATTCCATTCCTTTGCAGCGGCATACTCGAATGTTGACTGACCCATAGCTGTTTTATATCTTGGGAGATTATTAGTTCCCTACCATCTCTGAGGGCTTTACGGCGAAGTTCTGATCTCAATGCAAAATACCCTTGAAGTTGCCTGGGACAGTGATAGTCATTTACGATTTTATATACTAGATGGAGACGTAAATAACGGCGCCTGTTAAAAAAAGTTAACAGGCCAAGTCTCTCCCTCATTGACTGAGTGCACGTTAAGTGATCCGTTCTTAAAATTATTCGCATTGCTTTATTTTGCAACCTTTCTAGAAAATTGGAGTTCTTCTTACTGCAAAGGCCCCATACGTTGCAGCCATAGTCTAAAATAGGTAATATTGTCATTTTATAGATCTTCAGTAAAATAGTAGGGCCAAGAAAAGATGAAATTCTATTTAAAAGTTTCAGTTTAGGATAAACTCTCGAGGCAATATATGACACATGATTGTTCCATGATAGTGATTCGTCCACAACAACACCAAGATACTTAAAATGTCTCTGCTGTTTTAACACTGAATCTCCGTAAAAAATGGTAATATCTCGATTGGTTTTGAGTGCTTTTTGGGACGCAATAATCATGGCTTCCGACTTTTTTGTATTACAAATGAGGCCATTCCTACAAAACCAGTGTCTGACGCTCTGGAGGTCCTTGTTGATATTACACACAGCTAAATCAATATTCTTCGAGCTGGAATGTATCTCAGTATCGTCTGCGTATAACGAGAGAGTAGACGTATGACATGCCTTCGATATGTTGTTTATATGGATATTAAATAACGTTGGTCCTAAAACTGATCCCTGAGGCACGCCAAAAGAGAGGCGCATGAGATCTGAACTAGCGCCCTTGTAGACGACATACTGTAATCTCTCAGAAAGATAACTCTTGAACCACCGAAGTTCGGACTCTTTGACGCCGTAGGATTCGAGCTTAGTTAGCAAGACTTCATGTTTAATGACGTCAAATGCCTTTCTCAGGTCGAGAAAGACACTAACAGACTTGAGGCCTTTATCAATCGCTCTTTTCCACGAGTCTACTACCTTAAGTAGGGCAACTGTTGTGGAAGAAAATTTAGAGTAAGCGAACTGATGATGTTCTATAAGGCCAGAGTTGAAAGCAAACTTTTGCAAGTCCGAGTTCGCGAAAGATTCCAAGATCTTAGAAATACAGGGCAGCACTGAAATGGGTCGGTAATTATCACGGTCTGTTGTCGTACCTCCTTTAAAAAGTGGCGTTACCTTTGCTGTTTTCCACGCTGATGGAAATTCACCTGTGGAGAGCGACTCATTAAAAAGATGAGTGAGACTTCGAGAAATATTAGGTGCTGCCATCTTTAAGGCTCTCACTGGGATTCCGTCAGGTCCTGTCGCTTTTGCTTGGTTAAGATCTTCGATAGCTTTTGAGACCTCAGTTACGTTACGTATGGTAAATCTGAAGGGTTCGATATTTGGTGGTGCCTCACCTGGAACAAATTCAGATTCTATCTCGCTAGAATTTGCCAAGAGAGAGGATGCTATAGATGTAAAATATGAATTCATAGCATCCGCGATGTCTTTGTGCCCGGTCAGTTCTTTGTTGTCAACAATCAATCTGCCAATATCACAGTTCACGTTTTTGTAAGGAAGAACCTGTTTGAGAGTTTTCCAAAACTCACATGGTTTAACTATTGGTTTTGACCTGGATCGGCATTGGTCACTTGTTCGTGATGAGTTTTGTGAGAATTTCAAAAATGATCTACTTCGGTTAATTGTATTACGCGCGGTTAAGGTTCGCGGTGCATTGAAAAATGGGGGCTACATTAACTCCGATTGCTGTGCGTCGTGCTCTCGAGAGGAAACAATCGACCACTGTTTCCTTAATTGCTCCCTCGTGTAGGCCGTTTGGTCACACTTCTCGCCTTTTTTGCTCATGGATGTTACGTAACATCCTTGAGTGTAGGGGGCAATCGGATGGCACTCGATCACTCACTCACTCACTCACTCACTCACTCGATTCTGATTAATTTATTCATTAAACCGGATTAAATCGTTTCTCCCAACCCTCCCCTGCTTAGTATGGCTTTTGTTCTAGGCACTTCGTGGGATAGGTTCAGCAGGTTTTAGCGGGGTACTAGAAAGACGAATTTTATGTCCGACAACATGGAGTTCATACATATGGCGGCTAACGCGGCACGAAGATGGTTTTTGGTTCAACCTCGTGGAATTGTAAAATTGAAATTTGTCAAGCTAAGCAGCAGTAGCTGTAACAAATGGACATGGAAAGATAAGAAGCATAGCGCTCGTCAAAAACCCATATGTAAATTTATATTGAAAGGTCGAGGTGTTTTTTCATTACACGTAAACAAAATTCTCCGATTACAAGTCACGCTAAACTCACGCTATTCAAAGAATGTAATCAGATACTCTTTTTTTCGTATATTTGATGAAGGGCAGGAGAGTCACGTTTAGCAGACAGTGTAAGTAACCGCGTTTTTTAACCGCGTTTTTTTAACCGCGGTTTTTTAACCGCGGTTTTTTAAAGCGCGGTTTTTTAAAGCGCGGTTTTCAACCGCATACTGCGGTTCTTGTTCTTCCTGATTCGTGACCTGAAGGTTTTGCGTGATCCGTAAAGAACCTGAATTATTAACCGATATTCGTGATTTTACCACACAACTCTACGTGATTTTGAGACACAAGTTCTCCGAATAGTTACAGTGGTCTATCGAGAGTACCTTAGCCATGCAATATGCAATACGGAGCCTTGATTTAGCCATTCGCGATTTTGCTTCCTACAAACACTGTTTTTAATAGGAGAACAGGTCCTTACTTTCTTATTTTCGTAATTCGGGAAAACGAACTTTTTTTATCCGTGAACCGTGATCCTCTGTATTTTAGGTTCGTGAACCGTGCCAGAGACTTCCCTGTACGACACTCTTGATATCTAAAGCTTTTAATCGGACATTGTACACAGACCACGAGAAGATGGTAAATTGTTTTTTTGTTATATCATTTTTACGGAATTTCTATGTGAGGGGCCAGGCCCATGTGCTTTGCACTTTTTATTATGTACATTAGCAGTTTATTGTGAATAAACTCATTTCAAAAGCTAAAATTTACAAGGTGAATCATGCAAAGACATAAACGTTTTAACCACTTATCTTCCTGGTATTTGAAGAAGATGATGTTTTCAAAGATTTTCAGTTGTTAGATAGGCTTTTCAAAGGAATCGTAATTACATTACGCTTTATTGAGCTTGTGGGAACCTGGGTTTTTGCTTTTTCAGGCACTTAGTGACTATCCTGGCTTATACAGTTCTGACTGACGTAAAAGGTTACCACTTTCTAGCTGATGTCAGGAAATTAAAAGCAAACACTGCTCGTAAGAGTGAAAAAAATAAATCAAAAAACTTAGCAGAGCGAGGTTTTGATCCTTGGACCTCAAGGTTATGGGCCCAGCACGCTTCCACTGCGCCACTCGATCTCCTCACGGATGACGTGTATCGAAATGATATTAAATCTTAACTTAATAATATAGCTCTCAACAATGGGATTTTCTTAGTCTCCAACAAGAAAAGCTGAAAAAAAGCTCATATTATCCCTACCAAGGATCTTTGTTGGAATTCCTAAACTAAATTACTTTTGAATAACATTTGTGGGGTCTGACTACAAGAAAAAAGAATGCCAAATAAAAGTGTTAGCAGAGCGAGGTTTTGATCCTCGGACCTCTGGGTTATGGGCCCAGTACGTTTCCATTGCGCCACTCTGCTGCCGACTGATAACTGTGGATTTATAACCGATTTTTATCGGTTGCTGTTACTAAACTGCTCTATTCGCACATGGAATTCCTTTGCTCACTTTTCTTCTAAATGATCATTTTTTGCATGTAAAGGAGGCACCCTCGTTCTCCACATCTCATCCGAAGACTCGTGACCGACTTATGAATGTTTTTACTTAGCTTCCGTTTATCAGGGTAGTCGTGGCCGAGTGGTTAAGGCGATGGACTTGAAATCCATTGGGGTTTCCCCGCGCAGGTTCGAATCCTGCCGACTACGTTGAATTAAAGGTTCTCTTTATTTTCTTCTGTGAATGGAAATAAAATAGCTGTATGTCTCCTTGCTATCTTGAAAAAGTCGAACATTTACCTGTGAATCAGGCAAAGACATAAACGTTTTAACCACTTATCTTCCTGGTATTTGAAGAAGAATATGTTTTCAAAGATTTTCAGTTGTTAGATAGGCTTTTCAAAGGAATCGTAATTACATTACGCTTTATTGAGCTTGTGGGAACCTGGGTTTTTGCTTTTTCAGGCACTTAGTGACTATCCTGCCTTATACAGTTCTGACTGACGTAAAAGGTTACCACTTTCTAGCTGATATCAGGAAATTAAAAGCAAACACTGTTCGTAAGAGTGAAAAAGATCAATTAAAAAAACTTAGCAGAGCGAGGTTTTGATCCTCGGACCTCTGGGTTATGGGCCCAGCACGCTTCCACTGCGCCACTCTGCTCACGGATGACGTGTATCGAAATGATATTAAATCTCAACTTAATAATATAGCTCTCAACAATGGGATTTTCTCAGTCTGCAATTTGTTCATTTATGTACATAAATGATAGTAATAGTTACTTATTTCAACAAGAAAAGCTGAAAAAAAGAAAGCTTATATTATCCCTACCAAGGATCTTTGTTGGAATTCCTAAACTAAATTACTTTTGAATAACATTTACGGGGTCTGACTACAAGAAAAAAGAATGCCAACTAAAAGTGTTAGCAGAGCGAGGTTTTGATCCTCGGACCTCTAGGTTATGGGCCCAGGACGCTTCCACTGCACCACTCTGCTGCTGACGGATAACTGTGGATTTATAACCGAGTTTTATCGCTTGCTGTTACTAAACTGCTCTATTCGCACATGGGATTCCTTTGCTCACTTTTCTTCTAAATGATCATTTTTTACATGTAAAGGAGACACTCGTTCTCTACATCAAATCTGTAGATGAGAGATCAGACTCGTGACCGACTTACGAATCTTTTTACTTAGCTTCCGTTTATCAGGGTAGTCGTGGCCGAGTGGTTAAGGCGATGGACTTGAAATCCATTGGGGTCTCCCCGCGCAGGTTCGAATCCTGCCGACTACGTTGAATTAAAGGTTCTCTTTTTATTCTTCTGTGAATGGAAATAAAATAGCTCTAAGTCTCCTTGCTATCTTGAAAAGGTCGAACATTTACATGTGAATCATGCAAAGACATAACGGTTTTAACCACTTATCTTCCTGGTATTTGAAGAAGATTATGTTTTCAGGGATTTTCAGTTGTTAGATAGGCTTTTGAAAGGAATCGTAATTACATTACACTTTAGTGAGCTTGTTGGAACTTGGGTTTTTGCTTTTTCAGGCACTTAGTGACTATCCTGGCTGATACAGTTCTGACTGAATAAATGATTCAAAACTAAAAAGCTACTGCAACAACAACTACAAAACTAAGATGATATCTGTCTGACGTAGGGCAGGATTCGAACCGGCGCGGGGAGACCCCGATGGATTTCAAGTTCATCGCCTTAACCACTCGGCCATGACTACCTTGTGAAACCAATGGCAAGTAAAATGATTTAGCCACCGTTGACACTGCGCTAGAGGAATTTGAAAACGCAGTTATATTTCCACTGTTAGGCCTGATGTCCACATTAATTCATATCACGAAACAGAGCTTTTTGAAAACATTCTTGAGCCCAGAGGAATCTCAAAACGCCGGCTTTTAGTAATATATTCTGAAAACATTATTCGTCATTTTAAGGGCGGTGTTTTTCAAAACCTATACCGTAACGATAATCATGTGAATAAATCGAATAAACGAGAAGATTAGTCAAACGCTCAAGTCAGTGTTTCGACATTTCTCGAAGTCCATCAAAAATGCTCCGCTACATGGCCTCATATGTGCAACTCTCTTCTTGATATTTGTAAATATGACGAAATACTGTCTGCCGTGTTTGACATATCACTCATAGTATGAGCAAGGAGTGTTACAAGTCACTTTCGTCAGTACATTCAGACCAATTTTTACGTTTGTTTGAGAACAGATAGTTAGCTTCTAAACTCTAATTACTGTATGTTTATTCTAATAAGTAAGTGTGTCGTTAATCTGTTATAAGCATTGCAGTTCACGTTTGCTTAAATTAGCGAGTTATTTACCTTCTTAGACGAGTCCTGTTTGTGGCAGTTAACGCGCACATTTTCCCCTTCTTTTGTCATGTTTGTGAGCACGCACGCTCGCGTCTCGTCGCACGAGGTGATTTTTGCGCGTAAGCTGGTCCCCTCAACTAACCCTGAGAAAAACGAGAGACTGTAGTCTATAATAATTATCTGCCGTCTTTTATTTTTCATTTAGAACGTGATGTCTGTGCGTCTACCGTCTTAAAAACAAGGCCAGTTTGTAATGTTAGCAAGTTACTTTCAAAAACTAGATGGTGGAGGAATCCTAAGTGTGGTTGTCAGGACTTCTTTTAGCACTTTAAAAGCGCATATGATCATTCTCTCACGCAGGTTAGATTCTCAGTTTCTTCCGAGTCTCAGTTTCGTTCCTCTTTGTCCAAGTTCTGATCTTTCTTTGAGGGACGTTTTCGCGTAAGTTTCGAATTAAGGTGGCTCACTGGTCAAAAAGGGACCAAAACGTTTGCTCGCATATAGTAAAGAAAGGTCAATTGCGTTCGATTGCACTCATGAAGAGAAAATAAAGTTTGAAGGTTTCCGTGAAATTGGTTGCTATGGCAACCAGCCACAGCCTTTTGAGTTTTGATTTTAAAGCATTGATGCCTACAGTTCCTGCTCTTTTACAAAACAGGATTTGATTTTAAAACAAGCATATCTTGTAAGTTCTGTTTCGTTCTATGCAATAAACTAAAGTGTTTGCATTTCACTCTTGTTTTCTGTGCTTTCTACAGGTCTTATTTGAAAATAACCTTATTTTGCACCAAACCCAGTGAACAAATTATCTAGTGTCACGTGCCAGACTTTAAAATACTATGAATTTTTTAGTTTATTACATGACGACACTATTAGTCTTTGATGAAACCAAATTTCAGGAATTTCTCATAAATACTTTCCAATGTAGAAATGTTGCCGTGAAGTCAGTAGGTACAAAAGTAAACCTTTGAGAAAAATGCACTTAAAGACCGCGGGTCATCGCTCGAATTAGCTTCAATCACTTATGATTTTTGGCCAAAACCAAAGGCCGCGGATCATCTTTCGGATTAGTTTCAATCCCTTACGATTTTTGGCCAAAACCAAAGGCCACGGGTCATCGTAGTTTCAATCACTTATGATTCTTTTCCAAAACCAAACGCCGGGGTCATCTTTCGGAGTAGTTTCAATCACTTATCATTTTTGGCTAAAACCAAAGGCGGCGGGTCATCGTTCCGGGTAGTTTAGATCACTTACGATTTTTGGCCAAAACCACAGGCCACGGGTCATCGTTCGGAATCCTTCCAATCACTCATGATTTTTGGCCAAAACCAAAGGCCGTGGGTCATCGTTTGGAGTAGTTTAGGTCACTTTTGACTTTTGGCCAAAACCAAAGGCCGCGGGTCATCGTACGAAGTAGTTTCAATCACTCAGGATTTTTTCAAAAACCAAAGGCCGCGGTTCATCGTTGGGGGTAGGCTCAATCACTTATGATATTTCTCCAAAACAAAACGCCACGGGTCATCATTCGGATTAGTTTAAATCCCTTATGATTTTTGGCCAAAACCATCGAGGCCACGGGTAATCGAAGTTTCAGTCACTTATGATCTTTTCCAAAATCAAACGCCGCGGGTCATCTTTCGGAGTAGTTTCATTCGCTTATCATTTTTGGCCAAAACCAAAGGTTAAGGGTCATCGTTCGGAGTAGTTTAGATCACTTACGATTTTTGGCCAAAACGCAGGCTGCAGGTCATGCTTCGAAGTAGTTTCGGGCACTTATGGTTTCTGGCCAAAACTGCAGGCTGCGGGTCAGGCTTCGGATTAGTTTGGGTCACCTATGATTTTTCGCCAAAACCGCAGGCCCCGTGCGGGTCAGGCTTCTAAGTAGCTTCGGTCACCTAGTAGTCAGTTATTATTTTAGGCCCAAAGCGCAGGCCACGCGTCAGGCTTCGGAGTAGTTTCTGCCATCTATGATTTTTGGCCAAAAGCGAAGGCCGCGGGTCAGGCTTCGGAGTAGTTTCTGTCACTTATGATTTTTGGCCAAAAGCGCAGGCCGCGGATCACGCTTCGAACTAGTGTCGGTCACTGATGATTTTTGGCCAAAACTGCAGACCGCCGGTCAGGCTTCGGACTAGTTTCGGTCACTGATGATTTTTGGCCAAAACCACAGGGCGCCGGTCAGGCTTCGGAGTAGTCTCGGTCACTTATGATTTTTGGGCAAAACCGTAGGCCGCTGGTCAGTCGTCGGAGTAGTTTCGGTCACTTATGATTTTTGGCCAAAACCGCAGGCCGCGGGTTAAGCTTTTGAGTTAGTTTCGGTCACTTATCATTTTTGGCCAAAATAGCAAGCCGCGGGTCAGGGTTCGGAGTAGTTTCGGTCACTTGGGTGGGTTCTAGACTTGTTTG
This sequence comes from Micromussa lordhowensis, assembly GCA_964020085.1. Lineage (NCBI taxonomy): Eukaryota > Metazoa > Cnidaria > Anthozoa > Scleractinia > Lobophylliidae > Micromussa > Micromussa lordhowensis. The sequence continues at coordinate 6,897,762 of OZ026596.1, read as the reverse complement.
TACGCGTAGTTTTAAAAATAATTTTATCTGCACATGCTTTTCGTTGTATGCGTTTGTGGTTTGTTGACGCGGGTGTTTCGCGTAAAAAGTAGCACTTGTCTGCAGACGTTTAAGAACGAAGTATACATTGCATGGCTTCTTCATTCTTGTTTGGATACACAGTTATGTTACCTGCACACGCGTTTCGTTAAAACGTATCACTTGTCTGCACAAGTTTACAGCACGAGGTATACATTGCATGGCTTCTTGTTTTATTTGCTATCTCTGCAAGCGTGTTTCTAGCCATTAGTCGAGTCGACTTTTAGAAGTAGCGAGTGGTTTCAACTCGTGTCGAGTCGTGACGACTCGACGACATTTCTAACCCCCATTCAGCTAGTCACTGATGACCATTACCGGTAATTGTAGTGTGACTTCCTGTAGGGTATGTCATTTTCCGGTAAGGATGACGTCATGATCATGAATTTCACGACATGACTTTTGCCAAGACGACCTGTCTTTACATAGGGACGACTCGACACACTTTGAGTGCATTGGACATGAATGCAAATTAGCATTTTTTCCGAGTGGGTCAACGGCTTTTCTGCATGCGCAGTAGCGTTACCAATCTATCTTTAGTAGTAACATTTTAATCAATCGTTGCATTCCATCTGATGAAAATAATTTTGTCCTGGGAAACCAACCGAGAAATTCACCGAAAACACCCAGACTTGCTGCCCTGTTTTCTCTTCACAGTTGTTTTCAAGGACTTAAACAAGTCAGTTTTTTTCCACTTTTGCGTGCTTGGACGCAAAAAAATGATCTGCGTCGGCCGGGAATCGAACCCGGGTCACCTGCTTGGAAGGCAGCTATGCTCACCACTATACCACCGACGCGAGGTTGGCTAATACTTTACTTTCCTGTCACTTTGATCCGTCCGAGAACTACCTTATTCAGTGGTCAACTTGCCTTACAAATAAATTACAAACAAACACTGTCAGCAGGCTCTTAAACAAAATACTGGTTAAAGTAGAAATTGTTTTTTTATTGGTTTCGCTTTTCATAAGAGACAATATATAAAGATATAAGCTAAAAGAAATTCTGTGAGGTCCCACCGAGATTTGATCTCAAATCGCTGAATTCAGCAACCAGAATTAAAATAATTTGAAAACAGCACCAAGAGATCAAAACAAAAACACAAGTAACAATGAAAAAAAAAACTACACAATAAGATTAAAGGAAGATAGCGTAGTTATGGCGAATAAGCCTTTTTCCCGAGTGCATCAACCGCTGAGCTACAGTAGCAGTAACATTTTAATCATTCGTTGTGCTGCATTTGATGAAAATAATTCTGTCCTTGGAAACAAAACGAGAAATTCACCGAAAACACCCGGACTTGCTGCTCTGTTTTCTCTTCACAGTTGTTTCCAAGGACTCCAAGAAGTCAGTTTTTTCCACTTTTGCATGCTTGGACGCAGAAAAATAATCTGCGTCGGCCGGGAATCGAACCCGGGTCATTTACTTGGAAGGCAGCTATGCTCACCACTATACCACCGACGCGAGGTTGGCTAATACTTCACTTTCCTGTCACTTTGATCCGTCAGAGAACTACCCTGTTTAGTGGTCAACTTGCCTTACAAATAGATTACAAACAAACACTGTCCGCAGGCTCTTAAACAAAATACTGGTTAAAGTAGAAATTGTTTTTTATTGGTTTTGATTTTAATAAGGGACAAGTATGAACATATTCTTCACTTTAGCTTGCTCTAACGATATAACTTATATTCTCCTATAGAAAGGTGTGTTTTGTGTTTTGAGATGATATTATTTAGCAAATTTATTCATAACCGCTAATCGTAATATAAAAAAAATCGGTTTTTTATCAAGCAAAAAGAAATCCTACGAGGTCCCACCGAGATTTGAACTCGGATCGCTGGATTCAAAGTCCAGAGTGCTAACCATTACACCATGGGACCCGGTATATAGAAAAAACGGAAAAATAAAGCAATCATATTTGTATCATTGTTTATAAACATAAGGAAATATGGTGGTAATAGCCCATTTGAAAACTTTAAAATCTCAAACAGTGTACAGGTAAAGCTTAAAAAACAACACCAAGAGACAACAACAATAACACAAGCAACAATGAAAAAACAAGCTACACAACAAGATATGAT
>OZ026596.1:6885609-6890609 GCA_964020085.1 Micromussa lordhowensis | reverse complement strand
CATGTGACACTTGTCCGAGCGGAAAACTGGTAACTATAGCGCAAAATACCGCTGAACGAAATCTAATGCGACAGCATTAACATGGCTCCTCTTAAAATGCTTGTCATTTTAAACAAACAATCACTTGTCCTATCCTTATCTTAACATCGTTCAGTGTCTATTTAATGCTAATTCTTTCAATCACATTGAGTTCTCACTACGTGGCTCCTCGTGGCTCCTCGTCGGGGATTCCCGGTCTCTCTGTGGTTGACTCTAACAAAAGGACGAGTTTGTTGATAGGCCGATCCAGTAGAGATCCCTTCGAAGTTCGGACAGTCACTGATCTGACCTGACCTTGGTCATCCGGACAAGTAGTGAGTACTTTGGCCAAAGACCACTGATTTCTGCAAGTGTTGCTGTCCTTCAGCAATACCACATCACCTTCAGTGAAGTTTCTACGTTGACGTGTCCACTTGTTTCTCATCTGTAGGTTCTGCAAGTATTCTTTGCTCCATCTTGACCAAAATTCATTAGCAATGTGTTGAACACGTCTCCAGCGCTGCTTACAATAGACATCTTCCCTTTGAAACTTTCCTGGCGGTGGCAATACGAGCTTTGTTTTGCCAGTGAGAAGGGTACTCGGGGTAAGCGGTAGCGGAGAAAGAGGATCACTCAAGGTGTCCACCGTCAGGGGTCGATTGTTCACAACCGCTTCTGCTTCGCACATTAGGGTTCTCAGCGCTTCATCATCCAAACTGTGACCGTGCTCTCTCATTAGGGCTGCCATAACGTTTCTTGCAGATCTAATTTGTCGTTCCCATACTCCTCCAAAATTACTTGCTGTGGCAGGATTCCTAACCCAGTCGATGTCATGCTTCAGTAGCTCTGCTTTAATCTGATCATCATCCATTTCTTTGAGCGCCTTCTTCAACTCGTTTTGAGCTCCTACAAAGTTAGTTCCTTGGTCACTGCGTAATTCTCTTATGGGCCCTCTTCGACTGATGAACCTCCGTAACGCTTGAAGGAATGAATCTGTGTCCAAGGAGTGCGCTACTTCTATGTGGATGGAACGACTGGCCATACATGTAAACAAGGCCCCATACCTTTTTACTTCTTTCCGCCCTTCCTTCACATACCACGGTCCAAAATAGTCAACAGCACTATAAGTAAACGGTGGCGCAGGCTGAACGCGTGACTTTGGAAGATCCGCCATTTTTTGCTCTCCTGCACCTCCACGAAGATAGCGGCATGTAACACATTTTGAGATGAAATGCTGGACAGCTGCGTTCCCATTTATGATCCAGTAACCGTTAGTGCGTAACTCGTTTAAAGTAACACCTCGCCCACTGTGTTGCGTCTTCTCGTGAACATGACGGATAATCAGCTTGGAAACGTGGCCAGCCTTTGGCAAAATGACAGGGTTTTTAAGACTGTCTGATAAGTTAGCTTTCTTGATCCGTCCTCCAACCCTCAGAACTCGGTTGCAATCCAAGAATGGATCCAGTGTATGCAGACTGCTGGTTTTCTTCATAGCGACCTTCTTCTCCTTCTCACATTGTCGACTTTCACGCTTTATGTCAGCCTGGAGCTCCTTTAATGCTTTAATTTCTCTTTCAAAGGCGTCAGCTTGCACTAGTTTGATGACTTCAATTTCAGCTTGCTCCAAGTCATTCACCATAACAGGCGCGGCAACGGGACAACCTTTACTATCACTACTCCGTCCACTGTTAGGTGCACTCTGAGAAGTTTCTTTCACTGAAGATCTGCTCATTGCTTCATTTACGCTCATCTTCAGCCGCTGCTTGTACTTCATACATAACGCAATTCCTGTTTTCAGCCTTTGCCAACTGGAGAATCTTTCTAACCTGCTAAGCATATCCTTCTTCTCTTCTGCAACAGTAGTATTTACAGTGATCTTCTTCACTTCTGGGCTGGTAGGGTCGAGCTCCCTTTCATATGAATCTTGCTCTGGCCAGTGGTTTTCACTTTCCCATAAGAAATCTGGGCCTTTGATCCATCGGGATTTCTGCAGAAAGTGTCTTGCATTCAGACCTCGTGAACCTTCATCTGCTGGATTGGATGCAGACTCTACATAGCGCCACTGCGACGGAGAAGTGTAATCTCTTATCAGCTGCACTCTGTTTGCTACATAAACATGAAATCTTCGGGACTCGTTGTTGATGAACCCGAGAACTACCTTACTGTCCGTCCAATAAAACTCTTCAATTCTCTCGTAGTCCAATTCGTTCTTCAGTACGTCAGCTACTCTCACTGAAACAGCAGCAGCTGCGAGTTCTAGCCTTGGAATGCTGACTGTTTTCCTTGGTGCAACACGTGCCTTGCCTATGACAAAAGAGCAATGTACATGATTATTGTCATCGACTAAACGTAGATATGAGCATTGCCCATATCCAGTTCCTGAAGCATCTGACATATTGTGCAACTGTGCTGAAACAATCTTGCCAAAGTTTGAGGGCTTGAAACATCTTGGAATGCTGAGTGTTTCTAAGAGGGGCAGTTGACTTCTCCAATTCTCCCAACGGGAAAGGACATCACCTTCGACGGGCTCGTCCCAACTGCTGCCGTGACAAATTTCTTGCAATATCCGCTTTCCAATAAGGATGACAGGTGCTATGATACCCAAAGGGTCATAGACTGAACTGATAGTTGACAACATTCCTCTTCGAGTGCAAGGCTGATCCTTCAACTCTATTCGAAACTTGAAGGCATCCGATTCAATGCACCAGTGTACGCCTAACACTCTTTCTATGGGAAGCTTGTCTTGACCTAAGTCCAGACCCTTAATTTCCTTGGCTCTGTCTTCAGGCAATACTGACATAATCACTCTTCGACTATTGCTGACAAACTTAGTGAGGTTGAATCCTCCCTTTGCGCACATGTTCTTCACATCATGGATAACCTCTATTGCTTCTTCTTCTGTAGGCAATGATTTCAATAAATCGTCAACATAGAAGTTCTTCTTGACCGTTTCTGATGCTTTCACACCAAACTCGTTTTCACCATCCTCTGCAGTACACTTGAGGGCAAAGTTAGAACAGCCAGGTGAAGATCCACCTCCAAAAAGGTGAACTGTCATACAATACTCTTCTGGCTCCTTTGTTAAGATCCCATTATGCCACCATAGAAAGCGAAGGAAATCCTGATCTGCTTTCTTTACCTTTACTTGGTAGAACATCTTCTCGATATCTGCCATGAAAGCCACTCTTTCTTCTCTGAATCTTGTCAATACACCAGTTAGTTTGCTAGTCAAATCAGGACCTTGAAGAAGATGATCATTCAATGATTCACCGAGGTAACGAGCTGAACAGTCGAAGACCACACGAATGCTACTTGGCTTCTTCGAGTGATATACTCCGTGATGAGGTAAGTACCATACTTTTCCTTTCTGAGTTGCTAAGTCCTCAGAGTCTATCTTGCGAGCATAACCCTTGTCTATTATGCCAGTCATGAAATCCACGTAATCAGCACGGTACTTGTCATTTGATTCAAGTCTCTTCTTTAAACCAATGAGTCTCTGGGCTGCTTGAGGGCGATTATTTGGAAGCTGAACATCTTGTTCTCTGAATGGGAGTGGCAATTCGTAATGCGAGTCTTCGCGGTGATGAATTCCTTCCTTAGCCTTCCTTAGAAATTCACGATCTTCTTGAGACATAGCCATTCCATTTTCCCTTTCAGAAAAGTCCAGTTCGAACATTCGCCCAACAACTTGAGGCGTTAACTGTTCCTTGACGCTTCTCTCAACTACGATGTACCCACTAGCTTCATCAACGGCACTGGGTTCGTGAATCCGAATTCTGTGACACTGCACTGCACCATTACCTTCACGTTTAATTGGACCATTAATGTGCCATCCTAATAGTGAACGAACAGCATACGGGTCGTTCTGTTTACCATGAATAACCTCTCTTGGCCGTACTGCTCTAGGGCAGTTAAGTCCAATCAGAGCTCCAATCTCTACATCTTCCATGTACGGTGGTATGTCCTTGACGACTCTCTGCAAATGTGGCCATCTACTAGCGGCTTCCGGTCTGGGAATTTCATCTCGGTCGGCTGGAATATGTTGCCTAACATAGGCTCTGGGCATGTCTAGGTGTACATCATTTTCAGTGAAGTGGGCTGCGACCAATCCTTCGACTGCCTTCGTTTCAATTTCTTGTGTGCCATGCATGGTGGTTAACAATAACTTCGTTTCAGTACCTTCAATGCCAAGTCTTTTCAACGACTGTTCTTTTACAAAGGTTCCACCACTCGCATTATCGAGGAGAGCATAGACTATGATCTTGTGTACAGGATTGTCCTTATGATACAGCCAAATAGGAACTATGCCCATGCTGACTGGAACATCACCAGCTTCTGTTACATTACAAACAGTGTTGTAAGCATTAATGACTTGACCATCATCTTTCCTCTCATTAACCTCCGTCCCTTTACGTTCGCCAATCTCAACTTCGGTTTTCGATCCATCTTGTTTCCAGCTGTGATCATGAAGGGATGTTGGATGCTTCTTATGGCATGTCAGACAAGATTTTCTACTCTTACAGAGCTTTGCGATGTGCTCAGAGCTATAACATCCAAAACATAAACCTTTCTCTTTAACAAAGTTCCTCCTTTCCGTTAATGGCTTCTTCAGAAACTCAGAGCACTCATCTAGATCGTGTGGTTTGGAACACAAGGTACAGCTGCGGAAACGAGGATTTCTCGTGCTTCCATCTGGTTTTGACATATTTGTCCCAAAGCTTGAACCTTTCTCTCTCTTGAATCTTCGATCTCTTAATCTGCAGAATTTTGCATCTCCATCCTTTGATCTCACCACTGTTTCTTCGGAATAGATTGGATCCGTAGCTAAATCAGCTTGTTCAGACACGAACTGGCAGAAATCATTGAAACTGGCCATCCGCTCTGAGGCATTTCTGATTTTACTCACTCTTTCAGTCCACTTACTGCGAAGGTGTCTCGGTAACTTCTCCCATAATTGACGAAGAACATTAGCAGTGTTCAAG
>OZ026596.1:6848109-6878109 GCA_964020085.1 Micromussa lordhowensis | reverse complement strand
AGTTTGCTAATTCCTATTGTTTTCACAATCAGGGACTTGCCCACCAGGGACAAAGAGCGAGATTTCCAAAAATTAAGACGATTTTCTAGTTTCTTAAGCTTTGGCCGCCAATTGTCAGACTCTGCGTTCTGTCCGAAAACAACCCCTAGAATTTTCATTTTTGTTACCAAAGTGAGGCCAAACGGCTGGTGAGCGCGAGAGCGCCACGCGCCCAGCCACATGGCCTCTGTTTTGGATACATTGAGTTTTGCTCCGCATCCCCTCTCGTACACGTTGATTACACGAAAGAGGGCTGCAAGACAATAAACAGGTTTGACTAGACTAGTCGTGTCATCAGCATAAATACCTACTTTATATTGAGACTCGTTAGCACCAGGTAAGAGAAAGCCTTCAATTTGGGAGCATGAACGAATTTGACATGCAAGAGTTTTAACGCAAAGAATATATAGCATGGGGGAAAGGGAATCCCACTGGCGATCGCCGCGAAACAAAGGGATCGGCTCCGTGAGCCATTCATTCACAATAACGCGCATATTAGCGCCTTTATAAAACGTGTTAACCCAGTTACAAAAAGAGGGGCCAAAACCAAAACGAGTTAGCAAACTCTGTAGAAAAGAACGGTTTACGCGATCGAAGGCTTTCTCCTGATCAAGACTTACTAAAATACCAGTTTCCCCTGTGCGATCAAGGTAATCTAAAATATCCCTAAGAGTATGAAGATTCGTTGAAATCTTCCGCCCAGGAACAGAGCATGTTTGGTCAGGATCAACAATGAATTCCAGGACTTTAGAAAGGCGAACAGAGATAGCCTTAGAGCAGATTTTATAATCAACATTGAGAAGGGAGATCGGTCTCCAATTTTTAAGAGATTTCCGATCCCCCTTTTTATAGATCACGCGAGTATTACTTGCTTTCATGGATTCACACATCTCACCAGCTTGAAAAACGGAGTTGAAAACAAGAACTAAATGAGGAGCTAATATATCCCAAAATTTACGATAAAATTCAACGGTTAAACCATCGGGCCCGGGAGATTTGTTCGTATTCATGTTCTTAACTGCAAAGGAAATTTCATCAATCGTCATTGTGCCCTCACACAATGACGACTGATGAGGCGACAGCTGGCGAGAAAGTGAAGACAAAAGATCTTCCTGGAAAACCATATCAACCGGTTCTTCCAAAAACAAGGAAGAATAGAAATCAACATGTGCCTGCTCAATTTCATCTTGTGACGAAACCTCAACGCCGGATGAATTATATATCGATGGTATTTTGCTTCTCTGCGCATTAGAAGAGTTCAGCTGAAAAAAATAACGAGTTGGGCGTTCGCCCTCCTCGAGCCATTCCGCTCGACTGCGGACTAAAATTCCTTCGATTTCTTTAGTGTAGATGACCTTTAAGCGGCATTCTATATCTTGAATAGAATCAACAACGAAATTGTCACCGTTGACCAGGCGTTGACGAAGACTAATTAATTTATTCATTAGAAAAACATGATCTCGATACAATTGCCGGCGCTTTTGGCGGGAAAACGAAATCGATTCTTGCTTGATAGAAACTTTTAGAAATTCCCACTAATCTTGAGGGGACCGAAATGAAGCAAAATACAAAACGTGACTTGGAATTAAATTACGAATAATACCACAGAAGTTTTTGTCATCAAGGAGCTAGTTATTTAGTTTCCAACCCCTTGGCCGCGCTTAGCGGCATCAGGGATATCAAAAACAAAAGAAACAAAATCGTGATCAGAAAGCGGACAGGTGAGATTTCACACTGGCAATCAGATGTAAACAACTCCTTTGAAACAAAGAACTTGTCTAAGCGACTAGCAATTGAATAATCATGGTTGAACCAGGTGAATTCGCGCGCGCTAGGGTGTAACTTATGCCACGCATCAACCAAAACAAAATCAGATTTTAGAGATTTACATTCACCACCGACTGAAATATTCCCGCCAAATTTATCGAGTGCATTTTCATAACAATTGAAATCGCCACCGATCACGAGAGCGGACGCAGGAACAAAGTATTCATGAAGGGATTCGTAAAACAATTTTCGATCAGTATTATTGGTGGGAGCATAAATATTGACGAAGTTAAGATCTACACCGTCGATTCTAACCAGAATACTAATTATACGCCCATTAGAGTCCTTTTTCCAAGACGCTACTTCATCGGAGCACTTGGGAGAAATTAAAACGGCAACACCTCCCTGGTTGCCAATTGAGGGGGACCAATAACTACGGCGGGATTCGAACTTACACGGGGAGACCCCAATGGATTTCTAGTCCATCACCTTAACCACTCGGCCACGACTACCTACCTAACATTTTTATGTTTTGACTTTTCATTTTATCTGCGTTTTACATAAATATTGTTTAACAAATAAAGAAGCCTAAGCCGTGTATTACACTGTGATAAAACACGACGGGCATTTTACAACACGAGGGAAATGTAGAAAACACGAGCCGCAGGCGAGTGCTTTCAACATTTCTCGAGTGTTCTCTAATGTCCGGAGTGTTTTCTCACAGTGTAATACACGGCTTAGGCTTCTTTATTTGCTTTATAATAAAGATTTTAAAACCCCTGATTTTAGGACCCTGTGCGCGCTCTGATTGGTTAAAAACCCATGTTTCATCAGAGGTTATAAAATAATTGACATACTACGCGCGCTCTGATTGGTCAACAGAGTTGCAAAACCTATGTTCTATTGTACCGGTAAACACATAGAAAAGTGGTTACGTCACTGTTCCCGTAATGGCCGAAGAGAGTCAGGAAAATTCCTCCAACTTCGACCCGGCTTTTGGTCTGGAAAGGTCAGCAGGCGAAAATCAAGGTAAACCAAAATCTAAACCAACGAATGAAAACAATAGTGCGGAGGAAGACTGGTCCAGCAAGAAGAGACGACTTGCCGTGGTCGAAAGCAAAGCTCTACGGGAACGCAACACAGTAGCGACAAAAATCACTGGCTGAGATGTGAATAACACGAATATCTTTCATTCAACACATACATGGAAATTTACAAGGAAGAACAGGACCAGAAGTTTGTTCCGATATATAAGTGCTTTGCTTATCCCTTTTCACTCCATGCGGAGCATAGGTCCAAGGAAACTTCACGCCATCTCCTTCTATCCCGGGCCAACTTCTCGATTTCGTTCCAGGTGTAGCCTGCCTTGGCCGCCTCCTTGTCCACGGTTCTCCTCCAGCTGTTTCTAGGGCGACCTTGTTTTCTCTTCCCCTGTGGATTCCACCACAGTGCATGTCTAGTAACATTGCTGTTCGGTTTTCTGAGGGTATGCCCTATCCAACCCCATTTGCGCCTTCTAATCTGGATGTCGATTCGTTCCTGATCCGTTTTTGCCCACAAATCCTCATTCCTTATGACCTCTGGCCAGTGTATGCCCATGATGGACCGTAGGCATTTGTTGACAAAGGACTGCAGTTTGTTGGAGGTTGCTTTTGTTACCCTCCATGTCTCTGACCCATACAGGAGGACGGATTTCACGTTGGTGTTAAATATCCGTAGTTTGGTCTTTCTGGAGATTGTTTTAGATTTCCACACAGGGCGTAGAATTGTGAAAGCAGTTCTTGCCTTTCCGATCCTCACTTGTATGTCCCGATCAGACCCACCATCCTTGCTGATGTTACTGCCAAGGTAGACAAAGTCCTCCACTTCCTCGATGTCTTCCCCATCCAGTTCCAGCCTGTCTGCATTACTGGTGTTCATTCTCATCCCCTTTGTCTTGGATTTGCTGATTCTAAGGCCTGCCTTTGCTGAGATCTTGGCCATCCGTGTTAGTTTGGATTGCATGCCTTGGTGATTGTGTGAGAGTAAGGCAACATCATCTGCGAAGTCTAGATCTTCTAGCCGAGTCATGAGAGTCCACTGTATGCCATCTCGATGTTGCTCTGTTGTCTGTCGCATAATCCAGTCGATGACCAGCAAGAACAGAAAGGGCGATAACAAACAGCCCTGGCGCACTCCGGTGAGCATCTCAACCAATTCAGAAAGGACTCCGTTGTGAATTACCCTGCAACTACAGTTGTCATAGGTCTTCTGGATAAGGGTAATGTACTTCACAGGGATGCCGTAATGACGTAATAGCTTCCACAACACGTCTCTGTCAACGCTATCAAAGGCCTTTTCAAAATCAACAAACGTTGTGTAGACAGGAGAGTTCCACTCAAGCGACTGCTCCAAAATGATCCTCAAGGTGGCAATATGATCAGTACACGACCTCTCCTTCCGAAATCCAGCTTGTTCATCCCTCAGTCGTTTGTCTACTACTACCTTCAGTCTCTCCAAGATTATTCTGTTCAGCACTTTTCCGGCAGTTGATAGCAGCATGATGCCTCTCCAGTTCTTGCATTCCCTTAGGTCTCCCTTTTTTGGTAATTTGATCAGGTAGCCTTCCTTCCAGTCATCCGGTACCTCATTTGTCTCCCAGATCTTCCCAAACAGCTCATAGAGCATCTCAGTCGAGGTACTTAAATCTGTCTTGATGGCTTCTGGTGGTATGCCGTCGGGTCCTGCAGCTTTCCCATTCTTTAGATGCTTGATGGCTCTCTTGATCTCTGCTTTACCTGGCCTGTTCTCATTGACCTGTAAAGGTGTGTCGGCTGGTTCTATATCAGGCATCTCAATTGGCGGCGGTCTATTGAGCAGCTTCCTGAAGTGTTCTGCCCACCTTTTTCGCTGGTCTTCCTGATCAGTGAGCACCTCCCCGCTTTCAGCTCTAACAGGTCTGTCTGTGGTCTTTCTGACACCTGCAAGTGTTCTTGTGATGGAATAAACCTCTTTCAAATCGCCTTTGCCTGCTGCTTCCTCTGCTTGTCTTGCAAGGTCATCCACAAAGTTCCTTTGGTCTTTCCTAATGCTTTGCTTAACCTCTCTGTTGGCTTTAGAGTATCTGACCAGGGCTTCTGCTTTCTGAGCTCTTGTTCTGCTCCGGTTTAACACATCCTTTTCCTTCTTCCTAGCCTCTATCTTTTTCAGAGTATCTGTGCTGACATAGGCCTTGTGCTGTTTAGTCTTTCGTCCCAGCGTTTCCTCACATGTCTTCCTCCAAGTATTTTTCATACTCTGCCATACTTTGTTGACTACCGTTTGGCTCTCCTCTTCCCCCGGATGTTGCTCATTCTCGTTAAGACTTGTGAGTGCCTGAAACTTGTTGGACAAGGTGAGCTTGAACCTGTTTTTTGTTTCCTCATCCTTCAACATCTCGATGTTATATTTGTGACTTGTCTTTGGTGAGCTGGTGTGATGGTTTTTCAGCTTCAGTCGGCATTTGCCAACAAGAAGATGGTGGTCAGAGGCCACATCTGCCCCTCTCTTTACTCTGACATCTAACAACGACCTTCTGAACTTTGATGCTATGCAGATGTGGTCAATCTGGTTCGTGGTCACGTTATCAGGAGAAACCCAAGTCGCCTTATGTACCTTTTTGTGTGGGAAGACACTGCCCCCGATCACTAGCTTGTTAAAGGAACAAAAGTCAGCAAACAACTCCCCGTTTTCGTTCATTCTCCCAAGTATATATATATATAAGTATATATTCTTAAACTTTTCTGTCCATTACAAAAATTTTACGCCGATTCCGTTTACGCGTAAGTTTAGAAGGAATTTTTAAGCGCCTTGGGTGCCTTGCGCGGTTTGTGGAGGCTGCATTTCTGACTACAGGCGGGCTCCACTGATCAATTTGGGTTGTTAAAAAGCAGGGAGAATCTTTCTTACGAGTTGACATTTAAGCCTAGGAGAAATTTTGAGTTTAAACTCAAGGCATGCATGCATAACACGATCAATGATTTTGGTTTCCGTGAGCTTAGCTTTCAAGCGATAGCTTTCATTTAACTAAATACAGAGAGACACGCACTTCAAAGCCTTCAACATAATAAATAAATTCTGAAAAATTTTCGAAAGCAGCGTTTCTGTAACAAACCTTTATTCCATTCACAAATCTTTGAAAAGTTATCGTTAAATCAATTCACGAAGCGTATCTTCACGAAGATCAATGACATTCTTTAAGTCTAACGCACGGAATTCACGGAAAACAGCTTTCAGTGTTATAGTACAATGTTTGGATTTTTAAATATTTTTAGCGTATTGTGATGTATTTTTAGGCTGATGAATTGATCGTGATGAAATAAAGATTATCTTATCTTATCTTATCTTATCTTATCTTATCTTATCTTATCTTATCTTATCTTATCTTATGAAGTCTGTACTACTTGCAAACTGTCCGTACAGTCTTTTATTTTCACGATGGCCGATTCCGCCTACACATCTCTGCATTTCTTCGTCAAAATACTTTTGAATTAATTAATACACTTTCTGCCTTTCACCGATAACCTTTTCCTTTCCTTTCTTAAAACTTTTTTTAGCGTCGCTTTGCTCTGCAGATTTTGTGTCCTGCGCCGAGTCTGTGCTTTCATTCTGTCAGTCGCTGTGATTTGTCTCATGAGTTTGATGAGAATTAGCAACTTGATCACGAAAGTACAATAATTTTCCTCTCTTTGACAAACGTTTTCCATATTTATTTCATAAAAGCAATAGACAACTCTTTCTATGGGTCTACTGGCGCAATAAACCACTTGGGATGTTGGGAGAACACTCGAAAAGCTTGTAAATCACTCGCCTAACGGCTCGTGTTTTCTACATTTCCCTCGAGTTCTCAAATGCCCGTCGTGTTTTATCACAGTCTAATACACGGCTTAGACTTCTTTATTTGTTAAATAAAACATGAAGCCTAACACATGTATTACACTGTGATTACACTCAGGACATTTGAGAACACTCTAGAAATGTAGCGGCTCGTGTTTTCTACATTTCCCTCGAGTTCTCAAATGCCCGTCGTGTTTTCACGGCTTAGGCTTCTTTATTTGTTAAATAGTAATTAGTAATAGTAATTTTTTTGTTTATTTTTTTTTCTCGTAGTCATATCTTGAAAATGATATTTAAAGGATGTCTTTATAATTCCAATGGAGATTCCTTAGTAGAGATTATGTGACCTTTCTTTTCTTCAGCTTTTCTTCTTGAAATAACTGACAAAATATAATTTTTGTTTTGACAATTGATTTGAAAGTTAGTATGTATTAATCACAACATATTGTAATGTAAGAAGTGAAGTAATAATTCAAAACCAAAAAGCTACCGCAAGAACAACAAAACATAGATGATATCCATCTGACGTAATCGGCAGGATTCGAATCTGCGCGGTGAGACCCCAATGGATTTCGAGTCCATCGCCTTAACCTGCGCGGGGAGAACCCCAATGGATTTCAACCACTCGGCCACGACTTTAACCACTCGGCCACGACTACCTTGAGAATTCATATCGATCAAAAGAACAAAAGAGGAGTTCACAAAGAGATTTTTTCAAACCAACACAGCGTGAAGGAGGAGTGGTATCTGTCACAGTAGCAGCCGACTGGCGCAGTGGCCCATAATCCAGAGATCCGAGAATCAAAACCTCGCTCTGCTATTAAATCTTTTGTTCGTACATAAGATTTTCGAATACCTCAGAATGGTGTGACTTAACAGTGATTTTTTTTGTATTATTATGTTGGACCAACATTTTTTCTTTTTATTTTATCTGGCCAATAAGAAACATTGCATACAATTAACAGACCGCCATCAGTGGATAGCAGTCAAATGCATTGTTAAATATTTCAAAGCATTGTCCGTTAGCAGCAGAGTGGCGCAGAGGAAGCGTGCTGGGCCCATAACCCAGAGGTCCGAGGATCAAAACCTCGCTCTGCTACTTTTTTTTTTGTTTACATAAATAGGGATTACTTCATGGAAAATGCGAGCGTACCATTTTCATTCACGAGTTGAGGAGTATTAGAAAACGAATGAGTGGGCGTAGCGAACAGCTGAGACCCGCTTTTCTTGACATTTCTTTCTTAAGACTCCCGAGTTTGTCGCTGCCAACGGCGTTGCACTTGAACCAGCATTTGTTAGTCGATTTGTATTTCACATTGTTGACTGCAATATAAAATGGGGCGTCGGGATCATTCATTTTTTCTGGTCTTTTCTCAGCAACACCTTTGTACACCGCTACTGGATCCTTTTCGCTCCCGTTAGTTGGAAACATTTTTGGTGCGAAGGCTCTCACTTCGCGGGGGTCGGCGGCGGTTCTGGATTTGGTTTGACGCTCGTAGAACTCCAAAAAATGATCATTTAGAAGACATTCCATGTGCGAATAGAGCAGTTTAGTAACAGCAACTGATAAAAAGCGGTTATAAATCATGACTTATCTGTCAGCAGCAGAGTGGCGCAGGGGAAGCGTGCTGGGCCCATAACCCAGAGGTCCGAGGATCAAAACCTCGCTCTCCTAAAAATTTTATTTGGCATTCTTTTTTCTTGCAGTCAGACCCCATAAATGCTATTCAAAAGTAATTTCGATTAGGAATTCCAACAAACATCCTTGGTAGGGATAATATGAGCTTTCTTTTTTTCAACTTTTCTTGTTGAAATAACTTATAATTACTATAATTTGTGTACATAAATGAACAAATTGCAGACTAAGAAATTCTCATTATTAAGAGCTATATACAGGTCACCCGTGAGCAGAGTGGGGCAGTGGAAGCGTGCTGGGCCCATAACCCAGAGTTCCGAGGATCAAAACCTCGCTCTGCTAATTTTTTTTATTTATTTTTTTCACTCTTACGAGCAGTGTTTGCTTTTAATTTCCTCACCTCAGCTAGAAAGTGGTAACGTTTTACGTCAGTCAGAACTCTATAAGCCAGGATAGTCACTAAGTGCATGAAAAAACAAAAACCCAAGTTCCGACAAGCTCACTAAAGCGTAATGTAATTACGATTCCTTTCAAAAGCCTATCTAACAACTGAAAATCTTTGAAAACATAATCTTTTGCAAATACCAGGAAGATAAGTGGTCAAAACTGTTATGTCTTTGCATCATTGACATGTAAATGTACGACTTTTTCAAGATAGCAAGGACACCTACAGCTATTTTATTTCAGTTCATAGAAGAATAAATAGAGAACCTTTAATTCAACGTAGTCAGCAGGATTCGAACCTGCGCAGGGAGACCCCAATGGATTTCTAGTCCATCGCCTTAACCACTCGGCCACGACTACCCTGATAACTGGGTGCTAAGTGAGAAGATTCATCAGTCGGTCAAAATCTGATCTCTGATCTACAGATTTGATGTGGAGAACGAGTGCCTTCTTCCCATGCAAAAAATGATCATTTAGAAGAGAAGTGAGCAAAGGAATTCCATGTGCGAATAGAGCAGTTTAGTAACAGCAACCAATAGAAAGCGGTGATAAATCCACAGTTATCCGTCAGCAGCAGAGTGGCGCAGTGGAAGCGTGCTGGGCCCATAACCCAGCGGTCCGAGGATCAAAACCTCGCTCTGCTAACAATTTTATTTGGCTTTTTTTTTTCTTGCAGCCAGACCCCATCAATGTTATTCAAAAGTAATTTCGTTTAGGAATTCCAACAAAGATCCTTGGTAGGGATAATAGGAGCTTTCTTTTTTTTCAGCTTTTCTTGTTGAAATAACTTCTAATTACTATAATTTTTAATATCATTTGGATACACGTCATGCATGAGCAGAGTGGCGCAGTGGAATCGTGCTGGGCCCATAACCAAGAGGTCCGAGGATCAAAACCTAGCTCTGCTAACACATTTGTATTTCTTATTATTTTTTCTCTTAGTCATTTGTTGTAAATGATATTCGAAGGAAGTCTTTAGAATTGCAGTGAAGATTCCTTAGGGGGGATAATGTGACCTTTCTGTTTTTTTTTGTTTTTTTTTCACTTAAAAGAATGTTTGAAGACGTGTTTCGTCTTATTTTTACTATTTTCCACCAATCAAATTAAAGAAAAAACCGAAGCAACCGGCGACCAGCGCGGGAAAACGCACGCAATTTGTCGATCGGTAATGCCTTGCGTACTAACTTTTTGACACAATATCCCTTCAGCATTAAAAATGGAAAAATTGTAGTCAGGAGATGTCATAAGCTCTATCAAAAACAGGTTTGCCGCCACTGACTCTTGATATTTTGATATCTCTCCAGGATTTTTCTATTAAAATAAGAATTTTAAAATGATTTTGTATGTTACTAAATCAAGCGCGTTGTCGTGTTTCAGGCCTTTAAACTTTCGTTTGAGGTACAAACGGTATTATTTGATTGCGATCAAACTTCCTTGTTGTCAATAAAAGATCATTTCGAAACATTTACTCTTCATAACCAAAAAAGAAGAGAACAGCTCTTCGTAGAAGGTAGGATTCGAAGGTGCGCAGGAGGAACCCAATGGATTTCTAGCCCATCACCTTAACAAATCGGCCACGACTATCTACCTCACTCTGCTTAAATTTTGTTATTTTTATCAGGCTTTAATTTCACAACTGCTTAAGTTGCGTATACAACTGCGATGATCAACCATGTCTTTATATCTTTCTCCGCAGTCCAAATTTACGGTATTTCATATATTCACATTCTACACTATCTACGGGTATATTACGAAGTAACAACATGACAAGCGCCCAGTTAGCTTGATAGCTCAGTGAGAAGAGCACTGTACCGGTATGGCAGAGATCAAGGGTTCGAATCCCGTTCAGGTATGAAGTCTTTTTTAGGCTTTAGACTAGGTTTACACTGGAGGAAATTCTTCCGGATTCGTGTCGAATTATCGACGCAAACAACGTTGACGTCCTCCACACGTAATCGGAGATCACGATGGCACGTTTGAAAACCTGTGCGATTCTGGATAGAACCTGGCCAAATGACAGGTCGGACTACATGATTGGCAACAACGTGGTAGGCGAGTGAAAAGAAATTTTCAGACTGACTCAACCTACCTCTACTTTTTTGGCTGCATGTTTCTTCTCGTTGTCGAGGCAACAAACTGCTTGTTAACCATTTCATCGTGAATGTTTCCGGAATTGAAGTAGTGTGAAAACGCTTAGGAATCTGAATATCCTTTCAGTGTAAACAATTCATGTAAAGCGCTTAGAACGCATGCGGATAAGCGCTATATAAGTGTTAAATGTTAAATGTTAAACACCAACGAATCCGAATACTCTGAAATTGATGAATCCAGAAACAATTACGAATCCGAAAAAATCTCGTTTAGTGTAAACCTAGTCTTAATTTCACAACTGCTTAAGTTGTGTATATGACTGCAATGATTAATCCTGTGTTTAAATTTTACATAAATATTGTTAGTAAATAAACCAACTAGAGAATATTCTAAAGCTTTCTTTTCTAAGTGTCCATATCATCAAAATTTTTATTTTCCCATCTGATTCTATGTTTCATGCAATGAACTTCTGCGAAAACGTTTTTTCGATTTTGATAAAAAGCAATTTTTTATGAAGTTTTAAAAACCTGAAAGTCCTATTTTCTTGCGGTCGACCTGTGTCGCTGATCACAGCATCGACATGCTTGGAATTGTGGCGTAGATTAAGTAACGTGATTTCAGGCTTGACTTATCTCGCTTGTTTTACCTCTGTAAATTTAGCTTCGTAGTCCATGCAAAATGTTCCTTTCCAGCATTTTGTATGAGCTACTAACTTACATTATTTACAGAGGTAAAACAAGCGAGATGAGTTAAGCCTGAAGTCACGTGTTCCTTTAATCTACGTCACAACTCATTCAAAACGAAGGGAAGACTGGTGCGAACCATGGACCAAAATGGCGGCGAATTTGAACGATTTTAAAAGTTCTAAAAAAGATTGCATTTTATCCAAATCGAATTTTACTTTCACAGTAGTTCATTGGGTGATATATAGAATCGGATAAGAAAATAAAAAATTTGACGACATGGGCACTTTAACAATTTGACTATGAGCCCGAGTTTTCTACGAGTAGATAGTCAACGAGGCCGCGCCGAGTTGAACATCGCTCATAGAAAACGAGGGCGAGTATTCTAATTGTTTTAGTAATTGTTTTAGTGCTTGTGAAAAATTGTTTTATTGTGTTTACATCAGCAATTCTAAGGTTTCAAACACTGCGCGTAGTGTGTGAAAAATCAAATTTGATTTTTGGCCAAAACCTTAGTCCCCGGATCATCATTCGGAGTAGTCTCGTTCACTTATGATTTTTGGCCAAAACCAAAGGACGCGGATCATCTTTCGGAGTAGTTTCAATCACCTATGACGTTTGGCCGAAAACAAAGGCCGCGGATCATCGTTCGGAGCAGTTTAGGTCACTTATGATTTTTGGCCAAAACCAAAGGACGCGGGTCATCTTTCGGAGTAGTTTCAATCACTTATGATTTTTGGCCAAAACCAAAGGCCGCGGGTCTATTTACATAAATATTGTTAGTAAATAAACCAACTAGAGAACATTCTAAAGCTTTCTTTTTTATTTAACAATGAATATTATTTGACTATGAGCTCAAATTTTCTACGAGTAGATAGTCAACAAGGCGCAGCCAAGTTGAATATTGCTCGTAGAAAACGAGGGCGAGCATTCTTATTGTTTTAGTAGAAATTTACAATGGTCTCATTGCATAAAAATGTAGAGTAACGCTTAGCAAAATTATTTTCTAGTTTTTACATCAGCATGTTAAACGTTTCAAACACCTCGTGTGATGTGCGAATAATCAAATTTGATTTTTGGTAGAGTAACGCTTAGCAAAATTATTTTCTAGTTTTTACATCAGCATGTTAAACGTTTCAAACACCTCGTGTGATGTGCGAATAATCAAATTTGATTTTTGGCCAAAACCGTAGTCACCCCATCATCATTCGGAGTAGTTTCGGTCACTTATTATTCGTGGCCAAAACCAAAGGTCGCGGATCATCGTTCGGAGTAGTTTCAATCACCTATGATTTCTGGCCAAAACCAAAGGCCGCGGGTCATCGTTCGGGGCAGTTTAGGTCACTTATGATTTTTGGCCAAAAACAAAGACAGTGGGTCATCATTCGGAGTAGTTTCTATCGCCTATGATTTTTCTGCGAAACCGAAGGCCGCGGGTCATTCTTCGGAGTTGTTTCAATCACTTATGGTTTTTGGCCAAAACCAAAGGCCACGGGTCATCATTCAGAATAGTTTCGATAACTTATGATTTTTGCCCAAAACCAAAGGCAGCGCGTCATCGTTCGGAGTAGTTTTAAACACTTATAATTTTTGACCAAAACCAAAGGCCACAGGCCATCGTTTGAAGTGTTTCAATTACTTATGATTTTTGGTCAAAACCAAAGGCGGCGGGTCATCATTCGGAGTAGTTTCAATCACTTGCGATTTTTGGCCAAAGCCAAAGACCGCGGGTAATAGTTTGGGGTAGTTTCAATCACTTATCATTTTTGGTCAAAGCCAAAAGCGCAGGCCACTTGTCTGGCTTTAGGGTAATATTGGTCACTTATGATTTTTGGCAAAAAGAGCAGGCCACTGCTAGGCTTCGCAGTAGTTTCTGTCACTTATGGTTTTTGACCAAATGCGCAGGCCGCGGGTCAGTCTTCGGAATAGTTTAGGTCACTTATGACTTTTGGCGAAAAGCGCAGACCACGGGTCAGGCTTCTTAGCAGTTTCGGTCACTTATGATTTTTGGCCAAAAGCGCAGGCCACAGGTCACGCTTCGTAGTAGTTTCGGTCACTTATGATTATTTGCAAAAAGCGCAGGCCGCGGGTCATCGTTCAGAGTAGTTTCAATTACTTATGATTTTTGCCCAAAAACAAAGGCCGCAGGTAATCATTCGGAGTAGTTTTAATCACTTATGGTTTTTGGTTAAAAACAAAGGCCTCGGGTCATCGTTCGGAGTAGTGTCAATCCCTTGTGATTTTGGGTCAAAACTATAGGCCGTGCGTCATCGTGCGGAGTAGGTTAAATCACTTCTTGTTCTTGGCCACAGTCATTCTTCGGAGTAGTTTCACTCACTTAAGATTTTTTGCCCAAAATCGCAGGCCGCGGGTCGGGCTTCGGAATAGTTTCGGTCACTTATGATTTCTGGAAAAAAGCGCAGGACGCAGGTCAGGCCTTGGAGTAGTTTCGGTCACTTGTCAGGCTTCAGAGAAGTTTCGGTCACTTATGATTTTTGGTCAAAAGCGCAGGCCACGGGTCAGGCTTTGCAGTATTTTCGGTCAATTATGATTTTTGGCCAAAAGCGCAGGCTGCGGGTCAGGCCTTGCAGTAGTTTCGGTCACTTATGATTTTTAGCCAAAAGCGCAGGCCGCGAAACAGCGTTCGGGGTAGTTTTGGTCCATTATGATTTTTGGGCAAAAGGGCAGGCCGCGGGTCAGGCTTCGGAGCAGTTTCAGTCACTTAAGATTCTTGGCCAAAAGCGCAAGCCGCGGGTCAGGCTTTAGAGTAGTTTCGGTCACTTATGATTTTTGGCCAACTGGGCAGGCCGCAGGTCAGGCTTCGGAGTACTTTCATTCACTTATGATTTTTGGCCAATAGCGCAAGCCGCGGGTCTGGCTTCGGAATAGTTTCAATCACTTATGATTTTTGGCCAAAAGTGGTGGCCGCAAATCAGGCTTCGGAGTAGTTTCACTCACTTAGGATTTTTGGCCAAAAGCGCAGGCCGCGGGTCAGGCTTCGCATTAATTTCGGTCACTTATGATTTTTGGCCAAAAGCGCAGGCCGCGGCTCAGGCTTCCGAGTAGTTTTGGTCACTTATGATTTGTGGCCAAAGGCGCAGGCCGTGGGTCAGGCTTCGCAGTAGTTTCAGTCACTTAAGATCTTTGGCCAAAAGCGCAAGCCGCGGGTCAGGCTTCAGAGTAGTTTCTTTCACTTATGATTTTTGGCTTAAAGCGCAGGGCGCGGGTCAGGCTTCGGAGTAGTTTCGGTCACATATGATTTTTAGCCAAAAGCGCAGGCCGCGGGTCAGGCTTCAGAGTAGTTTCTGTCACTTATGATTTTTGGCTAAAAGCGCAGGCCGCGGGTAAGTTTCGGTCACTTATGATTTTTGGCCAAAAGCGCAGGCCGCGGGTCAGGCTTCAGATTAGTTTCTGTCACTTATGATTTTTGGCTAAAAGCGCAGGCCGCGGGTCAGGCTTCGGAGTAGTTTCGGTCACTTATGATTTTTGGCCAAAAGCGCAGGCCGCGGGTTAGTCTGCGGAGTACTTTCGGTCACTTATGATTTTTGGCCAAAAGCGCAGGCCACGGGTCAGACTTCGTAGTAGCGTCGGTCACTTATTTTTTTGGCAAAAGCGCAGGCCACGGGTCAGGCTTCGGAGTAGTTACGGTCACTTGTGATTTTTTTGCCAAAGGCGCAGGCCGCAGGTCCGGCTCCGGGGTAGTTTATTATTATAAGTGGGCTGTTGGATATTTTTCATAGAAACGGTGTGGTACAAACTTTTTACCATTATTTGAAAGAAATTTCTCTTAGATTTCTTCTAAGACAATCAGACTAGACTTTCTCCACTTCTACGGGGTGAGTTTGACCTTGAGCCTCATCAACTAGTATCAAGACAAGAGTCTTTATAAATTGAAGAAATCTTCCACACAACCTATGAAGGTTTTCTTGTGTTTCTGTTAAGGCTCCTACATTTAAGTGTTAAAACTACATCACACAGTTGGACAAAGTGTGATGCTGTTTTTTTTTTACACTACACATTCCTCTGGTAAGCATCAACGACTTGGGAATTTTCTCATCGCAAATTAATCGTAAAGAGTATTACAAGACAGATGTAACAAGAAAAAGGCTGAAGGAGACTTTCGCTTGTTCAGCAACTGTTCTTTTATATCTTCTCTCTGCTGTAGCCAGCAATCAACTAACAAACTCGAACTAAAACGGACGTTTAAGTTCGCTCGCATTGTTATTGGTCAATTCGTGAACTCTTCGGAATGAATGAGAACAGTGGTTTCTTTGATAGCCGAATATCTGCTTTAAACGCAAGGTAGAAGCAAGGGAATAATCAGTTTAACCGAGGGCTAGTGTGAGTCTTTAACCCACAACTAAATTTTGAACTTAAGATTATGGTATCAACCACAGCTAAGGTAGTATATGTCAGATGAATAGCCTACTGGCTTCCGCATAAACTTATCCCTCGGACGTAGAAATTTAAATATGTCAATGTATGTCTATCATTTTCGACGTCGCAATGCCAATCATAAATTCCAGGTAGGTTTCGCCAAAAATCAACTTTTTTGACACCTTTCTGTATTTTCTCCAGTTTTTCATCAAATTACAGAAATTCACGAATTTGTACATTGTATAAGCATTCTGGCTTGATTTTGCATTAATTTCCGTTATTTCTTGACCTTTTAAAGATAACAGTTAAATCCAAGATGGTGGATCTAAGACGCCAATCACATGGAGTCATTTGACGTCATAAGCAACAGAAATGGTATCATCTTGTAGAGCGAGCTCAGGGCTATCTAATCAATGTAAATCTTAACAGAACAAAACCCCAGAGGGGGTGTTCCATCTACTTGATGTACTCTGGACCCTAGGCGTAACCCGCGTAGAAAACGTTTTTAAATTCCTGCGGCGTAGTGTGGCTTAGTCTGGAGCAAACCACGACGACAATAAACACCACCAAACAAAAAGATTTAATGAGCAAAATAATGGCTGTATAAGTGTGTTCAGTGAACCTTTGTATCATAGCTGTTCTCTGCAATACAACAACGCAGAATGACCGCGTCTACGTAGTCCGGAGAACGCGAACGACAAGTCGAGCTGCTAATATTTTCGTATTTCCATTCGGAATTGAACCAGAAGTGTAGCAGCTCTCGTAAGCTGCTATTGTTTGGTCCTTGTAGCAGCTGTTATTGTTTTAGGGCTAGGGGCATTGTTTCTGTTGTTTGTTGTATTGTTCACTCTAAGGGTATCGAGCCACTCATGTGAGACCTTACGACAGGTGCTACATCACCCAATTGAACGCCGTCATTACATATTTAACCCGAGCGAGGCTTTTAGAGCCATGACCATCCTAGACAAATCCCAAAAATTGGAAGAAAAAAAACGTAGAAAATGTATATAAAAATTCAGTTTTACAAGGAGTTGTCCTTGGCGTCGCCGGCATCATTGTTAAGCTTCCTATTCGCATCTCGGCTGCACGGAAGGTCGATACAGTTTTTTGACATGAGGCTTTCCATTCCAAGCAGCTACCTTGTGCTTCGCTCATGTTTTATCCCAGGAACAATCGGACGCAGATGAGAGTATCGTGTAAAAACCGTAAACAATCACATAAATTGCAGCTCTTTGTCAAGGTTCTTATTAACTCAGCGATAAAGTTGTTAAGCGTTTCGATGGGAAGTTTGGCCGTCCTGTTGAAACAAGCTCGTTTACCTTAATCCGTCAAAGCAATACCTTTTCACCTTCTCCATAACTACACTCCAAATGCAATCGTTTGCATCTTCTTCAAAAAAACTGTATCGACCTTCCGCGCAGCCGAGATGCAAATAAGAAGCTTAACAATGATGACGGCGACGCCAAGGACGACGCCTTGTAAAACTGAATTTTTATAAACATTTCCTACGAGTTTTGCAATTTTTTGGATTTGTCTAGGATGCTCATGGCTCTAAAGCCTTGCTCGGGTTTAATATGTAATGACGGCGTTCAATTCCGAATGGAAATACAAAAAAATTAGCAGTTCGACTTGTCGTTCGCGTTCTCCGGACTACGAAGAACGCGGTCATTTTGCGTTGTTGTACTGAGAGAACGGCTACGATAGAAAGCTTTACTGAACACACTTATACAGCCATTATGTTTGGTCATTAAATCTTTGGTTTGGTGGTGTTTTATTGTCGTGGTTTGCTCCAGACTAAGCACACTACGCCGCAGGAATTTAAAAACGTTTTCTGCGGTTTTGCCTAGGGTCCAGAGTACGTCAAATAGATGGAACGCCCCCTCTGGGGTTTTGTTCTGTTAAGATTTACATTGATTAGATAGCCCTGAGCTCGCTCTACAAGATGATACCATTTCTGTTGCTTATGACGTCAAATGACTCCACGTGATCGGCGTCTTAGATCCACCATCTTGGATTTAACTGTTATCTTTAAAAGGTCAAGAAATAACGGAAATTAATGCAAAATCAAGCCAGAATGCTTATACAATGTACAAATTCGTGAATTTCTGTAATTTGATGAAAAACTGGAGAAAATACAGAAAGGTGTCAAAAAAGTTGATTTTTGGCGAAACCTACCTGGAATTTATGATTGGCATTGCGACGTCGAAAATGATAGACATACATTGACATATTTAAATTTCTACGTCCGTGGGATACGTTTATGCGAAAGCCAGTAGGCTATTCATCTGACATATACTACCTTAGCTGTGGTTGATACCATAATCTTAAGTTCAAAATTTAGTTGTGGGTTAAAGACTCACACTAGCCCTCGGTTAAACTGATTATTTCCTTGCTTCTACCTTGCGTTTAAAGCAGATATTCGGCTATCAAAGAAACCACTGTTCTCATTCATTCCGAAGAGTTCACGAATGGACCAATAACAGTGCGAGCGAACTTAAACGTCCGTTTTAGTTCGAGTTTGTTAGTTGATTGCTGGCTACAGCAGAGAGAAGATATAAAAGAACAGTTGCTGAACAAGCGAAGAAGTCTCCTTCAGCCTTTTTCTTGTTACATCTGTCTTGTAATACTCTTTACGATTAATTTGCGATGAGAAAATTCCCAAGTCGTTGATGCTTACCAGAGGAATGTGTAGTGTTAAAAAAACAGCATCACACTTTGTCCAACTGTGTGATGTAGTTTTAACACTTAAATGTAGGAGCCTTAACAGAAAAACAAGAAAACCTTCATAGGCTGTGTGGAAGATTTCTTCAATTTATAAAGACTCTTGTCTTGATACTAGTTGATGAGGCTCAAGGTCAAACTCACCCCGTAGAAGTCGAGAAAGTCTAGTCTGATTGTCTTAGAAGAAATCTAAGAGAAATTTCTTTCAAATAATGGTAAAAAGTTTGTACCGCACCGTTTCTATGAAAAATATCCAACAGCCCACTTATAATAATAAACTACTCCGGAGCTGGACCCGCTGCCTGCGCATTTGGCCAAAATCATAGGAGACCGAAAGTACTCCGAAGCCTAACCCGCGGCCTGCGCTTTTGGCCAAAAATCATAAGTGACCGAAACTACTCCGAGGCCTGACCCGCGGCCTGCGCTTTTAGCCAAAAATCATAAGTGACAGAGACTACTCTGAAGCCTGATCCGCGGCCTGCACTTTTGGCCAAAAATCATAAGTGGCCGAAACTACTCGGAAGTCAATCTCGTACCTCGAGTCTTCGTTCCTTACTGCGCATGTTGGCTCGACGAAACGAGCGACTCTCGAAAGATCCGTTCGAGGGGCGGTTTTGATTGGCTGTTCGAAAACAATGCAAATGACCGGAAGTAAATTAGAGACCCAATATGGCGGACAACACGCCAAAGAAAATTCTCTCCAAGCCTAGTGTTCATGTCTGCAGGTGCTGCAACGACAATGTGTTCGAAAGGCAGCACCCCATTGACCTTTACGGACCAAAGGCCACGAAGGAGTTAATTTTACCTTTACTGGAGAGGCTTACTGGTTTCAAATGTGACGTAAACGATGGCTTGCCATCAAAAGTTTGTCGTCCCTGCTACGACAAGATTATGAAGTTTAAAAAATTCAGTGACATTTTTCAATCCACACTCTCGTAACTTAGTCACCTGGTCCCTTATAAGAGCATTAAGAGGTGATATAACCAATACAATCGAGTTAGTTTCTGTCGGTGAGAAGCCAGAATCCATGAAATCTGCGAAGGGTGCCATAAGTTGGTAAACTAACGACTTGCCGAAACCGGTTGGCAGCACGGCCAGGACATCTTTTTTCCCCACAATAACAATCCTTAGGATCTGCATTTGTTTCT
Source organism: Micromussa lordhowensis (assembly GCA_964020085.1). Lineage (NCBI taxonomy): Eukaryota > Metazoa > Cnidaria > Anthozoa > Scleractinia > Lobophylliidae > Micromussa > Micromussa lordhowensis. Next base: position 6,858,349 of record OZ026596.1, on the reverse strand, counting down.
CTTTAAGCGTAACATTCTCTCTTCCAATTACTTTTAATGCGAAATTTACACCTTGTTCTTCTACCGGCGACAAGGAATTGCCTGAACTCGCCATGTTTATTCTCGACCAAAAAGATCATGCACGGTAGGCATGCGCAATTCAACCGGAAGTCCGCTATTTTCGGACTTCAAATCGGATCTTTCCAGGGTCGTTCGTTCCCGACCGCTGGTCAAGGGGAACGAAGACGCTGGGTACGAGGGTGCTCGGAAGTCTGACCCACGGCCTGCGCTGTTGACCAAAAATCATAAGTGACCAAAACTACTCCGAAGCCTGACCCGCGGCCTGTGCTGTTGACCAAAAATCATAAGTGACCGAAACTACTCCGAAGTCTGACCCGCGGCCTGCGCTTTTGGCCAAAAATTATAAGTGACCAAAACTACTCCGAAGACTGACCCGCGGCTTGCGCTTTTAGCCAAAAATCATAAGTGACTGAAACTACTCTGAAGCCTGAGCTACGGCGTGCGCTTTTCGCCAAAAATAATAATTGACCGAAACTACTCTGCAGCCTGACCCTTGGCCTGTGCTTTTGGCCAAAAGTCGTAAGTGACTAAAACTACTCCGAAGCCTGACCAGCGGCCCGCGCTTTTGGCCAAAAATCATAAGTGACCGAGCCTGCGCCAAAGCCTGACCCGCGCCCTGCGTTTTTGGCGAAAAATCATAAGTGATCGACACTTCTCCGAAGCCTGACCCGCGGCCTGCGCTTTTGGCCAAAAATCATAGGTGACCTAAACTACTCCGAAGCGTGACCCGCGGCCTGTGCTTTTGGGATAAAATCATAAGTGACCGAAACTACTCCGAAGCCTGACCCGCGCCCTGCACTTTTGGCCAAAAATCATAAGTGACCCAGACTACTCCGAAACCTGACACGCGGCCTCCGCTTTTGGCGAAAAAGCAGGAGTGACCTAAACTACTCCAAAGCCTGACTCGCGGCCTGCGCTTTGGGCCAAAAATCATAAGTGACAGAAACTACTCTGAAGGCTTACCCGCGGCCTGCGCTTTCGGCGGAAAATCATAAGTGACCGAGACTATTCCGAAGGCTGACACGCGGCCTGCGCTTTTGACCAAAAATCATAAGTGACCGAAACACCTCCGAAGCCTGACCCGCGGCCTCCGCTTTTGGCCGAAAATCATAAGTAACCGAACCTACTTCAATTTAATAAAAATTAAAATAGTGAGTAGCACTTCTGCGAGCTGTAGTTGTATAACTTCTTTATTTCTCCTACGCGTTTCGTGTGACTAGCGCACACTTCGTCAGGGAGTTTAACAAGGCAACAGAAAAGCGCCTGTATATATACCTAACTCATGCGAGAGTCTACATTCAGCAAGAACACACCTACGGATATACATCATAGGAAAGACAAACTCCGCGGTAATGCGTCTAGGAAACAGGCGGTAAATTTCGGCAAGGTGTGACATATCTTATGCGTGATATAATTTAGGGTCCCACAGTTTTAGGCCTTCGCTTCGACCCCCGAGTGCTGACCAGTTCGATCTGCAGATTAAAGACTTCTGTCGGAGAGTCTGCCTTCAACATGCATTCGCCAATTGTCTACAAGACCCGGATTTCAACCCTAGGCTTTACGTTCCAACCGGCTGGAATCCACCGCGAGAAAACCCAGAGCTTGAAGACAAACTCTTCGCTGTCCGCCATGAGCTTCGTGAGAACATTGCGGTTAATATACCGCACTGGAAAAACAATCTTTCTAAGCAGGAGCGAGGAGAACTGCGAGAGCTGAAATCCAACCCTAACATTAAAGTCTTGCCTGCAGACAAAAACCCGGGGCCCTCCTTATTGGCTACGGATTGGGTTCAAGCTGAGTCTCTTAGACATTTGCATGACGAGCTGTCATATCGTAGGGTCACGCAACAGGACTGGTATGATAAGCGTCTTAATGTTATTAACTCTCGAGCTTTTAGATTTATCTCCTCTAACGTAGCTCGCTTTTTGCGTAGTTTCGATCATTTTGCTAGTCCGGCTAAGTTTCACATTATCCCTAAGTTGCACAAGAATCTTATGGTGGGAAGACCTATCGCTGCTTCTCATTCATATAACACTAGGCCTATTAGTATTTTTATCGACGAGCTTACCAAGCCTAAAATACGTATCCCTACTGTTCTTAGGGACTCGGGTGAGCTTATTCAATCATTGGAGTACACGGTTTTGCCCACTACCGAGTGCTTTCTTGTCACGGCGGATGTCGTGTCTTTGTATCCAAACGTCGATACGAAGAAAGCGCTTATCGCCCTCGACCTGCTTCTCCGGGAAGCAAGAGTTCCCGAGACTCCATTGTTGATCCAGCTCGCCCGGCTAGTTTTTGATAATAACTATCTATCCTCAGAATTTAGCCCAGATATTTTTCATCAAGTGTTTGGTATCGCAATGGGCACGCCTTTTGCAGTTACGGCAGCTTATGCCTTTATGTTTCATCACGAGAAGTATATTGTGGAATATTATTTCCAATACCTTAAGCTGTACAAGCGTTTTATTGATGACATTTTTGCTATCTGGTGTGGACCCAAAGGTACCCTCTTGGAATTTCTTAACGCTCTCAACAGCAAAACCGGATCGAATCAAACTTACTTATTGTATTAGCGATAGCAGTATTTCTTTTCTGGATTTGTTTCTCTATAGAGATACCTCTTCGAACGTGCTGCAATTTTCAACCTTTCAAAAGCCTCCTAACAAATACCTGTACATACCATTCGAGTCGTTTCCCCCTTCTAGCAATAAGAAAGCCTTCATTAAAGGGGAACTTATGAGGTATGCTAGAAACAGTTCTTCCTTTAATTCATTTTATGATGCAGGGGAAAAGTTCTGGAAACGACTACGAGGGGATATCCATTCAGGTTTCTGCTCCCATTGTTTTGTGAGATACGATACTGTGACAGAAAGAAATGGCTTTACAAGAAACCTAAGAATAGGGCTAGTTTGGGTAAGACTATTGTCTTTAAGACTACCCTTAAGTGCAGTCACGCACGTATTAAGAGTGCTATTAGCTCAATCTTACCAGAATTAGACTGTATTCTATGTTACAAGAAAACTGTGACACTAGCTAATCTTTGTCACACGTTGCCGAAATTTACCGCCTGTTTCCTAGACGCATTACCGCGGAGTTTGTCTTTCCTATGATGTATATCCGTAGGTGTGTTCTTGCTGAATGTAGACTCTTGCATGAGTTAGGCATATATACAGGTGCTTTTCTGTTGTATTGTTACACTCCATGACGAAGTGTGCGCTAGTCACACGAAACGCGTAGGAAAAATAAAGAAGTTATACAACTACAGTTCGCAGTAGTGCTGCTCACTAGTTTAGTTTTTATTAAACTGACCCACCGCCTGCACTTTCGGCCAAAAGACATCAGTGACCGAAACTACTCCGAAGCCTGACCCGCGCCCTGCGCTTTTGGCCAAAAATCATAAGTGACCGAATTTACGCCAAAACCTGACCCACGGCCTGTGCTTTTGGCCAACAATCATAAGTGACCGAAACTAGTCCGAAGCCTGACCCGCAGCCTGCGCTTTAGGCCAAAAATCATAAGTGACCGAAACTACTCTGAAGCCTGACCCGCGCCCTGCACTTCTGGCCAAAAATCATAAGCGACCGAATTTACGACGAAGCCTGACCCACGCCCTCCGCTTTTAAACAAAAATCATAAGTGACCGAACCTACGCCAAAGCTTGACCCGCGGCCTGCGCTTTTGGCCTAAAATCCTAAGTTACCGAAACTACTCCGAACCCTGACCCGCAGCCTGCCCTTTTGGCCAAAAATCATAAGTGACCGAACCTACGCCAAAGCCTGACCCGCGGCCTGTGGTTTTGGCCATAAATCATAAGTGACCGAACCTACGCCAAAGCCTGACCCACGGCTTGCGCTTTTGGCCAAAAATCATAAGTGACCGAAACTACTCTGAAGCCTGACCCGCGCCCTGCACTTCTGGCCAAAAATCATAAGCGACCGAATTTACGACGAAGCCTGACCCACGCCCTCCGCTTTTAAACAAAAATCATAAGTGACCGAACCTACGCCAAAGCTTGACCCGCGGCCTGCGCTTTTGGCCTAAAATCCTAAGTTACCGAAACTACTCCGAACCCTGACCCGCAGCCTGCCCTTTTGGCCAAAAATCATAAGTGACCGAACCTACGCCAAAGCCTGACCCGCGGCCTGTGGTTTTGGCCATAAATCATAAGTGACCGAACCTACGCCAAAGCCTGACCCACGGCCTGCGCTTTTGGCCAAAAATCATAAGTGACCGAAACTACTCCGAAACCTGACACGCTACCTGTGCTTTTGCCCAACAATCATAAGTGACCGAAACTACTCCAAAGCCTGACCCGCGCCCTGCACTTTTAACCAAAAATCATAATTGACCGAAACTACGCCGAAGCCTGACCCGCGGCCTGCGCTTTTGGCTAAAAATCATAAGTGACCGAACCTACGCCAAAGCTTGACCCGCGGCTTGCGCTTTTGGCCTAAAATCCTAAGTTACCGAAACTACTCCGAACCCTGACCCGCAGCCTGCCCTTTTGGCCAAAAATCATAAGTGACCGAACCTACGCCAAAGCCTGACCCGCGGCCTGTGGTTTTGGCCATAAATCATAAGTGACCGAACCTACGCCAAAGCCTGACCCACGGCTTGCGCTTTTGGCCAAAAATCATAAGTGACCGAAACTACTCTGAAGCCTGACCCGCGCCCTGCACTTCTGGCCAAAAATCATAAGCGACCGAATTTACGACGAAGCCTGACCCACGCCCTCCGCTTTTAAACAAAAATCATAAGTGACCGAACCTACGCCAAAGCTTGACCCGCGGCCTGCGCTTTTGGCCTAAAATCCTAAGTTACCGAAACTACTCCGAACCCTGACCCGCAGCCTGCCCTTTTGGCCAAAAATCATAAGTGACCGAACCTACGCCAAAGCCTGACCCACGGCTTGCGCTTTTGGCCAAAAATCATAAGTGACCGAAACTACTCCGAAACCTGACACGCTACCTGTGCTTTTGCCCAACAATCATAAGTGACCGAAACTACTCCAAAGCCTGACCCGCGCCCTGCACTTTTAACCAAAAATCATAATTGACCGAAACTACGCCGAAGCCTGACCCGCGGCCTGCGCTTTTGGCTAAAAATCACAAGGGACCGAATTTACGCCAAAACTTGACCCGCGGCCTGCGCTTTTGGATAAAAATCATAAGTGACCGAAACTATTCCCAGGCCTGACCCGCGGCCTGCGCTTTTAACCAAAAATCATAATTGTCCGAAACTACGCCGAAGCCTGACCCGCGACCTGCGCTTTTGGCTAAAAATCATAAGTGGCCTAACCTACGCGAAGGCCTGACCCGCGGCCTGTGCTTTTGGCCAAAAATGCTAAGTGGCCAAAACTACTCCGAAGCCTGGCCTACAGCCTGCGCTTTTGGCCAAAAATCACAAGTGACCGAAACTACTCCGAAGCCTGACCCGCCGCCTGCGATTTGGCGAAAAATCATAAATGACCGAAACTACTCTGAAGTCAGACCCGCGGTCTGCCCTTTTGGCCAAAAATCATATGGGACCGCATTTACGCCGAAGCCTCACCTGCGGTCTGCGCTTTTGGCCAAAACTCATAAGTGACCGAACCTACGCCAAAGCCTGACCCGCGGCCTGCGCTTTTGGCCAGAAATCATAAGGGACCGAATTTACGCCGAAGCTTGACCCGCGGCCTGCGCTTTTGGATAAAAATCATAAGTGACCGAAACTACGCCGAAGCCTGACCCGCGACCTGCGCTTTTGGCTAAAAATCATAAGTGGCCTAACCTACGCGAAGGCCTGACCCGCGGCCTGTGCTTTTGGCCAAAAATGCTAAGTGGGCAAAACTACTCCGAAGCCTGGCCTACAGCCTGCGCTTTTGGCCAAAAATCACAAGTGACCGAAACTACTCCGAAGCCTGACCCGCCGCCTGCGATTTGGCGAAAAATCATAAATGACCGAAACTACTCTGAAGTCAGACCCGCGGTCTGCCCTTTTGGCCAAAAATCATATGGGACCGCATTTACGCCGAAGCCTCACCTGCCGTCTGCGCTTTTGGCCAAAACTCATAAGTGACCGAACCTACGCCAAAGCCTGACCCGCGGCCTGCGCTTTTGGCCAGAAATCATAAGGGACCGAATTTACGCCGAAGCTTGACCCGCGGCCTGCGCTTTTGGATAAAAATCATAAGTGACCGAAACTACTCCGAAGCCTGACCCTCGGCCTGCGCTTTTGGCCAAAAATCACAAGGGACCGAATTTACGCCAAAACTTGACCCGCGGCCTCCGCTTTTGGCCAAAAATCCTAAGTGACCGAAACTTCTCCGAAGCCTGATCCGCGGCCTGCGCTTTTGGCCAAAAATCATAAGTGACCGAAACTATTCCCAAGCTTGAACCGCGGCCTGCGCTTTTGCCCAAAAATCCAAAGTTACCGAAACTACTCCGAACCCTGACTCGCGGCCTGCCTTTTTGGCCAAAAATCATAAGTGACAGAAACTACTCCGAAGCCTGACGCGCGGCCTGCACTTTTGGCCAAAAATCATAAGTGACCGAAACTACGCCGAAGCCTGACCCGCGCGCTTTTTTTGTCCTAAAATCATCAGTGAACGAGACTACTCCAAAGCCTTACCCGCGGTCTGTGGTTTTGGCCATAAATCATAAGTGACCGAAACTACTCCAAAGCCTGACCCACGGCCTTTAGTTTGGTCAAAAATCATTAGTGATTGAAACTACTCCGAGCGATTACCCGCTGTCTTTTGCTTTGGCCTAAAATCACAAGTGATTGAAATTACTCCGAATGATTACCCGCGACCAGTGGTTTTGTCCAAAAATCATAAGTGAGCTAAACTACTCCGAACAATGACCCGCGGTCCTCGGTTTTGCACAAAAATCATGAATGACCTATACTACTCTGAAGGATGACCCTCAGCCTTTGGTTTTGGCCAAAAACATAAGTGATTGAAACTATTCCGAACGATGACCCTCAGCCTTTGGTTCTGGCCAAAAGTCATAAGTGATTGAAACTAGTCCGAATGATGAACCGCGGCCTGCGGTTTTGCCCAAAAACCATAAGTGAACGAAAATACTCCGAAGCCTGACCCGCAACTTGTCGTTTTGACCAAGAATCATAAGTGACCGAAACTACTCCGAATGATGATGGGGGCACTACAGTTTTGGCCAAAAATCAAGTTTGATTATTCGCACATCACGCGCCGTGTTTGAAAGGTTTGAATTGCTGATGTAAAGACAAGAAAACAATTTTTCTAAACGTTACTTTACATTTTTATGCATTGAGACCATTGTAAATTTATACTAAAACAATTAGAATACTTGCCCTCGTTTTCTATCAGCAATATTCAACTCGGCTGCGTCTCGTTGACGATCTACTCATAGAAAACTCGGGCTCGTAGTCAAATAATATTTATTGTTAAATAGAAGAGAGAGCTTTAGAATATTCTCTAGTTGGTTTATTTACTAACAATATTTATGTAAATAGACCCGCGGCCTTTGGTTTTGGCCAAAAATCATTAGTGACCTAAACTGCTCCGAACGATGATCCTCGCCTTTGGTTTCGGCCAAAAGTCATAAGTGATTGAAACTACTCTGAACGATTGACCCGCCACCTGCGGTTTTGGCCATAAATCATAAGTGACCGAAACTACTCCGAATGGTGATACGGGGACTAAGGTTTGGGCCAAAGATCAAATTTGATTTTTCGCACACACGCCCAGTGTTTGAAACCTTTGTATTGCTGATCTAATCACAATAAAACAATTTTTCCCAAGCGTTACTTTACATTTTTATGCAATGGGACTTTTGTAAATTTATACTAAAACAATTAGAATACTCGCCGTCGTTTTTTATGAGCGATATTCAACTCGGCGGAGCCTCGTTGACTATCTACTCTTAGAAAACTCGGGCTCATAGTCAAATTGTTAAAGAGAAAAGAAAGCTTTAGAATATTCCCTAGTTTGTTTATTTACTAACAATATTTATGTAAAATTTAAACACATGATTAATCATTGATTACTTACTTGCAGTCATATACACAACTTAAGCAGTGAAATTAAGACTAGGTTTACACTAAAGGAGATTTTTTTGGATTCAAAACTGTTTCTGGATTCATCAATTTCAGAGTATTCGGATTCGTTGGTCTTTACACTGAAAGGATATTCAGATTCCTAAGCGTTTTCACACGACTTCAATTCCGGGAACATTCACGATGAAATGGTTAACAAGCTGTTTCTTGCCTCGACAACGAGAAGAAACATGCCGCCAAAAAAGTAGGCGTAGGTTGAGACAGTCTGAAAATTTCTTTCCACTCGCCTACCACGTTGTTGCTAATCATGTAGTCTCACCTGCCATTTGGCCAGGTTCTATCCAGAATCGCCCAGGTTTTCAATCGTGCCATCGTGATTTCCGATTACATGTAGGGGACGTCAACATTGTTTGCGTCGATAATTCGTCACGAACCCAGAAGATTTCCTCCAGTGTAAACCAATTCTAAAGCCTAAAAAAATAATTCATGCCTGAACGGGACTCGAACCCTTGACCTCTGCCTTACCGGTACAGTGCTCTTCCAGCTGAGCTATCAAGCTAACTGAGCGCTGATCATGTTGTTATTTCGTAATATACCCGTAGATGGTGTAGAATGTGAATATATGAAATATCGTATATTTGGACTATTTCGCAGTTACATACGCAACTTAAGCAGTTGTGAAATTAAAGCCTGATAAAAATAACAAACTTTTAGCAGAGTGACGTAGATAGTCGTGGCCAATTTATTAAGGTGATGGGCTAGAAATCCATTGGGGTCCTCCTGCGCAGTTTCGAATCCTACCTTCTACGAAGAGCTGTTCTCTTCTTTTTTGGTTATGAAGAGTAAATGTTTCGAAATGATCTTCTATTGACAACAAGGAAGTTTGATCGCAAACAAATAATACCTTTGTACCTCAAACGAAAGTTTAAAGGCCTGAAACACGAGAACGCGCTTGATTTAATAACATACAAAATCATTTTAAAATTTATATTTTAATAGAGAAATGCTGAGGAGATATCAAAATATCAAGAGTCAGTGGCAAACCTTTTTTTAATAGAGCTTATAAACATCTCCTGACTACAATTTTTCCATTTTTAATGCTGAAGGGATGTTGTGTCAAAAACTTAGTACGTAAGGCATTACCGATCGACAAATTGCGTGCGTTTTCCCGCGTTGGTCGCCGGTTGCTTTGGTTTTTTCTTTTATTTGATTGTTGGAAAACAAGTAAAAAGAAGACGAAACACATTATCCCAACTAAGGAATCTCCACTGCAATTCTAAAGACTTCCTTTGAATATCATTTACAAGATATGACTAAGAGAAAAAAGAGTAAGAAATAAAAATGAGTTAGCAGAGCGAGGTTTTGATCCTCGGATCTCTGGGTTATGGGCCAAGCACGCTTCCACTACGCCACTCTGCTCACGGATGACGTGTATCGAAATGATATTTAATCCATCAGGATTTATCAGGGTAGTCGTGGCCGAGTGGTTAAGGCGATGGACTTGAAATCCATTGGGGTGTCCCCGCGCAGGTTCGAATCCTGCCGACTACGTTGAATTAAAGGTTCTCTTTTTACTTTTGTGTGAACTGAAATGAAATAGCTTTAGGTCATCTTCCTATCTTGAAAAAGTCGAACATTTACATGTGAATCATGCAAAGACATAACAGTTTTCACCACTCATCTTCCTGGTATTTGAAAAAGATTATGTTTTCAAAGATTTTCAGTTGTTAGATAGGCTTTTGAAAGGAATCGTAATGACATTACGCTTTAGTGAGCTTGTCGGAACCTGGGTTTTTGATTTTTCAGGCACTTATTGACCATCCTGGCTTATACAGCTCTGACTGACGTAAAAGGTTACCACTTTCTAGCTGATGTCAGGAAATTAAAAGCAAACACTGTTCGTAAGAGTAAAAAAAAATAAATCAAAAAACTTAGCAGAGCGAGGTCTTGATCCTCGGATCTCTAGGCTATGGGACCAGCACGCTTCCACTGCGCCACTCTGCCCACGGATGACGTGTATCGAAATGATACTTAATCTCAACTTAATAATATAGCTCTCAACAATAGGATTTTCTTAACCTGCAATTTGTTCATTTTATGTACATAAATGATAGTAATAATTGCTTATTTCAACAAGAAAAGCTGAAAAAAAGAAAGCTCA
>OZ026596.1:6783109-6838109 GCA_964020085.1 Micromussa lordhowensis | reverse complement strand
AGCAGAGCGAGGTTTTGATCCAAGGACCTCTGGGTTATGGGCCCAGCACGCTTCTACTGCGCCACTCTGCTGCTGACGGAGAACTGTGGATTTATAACCGCTTTTTATCGGTTGCTGTTACTAAACTTTTCTATTCGCACATGGAATTCCTTTGCTCACTTTCTTCTAAATAATCAGTATTTTCATTTAAACGAGCCACTTGTTCTTCACATCACATCCGTAGATTGGAGCTAAAACTGGTGACCGACCTTTGAATTAGTGTCTCTAGTTAGTCTTATTTACTAACAATATTTATGTAAAATGGCGGATAAAGTAAATTGCAAAAAAAATAACAAAAATTAGCGCAGATGGAGGTAGATAGTCGTGGCCGAGTGGTTAAGGCGATGGACTAGACATCCGTTGGGGTCTCCCCGCGGAGGTTCGAATCTTGCCGACTACGATTATTTTTTTCTTGTCCAGGCTTAAACAAATCAACATTGTTATAGAGCCCTTAAAGCAGAGTAACGCGCTTCATAACGTTACTTAAACAATCTTTTAAAAAATTTTGGCTTCATAGGATCGGACTAAAAAGTGCAAAATGCAAAAGTTGATTTTTCAATCTCGGACCCCAATATGTACACAAGGCTCACCTCGTACGCTGATCGATATTTTTGATGCGCGCGCTCTCCCGCGCTTGTCGCCGGTTGCATGGTTTTTCTTCAATTCGATTGGTGTATATATGTAAAAATAAGAAGTAAAACGTCTTCAGACAATCTTAAATGTAAACAAAAAAATTAGTAGCAGAGCGAGGTTTTGATCCTCGGACCTCTGGGTTATGGGTCCAGGACGCTTCCACTGCGCCACTCTGCTGCTGACGGATGATTTTGGGAAATATTTACAATAAATTGACTTCTTTAAACTGATGACTTTTAAAAAATGGTCTTTTAGTTCTATGTTGTGTTCCTTCTTGCCCAAATGAAATAAAAAGAAAAATTGTTGTTCCAACATAATAATAATAATGATAACGATAACGATAACGAGAATGATAATGATAATGATAATGATAATGATAATTGATGTGAAGGACATTTTGTTATGCCATACTCGAAGAGCAATACTGGGGTCATGTGAGAAAAGTTTAGTGGATGTTTTGTGACGACGTGGAGATAATGTTTTAGGGTCGTAATTCGCCGTAGATTGCTGTTCAAGAGTTAAAATAAATGGTTTAACTTAGAACCTTGCTGGTAGCAGCGAGGTTCACGTTGAGGAAATTCGCCGAATTCAAGAAAGTGCCGTTAAATTCGAAGAAGAAGAAGCGCCGCGACCGAGCGAAGGGCACAGACGATTCCGAAGACAACCGCGACGAAATTGTAGATAAAATAGAGGAGCAAAAGATCAAGAAAGCCAAATCGAAATCGCTATTCACAAGGCGAAAAAATCAGCTGGCTGATTTATTGGAAGCTGGAGTGTCGAGCAACCGTGAAATAAGAGCTGCGAGGAAAAAAATTGACGAAGCCCAAGAGGATGTTGTTGAAGATTTGACATCGTTGATTGTGTTGTATTCGGAAACTAGAGATCTGCATGCTGTTTAGAAAACCAGCCGCGAACTTGACGAAATCGAGAAAGAATTCTGTAAGGCCCAAGAGAGTGTACAAGAATATTTGGACGCCAATAAGGATGAATTCTCGAATCAAGCGTCAGGATTTTCCGGGAAACTACATAATTTGCATTTACAAGAAACGAAAGCTCGCCAGCGCATGACCGAGCTCGAGGAGCGATTACGCGAAAAAGAAGAATCTGTCAAGCGTGCTCAAAAGAAAAAGGAGGAAGAATATGCCCGTTGTCAAAAAGAAATGGAAGCCGAAGTTAGAGAGGCAAAGGAGGAATTAGCCCGTGCAAAAGGAGATTGCAAAGAGAAATATTCGAAGCTCGAGAGTGCCATAGACGGGGAGCTTGAGTTGTCGCTTCCAAGCCCACCAAAAAAGGATGTTAAGCCAGAAGAGCAGGAGAAGACTGTAGAAGAATCACCGAAACATTAGCTTGGGAAAGACATGTGGAAACAATTGACGAGGGTTTCTATTCCGGTATTTAGAGGAGACAAGCGGTCGTATGGGAGCTGGAAGGCAGCATTTATGGCTTGTGTTGACAAAGCGCCAGCCACTGCAGAGTACAAATTGTTGCAGTTGAAGAAGTATTTATCTGGAGAAGCGTTGGCAGCAGTGGAGAGCTTAGGACATTCGGCCGAGGCCTATGAAGCGGCCAAGAGCAGATTGGAAAGAAAATTCGGTGGTCAACGCCGTCAGATCAATTTGCACTTAGAGGAATTGGACCAGTTCCGCCCGATTCGTCCTGGAAACGCCAAGGATCTAGACAGGTTGGCAGACTTACTGGACGTGATTATCATTAATCTGAAAGAGGCCGGAAGAAAAGAGGAACTTGGCAATGGGTCCTTGTACATGAAGGTACAAAAGAAAATGACCAGCACTATGCTTGCTAATTACAACAGATGGGTGTTTGAGCAGAAAAATGTGGAATGTGTTGAGACACTGCGTGAGTGGATCATACAAGAAGCTGAATTCCAGACTGTTGCGGCAGAGACACTATGTGGACTGATAGGAAAACGAAGAGATAGCTCACATACATTCTTTGGTCGGCCAAGCGGTTCAGGGAAGCCTGCAAGCACAAATTGCCCACTTTGTAAGAGAGATCATCCAGTGTGGAGCTGTCAAGAGTTTAAGAAAATGGATGTGCAAAGTCGTTGGCAAAAGGCTAAACAGTTAAGGCTGTGTTATCGTTGCCTTGGACGAAATCACAAGGGAGGGCGATGTGCTCAAAATAGTCGCTGTGGTATTGATGGCTGTCAGAAAACACACAATCGGGCACTGCATGGAGATCAGTTTGTAACTGGTGGAATTGTTAGCGAGTCTCAAGTGATAGAGCTAGAGAGAAGTCTACCCTTGGACATAGGAGCTAGTGAAAACAATTCACTCAGTTCTGGCACGGAGGGGGAGCGAAGCACGCGTCCTGAACACTCCTTGACAACAACCATGGCAACCACAAAAGCTCCAGAGCCAGCAAAGTATCTCGCCTTGCGTACAGTTCCGGTGGTGGTGAAGAATGGGGAGCGAAGAATAATTGTAAATGCCTTACTAGATGATGGAAGCACAAAGATCTACATAAATGGTGATGTGGCTGCTGAGCTAGGATTGGAAGGAAGTACCCAGCGAATCACAGTTAATGTGTTAAATGGAGAGGAAGATTCCTTTGAAACCATCCCAGTGGAATTTGACCTGCGGAGTACTGATGGCAAGACTCGTGCAATAATTTCAGCATTTACAGCAACACGAGTGACTGGGAACATGAGACCAGTTAACTGGAAAGGGCAATCGGGAAAGTGGAAGCACCTACAAGGTGTTCACTTCCCAAACCTTGGCCCTCGGCCAATCATTGACATGCTGATTGGCATAGACTATGCCGAATTACACTTTTCCATTAGAGATGTCCGTGGCCAACCTGGGGAGCCGGTGGCTCGACTGACGCCTTTAGGCTGGACGTGTATTGGTTCACCGAAGCTGGCAGAGGACAGCGTGCAGCAGATAAATTTTAACACGGCCTATTTCGTTCACCAGCAAGAGAAAAAATTGAGCTCTGTATTGCAGAAGTTTTGGTAGGTTGACTCATCTGGGTCAATCACAGAAAAAGAACTGCTGAAAAAAGAAGAAGTGTCAGCGATAAAAGCATTTGAGAGCTCAGTGCAGTTCAAAGGGGAGAGATATGAAGTAGAGATGCCATGGAAACCAAACGCCCCTGAGTTACCAAACAATTATGAGATGGCTGTGAACCGCTTGATCAGCACTGAAAAGAGGCTTCTGAAGGATCCTAAGCTAGCGGAGTCGTATTCAGAAGTCATCAGCAAGTACACACAGAAGGGCTACATTTCTAAAGTGACACCCTCTAAGACAGAGGAGAAGGCCTGGTATCTTCCACACTTCGCCATTGTAAGACCTGAAACTACAAAGACTAGGGTGGTTTTCGATGCGTCTGCAAAATTTAATGGACTGTCATTGAATGACGTCATTTGCCAAGGACCAAAGCTCCAAAGGGATATCTTTGATGTAATGATCCGTTTTCGACGTTTTCCAGTAGCCCTAGTATGTGACATTGCAGAGATGTATCTTAGAATCGGGATATCACCCTCAAGTACACCATTCCATCGTTTCTTATAGAGGAACATAGATCAGTCAAGACCTCCAGATGTTTATCAGTTCAATAGCCTTGTCTTTGGAGTCAACTCGAGCCCATATCAGGCACAGTTTGTTTCACAGAAACATGCAAGGGGAAACCAAGAGCACTACCCGAGAGCTGCCGAGACAATCTTGGAGTCTACCTACATGGATGACAGTATGGACTCCTCCCCTAGCGAAGAGGAGTGCGTAAAACTTTACGAGGAACTATCAGCACTGTGGGGGTCTGCAGCCATGCATGCGAGAAAGTGACTTTCCAACTCAGAACAAGTACTTGAGAAGATACCTGAAGAAGACAGGGCTGCAGAAGTGGACTTGGACAAAGGAAATTTGCCGTCAATGAAAACACTTGGTGTGTTGTGGTTGGCTAAGGAAGATGTTTTCACGTACAAAGTGAATCCTCCAGATGACGAGTTCCAGTTGACCAAGCGAAATTTCCTGCTTAAGATGGCCATGCTGTTTGACCCTATGGGGTTTCTGGCGCCATGCGTGATCCGGGCAAAGATCCTACTGCAAGAGATGTGGACCTCAGAATTAGATTGGGATCACCCACTAGACCCAAGCCAAGCTAGACAGGCCAAGAAGTGGTTTGAAGAACTCACAGAGTTGTCAGACGTGCAAGTCCCTCGTTGCCTACAGTTGAACTCGCATGTTGAGACAGTCACCTTGCACACTTTCACAGATGCATCAGGGGATGCGTATGGTGCAGTAACTTACGTTAGGTACCAGTACAAGGATGGTACAGTATCTACCAGCCTAGTGGCCTCCAAGACACGGGTAGCACCACTATCAGCTACAAGCATTCCGAGACTCGAACTTATGGGAGCTGTTTTGGGATTGAGATTGGCCCTGTCCATAAAGATTGACCAGAGCCTACTCACATTCTGGAGTGACAGCATGAATGTGCTGTGGTGGATACGAAAACCCAGCCGCAGTCTCAGGCCATTCATAGCGAATCGCGTAGGAGAAATACATGATTCAAGCAGTCCTACTCAGTGGCGTCATGTTAACACACACCAGAACCCTGCTGACCTGTCAACCAGAGGAATGTCTGTGACTGAGGTAAAAAGAAGCGAGATGTGGTGGAGGGGTTCAAATTTTCTGAGCATGCCAGAAGACGCATGGCCAAAAACGGAGATTGATGCAACGCCTGAAGCAACACTAGAAGTCCGCAAAAAAGCGAGAGCAACATTCGATGGAACAGGAACAGAATCAGTACTATTCGCGCTTACCCGGAAAACGACTTGGCGTTTAGATGCCAGCAGATATTCAAGCTGGACCAGATTATTGAGAGTTAGGTCATGGGTACATCGATTTGTGAACAACTGTGGAAAGCCACCAGAGGAGAGAAGTTCTGGAGAACTGAGCAGTCAAGAGATCTCAGATGCTGAGACTGACATCATCAAAGAGGCGCAACAAGAAGCTTTTCAAGACGAATACAAGGCGCTGGTCAATTTCAAGTCTATTCCGCAAAACAGCAAGTTGCTAAGTTTGAACCCTATCTTAGATGAAGATGGTCTGCTTCGATCAGATGGAAGACTGCGCTATGCGGACTACCTACCTTTCGATGCTAGATATCCAATCATTCTACCAAGGAAGAGTCGGGTGACCAGACTAATTGTGAAGTCCTATCACGAAAGGGGTAGCCATGCAGTGGGAACTAATCACACATTGTCTTTGCTGTCAGCCAGATTCTGGGTCATGCAAGGTAGAGAAGAGATTCGTGACTGGGAAAGAGAGTGCTGTGAATGTCGGAAGAGGAAGGCAAAGGCTGCTAAACAGATAATGGCCCCACTACCGAAGATTCGACTTAAACTGCCCTTACGAGCATTCGCTCGAACAGCAGTTGGCTTTGCGGGACCATTTGTAACTATTCAGGGGAGGGGCAAGAAGAGAGCTAAACGATATCTTTGTTTATTTACATGCCTAACATCGAGGGCTGTTCACCTAGAGATGGCCTATGGGCTGGACACAGATTCCTTTCTGAACGCGTTTAATCGCATGGCCAATCGGAGAGGACTACCAGAAGAGATGATTTCTGATAACGGAACTAATTTTGTAGGCGCGGAAAGAGAGCTGAGGGAGCTCGTCGAACAACTGGATCGGGACAAGATTGAGAAATCAGCTGCCAACAAGGGCATCAAGTGGAGTTTCAACCCACCGTCGGCACCTCACTTTGGTGGGGTGCCTGAGACAATGATCAAGTCAGCAAAGAGAGCAACCTATGCGATATTAAGATCAGCAGATCAGTGCAGAGGCACTCATAAATTCCAGGCCTTTAACATATCAGTCTGCTAATCCCTCAGATGACACACCCATCACCCCAAATCATTTCCTGATTGGACAAGTAGGAGGCCAGTTTGCTCGTGGATCAGTTGATAGTGGCCAGTTCAGTTCCAAGAAGCGATGGCGACGGGTGCAAGAACTAGTGCGACACTTTTCGCACCGGTGGCTGAGAGAGTGGCTACCACCTTTGAATCGTAGGTCCAAGTGGCGGAAGGAACAGAAAGATGTCCAAGTTAATGATGTGGTCTTGGTAGTGGCACCGGAGACACCGCGTAGGCAGTGGCCGCTTGGTAGAGTCCTGGCAGTCTTTCTAGGGAAGGACAAGCATGTGAGAGTTGTCAAAGTCAGAGTTTGCCGCAAGGAATTATTGAGACTGATCACCAGAATTTGTCCATTAGAGCTCCTTTTAGAAGACGACGCTGAAGAATAAGACAATAGTAAACTTTAAGAGAACTAGAACTGTAGTGAGCCTTTTATAGAAACACACAAAACCCCTATTGATAGGTCGATGAGCCACTAGCCCATCGAGAAGAGGGAGTATGATGTGAAGGACATTTTGTTATGCCATACTCGAAGAGCAATACTGGGGTCATATGAAAAAAAAAAGTTTAGTGGATGTTTTGCGACCACGTGGAGATAGTGTTTTAGGGTCGTAATTCGCCGTAGATTGCTGTTCAAGAGTTCGAATAAATGGTTTAACTCAGAACCAATAATGATAATGATAATGACTTGTTTTGGTCAGTTATGATATTTGACCAAAAGCGGAGGCCGCGGGACAGGCTTTGGAGTAGTTTCGGTCACTTAGGAATTTTGGGCCAATAGCGCAGGCCGCGGGTCAGGGTTTCGGAGTAGTTTCGGTCACTTATCATCTTGGGCCAAAAGCGTAGGCCGCGGGTCAGGCTTCGGTGTAGTTTCGGTCACTTATGATTTTGGGCCAAAAGCGTAGGCCGCGGGTCAGGCTTCTGTGTAGTCGCGCTCACTTATGATTTTGGGCCCAAAGCGCAGGTAGTGGGTCAGGCCTCGGAGTGGTTTCGGTCACTCATGATTTTGGGCTAAAATCGCAGGCCGTGGGTCAGGCTCTTGAGTAGTTTCTGTCACTTATGATTTTGGGCCCAAAGCGCAGGCCGCGGGTCAGGCTTCGGACTAGTTTCAATCACATATGATTTTGGGCCAAAAGCGTAGGCCGCGGGTCAGGCTTCTTAGTAGTTTCTGTCAGTTATGATTTTGGACCCAAAGCCCACGCAGCGGGTCAGCCTTCGGAGTTGTTTCTGTCATTTATGATTGTGAGGGAAAAGTGCACGCCACGGGTCAGGCTTCGGAGTAATCTCGTTCACTTATGATTTTTGGCCAAAACCGCAGGCACGCGTCAGTCTTTGGAGTAGTTTCAGTCACTTCTGATTTTTAGCCAAAAGCGAAGGGCGCAGGTCAGGCTTCGGACTCGTTTCGGTCACATATGAATTTTGGCCAAAAGCGCAGGCCGCGGGTCAGGCTTCGGAGTAGTCTTAGGCACTTATGATTTTTGGCCAAAGACACAGGCCGCGGGTCAGGCTTCGGACTAACTTCGGTCACTGATGATATTTGGCCAAAAGCGCAGGAAGCAGGTCAGGCTTCATACTAGTTTCGGTCACCTACGATTTTTGGCCAAAGGAGCACTCCGCGGGTCAGGCTTCGGAGTAGTTTCGGTCACTTATGATTTTTGGCCAAAACCGAAGACGGCGGGTCAGGCTTTGGAGTACTTTCGGTCACTTATGATTTTTGGTCAAAAGCGCAGGCCACAGGTCAGGCTTCGGAGTAGTTTTGGTCACTTATGATTTTTGGTCAAAAGCGCAAGCCACGGGTCAGGCTTCGGAGTAGTTGCGGTCACTTATGATTTTTGGCCGAAAGCGAAGGCCGCGGGTCAGGCTTCGGAGTACTTTCGGTCACTTATTATTTTTGGCCAAAAGTGGAAGCCGCGAGTAAGTCTTCGGAGTAGTTTCGGTGACTTATGATTTTTGGCCCTAAGCGCAGGGCACGAGTCAGGCTTCGGAGTACTTTCGGTCACTTATGATTTTTGACCCAATGCGCATGTCGTCGGTCAGGCTTCGGAGTAGTTTCGGTCACTTATTATTTTTGGCCAAAAGCGCTGGCCGCAGGTCAGGCTTCGGAGTAGTTTCGGTCACTTATTATTTTTGGCCAAAAGCGAAGGCCGCGGGTCAGGCTTCGGAGTACTTTCGGTCACTTATGATTTTTGGTCAAAAGCGCAGGCCACGGGTCTTGCTTCGGACTAGTTTCAGTCACTTATGAATTTTGGCCAAAAGCGCTGGCCGCGAGTCAGGCTTCAGAGTAGTTTCGGTCACTTATGATTTTTGGCCTAAAGGGCACGCCGCGGGTCAGAATGCGGAGTTTTTCGGTCACTTATTATTTTTGGCCAAAAGCGCAGGCCGCGAGTAAGGCTTCGGAGTAGTTTCCGTCACTTATGATTTTTGGGCCTAAGCGCTGGGCACGAGTCAGACTTCGGAGTACTTTCGGTCACTTATGATTTTTGGTTAAAAGCGCAGGCCCCGGGTCAGGTTTCGGACTAGCTTTGGTCACTTATGATTTTTGGTCATAAGCGCAGGCCACGGGTCAGGCTTCGGAATAGTTTCGGTCACTTATGACTTTTGGTTAAAAGCGCAGGCCCCGGGTCAGGTTTCGGACTAGCTTTGGTCACTTATGATTTTTGGCCAAAAGCGCTGGCCGCGGGTCAGGCCTCGGAGTAGTTTCGGTCACTTATGATTTTTGGCCAAAAGCGAAGGCCGCGGGTCAGGCTTCGGAGTACTTTCGGTCACTTATGATTTTTGGGCAAATGCGCACGCCACGGGTCAGGCTTCGGAGTAGTTTTGGTCACTTATGATTTTTGGTCAAAAGCGCAGGCCACGGGTCAGGCTTCGGGGTTGTTTCGGTCACTTATGATTTTTGGCCTAAAGCGCACTCCGCGGGACAGAATGCGGAGTAGTTTCGGTCACTTATTATTTTTGGCTAAAAGGGCAGGCCGAAAGTAAGGCTTGGGAGTAGTTTCGGTCACTTATGATTTTTGGCCTAGAGCGCACGCCGCAGGTCAGAATGCGGAGTAATTTCGGTCTCTTATTATATTTGGCCAAAAGCGCAGGCCCCGAGTAAGGGTTCGGAGAAGTTTTGGTCACTTATGATTTGTGGGCCTAAGCGCAGGGTACGAGTCAGGCTTCGGAGTACTTTCGGTCACTTATGATTTTTGACCCAAAGCGCATGCCGTCGGTCAGGCTTCGGAGTAGTTTCGGTCACTTATTATTTTGGGCAAAAGCGCAGGCCGCGGGTCAGGCTTCGGAGTAGTTTCTGTCACTTATGAGTTTTGGCCAAACGCGCAGGCCGCGGGTCAGTCTTCGGAGTAGTTTCGGTCACTTATGATTTTTGGTAATAAGCTCATGACGCGAGTCAGACTTCGGAGTACCTTCGGTCAGTTATGATTTTTGGCTAAAAGCGCAGGCCGCTGGTCATGCTTCGGAGTAATCTCGGCCACTAATAATTTATGGCCAGAAGCGAAGGCCACGGGTCAGGCTCCGGAGTAGTTTCGGTCACTTATGATTTTTGGGCAAATGCGCACGCCACGGGTCAGGCTTCGGAGTAGTTTTGGTCACTTATGATTTTTGGTCAAAAGCGCAGGCCACGGGTCAGGCTTCGGGGTTGTTTCGGTCACTTATGATTTTTGGCCTAAAGCGCACTCCACGGGACAGAATGCGGAGTAGTTTCGGTCACTTATTATTTTTGGCTAAAAGGGCAGGCCGAAAGTAAGGCTTGGGAGTAGTTTCGGTCACTTATGATTTTTGGCCTAGAGCGCACGCCGCAGGTCAGAATGCGGAGCAATTTCGGTCTCTTATTATATTTGGCCAAAAGCGCAGGCCCCGAGTAAGGCTTCGGAGAAGTTTTGGTCACTTATGATTTGTGGGCCTAAGCGCAGGGTACGAGTCAGGCTTCGGAGTACTTTCGGTCACTTATGATTTTTGACCCAAAGCGCATGCCGTCGGTCAGGCTTCGGAGTAGTTTCGGTCACTTATTATTTTGGGCAAAAGCGCAGGCCGCGGGTCAGGCTTCGGAGTAGTTTCTGTCACTTATGAGTTTTGGCCAAACGCGCAGGCCGCGGGTCAGTCTTCGGAGTAGTTTCGGTCACTTATGATTTTTGGTAATAAGCGCATGACGCGAGTCAGACTTCGGAGTACCTTCGGTCAGTTATGATTTTTGGCTAAAAGCGCAGGCCGCTGGTCATGCTTCGGAGTAATCTCGGCCACTAATAATTTATGGCCAGAAGCGAAGGCCACGGGTCAGGCTCCGGAGTAGTTTCGGTCACTTATGATTTTTGGCCATACGCGCAGGCCGCGGGTCAGGCTTCGGAGTAGTTTCGGGCATTTATGATTTTTGACCAAAAGCGCAGACCGCGGGTCAGTCTTCGGAGTACTTGCCGTCACTTATTTTTTTTGGGCAAAAGCGAAGGTTTCGGGTCAGGCTTCGGAGTAGTTTCGTCACTTATGAGTTTTGGCCAAACGCGCAGGCCGCGGGTCAGTCATCGGAGTAGTTTCGGTCACTTATGATTTTTGGCCATCAGCGCATGACGCGAGTCAGACTTCGGAGTAGTTTCGGTCACTTATGATTTTTGGTCAAAAGTGCAGGCCACGGGTCAGGCTTCGGACTAGTTTCGGTCACTTATGAATTTTGGCCAAAAGCGCTGGTCGCGGGTCAGGCTTCGGAGTAGTTTCGGTCACTTATGATTTTTGGCCTAGAGCGCACGCCGCAGGTCAGAATGCGGAGTAATTTCGGTCTCTTATTATATTTGGCCAAAAGCGCAGGCCCCGAGTAAGGCTTCGGAGAAGTTTTTGTCTTTTATGATTTTTGGGCCTAAGCGCAGGGTACGAGTCAGGCTTCGGAGTACTTTCCGTCACTTATGATTTTTGACCCAAAGCGCATGCCGTCGGTCAGGCTTCGGAGTAGTTTCGGTCACTTATTATTTTTGGCCAAAAGCGCAGGCCGCGAGTAAGGCTTCGGAGTAGTTTCCGTCACTTATGATTTTTGGGCCTAAGCGCTGGGCACGAGTCAGACTTCGGAGTACTTTCGGTCACTTATGATTTTTGGTTAAAAGCGCAGGCCCCGGGTCAGGTTTCGGACTAGCTTTGGTCACTTATGATTTTTGGTCATAAGCGCAGGCCACGGGTCAGGCTTCGGAATAGTTTCGGTCACTTATGACTTTTGGTTAAAAGCGCAGGCCCCGGGTCAGGTTTCGGACTAGCTTTGGTCACTTATGATTTTTGGCCAAAAGCGCTGGCCGCGGGTCAGGCCTCGGAGTAGTTTCGGTCACTTATGATTTTTGGCCAAAAGCGAAGGCCGCGGGTCAGGCTTCGGAGTACTTTCGGTCACTTATGATTTTTGGGCAAATGCGCACGCCACGGGTCAGGCTTCGGAGTAGTTTTGGTCACTTATGATTTTTGGTCAAAAGCGCAGGCCACGGGTCAGGCTTCGGGGTTGTTTCGGTCACTTATGATTTTTGGCCTAAAGCGCACTCCGCGGGACAGAATGCGGAGTAGTTTCGGTCACTTATTATTTTTGGCTAAAAGGGCAGGCCGAAAGTAAGGCTTGGGAGTAGTTTCGGTCACTTATGATTTTTGGCCTAGAGCGCACGCCGCAGGTCAGAATGCGGAGTAATTTCGGTCTCTTATTATATTTGGCCAAAAGCGCAGGCCCCGAGTAAGGGTTCGGAGAAGTTTTGGTCACTTATGATTTGTGGGCCTAAGCGCAGGGTACGAGTCAGGCTTCGGAGTACTTTCGGTCACTTATGATTTTTGACCCAAAGCGCATGCCGTCGGTCAGGCTTC
Organism: Micromussa lordhowensis; assembly: GCA_964020085.1. Taxonomy (NCBI): domain Eukaryota; kingdom Metazoa; phylum Cnidaria; class Anthozoa; order Scleractinia; family Lobophylliidae; genus Micromussa; species Micromussa lordhowensis. The sequence continues at coordinate 6,825,745 of OZ026596.1, read as the reverse complement.
GGAGTAGTTTCGGTCACTTATTATTTTGGGCAAAAGCGCAGGCCGCGGGTCAGGCTTCGGAGTAGTTTCTGTCACTTATGAGTTTTGGCCAAACGCGCAGGCCGCGGGTCAGTCTTCGGAGTAGTTTCGGTCACTTATGATTTTTGGTAATAAGCGCATGACGCGAGTCAGACTTCGGAGTACCTTCGGTCAGTTATGATTTTTGGCTAAAAGCGCAGGCCGCTGGTCATGCTTCGGAGTAATCTCGGCCACTAATAATTTATGGCCAGAAGCGAAGGCCACGGGTCAGGCTCCGGAGTAGTTTCGGTCACTTATGATTTTTGGGCAAATGCGCACGCCACGGGTCAGGCTTCGGAGTAGTTTTGGTCACTTATGATTTTTGGTCAAAAGCGCAGGCCACGGGTCAGGCTTCGGGGTTGTTTCGGTCACTTATGATTTTTGGCCTAAAGCGCACTCCGCGGGACAGAATGCGGAGTAGTTTCGGTCACTTATTATTTTTGGCTAAAAGGGCAGGCCGAAAGTAAGGCTTGGGAGTAGTTTCGGTCACTTATGATTTTTGGCCTAGAGCGCACGCCGCAGGTCAGAATGCGGAGCAATTTCGGTCTCTTATTATATTTGGCCAAAAGCGCAGGCCCCGAGTAAGGCTTCGGAGAAGTTTTGGTCACTTATGATTTGTGGGCCTAAGCGCAGGGTACGAGTCAGGCTTCGGAGTACTTTCGGTCACTTATGATTTTTGACCCAAAGCGCATGCCGTCGGTCAGGCTTCGGAGTAGTTTCGGTCACTTATTATTTTGGGCAAAAGCGCAGGCCGCGGGTCAGGCTTCGGAGTAGTTTCTGTCACTTATGAGTTTTGGCCAAACGCGCAGGCCGCGGGTCAGTCTTCGGAGTAGTTTCGGTCACTTATGATTTTTGGTAATAAGCGCATGACGCGAGTCAGACTTCGGAGTACCTTCGGTCAGTTATGATTTTTGGCTAAAAGCGCAGGCCGCTGGTCATGCTTCGGAGTAATCTCGGCCACTAATAATTTATGGCCAGAAGCGAAGGCCACGGGTCAGGCTCCGGAGTAGTTTCGGTCACTTATGATTTTTGGCCATACGCGCAGGCCGCGGGTCAGGCTTCGGAGTAGTTTCGGGCATTTATGATTTTTGACCAAAAGCGCAGACCGCGGGTCAGTCTTCGGAGTACTTGCCGTCACTTATTTTTTTTGGGCAAAAGCGAAGGTTTCGGGTCAGGCTTCGGAGTAGTTTCGTCACTTATGAGTTTTGGCCAAACGCGCAGGCCGCGGGTCAGTCATCGGAGTAGTTTCGGTCACTTATGATTTTTGGCCATCAGCGCATGACGCGAGTCAGACTTCGGAGTAGTTTCGGTCACTTATGATTTTTGGTCAAAAGTGCAGGCCACGGGTCAGGCTTCGGACTAGTTTCGGTCACTTATGAATTTTGGCCAAAAGCGCTGGTCGCGGGTCAGGCTTCGGAGTAGTTTCGGTCACTTATGATTTTTGGCCTAGAGCGCACGCCGCAGGTCAGAATGCGGAGTAATTTCGGTCTCTTATTATATTTGGCCAAAAGCGCAGGCCCCGAGTAAGGCTTCGGAGAAGTTTTTGTCTTTTATGATTTTTGGGCCTAAGCGCAGGGTACGAGTCAGGCTTCGGAGTACTTTCCGTCACTTATGATTTTTGACCCAAAGCGCATGCCGTCGGTCAGGCTTCGGAGTAGTTTCGGTCACTTATTATTTTGGGCAAAAGCGCAGGCCGCGGGTCAGGCTTCGGAGTAGTTTCTGTCACTTATGAGTTTTGGCCAAATGCGCAGGCCGCGGGTCAGTCTTCGGAGTAGTTTCGGTCACTTATGATTTTTGGCCATAAGCGCATGACGCGAGTCAAACTTCGGAGTACCTTCGGTCAGTTATGATTTTTGGCTAAAAGCGCAGGCCGCTGGTCATGCTTCGGAGTAATTTCGGCCACTAATAATTTATGGCCAGAAGCGAAGGCCGCGGGTCAGGCTCCGGAGTAGTTTCGGTCACTTATGATTTTTGGCCATACGCGCAGGCCGCGGGTCAGTCTTCGGAGTAGTTTCGGGCATTTATGATTTTTGACCAAAAGCGCAGACCGCGGGTCAGTCTTCGGATTACTTGCTGTCACTTATTTTATTGGGGCAAAAGCGAAGGTTTCGTGTCAGGCTTCGGAGTAGTTCCGTCACTTATGATTTTTAGCCAAACGCGCAGGCCGCGGGTCAGTCTTCGGAGTAGTTTCGGTCACTTATGATTTTTGGCCATAAGCGCATGACGCGAGTCAGACTTCGGAGTAGCTTCGGTCAGTTATGATTTTTGGCTAAAAGGGCAGGCCGCTGGTCATGCTTCGGAGTAGTTTCAGTGACTAATAATTTTTGGCCAAAAGCGCAGTCCGCGGGTCTGGCTTCGGAGTAGTTTCGGTCACTTATGATTTTTGGCCGAAAGCGCAGACCGCGGGTCAGGTTTCGGACTCGTTTCGGGCACTTATGATTTTTGGCCAAAAGCGCAGGCCGCGGGTCAGGCTTCGGAGTACTTTCGGTAACCTATGATTTTTGGGCAAAAGCGAAGGAGCGGGTCAGGCTTTGGAGTACTTTCGGTAACTTATGATTTTTGGTCAAACGCGCAGGTCGCGGGTCAGGCTTCGGAGTAGTTTCGGTCTCTTATGATTTTTGGCCAAAAGCGCAGGCCGCGTCTCAGGCTTTGGACTAGTTTCGGTCACTTATGATTTTTGGCCAAAAGCGCAGGCCGCGGTTCAGGCTTCGGAGTAATTTCGGGCAGTTATGATTTTTGGTCAAAAGCGCAGACCGCAGGTGAGGCTTCGGAGTAGTTTTCGGCAGTTATGATTTTTGGCCAAAAGCGCAGGCCGCGGGTCAGGCCTCGGAGTAGTTTCGGTCACTTATGATTTTTGGCCAAAACCGCAGGCCGCGAGTTAAGCTTTTGAGTAGTTTCGGTCACTTATCTTTTTTGGCCAAAATAGGAAGCCGCGGTTGAGGGTTCGGAGTAGTTTCGGTCACTTGGGTGGGTTCTTGACTTGTTTGTACGCTTAGTTTTAAAAATAATGTTATCTGCACATGCTTTTCGTTGTGTGCGTTTGTGGTTTGTTGACGCGGGTGTTTTGTGTAAAAAGTATCACTTGTCTGCAGACGTTTAAGAACGAAGTATACATTTCATGGCTTCTTGTTTGGATACACAGTTATGTTACCTGCACACGCGTTTCGTTAACACGTATCACTTGTCTTCACAAGTTTACAGCACGAGGTATACATTGCATGGCTTCTTGTTTTATTTGGTATCTCTGCAAGCGTGTTTCTAGCCATTAGTCGAGCCGACTTTTAGAAGTAACGAGTGGTTTCAAATCGTGTCGAGTCGTGACGACACGACACGACACGACACGACACGACGACATTTCTAACCCCCCATTCAGCTAGTATGACCATTTCCGGTAATGGTAGTCTGACTTCCTGTAGAGTATGTCAACTTCCGGTAAGGATGACGTCATGATCATGAATTTTTGCCAAGACAACTTGTCTTTGCATAGGGACGACTCGACACACTTTGAGTGCATTGGACATGAATGCAAATTAGCATTTTTTCCGAGTGTATCAATGGCTTTTCTCCATGCGCGGTAGCGTTACCAATCTATCTTCAGTAGTAACATTTTAATCAACTGTTGCATTCCATCTGATAAAAATAATTCTGTCCTGGGAAACCAAACGAGAAATTCACCGAAAACACCTAGACTTGCTGCTCTGTTTTCTCTTCACAGTTGTTTTCAGGCGTCAGCCGGGAATCGAACCCGGGTCATCTGCTTGGGAGACAGCTATGCTCACCACTATACCACCGACGCGAGGTTGGCTAATACTTTACTTTCCTGTCACTTTGATCCGTCACAGAACTACCCTCTTCAGTGGGCAACTTGTCTTACAAATAAATTACAAACAAACACTGTCAGCAGGCTCTTAAACCAAACACTGGTTAAAGTAGAAATTGGTTTTTATTGGTTTTAATAAGGGACAATATATGAACATATTCTTTATTTTAGCTTACTCTAACGATATAACTTTTATTCTCCTACAAAAGCCGGTTTGTTTTGTGTTTCGAAATGATATTAGTTAGCAAATTTATTCATAACCGCTAATCGTAATATAAAAAAATCGGTTTATTATCAAGCAAAAAGAAATCCAATGAGGTCCCACCGAGATTTGAACTCGGAACGCTGGATTCAAAGTCCAGAGTGCTAACCATTACACCATGGTACCCGGTATATGGAGAAGGCGGAAAAATAAAGCAATCATCTTTGTATCATTGTTTATAAACATAAGGAAATATGGTGGCAATAGCCCATTTGAAAACTTTCAAATCTCAAACAGTGTACAGGTAAAGCGTCAAAAAACAACACCAAGAGACAACAAAAATAGCACAAGCAACAATGAAAAAACAAGCTACACAACAAGATATGATATTAAAAATCAAGGAAGATAACGTAGCTATGGCGAATTTTTCCCAGTCAACCGCTAAGCTGGAGTAGCGTTCCAAATCTATCATTAGCAGTAACATTTTAATCACTTTTACATGCTTGGACGCAAGAAAATGATCTGCGTCGGCCGGGAATCGAACCCGGGTCAACTGCTTGGGAGGCAGCTATGCTCACCACTATACCACCGACGCGGTGTTGACTAATACTCCACTTTCCTGTCATTTTGATCCGTCAGAGAACTACCCTCTTCAGTGGTCAACTTGCCTTACAAATAAATTACAAACAAGAACGGTCAGCAGGCTCTAAACAAAATACTGGTTAAAGTAGAAATGGTATTTATTGGTTTTGCTTTTATAATTACAAATGTAACAAGGGACAAATACGAACATATTCTTCAGTTTACCTTACTCTAACGATATAACTTATATTCTCCTACAAAAGGGTGTGTTTTGTGTTTTGAAATGATATTAGTTAGCAAATATTTATTCATAACCGCCTCCTGGTTAGCTCAGTAGTAGTGTAGGAACTGGGGGATCTGGCGCAATTTCCGGATTTTACGCATCTCAGCGTAGTTATGCGTAGTTAGTGTAAAATCTCTGAGTCTAAGGAACTGGCGCAATTTTCGGATTTTACGCATCTCAGCGTAGTTAGTGTAAAATCTCTGAGTCTAAAATATATGATATACTACACTAAAACAGCGTAGATATCGTAAAAATTAGACATACTATTTTACGCTCAAAAATGCCTAAAATGCGTAGGATGCGTAGGATATAGTAAAATTTAGATTGTTCTCACGATGCGTAATTTTTAAGACATGATAAATTTCCAACCAGCGTTCTCACCACCTAGATGTTCACAGATTTTTTTCCAAATTTTATCATGTTCATAGAGTTTTAAACGATCTTTATACAATTTTAGCTTTGGTAAAAATTCATTATATCCAAGTATTTGGCAAAATTTATAGATGATATATGAATAGGAAAAGAAATTGCTTCTATTTTTACCTTTAAAAATTACAAATGGCTCTTGAATTTGTAAAAACCTCATTTTCATTTTTTCTTCCATTATAGGAGTCATTTGTAATGGAGGTATTTTTGTTATTCGATACAAGATTTGTGTGGCATGATCATAATAATGTAATTTACGATGTTTTTTAAGATATCTTTTAATATCTGCTTCAGTTAACTTTTCCAAAGAATTTTCCATCCTTTCATGAACGATTTCTCTGATAATAGTATTAATAACATCTTCTGACACTTTAACACTTTCTTTGCCTTGGATATTGGCCAAACAGTCACAAAAATGAGTATATCTTTTGTAATAATTTTCTGCGGGTTTTAAAGATGCTTTTTCTGGATTTGTTGAGACATTAATGCTTATTCCACAACTTAGACAAGTACTTATCGCTTCATCGATGTTCAATACTCGAAATTTTTCACATGTATAACAATAGTTATCTTCATTTATATTATTTTCACTGTATTGGAGTTCATCAGGGAAGATATTATATTTATACTTTTTATAATAAGAATTGTTTATAATTTTTGATCTATTTTCTGTATGTAAAAAAAGTAAAATAGCATTCTTTAATAAATAACTGGTACGAAGATTTTTGATATTATTTATTTCATTTTCTAACCTTATTTGTTCAATTTGATCAATTCTAGAATAATCTTTTTTGATGGATAAATTTACAATTTTTTTTTTAAATCTGGTATTTTTTTTTCTTTCCGAACAATTTCTGAAAGTTTTTTACGATGTAGATTACCAATGGTCTCTTTGTTCATCATAATAATTAATATACTTTATACTTTATTCTTTAAAGTAGAGTAATCTTCACTCTCACTGCTCGTTGATTCCTCACCGCTCGTCGATTCCTCATCTGAATTATAATCACTATCGCTACTATCAGTATCATGGAGTGGGTCTTCTAATAAGAATTTTTTAAAATTCGGAATTGGCATATATACTATAAATTATTATTTATTTTATGATTCCCATATGCATAACTACTGATACCATCATCTAAAATATATCTTTTATCATCAAAAGGTGATAATGATACTTTATTAATTTGGTAACTAGATATCTGATGATACTCTGACCGGATAGTTCGCATCTTATGCCTCATAGTATTACATTTTTGTAAGGTATTGAGATAATCAGAGAGAGATAATTCACTCTTAATGACATTCTCCTTTACACCCTTAGCAGTCTTGTTTTCCTTGTTTTCTGTCTTGTATGAATACATTTTACTTTTTAGACCAACAAATTCTGTAATAGTATCACCAGCTGTTTCATCTTTGAATTTACCAATTACTTTTTTATTTCCTGCAAAATGGAACTTAGACGATTTGGGATAATCACTATTGTCAAATAGGTCCTTGTCCTTATAGAAGTCACTATATATGTCTTCTGCTTTTATATGGTAAAATAAAGAGTCAGTATCAGTAAAAAGTAACTTTGCATCAGGGTATTTTTTTCTGATATAGTTGTAATGGAAGTCATACATTAATGTTTTACTTAGATCTAGAATAGAGAATCCAACATATGAGGGTTTATCTAAGACTAATCGTACCTTTTTCGTCTGTACACCAACTAAATTTTCATCAAATATTTTACTGGAAACGTAGGTTGGTTGTCTAGTCAATTTCAATAAATGTTCAGGATCCGTTTCTAATTTAATATTAGATCTTTTTCTCAGGTTTTCCATAGTTTTACCAAACACAGAGTTATTCATCAGTTTAAAGAAGTCTTTCTCAAAACTATTCTTAGCCATTGTTCTTTTCTCTGTGTTTAAATCAATGTATCGTTTCATCCATGGTCGCTGAGTAAATTCCAATACTCTATGAATCTTTGTTAACTTCATACCAAGAGATAAATAAAGCTGCAAATTTCTGTAATGTAATACATATTTTTCTTTATTCCTTAGATTAGGAACCAACTTGTGAACTCTACCACTGCTAATATTTTCTTTTTCTTTTAAATCTTTGCAATACTTTGACAACATATCATCAGTGATTAAAATCTTTTCTGGTGCTAATGGATAATCATTATGCAAATCGTGTAGCTCTTCCGGATATTCTAAATCAACCTCTAAAACAACACCTTTTCTAGTATCATTTGTGTAATTTTCTAAGATGAAATCTTCAGGATCCTCAAAATCTTCAGAGGGAATCCATTTGAAATCTCCAGTTGGAAGTGACTGTGACATAGCCCATCCATAAAGGTTATTTGCATCCAAATACATCAAATAGGTACTCGCCTCCTCTGGATTGTAATCCTTCATATATTTGTTGTTTGCAACTGCGTGTCTATGAGTAATAGTACTAATACCTCCACGCATCCCTTTTTCAATGAAGAGTTGTTGATCTAGGTCTGCGATTAAGTCTAGATTTACCCCTGTCATTCTCAGTAATGCATCCCAAGATAAGCCAGGCGCTGAATAATAATGACAAGGATCTAGCCTATAGTTTGTCTGGCATGTTCCTCTAAAACTTTCAAATACATCCGCTAGGAGCAGTACATCAGTCCGTAAATATAAATCATGGTACTCTCCCAAGTCTCGGATTTTGAAAGTACTCCAGACCTCCTTTGCGTGTGAGTAGTCACTCTCTGAAATACCTGAGTCATTTAAAATACTATAAAAATCTTCTATCATTGGTAAAGACTTCTCACTGAATCGCTGGAATGAGTCCATGTAATCATAAGGGTAAACACCTTTTCGCTTTATTAAACTGAATTCTTCATCATTTGGAAAAGCTTCTCGTGTATAAAAGAATGCATCATCACTTAAATTATTGCTTAGTCGGTCTAAACTCTGACTCATAAATGAAAAACTGTCAATGAAAGTCAAATGTTTACCTAGTCTAAAACCTAAATATTTCTCAAAATTACTTGCTATAACACCAATATTTAAACTTCTTTTTGATTCATGGACCTGACCCCAATGATCTTTAAATTGTTTAATATCATAGACTACATCTTCATTTATCAGTTTTCCTAATTTTTGCATGATAAAATGACAGTCATAGCCTTTAAGATTGTGAAAGACAACAGGAATTTTTAAATTTTCTGCACTGATAGCCCATTTTAGATTGCAATCTCTATGTGCAGCGCCACGATATTTGCCTGTTATATGGCAATGATCTCTTACTTTATTAGTAAAAAAAACACAATCATCATAACCACAATCATAATCATCTTTATGATAACTATTACCATAACTAATTAAAAGATCCTTAGGTTTAAAACACACCTCACAAATATGACATTTAGTAGCATTTTGGAAATCTCTTTCATTTCCGTCTGTCATAACTAATGGTTTCTGAAATTTTTTTCGCACTATTCTTTGGCAATCTTTTACTTCTCTCATCATCTGTACAATAAATTTTTCTATAGCATCGCCTCCACGGTAAATTTCTACTGGCTTGGAATATCTCTTATCATACCTACAGACTAATTTATATCCATAACCACAAGCCTGGTGACTCTGATAAGTGGTAGTGTAAGATTTACCATCACTAGGCTGGCAACCGTCTATTTTTTCTGTAATTGCTTCAAAATCAGCGTAAATGACAAACGGCGCAGGTAACATTTTCTTATGATTTTTGAAATAAATTGTTGACCCTTCATCAGGCATCTTGATCACTTGGTTTTCGTTAAGAAGCAGGCAATCCTCTCTATGAATTTTGTATGTTCTCTCAGAAGAGCAACAATGGAGACAACGCAAACAAAAATATTTCCTAGCTTTATGTTTTGTGAATGAACTCATAAATCGATCGAAATCCTTAATAAGCACATAGTGGCTCTTTTCATATTTTTTATCATCAGTACCAATCCATAGTAATTCCATATGGTCTGGAAAATTAGCTTTTGATAATCTGATAGGATAAGAGAAACCACCGATACCCTTTTTTTTATCTTCGGGCTTATAGCCAAATACACTAACATTAATCTTATTTTTCTTTTCAATCCGATTCATATCAGAAAAAGTGACAGGAAAAGAGACACCAGTGTAATCCAACCGTTTCACTGATTCCCTATCTGCCTTAGTTATTCTTTGAGGGTCTTTTTTTAATGGATTTAGGTGCCTGTTATGACACCATAGGAAACATTTATTGTCCTCATTTTTTATATTGATTAAACCTTTCATGGGGTTACGCAGTTCTTCTGGTAATTCGATATATGATGATCCTCTTAATGGAAAGTAAGAGACAATATTAATGATATGTAATTCTACCGATTCAAATACCCAACCAGAACCTTCAGAGAGCCAAACAGCTATTAACTCTAAAATTCTTTCAATACCATTATCGATACTTTCTTCTATATCTATTCTATTGGTCACCGTAAAAGGCCCGGCATTAAAATAAGGTTCTCGGTAAATTATCGTACCCTCTTTACGCTTTGATAATCGCACCCTCAGAGTAGTATTGTATTTAAATCCTCTTTTATCTGATAATATTTTAATTAAAAGATCAAATATTGCTTTTCTAGTATTATTTAACTGTATTGATGGATCATTACTATTAACAATTGGTACTTCATAAGATTTTACATATCCTTTTAATGCTTTACTACGTTCAGGAATACTAATCGCTTCAGGTTCAGTTTTAGCTTCAGGTTTAGTTTTAGCTTCAGGGAAAAAAAATTACTAATTGCGTTAGGGATAATTTTCGTAGTAAAATTACTAATTGCTTCAGGGATAAATTTCAATCGTTTAATTGGTTCAGGTATATAATATGGAATTATTTCATTAAATAAATTTTTAACCTTTTCTTGGAGTCTTTTAGGTAATGAAGCCGGTTCGGTAGCTGGTTTGGCAGGTGTGGCTGGGGCTTGTTCGGCAGGTGTTTGCCTACTAGGTAATGCTTTTATCCTCCTTATTTTTTTTTTCGGCACGGGTGGTTCGGCAGATGTGGATGGGTTGGCTGGGGCTTGTAGTGGAGGTTCTGCTAAATTCTCAATTATCGGATCATCCAATAAGGTACCTCCAACAAATGATTCATTTAGTATTTTTTGTTTAATTAATTTTTTTAGTCTATTTTCAACATAATCTTCTGATTTCTTAGTAATTCTTTGTACGGCAGGTCCTATTTTTCCTTCATTGCGCTTATGAGTATCTGTCTTTAAATGCTGATATTTTCCCTTTTTTGCATACTTTTTCTCACATATTTCACAATACCAATAAGATGGTTTTGGTAATGGTTTTGCAGGTAGGAGGGGCTTGGGTTTTATTTTAATTTTATTAATCATCTATAATATATATTATGTAACTAATTTTTTTTTTAAATTATTATTATTATTATTATTATTATTACCAGTAACTACATTATTGTGTAAGTTTCTATTATGTTTCTTTGTCTTTAGATGCATATATTTTCCTCTATAAGTGTAATTTTTTCCATTTCCGCAGACATCACAATACCAAGCATAACTTTTGAGTTTTTCATTGATATATTTGTTTCTCTTTTCTCGTTTCAATTGTTCTTCTGTTTTTTCCATCTATATAATTATATATCATATCTAATTTTTTTAAATAATTTTTTCTAAATCTTTTAATGGCACCCAACTGTTAAATTCGTCTGGGTAACCTTTCCATTTGACTAATGCTTTTCCTTTAGACTTTCTGATAATTTTCTCTATTCTATAGACCTCTTGATCTGTCTTTTGTAACTCTTCTCTGTAGAAAGTACCCTTAATCACTTCACCATTTAAGTCTTTTATCTTATAAGTAATAGGATTAGTGAATATAATTTCGTCTATGATGAAAACTTCTTCAGTCCAATTAGGAGTATAGCCTTTATCAAAGGTCACCCTTTTGTATTTGCTTATTCGGACTCTATCACCTACTCTAAATTCGGGTTTTCTATTTGTTTTTGTTTTTTTGATTTCTCTCGCTAAATCACCATATAAATTAAAATAAACTTTTCCATAGTTTTCAGGTTTTCTAGCTTGTAAAGGTGTCATTCCTATTGATCTATGTCGGCTGTTGTTATAAGAGGCGAGTATTTTCGGAAGGATGTCAACGTAGACTGTATTGTTTTGCATAGTGAATCTCTTATACATTTTATCTTTGATAGTTCTATTCCATCTCTCACAAACTGATGATTTCTCTTCATTTTCAGTGGAATAGACCTTTATCTTATCCTTAGCTAAGAGATCCAACACATTTTTGTTATAATATTCTTTTCCTTTGTCTACCCATAACATTTTAGGCTTATTTTTCACTAATAAGCTTTCAAACGCTTTAGCGACTTCTAAGCCAGTTTTTGTCTTTAGAGGTACTATCCAACCATATTTACTGAAAAGGTCTAAGACCATTAGTAGATATTTATAACCTCGGTTCCATTTGCTAAGCTTTTGCATATCAACTAAGTCTGAACACCAGATATCATCTACATTATGTGAAATGACTCTTCGCTTACGAAAATTTCGTTTTATAGGTTTGTGTAACTCATTAGCTAGCCCTTCCCATGTGTCTAAATTTTTAGCGTTTTTTTTTTTTACTCCTAAACCAAGTTTTTGCTTTGTATTAATAGTGTTTCTAGCCAGCCAATGGCCCCACTGTCTCTCATTCCAGGGAATTGCATCTAAAGCTCGGACCATTTTCTTGTCAGCAACATTTTTACATGATTTTACATTACCTCCCTTATCAGCACATACTGAGTAATCAACATCGTGTTGCATGGCTATAGCATCTGTCTTACCTGTTGGCTGATCATAGATTTCATAGATTTGGCCAGTATCACGATCCCATTTTACTTGGTTTTCTAAATCATTGTAAGGGCCAGTATATTTGTGTCCTGGTAAAGTCCAACCAGCTTTCGGTTTAGGTAACTTACCTATTGCTTTATGTATATCAAGACCCCTTCCCCTCCCCCTTCCGCTGATTTTTTTAGAAAGATCATCAGCCAGAGAGTCAATTGCTCTATTCAAATACCTTTTACCAATGCCTTTAACTTCGTCTTTTACATAGTCAGATTTTATTGCTCGACTAGCTCCCCTTTTACCTAGGTTGTACAATCCTTTTGCACCAGCAGCCAACCCTTTGACAATTAGTTCATCAAAACCGCTTCCTTGCATTTCCGCTTTAGATATAAAACGAAATTTTGTAATTCCACATTCAGCACAAATACATCGCATTGCATTTCTACCATTTTTTGTAATTACAAAAGTTTCAGAATTAGGTACACATTCTGTCCTTTTTCTTTGTCGAACGCAATAAGATAACATATATTAATTAATATTATAATAAATATATGTTAATCTATTGTTAACAAAGTTAACTATTGTTAACTATAGTAAAGTTCCTTTACTATAATATAGCTCCTATGAGGGGAATTCCCTTAAATGGACTGTTTTTACCCAGTAATAGCCCTTTTCCTTTTCTACCTCTTCCTACCGTACCTGACTTAACAAATTTAGTTTTTGTTATCCCACATTCTGCGCATTTACATTTCATCATGGCACGACCATTTCTTGTCTGTACAACCCTTTCTGAACCAGGAACGCACTCTGTCTGTTTTCGTTGTTTTACACAATAGCTTTTCATCTATATTATAATTATTTTTTTTTATTATTATATAATGGAAGAAATTGAAATTGACAATGAATTACGTAGAATAGAAGCGATGTATAAACATTACAAACTTCTTTATAGAAAAATTGCCTTTTTATGTTGTTCTGGAGAAACTAAAAGAGTGAGAAATCTGAGAAATAGTTTGAAAAAAGATTTAAAAAAAATCCGACAAATCAAACAAATCCAACAAAAGATAACTCCTTTCGCGCACCTGACGTTACAGAAGTCCTCAAAGCAATAGTTTAAAATAGTTTTCTATGAATTTTTCATTCTCTTCTGTGACAAAGCTAAAAACTTGCAATAAATCGAAATAATCTACTCCTTTATGCATTTCATTCAAGAAATACAAGCAAAAATAGCCACAGGTTGTAGTATAGAGATTCTGTATTTGCTGGTTTTGGTGTAATAAATTTAAGTTTTTCTCTTTTGCATGGTTTACCAACTCTTGAAAAGGTGGCATACCAAAAGAGTCAAAGTAATTTATTGTACCATCACGAACATAGGTTGTAACCCAATGACTACCACTCATATAATGAGGTTCTAAATTATAAATAAAAAGCGCTAACTTATGATTATGAGGTACAGTCTGATCTCTGCTTAGGACATTTTTGATAGGTATCTTCAAGTATTTACACCAATCTAAAAGATCAAAATTACTCATTGGGATATCTTTATGGAATTTAGGCTTTTTTACCTTTTTTTTTTTTTTCCTCCCCTGCCCCATGTCCCAATAAAAGGTGGTGGAGCCATAGGCATTCCCATACGAGGACCTCCTCCTCCATCCGATTTCCCCATTCTAGGACCTCCTCTTCCTTTTATACTTCCTCCTTTTAATGCATCAAGAATCATTGGAATACCAATACTAGCTATTAACGTTCCAATACCATTACCTACTTGTCGTTGTGTCAGTCGGAAAAGTAAGTCTTCTCCACCTTTATGAGCTCGGGCTAAATCTCCTATTTGTCCTTTAGTCAGTAGATCACCCAATTGAGCTAACATAAATAGTTTATTATTTGGTACTTGATACATTTGTCCGCCACTAATTTTCTTAACTATTTGACTAGCACCTTCAGAAGCTAACCCTGCTAGAGCAGACAATCCTAGTGTTTTACCGATAGTTGGTGCTACATTCTTTAATACTGGCAATATTGAGCTAAAGATACCAGACCCAGATTGACGCCTGATATTATACTTTGATATAGTAATTACCATTCCTCGATTAGCTGTTTTGGCCTTAGCGAGTCTCTTAACAGTATTCATTGGCACCATAAGAACATCGGAACCACTTAACGCATTTTTACTTAAGCGTAAACTTATTTCTTCTCTGTGTCTGTAAGCCTTAGTTAGTTTTCGTTTTTGCCCTTCAGAAAGTTTGACAGAAATTTGATGTAGTTCAGTCATTATATATTATTTAGGGACTTTTTTAAATTCCTAAATAATATTTATTCTATGACTTTGGAATAGTTCTTATAAATCAGATCCAATAGATAGAACATCTTCTTCTTCATCATCTAAGATGAAGTTATCGAAAATATCTTCTACTTCTCGATATGATACTTGCATTAATTTTGGTTTTAGAGTAGCTCCAAAAGTTCCTGTTGTAATTGAAAACCAGGAAGCAATAAATTTCACTTTACTTTTTGGACCAATTTTTACTGAATCATATCCTAAATTTTCCCCATCCCATGTAAAAAAATTTGTAGCTATTCGATCATTTCTAAAAAATAGTGAAAACTCCATCTTTGATGGGTAATCTTGATATACTCTTTCTTCATCAACAATTTTATACGGTTTTTTACAGATTCTTTTCCAAGAACCACCTTGACCGTGTTCATCATATCCCGCTACAGCTTCTCTATGTATTTTTTTATCGTTCTTTAAAGAATATAAATAATCAATAAAAAATTCGTCTAATTCTTTGGCTTTTTCTAGATATTCCCCATCACAATTAATTTGCATGCTAGTACCTTGGTAATTACCATCTTTATCATAGTTTTCATTTAAACCGAAGGGTGTATATCCTTTATATTTAACAAATAATGTACTTCCATTGTATAATATTCCAATCTGTGTTCCATTGTGATTATTTGGCTTTGGTTTTTTAAAAGTTATCTTTGAAGTGTCAATATGGAGAAAATCGACTATTTCTTCTTTGTTCTGACTTTCGTTCTGACTCTCTTTAACTCTCATATATATTATATTAAAATATTTTTTCTAAATATATATTTTTTTTTTTAGACAATAACTAATTGATCTCCCACTTTATCAACAACAACATCTTCTTCATAGAGAACAATTGCATGCACTCTAAAATCAGCAGCTGCTGCTTGTGAGAGGCGAAATCTTACGTTAAGTTGCTTTGGATCTCTGCTTACCTGTTCTGTTTGATAAGTCAAGTCAAAATATAACATTGGGTAAAGATTCGAAAAATTAGTGATATTGAGCTGAGTACCTGTATTATAATCATTCTTTTTCCATGAATAATTCATTAAATCATAATAGATTCTTGTTTTACTTTCTGTATCATATTCAAGTTCTGGATAGAAGACACCATTACCATATTCAAGACGACAAGTAGTAAGATGACTATTAGCATTAGCAGCATTAAGTTTAAAAGTATCAAAAATATAAGGATTTGCTGTCATATCATTAGTCTTAAGTCTCTGGAAGTAGAGGAAAACATGTTGTACTTTATCAATACTAGCTGAGATTCTGAAATCACCACTGTTTCTAGTAGTATCTGAACTTTGGTACATTTCTTTGAGGTATTTCCATTTACTGGGTTTTTGGTATTCACTGATGAATTTAGACATAAGAGCATCTTTTGGTTCTAGTCGGGCTCTAAGGTGCGGGATTGCAGAAAAACACCTTGCATCTCATTTGCACTTCATTAAAAAACAAAACAGCTCATTGTATGATGCCTCGTTCTTTAGAAAACTGAATTAATTTTCCGCAATCCCGCACCTCACTCTAGTCGGGGTACCCATAGATAAAAACGATCAATTACTAATCTCAATGTATCAACTGCCCCATATAATACTTCAGCGTCCGGTGTCAGTTCTATTTCAAATTGGAGATCCATTGGAGGTAACAATCGTCCTTCTAATTCTTCGAAAAAAGAATACCTATTTAATGGAATACTCGTATTAACATGATCTCTGTTAGCTGTTAATAAACGCCTACTTTCAAAACCAGTGTTTGTATCATCTGAAGTCCTATTTGTATCTAAATACCATAAGCTATTTTTGGCTGTACTACGCCCAAAATCATCTGAATATTCTAAAAGATTTTTTGCAAAAGTTACAAGATGAAGATTATCAGTGTCATAGACGATTTTTCCTGCACTCTTTATTACCATATGCTTAATTAATGAATGCGATCCATTAATAATTGTTGTTCTGGCGTCTGCATTGTCTCCACCATTTGCTCGAAGGTCTAATTTGAATCGCACTTCAAAAAAGGCGTTAAACCAATCAAGCATAATACCCCGATCAGTAACATGAAATTTGTATCCTTTCTTATTTTGCTCTTGAGTATTGGCAGGAGCTCTTATAGCATCTTGAAGACGAAATTGCACTAGTTCGTTTCTCTGTACGTACTCTGGTGATCTAAATGCCATTATATATTTTTTATCAGATTTTTTTTTCTTTAAGATCGCGCTATTAGATTATTAATCAGTGTATAAACTTCCTCCTGCGTCCTTGGCTTTGCTCTGCCTGGCTTTGAATTTGTTGACTTTGTTGACTTTGTTGACTTTGTCGCTTTTTTAGACCCCGAGGACAGCCTTTTTCGGATAAGCTCACCAGATCGCTCTATAACTTTATCAGCAGCCTTTTTACCAACTCGTTCTCCCGCATGAGAGACACCAGCTTGTATTGCTTTTTTAGCAAATGGTTTTAAAACCTGTCCAGTTAAAGCACTAGCTACCTTTTTTAGTGGTTTCATAAGATTGTCTACGATAATTCCATTGCCACGGTGTTTGTAGACATATCGTCCCGTTCTTGGGTGATAAATCTTTTTGAACTCTCTTGACTTCATATAACATTAATATGGAACTTTTTTTAAGATTAATGAAAATGCTGTGTCAGCATGATTTAAATAGACTGGTCTTCTTAAACCATCAGTTACATAGATTCGAACGCTTGAAACTCTTGTTTTATTGATAGGATTAAATATAACACGACGCGGTTCAAGGGTAAAATTGTAAGAAGGTCTCAGCGTTCCTGTACCAAAACTAAAAACAATATCTGATTCTCTCCCATCTACTAATGAATCAGAGACTAAATCACAATGAATATTTAGGACATCTGTATCTTCTGATAGGTTAGGTATCTTAGTACTAACGTTTCTCTCATCTCTTAAGATCACCTTATCGAATCCTATTAGTTTGCCAAAATTAGATTTACGCAGGTCAAGCTGATAGTTTGCGTCTAAAGTCACTAAGACTCTAAAAGTTGGTTCATCAAAAGTCACCGTAATTGGAAATTCTTCATCACCATCACCGCGGACTGTTTTAGTCTTTTCCTTAATGTATTTATCAATATCAGTGTAATCCCAAACTCCTTTTGGAAAATCAATATCTGTAAATGTTTTCCCGCCGTCTTTACTGTAAGCTATCTTTTGATTGTTATAACCAGAATTTATATTTGTCCATGTAAAAGCCATTGAAATAATTTTATTAAAACCAATATACCAAATCCCATCACTGTGTTCATAGTCTAAAGTTCTAGAAAACCTTGTAGTAAAATCACCAGGTCGATTACCAGGTTCATCTTTAACTGCAAAACTGCTTAATGAGATTTCTCTCTCCATATAAATTAATGTAAATATAATTTACTAGTGTGTACTAAACCCCAAAATATTTTTTCACTAACTTTTGATATTGCGACTTATTGATTGATTTTGTTCGTAATAGAGTGTCTAAGATAGTTTGACCCATGTTTCTCATCTTGACACTTGTATTGCCTGCTTCCATTTCACCAATAATTAGTGTTAATTTCTTTAGTAATTCTTTAGCATCATTATAGAAATACACACCACTTCCACTGACTCTTTTGGTCCCGTAACCTTTCGTTGATTTGCTTTTAAATTTATATTGCTTAATATAATCATTAAGCTCTCCTCTAAATCGGTCTGAATTTTGATGTATTCTATCTCTTTCTGCTGCATCAATCTCACCTTTATTAAATTTTTTAGTAGCGTTTGCTTTAAAAGCAATTACTTGTCTTCTTCTCCTTTCAGCATCTTTTACAACTTTATCTAGATAATTTCGTTGTTTTGTTGCAGTCATTTCAGCTTCGGCCAGTCTCAGTTCAACATCATCATAGTTGGGAAGTTCCAAATGATCTAAAATCTTATTTGCTTCTCTTTCATATTCTTCCCCCTCTCGTGGTGCTTCTATAGCTGGAGGATCTTCATCATATTCGGGTGGTAAAGATTCATCTCCTTCTTCTAGATTCCAAAAACTAGAATCCATTTCATATTTTGGTGGCGGCCCTTCAGGCATCTTAGCTATTTGTTTTTCTGTCTGCGGCGCTACGTAATCTTGGAGATCTAATAATCCTTCCACATCCATATCTTCATATGGATCTACTTCTGGTGCATAATCAATTTCATCTGCTTTACCCGCTGGGGCAGGACGTATTCTCATTTGTGGTCTATTCTTAGGCTTTTGTGCCCTTAAACCCTCTATGATTTCATCAAGTCTAAAAGATTTTGTTATCCTTGCGTCAGAGGTCTTACTCTTTATCTTCTCTTCAGTGATCTCATCATATAGCTGATTCTTCATCTTTCCAGTCTCTGTCCGCTTCTGAGCTAATCGTTTCCAATTTGACAGACTCATATATTTATAGAGATTTTTTATATTATGTGATATATTATGCGACATTTATTAAAAAAATATTATTTATATAGATGAAAATTCCTAATTATGATTCAGCTTCTAATAATGACCGCAATTTCAAACGACTGCTACCTTATATGCCTTCAGACACTTTTCGAATGTTAATTTGTGGACCAAGCGGTTGTGGTAAAACTAACGTTCTTATGCATATGCTTTATAATCTACTCTACTATGATAAGATTTACTTGTTTTCTAAAAATCTCGAGCAACCGAAGTACAGACAACTATTAGAAACATTTCGACCCATTTCAGAAGAGGTTGGTTATGATATCATAGAAGAGAGTAATGGTGATGTCATTCCTCTGGAAAGCCTAGACCACGATAATCAAAAAATAGTTATCTTTGATGACTTTGCTTGTGAACGAAACCAAAAACCTCTCATTGAATATTTTATTGGTGGCCGTCATAAAAATTGCAGTGTAATCTATTTAAGTCAATCTTATTATCTCACTCCCAAAGACATCAGGTTGAATTGCTCTCATTTTTGTATTTTTGACTCTCCAAGTAATGCAGAGACAGCAAGAATGTGTAAAGAAGTCAATGTACCTAAGAAGCGATTCGAGAGTGCGACTAGTGAGCCTTATAGTTTTGCGTACATTGATAAGACTAAAAAGACAATTAGAAAAAATTTCAATGAAAATATATAGGATGGATAGAATTAGTTTGCCGAGAAGATTAACACACGAAATATTTAATGTGTTTAATGAGATAAATTTTTTATTAGAGAATCTTACTAGTAAACTAGAATGTTTAAAAGAAGTTGAAAAAAAATACAACGAATCTATTTCTGATGAAATATTATTATTAATTAAAAATCTCAAAATGTTAGATTCTGATTACTTAAGAGATAAAGAAGAAGAAGAAGAAGAAATTTAATTTAGTATATTATATATGGGTTTTAGCAATGGACAACTTGAATCAACATCAGCAACAGGAAGAGGTGAAAAAGGTGATCCTGGTTTACCTGGAATTGGATTTAGTCTAACTGATGATGGTAATTTTGACATTGATAGTAAGCGATTAACTGAAGTAGCCCTTCCTATCGATAATAATGATGCAGCAACAAAAGAGTATGTAGATAGACATATTTCTTCAGGGAGTGTAACAAAAAAATATGTAGATGATGAAAACACTAGACAAGATATTGCTATTAACAGTAAAGCAGAAAAGACTGATGTCCTTCTCAGAGATGGGACTCAAAGCATGTTAGATAATCTGAATTTAAATAATCACAATATTATTAATCTCAAAGACGCTAGTGAGAATAATGAGGCTGTCACTTTCAGTCAATTAAAAAAGATGACTGATCATGTTCAAGTTAATTATCATTTACAACCAAATATGAGATTCTTTAAAAACTACGGGAATAATGCTGAATTATCTAAATTACTATTAAGACCAAGATTACCATCAGACCATTTTATGAATAACCATTTTCATGATACAATAAATGTAGTAATAAAAGAAGGGTTTAATAGTGGTTTTGGAGGGCAAGCTTGGGCCTCTCTGAAGATGACTAATGACTCATTAACAGCGGGTATTTACACAGTTGTTTTTGAAATATTTAGCTTTGCAGTTTATTTTTTAACTGATGAAACTTTGATTACACAGGTTAATGGTGATAGTAATTTTAATGTAATAACATTTTCTCACGACTATAATGGACAATATACCAAAGCTTTTATTCAGTTCAGTAGTAATGGTCAACCTGGTGAAATTACCTTCCAGATTAGATATTATGGTAGTAAATATAACAATAATAGATTAGTTTTTAACTTTTATTCAAGAGTAATAGCAGGTAAGCAAAATACTCATTTCAATCACAATCTTTTAAATGTCAAAAGTACTGATTATTCTGGCACTATTTTGTATTTTGAACCGATTAATATGAATAATCAAAAGATAGTCAATCTCTCCCTTCCAACAGATAATAAAGATGCAGCTAACAAAGAGTATGTTGACGATAGAGACGCTAAACAGGATATTGCTATTAATGATTTATCTTCTCGTAAAGCAGACAAAACCTATGTTGATGATAGAGACGGTAAACAAGATATTGCTATTAATGATATATCTACTAGAAAAGCAGACAAAACCTATGTTGATGATGAGATTGTTAAGATTGATTTAAGTCACTATTTCAAATTAGATGGTTCTCGTGCAATGACAGGTGATCTGGACATGAATGATAATCTTATTACTAATTGTGGTCGATTAACAATGGTAGCAGATGGTAATAGCCCAATTAATATGAATAATAGTTATCTTTATGGTTTACCAAATCCGCTCAGCGGTGATGATGCTGCAAATAAAACTTATGTTGATAATGCAAACCTTTTGAATTTACCTTTAAATGGTTCCAGACAGATGACTGGAAATCTCCAAATGGGTGATAATGCTATAACAGGAATTAGGAGTAGTTCAGCAGACGATGCAGTCCTAACAGTTGGTGGCGCCAAGTCCACTTATCTACCGCTTTTAGGAGATAGAGGTATGGAAGGAGATCTCGATATGGGGGGTAATTCAATTAGAAATATAAAACCTTTTGTTGAAGATGATTCAAGTCAAGCTGCACAAAATGCTCAATCTAATTATGTTATTAACTTTGGATATTTTCACGGACAGAGAGGAGATCTAAAAAGAGAAATAAATGATGTCTCTGCAGCAGCGCTTAATAGAAAAAAAAATCCTGATCCGATGGAAGACGATCTCGATATGGCTAATCATAGCATTATCCGTTTGAAAGATCCAAAGTCATCAGATAGCTTTCACGCTTCCACTGTTAACTATGTTAATAGGACAATTAGTGATAATAACGCTGTAATTAACTCTTTGATAGAAGATAAAGTCAGTGAAGCAGAAGCACTTAATATTAAAGCAAACCGACAAGATAATGAATTCTCTTTTGTTATGGATGATGATTTGTTTAAGGAAGATGATGATGATATTGTCAAAGTAAGAAAAGTCGACAAAGATTACTATAATATCAACAAAGCTACTTATCAATTTAAAATTAAGTATGACTCTGCTATCGGTTATTATAGCACCCGATTAACTATTGATTTAAAATCGTTAGATTTAGGTGAGTATACATTAGCTTTTGAAATGTATTATGGTAATCTAGTAGATCGAAACGAAGTGGTTGTCAACGCAGTATCCGAAACATTAAATGTTTCACGTAATAATACAAATACTTTTACCGATCACAGTAGAACAATTATCAATTTTCATAAATCTGGAAACATTGGGATTATTGATTTAGATATTGATTTAACTTTAAAGTATAAGAGTGGTAACACTTATGATGCAGAAACAGGCATCTTTGTAGTTGTTTATGGCGTCAGTGGTCATCAGAATGACGTCGACTCGCGAATTTGGGATAGATTCTATACCATCAGAAACAAAATCGTCTATTATGAAGCACCTATAGATATGTCTAATTATCAAATAAAAGGATTAAATGATGGGAATGAAAACGGTGATGCTGTTAATGTGAAACAACTAAATGAAACAGAAAAAAATGTTATAAAATATGTTGATGGTGAAATTGTAAAAGTAAATAGTGAAATTGCAAAAGAAAATCCTACTATTAATGAAAATAAAAATGTTATAGAATTAATAGTAAAATATATATTAAGTAATGATTCAAAGATTTCTTTAATAAAAGATTTGTATTTTTCTGATAGTAATGAAGGTAGAACACCAAATACATATGCGTTTGTAACTACTGGTGATAACACAGGTGATTTTACTTTTTATTATGTCTTCCAGCATAGTGCAATTACTAATAATGTAATGGCTGTACATTTTGATATTAAGAATACAAGAGGTGTATTTATTTTTGTTGATAAAAGCAAAGTAGTAATTTCACGTAATCCTACAATAGATGAACCATCTTTAAGATCATTTAATATTCCAAATAATTCTTTAGGAAAGCAAGTCCTATTTTGGATTTGGGTAAAAGGCACAGTTATGAATATAATTTTTAGTGGAATTAGTGCTCCAATTAATGTGGGTAATGCTTTTGTAGATACTACTATAAGAAGAGTAAATGTAGAAGATAATCCTTTCACTAAAAAGAGAGGATTAATAACTAAAAATATTTATGATAATACCAGTCAAGCTTATCAGTTAATAAAAGAATTTGAGAAGAGCGAAGGAACTATTATATAAATAAATATATATATATATATATATGGGGTTTACTAATGGACAACATGACAAACCTTCAACAACAGGAAAAGTAGAAAAGGTTAAAAAAGGAATAGGTTTAAAATTAACTCCAGACAACCATTTCCATTTACAAAACAAGAGATTAACTAACATTTCCGCTCCAATGAATGACCATGATGCAGTGACTAAGAAATTCGTCGCTGATTTATTAAAGACAAAAGCGGCTACTACATACGTTAATAACGAACTAGCTAAAAAGACTAACTCATCTGCTTTAAAGGATTACGCTTTAATTACTGATTTAGGAACCTTAGCAATCCAATTCAATGATGCATTAAAAGACAAAGTCGATTACAATGATTTAGAGACTAAGACGCAAGATACAAAGCAATACATCACCGTCTATGCAGAAGAGAATGGGCCTCTGATTAAAAGCAGTCTCCAATGGAGTTTCGGTAATGGATGTGAGAGAAATAAGCAATATGGTTGGCCTAGTCCTGTAGACGGTAAAATAGTTCGTGGCAGCATTTGTGTTTGCGCTGGCAATCATCAAGCATCTGAAGTGATCGTCGGCTTAGTTATCAATGGTGCTGATAAAGATGTAAAAATTGCCAAACCTGTCAATGAATGGTCAAATCACACTATTTTCAGCGATCCGATTACGATACGAGCAGGCGACAGGATCAATTTTCGAAGCAAACATCGAATTCATCCGTAACACACGCTATGGTAAACTTATTGATCGCAATTGATATGTAATTGCAAGCTGTCTAGATAATATGCAAATGAGTTTAGGAAACGCGTTTCATCCAGACAATAAAAGCTATGGTTGACTAAAATAATTGATGACTCATGCCTACAGGGGATTCCCGGAAACGCGTTTCATCTAGACAATAAAAGCTATTGTTGTCTATTTTTTTAAACCAATAGAAAGATAGCTACAAACTAAGCTACAAACTCACGAGATAAAAATATTTCTATAATTTTGTAATCTACCTTGAAGTTTGTAATCACTAAAATAATTGATGACTCATACCTACAGGGGATTCCCGGAAACGCGTTTCATCTAGACATGGTTGACTAAAATAATTGATGACTTTTAGAAAAATTTATCTTATCCAAAGAATAGATGGATATTAAAAGTTTATCTTCTTTGATAGATGAAAGTAGAAAGTTTATTAAAATTTCTCTTCAAAAGAGGGGAAAAAAATCAATCACCTCATTTGAAAAGATTGAAGGTTTTAATTTAAAAGATTGGAAGAAAAAGTTAGCGTGTAACGGTTTTATTAGAGACCAAACTGTAAACCTACAAGGTGATCAAACTGAAAAAATATATGATGAATTAATCCAAATGGGCTATGATAGTGATCAAATTATAATAAAATAATATAATGGTGGCTAAAAAGAATATTTTCGATTGGAATCATATTTCAGACAAATTATCGACTGATGAAGTAGACGAACTAAAGTCTTATTATCTAAGCTATCATAGGAAATGTTGGGCTTTTAAAAAGGCTTACAAAAGATTCAAATTGTTCAAATTCATTGGTAATTCACTCTCTGTACTGACCGCTTCAGGTGGTATTGCTAGCGCTATCGCTACTGGTGGTATCAGTCTAATAGCGATTAGTACAGTGGCATTATTAGTTAAAGGCTACATGGAACACAAAGGTTTAGACTTAAAAATTCAAAATTGTACCTATGCCTATCAAAGTTACCAGCATTTGTTAATAATGATTCGAGAAGCGATGCGCTCAGGTGATCTTAACCGAGAAAGTTTAATTAATCAAATGACAAGCGTTGACAATTTTGTGATTGATAATAGCCCAATTATTGATAAATATTTAAAGATGTATGACACTGTCCACTGACTTCAGACACACGCTAGTATGCGTGAGTACGTGTTTTGAATATTAATGATAGGTGACATGCAAATATCGACCAATTAAAATTTGTCTGATGCATCAGACTACGCTAATTACGCATCGTGAGAACAATCTAAATTTTACTATATCCTACGCATCCTACGCATTTTAGGCATTTTTGAGCGTAAAATAGTATGTCTAATTTTTACGATATCTACGCTGTTTTAGTGTAGTATATCATATATTTTAGACTCAGAGATTTTACACTAACTACGCTGAGATGCGTAAAATCCGAAAATTGCGCCAGTTCCTTAGACTCAGAGATTTTACACTAACTACGCATAACTACGCTGAGATGCGTAAAATCCGGAAATTGCGCCAGATCCCCCAGTTCCTACACTACTCTCAGTTGGTAGAGCGCCAGTCCGCTGTGCGGAAGGTCGAGGGTTCGTAGGCCCCGCCTCCTGCATCTTCAATGTTTAGCAGGCGACGTTAAAGAACCCACACACTTATCGAAAAGAGTAGGGCACGTAGTTCTCGGTGCTGTGGTCTGGCCTTGTCTCATGGGTTGGTGCTTTACATAGGGATAACCTCATTGCACCTTTCCCCCTTGGACAGAGTTGTCCAAGAAAAATTGCTATGACTATGACTATGACTATAACCGCTAATCGTAATATAAAAAAAATCGGTTTATTATCAAACAAAAATAAATCCTATGAGGTCCCACCGAGATTTGAACTCGGATCGCTGGATTCAAAGTCCAGAGTGCTAACCATTACACCATGGGACCCGGTATATAGAAAAGGCGGAAAAATAAAGCAATCATCTTTGTATCATTGTTTGGTTCTTCAAAATACTGGTTAAAGTAGAAATTGGTTTTCATTGGTTTTGCTTTTAATAAGGGACAATATATGAACATATTCTGCAGTTTAGCTTACTTGAACGATATAACTTATATTCTCCTACAAAAGGGTGTGTTTTGAAATGGTATTTATTCATTAGCGCTAATCGTGATAAATAAAAAAATCAGTTTATTTCGCAATAAGTTATGGAGCAAAAAGATATCCTGAGAGGTCCTTCCTAGATTTGATCTCAAATCGCTGAATTAGAATTAAAATAATTCAAAAATAACACCAAGAGACAAAAACAAAAACACAAGCAATAATGAAAAAACAAGCTACACAACAAGATATGGTATTAAAAATCAAGGAAGATAGCTATGGCGAATTAGCATTTTTTTCTTAGTGTATCAACTGCTTAGCAGCATCTATCTTTAGCAGTAACATTTTAATCGTGTGCTGCACTGCATCTGATGAAAATAATTCTGTCCTTATATCAGAAACTGGGAAACCAAACTGATAAAACCAAATAATAATTATCTAATAGATGCCATAGAGCGTGTGCATTGTCACACAATAGAAAATAAAATCAAAAACCATGCATCGGATAAAGTCAAAAAATTGTGATATTGCAATTGTAGACGATAAATACAGAACACAGTTCTCCAAGTTTTAAGGTGTGTTTGTTGTCCCAAAGTTGAGATATTCGTCGAAATGTTCCGCACATAGACACTAGTATGGAGCCGCCATGTTGGAGGACCTCTTTAGTCCTCCAACATGGCGTCCAGTAAATAGTGTTATTATACATTGAACTCTCTAACTCTTTTCTGATTGGCCGAAAGCCTACAGTGAATTTTCCAAATCAGCGCTCGTGACGTCATAACTGCAGATTATACAATAATCATGTCAAGGTCACGGGTTATCATGTCATGTATGACCGCAGTGTATGATTTCCAAGGGTAATCATGTCAACTTCGCGCGACTCGTGTTGCTTGCCGTCAGTGATCATGAAGAAGCAGAAACATGACTTCCAAGTTTTTGCGTTCGTTCAATGTATAGTAAAACAATTATTAGATTCGGGTTTTGTGATATCCAGAATAATCAAGGTCTCGGTAAGGGTTATCACCCTCAGCCTTCGGCTTCGGCTGATAACTCTTACCTCGACCTTGATTATTCTGGATATCACAAAAACCTCATCCAATAATTGTTTATAAACATCTGGAACTTACTTTGGCTATCTAGTCGACTGATTATCTGAACCGAACCAAAAAATATTTACAAAAGCACTTTTCCTCATACTCCTAAAATGAGATGTAAGTGGATATTTTTCGGCAAACGCGATCTTCGCGTTATGTCACGCACCGCCGTAACTTTGAAATGCGATAGTTTCCAAACGATGGATGCTATTTGAGCTAGAAAGTTGTAAAGAGATGTAAATTTAGTACCTTTTATGCCTGATGAGGATAAAACCTTTATGGCTCTTTAGTTTTGCATTTGAGAATTTGATGACGTCACGTGCAAAATTTAGTTTTCTTTTCTATGATGGCACGGTAACGAATCGGTCCGGATTTTCCTTTCTTTGACCAAGGTCACAGTAACGCGTGCGCGATGTGTGTGTAGAAAAGGTATAACAAGTACCAGCTCTATTGCAAACGTCGTGTTACTGCCGTGCCGAACTAAATTCAAGAATTAAGTTTGATCACGGCGGTAGCGCGACGTTTGAAACCACTCAGTTTAATAAGTTCGGCACTTAGCACGCCAGGCGTTGCCGTGCCGCGTGGCAATAGCGCAACTTGGCTTCAAACGGTGTGCTCTTGCCGTGCCGAGCTGAATTCATAGTCTGCTATATCAACTGCCGTTGCTTTCTAGCATACAAAGTGGTCTTCAGAAGAGCAATCTTCTTCGGATCCTTAGCCTTCGAAAACAGCCGTCCTTCTTCGCTCCCGGAAGAAGGACGGCTGTTTTCGCCGGCTATCGGATCCTCGGCTCGCCTTTTGAAATCACTGCCGCTCTTTTGTCATGCCACGGCCGGGCCAAATTCATTTGAGTTCGGCACGGCAGTAGCACGGCGTTTGGAACGGGGCTTAAAAGTGATTTGAGAGAGGAAATAATAAAAAAAAGTTTTTTTACCGGCTTAGGGTCAGGTCGTATAGTTTTTCACTGTACGGACCTCCTAGCCGGCAAATAACAGATATATATATATTCGATATATTGTTCGTCAAAAAGAAAGAGCCTGATCGCAGCTTAGATATTAAACGTAAATGAAAAATAATAAATGTATGTAATCAAGCGATTTCTGCTGCCAACCTAGACCCAGACGTGCGTCTGTCTGTAAGCTAATAATGTAGCCCCAATTTTTCAATGCATCGCGAACCTTAACCGCGCGTAAAACAATTAACCAAAGTAGATCATTTTTGAAATTCTCACAAAATTCATCACGAACAAGTGACCAATGCCGATCCAGGTCAAAACCAATAGTTAAAAACGAAACCCAGTATCATTGAATAACGGGTGAGGATGACTTTTCCTTAAGTAGAGTGTAATAACATTTCTTTGAAGTAAAAACAAAATTGCGCCAGTCTTGGCAAGACAAGATCTTACGGAGACTGGTCACAACAGAAAGGCAATTCGAATAAAAGGGTGTTAGAAGTTGAGCACTCGGAGAGGAGTTATCCCGAAGGAAACGCCACTCCGGTCGAATTAGAGATAGCTTAGCCCCGAAAAAATACTTAATGAGATAAAAAGCCTTTGAATCGGCATCGGAGCAATTAGAAACTACTGAAACTTTAAGGTATCTGCCTTGATCTTAAAGTTAATGATCAATGCTTAAGCCGCCCCTTTAGGAAGGGCTGATGACACGACTGTCGGCTGACGGTCTCCATTCGGCAACCCCACAGGAAAGGCCAAATCAAATTATTTACCTCCGAAATAACCCATTTAGGGACAGGAAGAATAGTAGCTAGATACAGGAGTTTGCTAATTCCTATTGTTTTCACAATCAGGGACTTGCCCACCAGGGACAAAGAGCGAGATTTCCAAAAATTAAGATGATTTTCTAACTTCTTAAGCTTTGGCCGCCAATTGTGGGACTCTGCGTTCTGTCCGAAAACAACCCCTAGAATTTTCATTTTTGTTACCCATGTGAGGCCAAACGGCTGGTCAGCGCGAGAGCGCCACGCGCCCAGCCACATGGCCTCTGTTTTGGATACATTGAGTTTCGCTCCGCATCCCCTCTCGTACACGTTGATTACGCGAAAGAGGGCTGCAAGAGAATAAACAGATTTGACTAGACTAGTCGTGTCATCAGCATAAATACCTACTTTATATTGAGACTCATTAGCACCAGGTAAGAGAAAGCCTTCAATTTGGGAGCATGAACGAATTTGACATGCAAGAGTTTCAACGCAAAGAATATATAGCATGGGGGAAAGGGAATCCCCCTGGCGAACGCCGCGAGACAAAGGGATCGGCTCCGTGAGCCATTCATTCACAATAACGCGCATATTAGCACCTTTATAAAACGTGTTAACCCAGTTACAAAAAGAGGGGCCAAAACCAAAACGAGTTGGCAAACTCTGTAGAAAAGAACGATTTACGCGATCAAAGGCTTTCTCCTGATCAAGACTTACTAAAATACCAGTTTCCCCTGTGCGATCAAGCTAATCTAAAATATCCCTAAGAGTATGAAGATTCGTTGAAATCTTCCGCCCAGGAACAGAGCATGTTTGGTCAGGATCAACAATGAATTCCAGGACAACAAAACAAAGAACTTGTCTAAGCGACTAGCAATTGAATAATCATGGTTGAACCAGGTGAATTCGCGCGCGCTAGGGTGTAACTTATACCACGCATCAACCAAAACAAAATCAGATTTTAGAGATTAACATTCACCACCGACTGAAATATTCCCGCCAAATTTATCGAGTGCATTTTCATAACAATCGAAATCGCACCGATCACGAGAGCGGACGCAGGAACAAAGTATTCATGAAGGGATTCGTAAAACAATTTTCGATCAGTATGATTGGTGGGAGCATAAATATTGACGAAGTTAAGATCTACACCGTCGATTCTAACCAGAATACTAATTATACGCCCATTAGAGTCCTTTTTCCAAGACACTACTTTATCGGAGCACTTGGGAGAAATTAAAACGGCAACACCTCCCTGTTTGCCAATTGAGGGGGATTGATAACTACGGCGGGATTCGAACCTGCGCGGGGAGACCGCAATGGATTTCTAGTCCATCACCTTAACCACTCGGCCACGACTACCTACGTAAAATTTTTATGTTTTGGCTTTCATTTTATCTGCGTTTTATATAAATATTGTTTAACAAATAAAGAAGCCTAAGCTGTGTATTACACTGTGATAAAACACGAGTGTAATACACGGCTTAGGCTTCTTCATTTGCTTTATTATCACATACGGGGCAAAATTACTGAATGCTGATTGGCTGAGACAGAGGGCATTTTTTCTTAATTTTTGTAATTGCCCCGGGCAAAATTACTTGATGCTGATTGGCTGAGCACGCCTGCATTGAGTTGGTTTCCCGCTTCAAACGGATTTTGAAAAGAAATTTCAGAAATGCATCGCTTCTGAGTTTGATCTAAACACGGTTATTTCATCTTAACGTGAAAGAAAATAAGCATGCAACAAAGCACAGTCTTTTGGTGGAAAAAAGCAAAACAATTTTTCCGACTAAAAATGCATTGATTCGCAGCCTGAAAAACGTTTAGTGGAGACGGCTGGTGTTGCACGAAACATAGAATTACAGAACTTCATGGCCGCCAAACTGAAAGTTAATTTCTTCGTTCTGCTTCGGGTCGCCTTATAAGTATTACAGCTCACATTATCGGCATAAAAACAGCGTAAATTTTGTTGGTATGTGAAGTTTTCACAGTGGAAAGGACAGTTTTGGATTCAAGAAGTTATTAGAGCTCGTTTGGACACTTGTTTACGTCTATCATCGATCGAAGAACAAGTAGTTTCACGCCGTTGCAAGCTTCGCAAAACAGGTGAATAAAATTAGATTGCTTATAATTTTGTTTGCAAAGAAATCGCTTTGAGTGAATTGAACCAAGTTGCTGTGTTTTGCTTACTATTATAGTAGGCTTTCCCCGTGTCACTGCTAACCTGTTAAATAATGCTGAATAATGACAACGGGCAAACCTGTTTACGCGACGGCAAGACCTTGAACCTTTGTACAAAATTTTGCCCTTTATGTGATAAACAAGTAATCGCAAGTGCTCTCGGGCAATTAAGGATTAATTTCACTTGTATTTTCAAAGTTTTCCAAATTTTGTGGAAAACTTTGAAAATACTTGTGAAATTAATCCTTAATTGCCCTCGGCCCCATGCGATTACATATACTAATAAAGATTTTAAAACCCCTGATTTTAGGACTCTGCGCGCGCTCTGATTGGTTAAAAACCCATGTTTTATCAGAGGTTATAAAATAATTGACATACTTCGCGCGCTCTGATTGGTCAATAGAGTTGCAAAACCTATGTTCTATTGTACCGGTAAACACATAGAAAAGTGGTTACGTTACTGTTCCCGTAATGGCCGAAGAGAGTCAGGAAAATTCCTCCAACTTCGACCCGGCTTTTGGTCTGGAAAGGTCAGCAGGCGAAAATCAAGGTAAACCAAAATCTAAACCAACGAATGAAAACAATAGTGCGGAGGAAGACTGGTCCAGCAAGAAGAGACGATTTGCCGTGCTCGAAAGCAAAGCTCTACGGGAACGCAACACAGTAGCGACAAAAAGCGGATTTCACTGGCTGAGATGTCAATAACACGAATATCTTTCATTCAACACATACATGGAAATTTACAAGGAAGAACAGGACCAGAAGTTTGTTCCGATATATAAGCTTATATGCTTAAACGTTTCTGTCCATTGCAAAAATTTTACGCCGATTTAGTTTAGAAGGAATTTTTAAGCGCTTTTGGTGCCTTCCGCGGTTTGTGGAGGCTGCATTTCTGACTACAGGCGGGCTCCACTGATCAATTTGGGTTGTTAAAAAGCAGGGAGTTGACATTTAAACCTAGGAGAAATTTTGAGTTAAAACTCAAGGCATGCATGCATAACACGATCAATGATTTTGGTTTCCGTGAGCTTAGCTTTGAAGCGATAGCTTTCATTGCTGCGGAGCGAGCGGAGCGAGCGAGAAGCAACATAAACAGGATTTAAGAAGAATATATAAAAGGGAGTACGACTTCTCGAATTCATCACTTTTTACCAGAATGCATTGCGCCTTTTTACCAGAATTCGTTGCGCCTTTTACCAGAATTGATTGCGCCTTCTACCAGAATTCATTGCGCCACGGCTGCCCCTGACAACGAACAACACGAGGTTGTGACATACATACATACATACATACACGCATACACTTTATTTATACACGGTAAAAACATCAGTTACAAGATAATTATTTAAAAAATAAAACTGTTTTACATGTTTGCCGTGTGGGAGTACGAGGTGGACAATTGGTGATCTATCCTATTTCTGAAATTAGTATAGGATCTAATGGCTCTGACGTCAGATGGAAGGCTATTCCACGAATGTGCTCCACTATAGGAGAAGCTACGTTTCAAAAAATCAGTACGGGGCTTAGGTAGAGCCAATTTGTTATCACTATTCCTAAGGCTATAGCCCGTGCTGAAGGGCTGAAATAGGCCTTTCAGGTACTCTGGAGACTGATCATTTAAAATTTTAAACATCAATTTAAATTTTTGCTTTTTTCTTCTGGTACAGACCCTAACCCTAACCCTTAATTTGACACCGTTGTGCTGGCGTCCTTTTTCGCGTGGATTGCAGTTGAGAAAGGTTAGTGGTTATGGTTGGATTTAATTTACCTGTAAAGACTGTAAAGCGATGTGAGCGAGATCGTGCTGGCTTTCACAACCCTTGCTGTTGTCGTTAATGCAGAATTATCTGGACAATTAATTGTCACTTCATAATTTAAAACTTAGTGCGTCAATTTCATAGCAGTCTCGCCCCCTTTGTCAAATTCTTAATGAAGAGAAATCGCCGGTACTTAAGCTTGTAGAATAATTAAAACAAACGAGAACCGTAGAACACGCTAATTTATATCTGCTGCGATCAATTTGTTTCCATCCAAACATGAATTTTTACATCAGATCAATATATTTGAAACCTAGACCACTTCTAGAGCTGACAGTTTGAACTTTGCTTTAACTTTTTAACTTCCCCTAGGTGATCAATTGCCAGATGAGAGAGCGGAAATTGGATAATAAGGTGTTATTATCACATTCCTAGATAGTACAAGAGATAGAAATTTCTCAATGGGAAATACCGGATATTTTCTCAAAATTGATCCTTTCTAAAGAATAAAACATCTAACCCAGTAAAGTAAAGAAAAAATGAACGGAACTAGAGAGTAACCCAGGAGTATAAAGAATGCTGGACCCAATGTGTCCCAATATGAATCCTGGCAAGCGTGGTACACTCCAAGAAATATACCTAATTTCGCCGTTGCTCAGTTCCAGTCTATTTCCTCTTTAGCCATATATTACTGTGTATATATTTCTTGTCTATCTTTTTATTTTATTTTAT
Source organism: Micromussa lordhowensis (assembly GCA_964020085.1). NCBI lineage: Eukaryota > Metazoa > Cnidaria > Anthozoa > Scleractinia > Lobophylliidae > Micromussa > Micromussa lordhowensis. The sequence goes on along the minus strand of OZ026596.1, from coordinate 6,792,317 downwards.
TTTTTTAAGTTATTCAAATTAATCAAGACTCTGGAGTCCAGAGTCCAGAGTCCATAGTCCAGAGTCCAGAGTCCAGAGTCCAGAGTCCAGTCCAGCGTCCAGTCCAGCTTTTATACTATGCCCATACAAGGACAGATTTTAAGTTACACACCACAAATTGACACGACTTTAAGAAATAACGGTTATAATGTAAGACTTGGAACGCGCAGATAGATCAGTGACTACGTAAAATATGTCATTATCAACAGAATGTGCCGCAGCATTACTATCTTTTAGATACCCTAGTTTAACTAAATACAGAGAGACACGCACTTCAAAGCCTTCAACATAAAAAATAAATTCTGAAAAATTTTCGAAAGCAGCGTTTCTGTAACTAACCTTTATTCCATTCGCAAACCTTTGAAAAGTTATCGTTAAATCAATTCACGAAGCGTATCTTCACGAAGATCAATGACATTCTTTAAGTCTAACGCACGGCATTCATGGAAAACAGCTTTTAGTGTTATAGTACAATGTTTGATTTAGCGTATTGTGATGTATTTTTAGGCTGATGAATTGATCGTGTTGAAATAAAGATTATCTTATCTTATCTTATCTTATGAAGTCTGTACTACTTGCAAACTGTCCTTACAGTCTTTTACTTTCACGATGGCCGATTCCGCCTACACATCTCTGCATTTCTTCGTCAAAATACTTTTGAATTAATTAATACACTTTCTGCCTTTCACCGATAACCTTTTCCTTTCCTTTCTTAAAACTTTTTTAGCGTCGCTTTGCTCTGCAGATTTTGTGTCCGGCGCCGAGTCTGTGCTTTCATTCTGTCAGTCGCTGTGATTTGTTTGTCTTGTCAATCTCCTGATTTTGATGAGAATTAGCAACTTGATCACGAAAGTACAATAATTTTCCTCTCTTTGACAAACGTTTTCCATAGTTATTTCATAAAAGCAGTAGACCACTCTTTCTATGGGTTTACTGGCGCAATAAACCACTTGGGATGTTGGGAGAACACTCGAAAAGCTTCTAAATCACTCGCCTAACGGCTTGTGTTTCATGAGGGGACGCAAGCGGCGAAAACTGGAAGTATCACTTTACGCAGAAAGATTTGTCTGCGGTTAGCAATGGCGTGATTTCCTGTCAATTAAAGCGTTGGTCGGCTGTCATCTCTGTCCCTCTGAGACATCTGGCATATGTTGTTATCAGATCTAACCTACGCTTAAAAAAAACATCTCGTCGCGAGGCCTAATGTGGTTAAAAACAGGATTGCAATGGCGCCAAATATGAAAGGTTTCGCGCTCTTCACTCGCGCCATCAACGGCGATGTATCCTTACCTGCACCAGACAAATACCGGTATGTCCTAAGCCTAGTAGCAGTATTTGTAGAGAACGCCCAGGTTAGCTCTTCAAGAAACGTTTAGTTGTGTCGAGTTTCCCCGATGAATTTTGATCTAAAGAAGTTCACTTCGGGTGGCCGATGGAGACAGTTTGGACGGTAAGACCTACTTTGAATGAGTGCTTTGAAATTGCGGCTTCGTTAGTTGCTTTGCTGACCGTTTTCCAACAGCTAGAAAAGAACTCATTGTCGGAAGATAGTGCGTTTGCATGTTAATAAGTATTCGAGGACGTTTACAAATGCAGTGTCCAATGGAACTGCCAACTAAGGTGGATGACAAAAAGGTCAACGGATCGTAATTTCACCGCCAGCTGGTGGAACGAGAGGTCGGATTTGCTCTGAGGTTTCACGGAATCTGCAAGATAGGTAGTTGAATGTTTTGCTCGCCAGGACTAGCGGGTGAACCACCTCAGACAGTTTAACGTGACGCAAAAGAAATAATCACGCAGCTAATGTTTTTGTTCATCAGAACTGGCTGGTGACCCACCTCAAACAATTAGGAAGTAATTGCGAAACAAATAATAACGCAGCTACATATTTTGTTCCTCACAATTGGCGGGTTTCCCACCTTAAACAGTTTGATGCAACGCGAAAAAAATAATCACGCAGCTTAATGTTTTGTTCATCAGAACTGGCGGGTGGCACGCCTCAAACAGTTTGATGTAATGGGAAAAAAAATGTTCACGCAGCTTAATGTTTTGTTCATCACACTGGCGGGTGGCACACCTCAAACAGTTTGATGTAACACGAAAAAAATAATCATACAGCTTAATATTTTCTTCATCAGAACTGGCGGGTGGCACACCTCAAACGGTTTGATGTAACTTTAAAAAAATAATCATACAGCTTAATATTTTCTTCATCAGAACTGGCTGGTGGCACACCTCAAACAGTTTGATGTAACTCTAAAAAAATAATCATACAGCTTAATATTTTCTTCATCAGAACTGGCTGGTGGCACACCTCAAACAGTTTGATGTAACTCTAAAAAAATAATCATACAGCTTAATATTTTCTTCATCAGAACTGGCGGGTGGCACACCTCAAACAGTTTGATGTAACTCTAAAAAATAATCATACAGCTTAATATTTTCTTCATCAGAACTGGCTGGTGGCACACCTCAAACAGTTTGATGTAACTCTAAAAAAATAATCATACAGCTTAATATTTTCTTCATCAGAACTGGCGGGTGGCACACCTCAAACAGTTTGATGTAACTCTAAAAAAATAATCATACAGCTTAATATTTTCTTTATCAGAACTGGCGGGTGGCACACCTCAAACAGTTTGATGTAACTCTAAAAAAATAATCATACAGCTTAATATTTCCTTCATCAGAACTGGCGGGTGGCACACCTCAAACAGTTTGATGTATCTCTAAAAAAATAATCATACAGCTTAATATTTTCTTCATCAGAACTGGCGGGTGGCACACCTCAAACAGTTTGATGTAACTCTAAAAAAATAATCATACAGCTTAATATTTTCTTCATCAGAACTGGCGGGTGGCACGCCTCAAACAGTTTGATGTAACTCTAAAAAAATAATCATACAGCTTAATATTTTCTTCATCAGAACTGGCGGGTGGCACACCTCAAACAGTTTGATGTAACTCTAAAAAAGTAATCATACAGCTTAATATTTTCTTCATCAGAACTGGCGGGTGGCACACCTCAAACAGTTTGATGTAACTCTAAAAAATAATCATACAGCTTAATATTTTCTTCATCAGAACTGGCTGATGGCACACCTCAAACAGTTTGATGTAACTCTAAAAAAATAATCATACAGCTTAATATTTTCTTCATCAGAACTGGCGGGTGGCACACCTCAAACAGTTTGATGTAACTCTAAAAAAATAATCATACAGCTTAATATTTTCTTTATCAGAACTGGCGGGTGGCACACCTCAAACAGTTTGATGTAACTCTAAAAAAATAATCATACAGCTTAATATTTTCTTCATCAGAACTGGCGGGTGGCACACCTCAAACAGTTTGATGTATCTCTAAAAAAATAATTACACAGCTTAATATTTTCTTCATCAGAACTGGCGGGTGGCACGCCTCAAACAGTTTGATGTAACTCTAAAAAAATAATCATACAGCTTAATGTTTTGTTCATCACACTGGCGGGTGGCACACCTCAAACAGTTTGATGTAACTCGAAAAAAATAATCATACAGCTTAATATTTTGTTCTTCTGAACTGGTGGGTGGCACACCTCAAACAGTTTGATCTAATGCGAAAAAAAATAATCACACAGCTTAATGTTTTGTTCATCACACTGGTGGGTGGCACACCTCAAACAGTTTGATATAACGCAAAAGTAATAATCACGCAACTTAATATTTTGTTTATATCAGTGTAAAATGAGGTGACTAGCCTACATGACTCCTACGCTACGGTTCGTGACATTTGTACATTTGCCGCTCTCTTGCTTCACTCGTATTTATGAAGGGCACTTCACGTTGTACAATTGAATTACACTGGTTGCTCATCAGTGGATCATAATAGTACATCCATTGGGCCGATTACGTGAGTGGAAGTCATGTTCATTAACAAAGTTTGACAAGCGATGACGTGTCATTGATGCGTAACTTTCAATTATATGAAAAATGAGACTTGTATAGGTCTGACAGTGTTCTGGTTTACTTTTTGTTGAACGACATTTATGTCACAAAGCGGCGAGATTATGACGCCTTGCGGTCAGCATAATGAGCAACCTGGAGCGCTAACACATTCCTTCTGATTAAAACCCATACAACTGCCTTAGGAAAGTTTCCTAAGGCTTTGTATGGGACAACGGGAGATACTTACAGTGCACGCGATTTCCGTCCCTCGAGTTCTCAAATGGCCGTCGTGTTTTATCACGGTGTAATACACGGCTTAGACTCCTTTATTTGTTAAATAAAACATTAAGAAGCCTAACACATGTATTACACTGTGATAAAACATTCCGGACATTTGAGAACACTCGAGAAATGTAGAAAACACGAGCCGCACATTTCCCTCGAGTTCTCAAATGCCCGTCGTGTTTTATCACAGTGTAATACACGGCTTAGGCTTCTTTATTTGTTAAATAGTAATTAGTAATAGTATTTTTTTTTATTTTTTTTTTCTCGTAGTCATATCTTGAAAATGATATTTAAAGGATGTCTTTATAATTCCAATGGAGATTCCTTAGTAGAGATTATGTGACCTTTCTTTTCTTCAGCTTTTCTTCTGAAATAACTGACAAAATATAATTTATGTTTTGACAATTGATTTTAAAGTTAGTATGTATTAATCACAACATATTGTAATGTAAGAAGTGAAGTAATAATTCAAAACGAAAAAGCTACAGCAACAACAACAAAACATAGGTGATATATATCCATCTGAACGGTAGTCGGCAGGATTCGAACCTGCGCGGGGAGACCCCAATGGATTTCAAGTCCATCGGCTTAACCACTCGGCCACGACTACCTTGAGAGTTCATACTCGATCAAAAGAACAAAAGACGAGTTCACAAAGAGATTGTTTCAAACCAACACAGCGTGAAGGAGGAGTAGTATCTGTCACAGAAGCAGCCGACTGGCGCAGTGGCCCATAATCCAGAGATCCAAGAAGAAAACCTCGCTATGCTATTAAATCTTTTTTTCGAATACCTCAGAATGGTATGACTTGAGAGTGATTATTTTTTGTATTATTATGTTGGACCAACATTTTTCTTTTTATTTTATCTGGGCAATAAGAAACATTACATACAATTCACAGACCGTTTTTAAACGCCATCAGTGGATGGCAGTCAAATGCATTGTTAAATATTTCAAAGGGTTGTCCGTTAGCAGCAGAGTGGCACAGAGGAAGCGTGCTGGGCCCATAACCCAGAGGTCCGAGGATCAAAACCTCGCTCTGCTACTTTTTTTTTGTTTCCATAAATAGGAGTTACTTCATGGAAAATGCGAGCGTACGATTTTCATTCACGAGTTGAGGAGTATTAGAAAACGAATGAGTGAGCGTAGCCAACGAGTGAGACCCGCTTTTCTTAACATTTCTTTCTTAAGACTCCCGAGTTTGTCGCTGCCAACGGCGTTGCACTTGAACCAGCATTTGTTAGTTGATTTGTATTTCACATTGTTGACTACAATATAAAATGGGGCGTCGGTATCATTCATTTTTCTGGGCTTTTCTCAGCAAAACCTTTAATTTGTACACCGCTACTGGATCCTTTTCGCTCCCGTTAGTTGAAAACATTTTTGGTGCGAAGGCTCTCACTTCACGGGGGTCGGCGGCGGTTCTTGTTTTGGTTTGACGCTCGTTGAACTCCAAAAAATGATCATTTAGAAGAAAAGTGAGCAAAGGAATTCCATTTGCGAATAGAGCAGTTTAGTAACAGCAACCGATAAAAAGCGGTTCTAAATCATGACTGATCTGTCAGCAGCAGAGTGGCGCAGTGGAAGCGTGCTGGGCCCATAACCCAGAGGTCCGAGGATCAAAACCTCGCTCTGCTAACAACTTTATTTGGCATTCTTTTTTCTTCCAGTCAGACCCCATAAATGTTATTCAAAAGTAATTTTAGCTTAGGAATTCCAACAAACATCATTGGTAGGGATAATATGAGCTTTCTTTTTTTCAGATTTTCTTGTTGAAATAACTTATAATTACTATAATTTATGTACATAAATGAACAAATTGCAGAGTAAGAAATTCCCATTATTAATAAGAGCTATATACACGTCATCCGTGAGCAGAGTGGCGCAGTGGAAGCGTGCTGGGCCCATTACCCAGAGGTCCGAGGATCAAAACCTCGCTCTGCTAATTTTTTTATTTCTCTTTTTCACTCTTACGAACAGTGTTTGCTTTTAATTTCCTGACATCAGCTAGAAAGTGGTAACCTTTTACGTCAGTCAGAACTGTATAAGCCAGGATAGTCACTGAGTGCCTGAAAAAGCAAAACCCCAAGTTCCGACAAGCTCACTAAAGTGTAATGTAATTACGATTCCTTTCAAAAGCCTATCTAACAACTGAAAATCTTTGAAAACATGATCTTTTTCAAATACCAGGAAGATAAGTGGTTATAACTGTTTTGTCTTTGTATGATTCACATGCAAATGTTCGACTTTTTTCAAGATAGCAAGGAGACCTACAGCTATTTTATTTCAGTTCACAGAAGAATAAAAAGAGAACCTATAATTCAACGTAGTCGGCAGGATTCGAACCTGCGCGGGGAGACCCCAATGGATTTCTAGTCCATCGCCTTAACCACTCGGCCACGACTACCCTGATAAATCATCGCTAAGTAAAAAGATTCATAAGTCGTTCACGAGTCTGATCTCTGATCTACGGATTTGATGTGTGGAAAACGAGTGCCTCCTTTACATGCAAGATCGCTTCACGCTTCACTGAAATTGTTTACAAATTCACGAAAATGTCGGCGTCGTTTCAAGCTTTTTGTCGACCTCTTGGATTCTCTAAAACAAGGGGCAACCGGGCAACTGAATATTTATGACAAATGTTGGCTCCTGCAAACAGTGCATTGGTTTGCCGAATTTGCTGGTGTAGTGGAAATTACACGGTTAAACTGGTTAAACACAAGCGAGTTTTTATATTTATCTGGATGAACCGTGCGGTAATGAACTTGTATTCGCATTCAGTTTTGTCTCTTCAGACAACACTGACGTAGAAACTACAGAGTAGTTTATCCTACTGCACACAAGGTATGTTTGTGATTTTTCTGGTTCAACCAACTTCTCCCAGAAACTCTGAAACTCGAAGAAAACATTTATATCGTACTTTGCCGTTTACTTCTTCGGTTTTCTTTCTTTTGACCCACGATGAATTCTTTGATGCCTTTGAAGTAAAGAAGTTTCGCTGACTGTTTGCTTATTTGAAAGATTAATTATTGGACAGTTTATCCGGAAAAGTTGTTTCCTTGACCGCCTGTTTGCTTGTTGGTTTCTGAGAAAGGTGTGAGCTTCTTCATTTGCGCGGAGTGTTAAATCTCTTTCTTTGCTTTCGGAGTGAGTTGGCGACTGAAGAAGTAGTTCTGCATGGGACAATTCGCCTGGATAGTAAAATTCGCTCCCAGAATGTTCACTTTCACGATTCACTGTGGAGAGAACAAACTTTGGCAGCAACAAAATATTGTTTTTGCCATTAACACGCATCGATTTTGCCGCACTCGTTTCTAGTAGAGCCGTACGTATTTGTAGTAGGGCCGTACGTGTTTTTCCGGCCCTATCACTTCGACGCGTACGGCCCTCATACGGGACCTTTCCTCTCATGGTTTTGCAAGGAAATTGCGCGCGGGGCCGTACGGGTCATATAATAAGCTGTTTTAAGAAATGAAGAGTTGCACCTGTCCGATAATTGTCTTTAATACAGATGGTTTTGCATCAACTTTTCGTTTCGTAGAGGCGAAAGAGAGCTCAGAGACGGTTTAATGCGATGGGATTAAAAACGATTATTACAAAAGTACTAAAACCATTTTATGTTGCACATAATACTGCCGGGAGAAGTTGAACATTTTGAACATTGCATGTGTGAATGACGAATTTTACAACCAAAATATCCAGAAGACAACATAACCCAGAGGTCCGAGGATCAAAACCTCGCTCAGCTGGTTTTTATTTACCTATTTTACTCTTGCGACTATTTGTTGACCTATTTCCTGGACGTAAAAATTAACATCAGCTTGGAAGGTGTTACGTTTCACATAAGTAAGAGCTGGCTAGAACTGGAAGGAACACAAACTGGTAAGTGATCGAAAACGAAAAAAATGTAAGTTTAGGCACACTAAAGCGTGTTAAAACGACCATAACTCTCAAAAGCCTAACTCAACACTGAAAATGTTCGAAAACAAGGTCATTTTCAAAAACCGCAAAGATTTCGAATCAAAGTTATGGGCCCAGCACGCTTCCACTGCGCCACTCTGCTACTGACAGAAAACGTCTTCAAATATTTAACTGTGCGCTTGTCTGCTTTCCATTGGTGTCCTTTCATTTCCTCCTTCTTGCCTGAAAATACGTAGTCGTTTTTTCGAGATCTGTTCATCAGATTTTTCTATCATTGTTAGCTGTACTTGTTAGCTGTACTTAGTAGTACTTGTTCAAGAATTTATAAAAACAGTCCTGCCGACTACGTTGAATAATGATTAAATTTTGTTTGAATTGGGATAAGAAGGCCACATGTCTCTTCACTATCGCTTAAATGTTTGCCATTTACATGCCTGTTTGAATGATTTGGATTTTTAGAACCTAAGAATTGAGAAGAGAACATAATTTTAATTACTAGAGTAGTGTGAGTGTTTTTTTTAAATGACTACGTTTTCAAACATTTTCAGTTTTTATGGCCTGGATTTCCGGGAGTTTGCTCGTTCTTGTCTAAATAACAATCTCTCAGTTTTTCAAATGTAAATGTCAATTTGAGAATAAAAATCAAGATTGAAAGATTGAAAGCTGAAGAAAAGAAAACCCATATTATCCTTACGAGTGATGTTTGATGAAATTTTACAGACTTACTTTTGAATAACATTTAAAAGGCCTGACTGTAAAAAAAAAGATAACAAATAAAAGTGCTAGCAGAGCGAGGTTTTGATCCTCGGACCTCTGGGTTATCGGCCCAGCACGCTCCCACTGCGCCACTCTGCTGCTGACAAAAAATATGTTCAAATATTTAACTATGCACTTGACTGGTTTCCACTGGTGGCTGTTCATTACATGTAATGTCCCTTCTTGCCTGAAAATGCGTTGTCATATTCTCGAGATCTGTTCGCCAGATTAGTAAGCTGTTTTAAGAAATGAAGAGTTGCACTACTCCAATAATTGTCTTCAA